>CM035225.1:45989755-46718922 GCA_020226215.1 Sindora glabra
TGATAGTTGATAATTGATAAGTTAACTAATTCTACAAGATATATTTTACAAAATTAGTTATTGAACTAGCTGAAATTACAATAAAAAAGAATATATTAATGAAAATATATATTTAAATCAAAATAATTAATATTTACCTAAAAATTATATTATATTAGTACAATTAAAATATTCAAAATAAAAATATAATATATAATATTTGATTAATTATATTTCATGAATAAGGGTGAGGTGATTGTACCTTGAAAGTAGAAACATGTTATTTAAAAAAAAATATTTAGGTTTATGCTATGAAAGGCATAAGTAATAAGTTAATAAAAAAAAGAATAAATTTGTAAAAATTTGAAGGGGTAATAGCTTATAAACTATAAACTACTCAAGGTAGTTTATTAATCTTCTTCAGTAAATCTCTTTTTTTAGTGTTTATTTCCTTTCATTTTATATCATTTATTTGTTTCTCAATTTTATTACTTTTTGAAATCAAAACTTATATATATATATATATATATATATATATATATATGTGTGTGTGTGTGTGTGTGTGTGTGTGTGTGTGTGTGTGTGTGTGTGTGTGTGTGTGTGTGTGTGTATTTTAAATAAGTTAATGCATGAAACACCTCTACAGGTTAACTTATAACTTATTAACTAAGTCAAAAAATTGTATGGTAACTTATTTGTTATGCAAAATGAAGCCTTGTTAGGTTAAACACAAAGAAAGCTTATATCTATTATATATTTGTTAGATGGAACATGAAAAAAGCTTAAATTTCCTTAAATATGAAAAAAGTCTAGGTCAATAATCAAGGTCTCTATAAATCTTAATGTTAATGCAATATATGATGCATCTACTAATCTTCCTTCATATGGCTATATGGCTAAGCAAGGACAAGTTAACAAAATCAAGCCAAGATTTGGATAAAGTCTAATTCCTTTTTCCTTGTATATAATTTATAAATGAAGAAATTATTTCATTTAACATATTAACTTAATTTAGAAAAAATGAAAATTTGATTTAAATTAAGCTTTTAAGTCATGATAATAAAATCAATACTTTGATAATTACTCTTTTATAGTGTATTCAACTTCAAGGGAACTTCCATATTTTTGTAAAAAGGTGGTTCGTACCACTATCAAGACAATAACAAATAATTTTATGTTAACATTCATATCAATAACAATGCAAACACAAAACTAAATCTTGTAAAAGAAAATCCCACTAGTAAAATACATGTATTATACTTAACTTTGCAATCTACCAATAGTTAAAAAGAAAATATTACTTATGAAAGTGATAATAAAAGAATGGCAAAATTTCATTTTAACTCACTTATTAGAATTCAATAGATATCCACATTAGATTAACAATGATTTAATAATTGAGAAAGTCAAATTCCTTCTTCCTTATAACTTTCAAATGGAAAAATTATTTCCTTTTGCATCATTATATATTTAATTCATGATAATGAAATCACTAATTTAATGGCTATGATTAAATCTCATCTTACAATTTAATGGGATTGCCCTCAGATGAGAAAATCAAGCATTGTCATCATTTCTAGATTTGCAAAAAGTCTAATTTCTTCTTCCTCAAAATTACAATTTAATAAGATGGTCTTTAAAAGAACAAATCAAGAATTATATATTTACTTAAATCTTAGTATTCTTAAATTACCAATTTTTGCTACCATTAACATTTTATGCTTATACCATGTTAGCAATAAATTATATCATCATAAGTTAGACAACTGACTACAAGATGATTATTATTCATTTAACTAATAAAATTACATCCCTTGCATTATAAAGACAAAAGCAAAAATATTAGCTATAATATCTATTGTAATATTAAGATTATTATAAAAATTAAAAATTGAAATTCAAGTCAACCTTTTAACTCATACTTAATAAAAAAAGAACATTCCTACAAAAAAATAAAAAAAACCAAATAAATAAAAACTTTTGTATAGAAAAATTGAAAATAAAATATTAAAAAATTAAAAAACAATAAACTCTCACCTCATGTAATCCATAATATGATTGGAAATTGTAATGAAAAATAACTAAGACATAAAAGAAATCTCATCTCAATTGTTCAACTCCCTCAAAAATTTAATATATAATTTTGCAAACTTTACTTTAATCCTTATACATGCATTGACTCAAGAGAATAATATTTTTAATAGATAAATCAAAAGCATTACTCCTAGTCTAGTTCTTTATAAAGATATAAAGTCTATATCGACAAAGGCAAGGAACTTGTTTATGGTGCTAATATTATGGCCATCTTTAAAAGAAGAAGATCATGGAAACATAAGTGCTAATAATTTGAAAATTCCAAAATAGAAAACAAAAAACAAGGATATGGATGAAAATATACTAAATAGGAGTTAGAAATTAAGAGATTGATGAAGAAAAATGTAAATCAAATCTAGATTTGGGATAAATTGGAAAAAGGTAAAGTAGAAGCATAAAAATGAAAAGAAAGAATAATTCAAGAGATGTAGTTATTCATCAATGATCATATCTTTAATAGGAGACAATAAGGGTTCAAATAAGGATAAAGAGAATCAAAATAGAGATGAAAGACCTTCTATCTTTCTAAAGGACAAAGGAGTTGTTATTAAAATTGAAAGAATGATTTAATTTAACTTAATGGTTTGATGTTGTAATTAAGATAGGAGTCCATCTGTTTAGAAAGTACACAAAAATTAGAAAATGTAGTAAATTAGAAAAAGAAATCAAAGAGATTGTGAAAATACAATAATTAAAGGAAAGAAATTAGAAAAATTATTCCAAACAAGAAGAAAATACACAAAAATAAAAAATTTCAATAAATTAGGGAGAAAAATATAAGAAATTATGAAAATGTAACAAATGAGGGAAAGAAATTAGGGATTTTTTCTCAATTTAATATAAATTATTATATATAAATGATAAATTTAATCTCTTGCTTTGATTGTATAAGTGTAACTCATCATAATACAATATTTATTGAGAAGGAATGACAAATTGATAAATAGTGATTTATAGGAATGACAATTATTATAAAAGAAGGTAGAAAACATAACAACTAATATAAAATATATAATGTAATATAATAATATATAGAATATAAATATAAATATTGATTGATTAGATAAAAATTAAAATCTTAACCGTAATAATTATACTTAACTTTTATTAATAATAAAATGAAGTTCGAGTAAATGAAAAATCACAATAAAATATAATAAATATTAAAAATATTAATACAATAAAAAATAATATAAAATTTTTGTGAAAGCTTTTTTAAAAAAACTTTTTTATTTAAATTAAATGATTAATATCGTAATTTTAGTTTCTTTTATTATTTTGTAATTAAATTTATATTTATAGCAATATGCTATTATAGATATGTTACATTTGGTATGTTTAAGAATGGAATAGGCATTCCATTCTAAAATTATACTTAGTATAATAAAGATTGTAAGAATGGAATGGAAGAAAAGGTATCAATGATAATAATACTCTTAAAAATAAAATAATTGTATAAAATTGAAGCCATATTTATATTAAAAGTTGTATTGTTATTTTTTATTTATTTATAAATTTTTAATAATTCAATATAAAAAATGATAACTATCAATATTATAATTAACAAACAATTTTCTACCCTAAAAATATAAAAATTTAATTTACTAAAATTTTTTGTATTAAATAATTTATATATGAAAAATATAAAATATTTTATTTTAATTTTTATTATAAAAATATAATTACTAAAATATTTTTATATTATAATATTAAAAATAGATTTTATGTTACTATTTATTAATAAAGAATAATGTTGGAATATGTGAAAGATATAAGGCATAAGAATGCAAAACACCTATTTCATAAATGATGAAACAGTCATTCTATCACTTTTATTATAGAATAAAATTTTCATCATTTAATGGAATGACCATTCTTATTCCATAGTACCTACTAAAAAAATTGTCATTTAATTCCATCATACTAAATGTGCTATAATAATAACCTAGGGTACATGGCATGTTGAGTAGTCAATTTTTATATTCATAAAAGTAGTTCATAAAACCTTAATAAAAATCCTTAGTAAGTTCTTTAATGACTAGATTGAAAACTCAATTCACTTATGCATTTGTTGACAATGCAATAGGAATTGGACATGTGGCACTGGAAAAAGGTCATTTTTGTTCTAACCAATAATATAGACATTTTTTGTAAGAATATTTAATTAAAGCATGCATCCAAAGTTAGGTCAACCATAAAATTATCCTTAAAATAAGTAAATTTCATTTTGATAAAAAAAATGCAAACATTTTAGCTTGAAGCCTTATTCTATTTAGGATGTTTTTAACAAAAAGGATGAAGTTTTAAGATAAAATCCATTACAAATTTCTCAAATAACAAGATATTTTAGTTAACAAATGTTTTAGTTATGAAAACATAGGAATTACTAAGATTGTAGATTTTGTTCTTAGAGTCAATTTTGTGGATGTAATGGTTTCCACCATACTTCATATTTATTAGGTTTTGAAGACCCGACAATGTTATAGACACATTTTGGTGTACACTTGACTAGCATTTTGGGGAAGCTTTGTTCTCTGCACAATCTTGTTTTGATTTTTTACAATAAAAAAATATAAAGTTTTCATAAATTTGTTATTTAGAAAAATAGTTTATGGTAACAATAACTTTTAATGGGAATGGTGAAAGGTTAGCATCACAAGGTCTAGTGGCTAATGAGAATAACATAGTTAGTGAAGGAAACTATGATGATCATAATAGAGTTCTTGAGGCTAAACATGAAAGTGACAAAGTTAAAGAAATTGTGCAAGTGCCACGATCCAATTTCAAGTATCGTGATTAGCATAAAGACATCTAACTGGTATCTAGCCAACCAGACATCATTATAAGCCTGTAACAAACTATATCTGACTATTTTATAATAAAAGAGGAATATATGATAGCATCAAATAATATAAGAAAAGTAAATTGCATTGCACGTGCAATGAAAAGTTAATCTATGATATTAATATACGTAGCATAACAAAATGATTTAGTAATACACATAAACTTTAACTGTATAGTGAAGGATTCAAAATAGTAATTTTTATCACACTATGTCCCATGGAGATTAGAAGGTTTTATACAGTATATCAATCCTTCGCTGGAACTCCTTGTTCTTTATCTGTAAAATAAAATAACATTGAAAAAGAGTGAGTATATAAAATACTCAGTGAGTAGCTACTCAATCTTTATCCCTATGGTTTCCCTGATTAGTTTTCTTTAATACAAATTTAGGAAGATTAGATAAATTCCATATACTTAGCTTTATTCACATTTAATATCTACTGCTTATCATAGGCATTATGTATTAATATTACATCAATAGAAATAGCTAGTATGGTATACAGGTTTCCTCCTTATTTCTTCATGCCAACATTATCCCACTCACCTCCAACCTTTTCCCTCCTCTTCTTACCACCCCTCTCCTTCTTCTAGAAGGATGCTGCAAGCCATAGGCCAATCTCCCCCACATGTATCAAGTAACACAAATGAGCCTTTGTAGGCTTTTCGTGCCAATTAAGGCAAAATTATGTCAATCCATCATAACAAAGGTATGGCCAATACCAACTAGTCATTAGCAACCTAATTAATTTTCCTTTATCAATGTAACAAGTATAGATTTCAAATTTAACATTAAAGAGTATAATTATTGCATATTCTCATAACCTATCATAATTTCAATACATTGAATATTTCACAACTCAATCTAATATGTTACTATATTCTATACCATTAAAGAACATTCAAATAATTACAATAATTCAACACATTGCTCCAATCATATTCTAATATCATCACAATGCATTTCTAAGCATCAAATACTTAGTGCATTTTACAAATATTCATTTAACAATATTATTCACATTCAGATTCCAGAACAGGGCAACAGAGGACATGTTACCATAAGAGATCCTTTTAAGTCTTCTAAAACACCTCCAAAATTTATCAAATAATTATATGATGTTCTAAACATGTTAATTGACAAATATGATCTTTATGTTTCATAATTAATCAAGAGAATGTACCCAGAAAATTCTTGAATCATGCCTTTCCAAAATAGTTTCAATCTCTGGCAACATTGGAGTTCTGAAATTGTAGGAATTTATTCACTAGGAAAATGAGCTTCAATTATCATTAAAATTTACTATGTTTTAAAAAACACATGGAAGGGTATACATTAATTTTTATGGAATTTTTACTCATCATTTAGTACCCCAAATAATTCAATAACAGAAGTAAAATTATTCACGTCCTGTTTCTGGGCGAGTTGCACCTTTGTGTAGAAATGTCCCTTGTTCAGGTTTCTAAAAATTTCTAAAAATTATCAATAAATTCTATGTGTATGCTAACATCATAAGAGGCTAGTAAATGGGTGGTTTCAAATTTTTAAGAGGTCCTATCATGTCCCTAAAATTCGTGGTTTATTTCTGGATTTTCAGGAATTCCAGAAGCAAAATCAGCAAAACAATTTCTAAGCTCTTTCTATTCCATCTACACTCAAGGCTTTATAAATGGTAATCTAACCATTCATTCATGCTAATATTGTTCTAATATCCTCAAATACAACTTAATAACACTAGTTTTCACTACCATGCCTTCATTGCATGGCCACACATGAGATCACAATTCTAGAAAGCAATATTGGCAAATTTGTAATTAAAACTCAATGGAAAATCAAGTGAGCTACTACTCACCCTAAATTTTATACCTTCTAATTTGCTAGAGGATCCTTAGAGACAGCTGAACTCTAGTGAAAATAATAAACCAAATTTTAGAGAACTTTGAAGAAGATCTTCCATGAAGGCATGAAGAAAAGAAGGAGTTACATGGTTACCTCTTGAAATCTTGTAGGAAGTTTTCTTATAGAAATATTTTGTGAATTAAAAGTGAGCTTGAAAGTTGGCTAATAGGGAGAGAGAGCCACGGTTTTTGCTGAAAAGAATGCAGAAACTTTGTGTTTAGAAGTGGTAAGAGTTTCAAGAAAAAGGTTAAATTTGGAAGTCAAAATGTGAACCAATCATCTTTAAGTATGTGGAGTTGCTTTTAGAATTTGTTGCTGATTATATGACTAGCATGGGGCCACGTTTTTGCTGCTGAAAATGACCAGAAAATTAGAGAAAAATGAAGAGAATTCAAGAAAAGTATCGAGACAAAACTTTTGTTACAAAAATACCCCTCACTTTTCTCATTTTTCCATCTTTATCCTTAGCTTTTCTCCTAAATTTTTCTTTTTGGGTTGCACGGTTTTGGACCTTCAAAAACTCAATTTGGGCTTCTAAAAAACATGCCAAATCATCCAAAAAGGAATTTAAATGATCCATATCGAATTATATCAATTTCGAACTTATTTTACTGAATTTTGACTCGCCCTAGCCCCTAAAATCCAATTAAACTCTATCAAAATTCCTCTAATTTTTTGGGCATATTTCTAACAATATTTTAACTCAAATTTTATCTCTATCAATATTTTAAAGGATTTAGAAAACTTCTTAGGAGGTTACCCATATCTAAAATCTCTTTGAATTGAGCATGTTTAACTGGGAAGTGCTAATTTACTTTGATATTTTAAGAGTAATTCTTAGGAAAAAGTCTCCTAGGGATATTACAGTAAAATAGAATTTTGTTTAATTTATGCAAAGAAGACATAATGGCCTTAGAATTCAATAGTAAATCTAATGCACAACGCTTTTTATCATAGGTATGCACTTGTGAAAGGATTTTCTATTAGATTAGTTGCTATAGGTTGGAATAAAAAGCATGAGATGATTTAGAGGAAATATATTTGTAATTATCAAGGCCTCAGGGATAAGAAGTACACAAAGGAGATTGAATGGAAGAGGGAATGTAGGGATGTCACTTGATGCAATTATAAGGCTATGTTATATGTATAACTTAATAAATTAGCAAAGAAATGGTACGTTAATCAATTTATTAAGGATTACACATATGAATTAGCTGGTCAGAAACATGCTCAATTGCTTAGATTGCACAAAATGATATCTAAGCTAGATAAAGTACAAATGAGTAGCATAGTTTTCATTAGTATAAAGCCATGTCATATAATTGGTTATATTACTAGATATATTGGTGGATATAAGCATGTTGTATTTTATAGTAAGGACATATATAATTACATGTGCAAAGTCTAAAAAGATATGACAATAGGTGATGATGTGGTAGTTGCAATGAATCACCTTAAAGGCATGGTAAACAATGATGCACTTTTTTGATAAGGCATAAGGTTGATAATAGGGGCTAATTAGAGCTTCTCTTTTGGGTTAATGGGATTTCAAAGGTTAATTTTCAATTTTTTAAAGATGTGCTAGCCTAGATAAAAGATTAATAAGTATAACCTTCCATATGTCATTTTTACCAATATCATGAACCACAAGTAAAATGTTGTATTTGGTTATGCATTCATAGGTGATGAGAAAGAGGAAACTTATATATAGGTGCTTGAGATATTTATTGAAGCGATGGATAATAAGAAGCCTGTCTCAATTCTATCAAATAATGACAAGGTAATGAGGAAGGTCATCAAACACTTATTTCCTAGGGCTATTCATTAAATATGTGTGAGAAATACTTAAAGCAATGTTAAGAATGTTAAATTTATTGCTAAGTTCAAGTATTGTATGCTTGGAAATATAAAGGTCAAGGAGTTTGAGTGTAAATGGAGAAATATGGTAAGAAAGTTTGGTTTGGAAGAACAAATGTGTCAAAAAGCTTGTTAAAAAAAAGTAGGTAGGCTTCAGTATATCTTTGAGGCAAGTTTTTCACTAGGTTTTAGACTATAACTCACTATGAAGGGATGAATTGATTTCTTAAAAATGTAGCTTGGTTGAGTTTTTTCACCACTTTCAGCATGCACTTAACCACATAAGATATAATGAAGCAAAGGATGATTACATATCAGTGCATGCTAAACCTATCTTAAAAATTACTCTTAGGTCTATTAAAAAAATAGTGCATTTGTATACACCACAAAGGCATTTTGGATATTTTGAAAGCAAGTTATTATAGCTTTAGCTTGTTTTATGTTTAATAGAGACCAAAGGATTACTAATCAAATGTATTTTGTTAAAATATGTTGCAAACTTGAAATTACATGTGAGTTTATTTCTATAGATTAGCAAATAAGTTCAAGTGTTCATATGGCTAATTGGAATCATTTATCTTATCCTACAAACACATTATTTATGTTATGGTTCAAGAGAATATGTAGGAGTTACCAAAATCATTCATATTAAAGAGATAGACAAAGAAACCTAAAATGCTTGACTCAAATGCAATTGCAACAGGGGGGTAGAAAGTAATCACTTATATAAACTTCGTTTTGGCACCCTAATCTAAAGTTGTCATATAATACGCAACCTAACTGTAAGGTTAATAGATGATTTCACTGCCACCCAAGAGAAAATTTGTAGTATCACAAATCCATTAAAAACTAGCCAAGGTAATTCAAAAGATAGACACATTGAAGTATTTAGTGAATGAGGAATTATATTAAAAGACAATAACTACAAAGGTTGTATTTTGCCTAACAAATAAACTATCTTATAACACATTAACCTGATCACTAAATTATAAGTTAGTCTCTAGAAGTATTTAGTATAATAGCATATTGAAGAAAGTAATCTTTAATTTAAGCTACTATCAATGCAAGTAACTAATAAATTAGCTAATAATTAATAAATTAACTAATTACATTAGAAATATTTAGTAATTAGTTGTTGAATTAGCTAAAAAATATAAAATGACATTTTTAATATATAGATATACTAAATAAATTAATTCATATTTATATTAAGATTAAGTTATATTTTCATAGAGAGGTAGATATTTAACATTCTTATGATATATGATTAAATGATATAAAAAATATTATTTTGCTTATTTTTTCACTAATACTTTACCATAATTACCTATATTAAACCTATCATTGCATTCACTAATACTTTATCATAATTACCTATACTTTACCACCTATACCTACCGTCATTAACAACTACCTATCACCACCTACAATTATTAACCACTACTTATCATTATTCACTGTTGTTAACCACTTACCACTACGTTCTACTATTTTTAACCACTGCTTGTTACCACCTTTACTTACTGTTGTTAACCACTACCCAACACTTAGAGTTGTTAATCACTGCCCACTACTTTTTAATATTGCTAACCACTTACCATTACTATCTATTATTATTGACCATTATTAATCATTATCCTATTAGTCGCTACCTACTACTATTTAATGTCATTAACTACTAGTTGACATTATTTAGCATTATTCACTACTATATTAAACCTACCATTGCATTCACTAATACTTTATCATAATTACCTATACTTTACCACCTATACCTACCGTCATTAACAACTACCTATCACCATCTACAATTATTAACCACTACTTATCATTATTCATTGTTGTTAACCACTTACCACTACGTTCTACTATTTTTAACCACTGCTTGTTACCACCTTTACTTACTGTTGTTAACCACTACCCAACACCTAGAGTTGTTAATCACTGCCCACTACTTTTTAATATTGCTAACCACTTACCATTACTATCTATTATTATTGACCATTATCTATCACTATTTACCATTATTAATCATTATCCTACTAGTCGCTACCTACTACTATTTAATGTCATTAACTACTAGTTGACATTATTTAGCATTATTCACTACTATTTATAATTATTAACTACTAGCGACCACTATCCATTATCATTGACCATCACTTGCCACTACTTACCATTACTGACTATTGTCTACTACCATAAATTATTATTAATCACTGCCTATTGCCCCACTTATCATTTACTAATAGATATCCAATGTATGAATTGTGTTGATGTATATCAATTTCCTAAATCATATTTTTTTTTTACATAACATCCATAATTCATCATATGATTCAATCTTTTCCATTCATAATTGATCATACTTTAAGTATTAAGCTTATTTATCATTTGATATTCATATCAAAGTTACATACCTTCATGAAAAATAAATAAAAATATAGCATATTGATTAAAAGTTCTTAACTAAGTAACAATGTAATTATAAACAAGATGAATCAATTAGGAATCAAATTAGACCATATAGAAAGCATCTTATCTTGATTAAATTGATTTCTAAATCAATTCAAATCATACATAGAACATTATTCTCTAGCTAAATTGATTTAAGCCATATAAATAGTAATTCAGCCTCAATGAATCAATTTGTGAAATTGATTCTTTTAATGTTTTTCTTTAGGATAAATGAATTTACAAATTGATTTAGGCTATGTAGAAATACTGTCAAGCTTAATGAATTAATTGGTGAATTAATTCATATATGAAATTCGATAGATTTCACTTGAATACAATGTTCATCTAATAACACTAGGCACCAATCTCACTCATAACCTCAAATCTCTCAATCAAGCCACCATTATTTATAAGAAATATGTTGCAACATTAAGATTCATTATAATATTCATAACTTCCAAGCCAAAAAACATAAAATCAATCTTAATTATTTTAAAATCCTATATTAACTAAGATACCAAGAATCTAATGAAATCAATTAAGAGTTTTAAGTAAATGTTATTCATAAGTTAGAAGAGGAAAGGTTGATATGGATTTTGAAATAGATTGAGCTACCATACATCAAAAAGAAGAATTTCCCAAGTGAGGGCATAAGCTTTCTTAAGTTTAATTCAACCTTATTTAATCAAATTCACACCAATTCATTTATGAAACCAAAGAAGATTCCATAAAAGAGCTTCTAAAAATGAAGAGGATTAAGAAATTATTACCTTAATGGATTAAAGATGAAGAGAAAAGTAGGATTAAGGAAGATGAATAGAAATGAGCCTTAGAAATTCTTAATTATGAATCTAATTGACAAATTAATAATCCTAAAACTACTGAATGTAATAATAGCCCTATTAGAAAGAATTCATCCCTTGTAGTTTCAACATAAGCTTTTTGATTAGTTAATATCTCGTAAGCCTAGGTCTTGGGACTTGTTAAAAAGTTAGGAGTACTTCTATTGTATATCAATCTCAAGTTCCCAACTGGTTTCCTCTTTAGCATGTCATTCCCAAGGACTTTACCATTGGTACCTCTATGAATCATAATTTTTGGACTTGATGATTAATGATTGCCATTAATTGCTCCATCTATTTAAGTTTGAAATCAAGCTAAAAGGGCTCCTCTTTAATGATATGGATAACACCAAGTATGTATATATATATTTGGTATGTATATATATATATGGAGTATGGACATATGGAATATGGGGTGAATGACTCATAAATTATTCAATAATCTTAAATGATAAGCAACTACTCCAACATGTCTAAGGATTGGAAATGCCTAATATATCAAAGTGCAAGCTCACCTATCTTACTAAATTGCATTTTGCATGACTTATTTCATCATTAACACCTTGAGGAAGACCCTATCTCTCACACGGCGCTCCAAGTCTTTCTTTCTTTTACCTACATATGATTTTTGTTCATATTGAACAACCTTTAATCGATCTAAAATTATTTGCATTTTTTCTAAGGCATCCACCACTACATTCTTCTTACCAAGATGATAATAAATTATGCAATCATAGTTTTTAAGAAGTTTTATCTACCTTTATTATCTCAAATTATTTTATTATCTATCTTTTGCATCATACCAATTCTTTAAACAAATGTAAGTTTTTGTGACACATTAATAGGTGTTTTTCATCCAAAATTTGCTTATCAAGAGAAAATGCACTTTCTAATGCCATTAAGGACTTGAAGAGTTAATATATCATAGCTTATCAAAAAAGTACAAGATATTTTGTCCTTTTTTCTTTCCATCATTTTGAAATATCAAAAATAGGCATATTAGTTAAAATATGTGTAAATAGTAAGAACTAAACTCATTTTTTATTAAGAGAGAATTATTAGTTACAAACAAGAAGTTGTCATATTTTTTATGATACGAGATAAATGTTGTTAAAGAAGGTAAAGAACTCATACATGAATGTGCAGAATCAAATTTATTATTATATATATATATATATAATTTTGTGCAATAAATTGTTTACATTATTCATGTATGATTTTACATCAAATTTATATTGCATATTTTCATAATATTTATGTAGTACCTTTTTCACTACTTCTTGTTTAAATTGAGATCCATTATTATAGTGATAATATATAAAGAAAGAATATTTCCAAAAATCATTATTCCATTTTAGTAAGCATTAATCAATTTTAACATTCAAAATTATTTAATATATTAATATTTAATTTGTAATATATATTATAATTATAATTATAATTTATATATATGTTGGGGGAAAATATCTCTTCTTCAAACATAAAAGTATTAGACAATTAAATCAAATAAAGTAGCATAATAAGCATATAACAATTTAATGTGGAAAATCCCAAATTTTAGGTAAAAAACTATAGATGATAAAAGATTCGTTATATCATCAAAGATTATAAGATAATGTGTGTGAAGGTTCTTAATTGTAACCCCACAATTTCTTAGTCACTATCCCTACATCTTTTACAAACCTATATGAGGATCCCTATATAACCCCTATAGAACCTCATCTTATACCTTTCTTATATCTTAAACTTTTAGTTAATATAAATATTTATATCCAAAAAATACTTATTTGGTAAGAATTTTAATCAAACTCTAATACAAAAAAATCTACCTTAAATAAGAAGAAAACTCGCAATAAGAAATAATTAATAATTTATAACAATTTGAATTTGGGTTAAAGTCAATAATATACATATACACATATATATATATATATATATATATATATATACGCACTAATTAATTAATCCAATATTACTTATTATATATTATTAGGATAATAGGCTAACCCAATAGCTTAACAAATTAGCACTTATAAGTCCCACTCCGTTAACAGGTTTTATCACTATTACTATGGTTTTTTGTACTAGTCCTTGGTTAAAAAAATTATACCAACTAAAAGTTAACCCACTAGAGCTAACTGACTTTCATACTTATACCTTTAATAAAAGAATCAATAATCCACCTCAACAATTAGTCATTTTACAAAGAAATTGATGTATATTTTAACTATAATGTGAAGTTAATTGTCAATTTTGTAGAACTCATCATATTGTACATTAAAAATTTTCAATTTTAATGTATTTAAAATTCTAATGGAGTTCTCTTTATTAGCTAAGAATAGAGACACATATTACAATAAAAGTATAAAAGAATTTCAAATGTAAATTAATAATTGCCAATATGGATTTCAATTTTTCAAAATGCACAAGGTTTAGGTAAAGTTCATAATGGATCTTCAATTTTTATCTTTTTATATAGTCCAATTATTTCCTTTAATTTTTACAAATAATAATACACCCACTAAAAGGTAGGAATATTGAGGTGAAGTGGAATAATTCACTCCAATATTTCTTATTTATTTTAATTTTGTAAGTTAATAGAAGGACTAATAATTCAAGTGTAAAATTAAAAATTATTAATACTAATAACATAATTTGAAGAATATAATAACTATTTTTATGGTAAGTTAAGGATTAATTGTTGTACTTACCCTTCTTAGAATATAGTATACTATTGTTACATCCAAATGCTTATTACTATTTTTTATCCGTATTCTTTTACATGAAAATGAGATTTAGAATTGAGAATTTTAGGCCTTTCTTATGAACAAAAGAACTTGAGTAAGATGTAAGAATAAAAATGTAATAAAAGATACATACATATATATATATATATATATATATATATATATACATATAAGGGCAAACTTTTTATGGTGTATCACTTAATTTGGAAGTTGAAATCTACTGATTGCACAATATTGTGTAAGTTGAATGAAATCTAACAATTTTTAAATAATAGTGCATTGTAGTGTGATTTATTATGGTTTAAACTACACATACACACACACATTGAAAGTACATAAATTATCAATAGGCTCATGCTACTATAACTTTGTCACGACCCAATTTCAGGTATCGTGACCGGCGTAAAGACATCTAACTGGTATCCAGCCAATCAGACATCTTTGTAAGCCTATAAAAAACTATATTTGATTGTTTCATACTAAAGAGGGAATATGACAGTATCAAATAATAAAAGTAAAGTAAATTGCATTGCACGTGCAATGAAAAGTTAATATATGATATCAATATACAGTAGCATAACAAAATTATTTAGTAATACACATAAACTTTAACTGTACAATGGATCACTTAAAATAGTAATTTTTTGTTATACTATGCCCCATGGAGATTAAAAGGTTTTATGCAGCATATCAATCTTCCGCTGGAACTCCATGTTCTTTATCTATAAAACAAAACAACATCAAAGAGGAGTGAGTATATAAAATACTCAGTGAGTAACAATTATCCTTTTATCGTATTATCCTTATATTATAAGGTTATAAATTATAACTAAAGATTTAATTTATTTTTACTTAGAATCTCATCTAAAATATATAAGGAAGAAATGATTAGACTGGATATTCACAAATTGCTAATAAGGTACGGGTTTCCCCTTATATTATCAATTCAACCTTATTTCCCACCACCCTAGGTCAAAGCCACCATCCTTATCCTTCCAACCCTTACCATGCCTCTTCTTCTTTTAGAATGATGTAATACTCACCCACATATTATATCTGAGAGGAATTCAGAAACATTATAGTATTTCAGAATACAATAGTTATTATAAGCATATTTATAATCCAATAATCAATAATAAAGTGAAACGTACTATTAGCCATTTAGGTAACATCCATTCTAATCAAGCCACATAATATATACACATGCAAGACAATCATTTTAAGTTTATACACGAACAACATACATTCTAATAATACATCCACATTCCAAGAATTTAGATAGAATGGCTTAGTTTATATTTTAATTAGAATTTATCAATCCTATACTATACTCTTTTTGACTAGGCCCTCAACCTATGTTTAATTAATTCCAAATAAATTGTCAAAGTTTGCTATACTCAAATAAAGCCCTAATAGTGCAATGCCAACTAACTACCATTCAATTTGGGCTTAGAATCTATTATACTATAATACTGTTCATTCACTGGCCCAGAACAGGGCCAGCAGAGAGTAATAAAAAGTTTGGCTCTGTTTAGCTAATTAAATCAACTCTAAAATTTCCCATTAATTTATATGTTATTCCTAGCATCTTCAATGACAAATTTTATGTTGTAAGTTTTCTCAGAATCCCTACTGAATTTTCCCAGAAATTCGCTCAAGTTCACCTTTTCAAGTTGGTTCCAGATTTGGCAGCACTGGAGCCCCAAAATGTTAAGAGTTTATTCAATAGGCTAATGAGCTCTAATTGCCCCGAAATTTTTATATGTTTTAAAAAACATATGGAAGGGTTTCCATAAATTTTTGTAGAATTTTTAGACTCCATATAGTGCCTCAAGAAATTTAAAACCCGAGACCAATCACGCAGGCGTCCTGTTTCTGGAATTCTGGACTACTCCCTAACCAAGACCCATTCCGAAATCCTAACTTCTTCTGAAAATTCTCAATAAATTATATGTTGATTCTAACATCATAAGAGACCATAAATGTTTAGTTTTTAATTTTTAAGCAACTCTATGAAGCCCAGAAAATTCGTGTACTCAGAGCCATTGTTCTAAGTTTTCCAGAAATTTTCCAGCAACCATTGTTCTTCATGATTTGGATTCACCACTCCTTCCAAACATCAAAATTAGTATTCTCATGCATTCCTCATGCTAACAACATTTAAAATACATGTTTAGAAGTTCAGAACAGCACCATACCTTTAATTGCATGGCCACACATCAAACTAACAAATTCACCAATCTAGAGTTCAAAATCTTACAATTCTTGAATCAAAATTCTAAGGAAATGGTAAGGAATTGTCACTCACCTCCAAACTTGATTATGTCAAGGCTATAAGTTGCTCCCTAAAAGAGAAGGTTTCTGATTTGAAGAGAAGAAAGATGATGTCTCTAAGTTTTGATTGATTTCTCCTAGCAATACAAGCAAACAAATAGCAAGAACTTGAAGTTTTGTGTTTGATTTGGCTTGATTGTGTGTTTGATTATGTTAAAAGCTTGAAAAGGTTTCCTATGGCAGCTTAAATTTCGTGCAAATGAGGGAGAAAAAGGAGATGAATGGAGTTTCTCAAGGTTTCTAGGTTTTCTACAAGTTTTGAGAAAATGAGCCTTTTTTGTAATTTAGCCCAAAATTCATGAAAATTTTTATACTTCTCTTGTTGTTTTGCATCAGTTAAGGACGAAATTTTCTGGGCTCTCCTCAGCCAAAAATTGTCCAAAATTGATATAAAATAATGGGCCAAAATTTAAGTTTTTTTGGAAAATTATAATTTAACCCCAAGACTTTTCAAATTTTCAATTTTACCTAAAATTCTTTGGCCGATTTTCAATTTAGTCCTTGGGCTTATTCTTGAACTTTTAATAATACTTATTGGGCCTTGGATAAATATACTAAGTTAGTCCAAAAGGAATTTTAAACAATCCACTTATGTTACTTGATTTTTCTCAAAACTTTTTGAATACTAAATTAAAAATTCTTTTCATTTGAATGTCCTTTATATATATATACTGTCTGGGGATATTACAAACTTAATAAAAACTCAAGTTGTCTATAACTTATGTTTATGCCTAAATGGTGAACATGAGGTCTCCTATCATGGAGATGTGTGATTGGTAGGGGGCTAGCTGAACTAATATTTTGTCTTATTTATAAATCTATGCCTACAATATTTTGAAAATACAAAAGTGCCTAAAAATAGTTGGGCTCACATGAATGGAGAAAGGCTGCACATTTGGACTTATGTGCTTAAGTTTTTTTCTTTAAAATTGGTGTCTAGTTGTGTGTCCCAAAACTAGTTGGGCTCACTTGACAAATAAAGTTGCGTTATGACTTAAAGAAATTCACAAGTTCCGTGTTTTGTCTAGGTGGATTCTATGGTGTCATAGGGTTTTAGAACCTAAAGGGACTTGGCACAATAAAAATCCGTTAGTTTAAAGGTATAAAATCTAGGCCATTGAACTTTAGATGAGAGATGGTAAAGAAAAATGAGGGCTTTTAAAAATGTAAATTACAGTCTAGCACCACAAATTATAACTTTTTTTTTACCAGATAAGGATATAAGATGAAAATTAGCTTTATTATCTTATAATGAGGATTTGAAAATAATATTTAGCTTTGGCTCCATTTTGTGTAAGTAGTTGATAAGTCAATTGATAACTGATAAGTTAGTTGATAATTGGTAATTGATAAGTTAGCTAAAGCATTTTATAAAATTAGCTATCGAACTATCTAAAATTGCAAAATGATATAAAATGATATATTAATATAAATAAATATATAATTAAAATAATTCATATTTATGCAAAAATTAAATTATATTAACACGATTAAGAAGTTTAAAATAAAAAATATAATATTTAATATTTTATTAATTATATTTTATAAATTTATATATTTATTTACTTCTATAATTTTTATTTTATTATTTATTATAAAATTATAATTACTTAATATATAATTAATTATATTTTATGATATTATTTATTCATATATATTTATAATTTAAAATTAGGATATAATAATTTTAAAATTAAATTAATTATATTTTATGAAAAATATTTAGATTTATATTATAAAAAGCATAGGTTGTAAATTAATAAAAAGTATAATGATGGATTTGAAAAAAATTTGAAGATATAGTTTTTTATAAGTTATAAGTTATTTTAGATAATTTATTAAATCAGAACTTATTTTTTTAGTAAATTAGTATGAGAAATATTTTTAGATGTTAATTTATAACTTATCAAGTCAATAAGTTATAAACTACTTTATTTGTTATGTGAAATGGAGCCTTTATTACATTACTTACAGTATGAGAATCATAGGTAAAAGTTATTATAAATAAATCTTGACAATGACAATATCAAGAATTGAATTTAAATTTATGTATTTAATATTTAAATGTAGAATTATATTTTGATACTATACCAAATTTTTTTTACTGATATATACTTTCAAAATTTTTGTGAAATTTTTTGTTTTTTAATCTTTAATCAAAATTTGTAATTTTATAAAAAAATTTATAAAAGAATTATAAATTTTTTTATATAACTTTTATTAATAAAATTTTAATTTTTTATGTAATTGTTATACACAAAGTTTATATAAAATATAAGTTGTATAAAAGAAAATCAAAATATTTTATATAAAAAATTTTAATTGTTATTGTACACCTTTATTAAACTTGCAAATCTTCTAAATTAAAGCATTATCCTTATACTTTTATCATAATGATATCAATTTATTAATCTTAACTAAAAAATAAAAATATAAGATAAAAATCTATTATTAATCTATTTTTATACAAATATTAATTAATATTAAAAATAAAATTATAAATTTTACAATTTATTTATTATCAAAGAGCTATGTTTAATATATATTATAAAAATGCAATGATTCAGCATATTTATTTACACATACTTAATTGAATGTGGCTTTGCACTAAATCTTGAATTGAATGTGCGTGTATATTTTATACATTATATATATACTTTAAATTATGTGTATTTTTATTTTCTTGAATTCTACATATTTATATTTTATAATTTTATATAAATTATTTTAAATTTTCACTAAAATATTCATAATAATTTATCTTTCTTACATTTTATTTCTTAAATAATTTTTTAGTAAGAAATTTTAATGATAGTTATTTTTACGATATGAAAAAATTATTAATTCATTTTAAATCTATGATTTCTATTTTAATCTTTATCCATCAAGTTGTTTAAATTAATTTTATATAATATATAATAATTATTTAATTTAAGATATTTAATTTTAATTATCTATACAAACTTTAAAAATATATTATAATTATTTAAGTTTTTATAACAAATTTCATTGATGTACGTAAAATTTTGCAAATGAGGGGGGGGGGAACTCTAGATGTTGTCTAACTTTCAAATCACCAAACACTTCTCACATCATTTAATAATGAATAGGATCAGTGTAAGTTGGCATTTTTGGGAAATCAATAGGACAAAATTAATTCCTGCTACTTTCACAGGAAGGTAAAGTTCTGTAATTTTCTGTACTTTCAATGCATTAGACTCTCTTACACTTAGACTTATCAACTTCATCCATCTGTCCTAGGTTTTAAAGCCCCTTTTTCCTTTATAGGCACCCTAGACAGCAACAATAACGTTGAATGGGCTGGAAACTTGCATTGTCAGCCCAGTTTACTTGTAAAAAAAAAGACTGGGCCGAATTATGGAATATTAAAGTGTGTTTGGTTTCTGTTTTTAAAAATAATTTTTTATTTTTAAAAATAAAATAATAAAAGAATCTATTTGTTTAAATTTTTTTTTATTTTTATAAACTATTTCTAAAATATGTGTTTTAAAAATAAGAAAATAAGAACAACTTTAAATTTTTTTTATTTTTTTATTTCCAAAACACACTTCATAGCATTATTGTAATTTAAGATTATTTTCATAATAACTTATTAAATACTTTCTTTTTTTCATTGTTTTTAAAAATTATTTTCAAAACTTATTTTCAAAAACAGCTTTAAAAACAAAAAACAGAAAATACAAACAAACACACTCTTATTCTCCTATGCAACGGACCATTGTTTTGTTATTTATTATTTATTATCTGCCATCAAAATAAGCACTCCAAAAACCCATTTTAAATTTATAGTGAGTTAATTTAAAATATTATAGTCTCTTCATAAATTTAAAAACTGATTTATCTAAATCAAATGGTGTTAATTTTGGTAAAAATATAAATTGATTGTATAGGAAAATATATGTATGTGAGTTTTGATTTAATTTTAAAAAATAAATATATTAAAATGACTTTGATAATTTAAAATTTTTCAAAAAATTATTATAAATTTTATAAATATAATTATAAAATTTTATTTTTAAACTTATATTTTAAATTTAAGATAATGTACAAATTCCCTTTTAAATCATTGCCTATAAAATAAAAAGGTTATTTCTAATTTCTAATTCTTAATTCCTTATTTAGAGCCGAAAGAAATTATAATTTCATTTTTTTTTGCTTTCATAATTTTCAAATTTTTAAATAAGATTTTATTATTTAATTTTCTCTCTTACAATTATAATATAGATATAGAATATTATCAACATTGTTTTGGAAAGAAAATTTTTCATGAGAAATTATTATGTATTTCAAAATAATATCGGCGACTTCTTTTATATATAATATATTGATATTAATATTAATTATTATTGTTATATGGTAATGGACTTCATGAGCCAATTTTATCTCGTTTGAGAATGATAAGATATTGGGTTTTGTACTTTTAAATCACGGGTAGAAAATGGTTTGTCTATCTGACACGCATGCTTGATGGTCAATGGATTCTCATTGTCTTATCAGTAAAACTTAGTCACCCAATAAATAAATTAACTTATAATTTATAACTTGTAAAATATTAACTAAGTTAATAAATTATAAATTAACTTATAGAACTCCTTTTCGCACTACCTTATAAGTTATCTATAATAACTTATAAGCTTTAATTTAATAAATTACCTATAATAACTTATAATTTATAAATTACTATTTTTTTAAATTCTTTCTAAATTTATTTTTATTCTTTTTATTAATTTATAACTCATATTCTTTGTAATACAAATTTAAATAATTTTTATAAAATATAATTAATTTAATTATATCCTAATTTTAAATTATAAGTTTATTAAAATATGTATGTAAATAAATAATATCATAAAATAAAATTAATTATATTTTAAGTAATTATAATTTTATAATAAATAATAAAATAAAAATTATATAAATAAATATATAATTTTATAAAATATAATTAATTAAATATTAAATATTATATTTTATTTTAAACTTTTATTTACATTAATATAATTCAATGTTTAGATAAATATAAATTATTTTAATTATATATCTATTTTTATTAATATATCATTTTATGTTATATTATAATTTCAGCTAATTTAATAACTAATTCTATAAAATACTTTGATTAACTTATTAACTTATCAGCTATCAGTTATTAACTATCAATTAACTTATCAGTTACTTGTATGAAACAAAGTCTTCATGAAATTTTTGTTGTTGAGGTGAGTTATTTAGTACTTAGATAAATCTCATTATTAAGGTGAATTTTTTAGTGTATGGATTGAACAATTTGTTTATTATACTTTAATGATTTTAGTTCATTTAATTGATCATAAGTAGTTGAGTTATTATGCTAATAACATATTTTTTTTATAAATTATATCTAACAATATATAATTATTACTCAAAGTAATAATTCAGCTATTTATTATTATTTAAATGAATTACTATTAGAAAAATTCAAATATATTTAGATTAAAACTTTAGATATTGATGTCTTAATTTTGTGATAAAATGAGAATCATTAAACTTGAATGACCTAAAAATAGATGATTAATAATTATGATTAGGAGATTTATTTAATAGGTAAAGAATTAATAATGTAATATTTCTATTTTGAACCATAATTTTTAAAATTTTAGATTCAATAATAACTTAAAACAAAAAATTTAAATAAATTGTTTAGATTGATTTATATATATATGCACTTCTTCACCATATAATAAATTTAATTTAATAATCATTAACTCAAGTTTATTTATAATACATTGTAATTTAAAAACTTTAAAATTAAAATACTTTCAAAAAATTACTACATAATCATTTTAAGAAAATAAAATTTAATTAATAGATAATAAATTAAAATATAAACTTTTACTTTATGAAATAATTTTTATTTCTTCTTTTTTTTGGAATAATCTCCTTCACTTATTTCTTACATATTAATACAAATAAAATCTTTTAAAATACCTAATTTAGTAATAAAATTTAGCATTGTTTTCAATAAAAAGTTTAATAACATTGATACTTTTGAAAGAATTGATATTTTTATATATTATTTTTCTTATACATATCCAAACTTAAATTTTCTGAGCTTGTTTAAAATATGTTACATTTAAAAATTAAAGTATTATGCATACATTTATAAAAATATAATATGTATATTTCCTTTTAATTTTCTCAATTTATAAATTATATTAAACACATACTATGATTTTCAAATAAAATATTTATTTTATTGATTTAATTTATTGTTATTAATGATTTTTATGTAAGATAAAATAAAAAATAAAAATAAATGAGATAAATTATTTTTCTCTTCATAATATGTAAAATTATAAAGAAAATAGAGATTAAAGAAAGAAAATACAAATAATAATTTAATGTATCAAGTTTGAAAATAAGCTATTTGCATTAGGCTAAAATTATAATAAAAAATCACCTTTATTTTTTAACCTTTAATTTTTATGTAGAATGTATTTGAATATACATACATAAATAAATATGTGTATATGTATGTTTGTTCTTTACTAATAATTTCTTGGTATTATTTGATTTTTATATACAAACCTAATTAATTTAAAGGAACAAAAAGTGAAAAATATTATATTATATTAGAAATAATAATAGCATGATTTTTATTAAAAATTGATTAATTTAAATAAAAATTTAAAATTTTTTTGGACATATTACATTAATGTGTAAATATTATTTGATTGTATTATATATAATAATATTTCTCTTCAACAAATTTACAACAAGTAAAGATTTTATTATTAAAAAATAATGTTGTTGATAAAATAATTAAAATAAAGAATTTAAAATATAGTACATATATTTTTTTATTTTTTTATAAATAATAATTTTTTCATTTAATATAAAAGTATCAAGTTTTATATATATTTTCTTTAATATAAATTATTATTTTTAAATAATGGAATGTAATTTTTTATTTTATGCAAGGTTTAAATAATGAATAATAATTTTTTATTAATTTTTTATAATAATTAATATCTTATTTTATTAATAAAATAATAATTTTATTATGTACTTTTAAAATTAAGTACAAATATGAATTTTAAAAATATGTGTGTGTGAGGCAAAGGGAGAGAAAGAGAGAGAGAGAACAAATCTTTGAAGCAAGAAATTTTTAAATTTGTGAAAAAATAATCTTACTTTTTTATTTTGCTATTAATTTGTTAAAAAAAATACTTGAGGTTAAAGTAAAATTAAAATAAATTTAAGGTCTAATTTAAAATATTTATAAAAAAATAATTAACCTAAAAGCTCGTTTGTGTTTCATTAGCTTATTGATGGGGGTATCAATATCTATCATTATAGTCTAGATACGAAAGATCTATGCTCAAATTTATTAGCAAAGGTGCATAAATTTTTTAGTTTATATACCGAATAACCCACCTTCATTCTATACGGAAAATGTCATTCTTGACAGAGAATTCAAAATTTAAAAAGTATTAAATAATAATTATTTTAATTATGAGTAATAAATTAAATATTTTTTAATAACTGAATTTATTTTATAGAAATTATTTCCAGATAAAAATTAAAGATAAAAAAGCATATTTAATTCCCTAACTATTATTGGAGTTTCAATCTTGTTACTTACTTTTATTTGAAATAAATTTATCTTTTGAATTTTGAATAATACCAATGTTACTTAATAATCTAATATCACTTTTTAATGTAAATTCTTGCATGACATATAACTTATCTAACTATATGGCACATATTAATCATATTTCATATTCTTATGAGAAACAATTTCATTAAAATTTTAACCTTATTTCATAAATTCTAGATTTATCCTCTAATTTAAATCTCCTCGTATTGCATTATCTAAAGAGAATTTATCAGATTCTAACTTTCTTTACTATTCAAAATCATATAAAACTAATCATTTCATGTCAAGGCCATTAAACTTGATAATTTTAAAAATTGACCAAAAGTAAGAGAAACATGGTAAATTCACTAAAAACAACAACAAAATTGAACAAATACAATTTCAAAATTTGAAAATATATTTTTGTAACATTATATATTTGTTATGAATTTTTAATAATAATTTCAATGAGCAAGACAATTCAAATATATAAATATAATTTATCTTTAAAATTCTTCTTCTCATTATTGTAATTTATTTAGAATTTAAATGAATTAATTACGTTGAAAGCCATCATATTCAGTGACATTTTGTCTTTATATTATCATGGAAGTGATCGGATTTTTAAATATTTAAAGTATAAATTTAATTCAAATAAAAATTAAGGAATAATTAGGAATCAAAAGTATATATTATTATAAAAGTATGAAAATATAACTTATATTATAGGCGGTAAAGTTAGGCGTTATATAAGTACTTCTACTTAAAAATTTAACAACATTAGCTAATTAATTAATATTGCATATCTTTTTAAAAAATTAGAAGGTCAACCGGTTTTAAATAAAATTTATGGAATAATATTAAAATTTTAATAAAAATTATGAATTAAATTTTTTTAAATAAAATATGATCAGTTGTTACAAATTACAAAGTTCAGTTCCGAGCAGTCGAAATGTCTGAGGGGTGTAAATAGAAACGTGCTTCTCTTTAAACGTGTCGATATTATATTTGTTTACCATGTATCATAGTTATATTTCACCTCCAAATATTATTGCTTCATTGCCTTCTGCCAGTGGGCTTTCTTTTGTCTTTTCCGCATACTTTCGTTTTATGCTCTTCTCGGGGAACACCTCCAATTATATTTTTTAATTTGTAGACTTTTATTTTTTTTATTGTATAATTTATATATTATTTTTCTTCTTTGAATCTATTCTATTACATATTTTTTATTCAATTAACTATATCACTATTTAAGTAATATTTTGCTTTCTTTTATATCTCAACTTCCTAGTGGCCTCTTACTTACGAGTTATTTGCCTAATTTTTCCTTTTTTTTTTAACTTTTGTCCCTTATTTTTATTATATCAAAGAGTTATCTTAGTGTGTGTCTATATATATATATATATATATATATATAATTTTTGCTATCCACCGTACCTCTCTTTATAGCTATCCATCGTGCCACTCTTTATAAATGGCATTTCTTCTAATCATTTCAAATATTTAAACATAGACTATCTTATTTATATCTCTCTAATCATACAAATTAGAAGCATTTCATTTTTAATCATATTTATTATTGACTATTAATTTCATAAATATTTTTATTCTATTCATAATTTTTTACCTTGATTTGTGTAGTTCCTAAAATTACTTGAATCAATTATTTTTCATAAAAAAAAATGAAAATTATTCCCTTCAACTTTAAGTGGTTAGATTTTGTTTCATTCAACTTTGGAAATTTAAAATTCACTCTCTTAAACTTTATAAAATTTAAAATTAATAGTCATTATCCACTTAATTAATTATTTTATTAAATTATGTAATTTTTTTGAGGTTTTTAAATTGATTTCATTTATTCACTTTGTGATCTTGAAATTTATGTATTATTTACCTCAATCATCAACTTTTTCTCTAAATGTAATTTACTAAGTAGTTATCTATACGTTGCATAGATAAATATTTATTTTAATAATATAATATTATAATTATACATTAATGATTTATAAAAAAGATTAGACAAAATTTTGATTAATATATAGCTAATAGTTTTGAGGAAAAAAAGTTATCTCTCTATTAATTTTTCTTAATATTTAAGTAAGTAACTAATTTTGAACTCAAACATCATATTAATTAGATATCATTTTTAATATAATTATTATTTTTAATATCAATATTTAATAATATGATTTACAAAAAGAATAAATTTTTTTGTAATGGTAATATGTTTTTTATTTATCACATTACAATATAAAATAAACTTTTAAAATAAGTAATTTTATATTACAAAAGAATATTTATTTAATAATATAATATTACATTTATATAATAATTATTTATAAAGAGGATTAGATGAAAAATTGATTACTATATAGCCAATAACTCCAAAAAAAAAACCTCTGCGCTCATTTTGTTTAATATTTAATTAAATAATTAATTTTAAATTTATTTTATTAGAAAATTAATTTTAAATTTAAATATCACTATTAATTAAATATTATTTTTTAAGATAATTATTATCACTAATATTAATATTTAATAACATAATTTATGATAAGAAAAAAAATTTTACTAATGGTAATATATTTTTTATTTATTACCTTACAACATAAAATAAATTTTTTGAAAGTAATAATTGTTAACCTCAAGGTTATATATGATGAGTTTTGATGATGACAAATAGATGGTTACAATAGCATTATATGTTTAATGCTAAAGTGATATATTGTACAAGCTTTAATAGACATATTATGGTTTATGCATATACATAATATAATGATTATGTTTGTCCTTGTATATGCATGATGACAACTAAATGTTTACAATAGCATTGCACGTCTTTATACTAAAGTGTTATAAAATCTTTAATAGATATGCTATATTATGGTTGAAATAACAATGTTTGATAATATGCTAAAAGAATGATATTTTATACAAGCATCACTAAATATATGATTGGTCAAGATATATGATATAATAATTATGCATGTTCTTGTGCTAATTAGTTTTATATGAATCATGCATCCATATCTTAATATATTAGATTGGACTAACTATATTGTTTGTAATATTTATGAACTTCTATATAGGAAATTCCAAAATGAAGAAGAGTAAGCATTAAAATAAGGAAATGGAAGATCATATTACGCTCAACTCTAGAATAAAGAAGAAATGCAAGAAAGTAGATGTGATCCAAGTATTGAAGGATGAGAAGATTAAAGTATATGAAAGTTTGGAAGCATCAAGAAGAGCATAAACACTTGAATGGTATAGTTTTTCATTTTAAGCTTTGTCTTTCTTGTAAAATAAAGTATTTCATAATATAGAGCTCAAACATATTTTCATAATCTTAGCTTGATTAAAATATTTTAAAAATATAGCTCACAATCATATTTTTACAAGATAACCCATAGGGACATTTTAAAAATTAATGAGATATGAGGTTTTAATATTTTTAATTTTGACCTTTGGCTATTCTTTAAATCATATCTTATAAAATACTCATGATTTGATTATCAAACCTTTTCCATATGAAAATAGACTCAAAGAACTTTTCATGAACATATTATTTGCTTAAAATGACTAAGATATGAAAGAGTTATAAATTTTACAATTTGAGTTTCAAAATCAGATTTTTACAAATTCACTATTTTTGACCTTTGCTCATTATTTTAAACATATCTAAAAAATAATATTAAAAATGAGTATGAAACTAGTCCCATTTGAAAGTAGACTCGATTAGCTTTCCAATGATAAGTTATTTGCTCAAAACGAACTTAAAATGAAGAAGTTATTATCACAACCTAATTTTAGGTATCATAACCGATGTAAAGACATCTAACTGGTATCCTATCAATCAAATATCTTTACAAGCCTGTAGGGAACTATATCTAACTATTTTGTAATAAAAGGAGAATATATGATAGCATCAAATGATATAAGTGAAGTAAATTGGATTGCACATGCAATGAAAAAGTTAATATATGATATTAATATACAATAGCATAATAAAACTATTTGTCACATACATAGACTTTAACTATACAGAGGATAATTCAAATATATTAATCTTTTGTTACACAATGCCCCATGGAGATTAGAAAGTTTTATGCAGCGTATTAGTCTTTTACTTGAGCTCCTTATTTTTTATCTATAAAACAAAACAATATCGAAGAGGAGTGAGTATACAAAATACTCAGTGAGTAACTACTCAATCTTTATTCCCTTAGTTTTCCATGATAAGTTTTCTTTAATACCAAATTAGGAAGATTGGATAAATTTCCATATACTTAGCTTGTTGGTGTGTGTCCTAGAACCAATTATATAGATGATTGAAGTTAAACACAATGTATTATATTTTATTTTAGGTAACTTAATTATTATATTTTATTTTTATAATTTTATTATTATTATGCGTAATTTATAACTTAATATAATAATTATCCTAGGAATAGCTTCGCTATTCCTAAAATGCCCCTAGTCAAGTATTATTACAAAAAGGATAGTAATAATACATCGAGACTAGCATGTATAGTGACTAATGATTACGAATCATAGATATATGATATCAAGTCAATACATAAGTACATTGCTAGTGAACAATGTACTTGGACTGACCCTCTATGAGAATATTGCATGGATAGACGTGTCATAAGTTATTCTCATATGATCACAAATACACATAAACCTTTGACCTGAAGTCACTACGATTCTCTACATGAGGAATTACTCACTTTAATATTGTCCTATGTCACCTTTAATCAAGATGACAAGTAGGGCATTGATTGGGTGTATCATAAATCGTGCAGAGGGAAGTGAGTGATGTAGATGGAATTTTGTTAGTCTTGTATAAAAGAGAAATATCCTTGGGCCCCTTGATTGAGTAAGACTTAGAAATGCATGGCCATGCTCAATTGAATTAATATGTGATATTAATCATTTATTTTAAGTCTACTCAGTATCAAGAAATATAAATTGAACATTGACGAGGATAACACATTCCATGCCTCCAGTTCAATTTGGATATTATTACAAAAGGGGTTATGATGCAAAACGTTGATCATGCATTAGGTAGATGTCGAATCATAGACATTCTTACTACTTGAGTGGCAGTGATGTATTGTTAGATACCGCTTACTGTCTATGGCTCAATAATGAGTTATTGTCAACGTAGTAAGAACTTACAGGGTTACACAAAAGGAGTAGGAATAAGACAATAATTAATTAAACTTTAATTATATTAATATCTAATTAATTGGACTTATTTTCGTGCATATATATATTAGTAAGAATAATAAATTCACGTTATATATATATATTATGTGATATTATTTGATATTAAAGTAATATCAAATAATTAACATTAAAGTAATATCAAATAATTAACATTATCAGATATTAGATAAATATATTATGAGATAATATTATTTTAATATTTAATAACTATATGCAATTATCTAATAATTAAGATATTTATATCATGAGATAATATTATTATCTAATATTAGATAATTAATAGATAAGTCCTATCTCTCCCCATTATCTCTAGAATAAGGATAAGATGAGTTGTTAAGTGTGATTAGGATTTTGGAAGCATTATCCTAGTAGGATTAGGATTATAACTTGCCTAAGTTCTATAAAAAGGGACTTGAGGGCAGCACTTTAAGAACACGCTAAAAGCTTCCATACAAACTCTAAATCACTCAGAAAACATCCAATCCTAATTCTTAGAGAGAAAAACGCATCCTAGCAGATTCGTGAAGGGTGAGAGGTCGTTGTTCATTCCGTGTGGATACCATAGAGATACCGTACCTTCCGGTCGGTGTTTAATTCATCCGCTCTCAAGTTTTGATCAGTAGAAACACAAGTGCCCAATAGGTAAAACTCTAATAATTGATTTATGTCTTTTGCATGGATCCTAGGTAGAATTCGGATCAAATTTTTGAATTTTCACTGCATATGATAATCCGAATTCCTAACAGTGGTATCAAAGCTTCTTGCAAAAACATAGTTCTGATTATGTGTTTTACCGCCTTTGATGAATATTTATATGATAAATACATGTCAAATCTATTTCGGTTTAAATCAAAAGTTACACGTTTTGATGAATGTTTATGTGATAAATTAATATCAAATTAGTTTTTGTTTAAACTAGATATATATGAGATATATGCAAACTCGTGTGTGGTTTTGATTTCATAAATATATATATGATATATATGATCTGAATTTTGAATCTGATTATTAATTGATGAGATTAATTGTATGAATATGATCATGCATTTTTCTGCTTCATATTCAAATCTATTTTATACGTAATTCTGAGTTTTTCAAATGATAAACTCATGAATCTGTTCTGAATATGTGATGTTCTTTGCGTTCAATAGCATATAACCTAGTTAGCACAGAATTAATGTGATTAATTCTAAATCTGTAAAAACTTGTTTAAATTTGTTTAATATGATTAAGTTGAATATGGTCTATGAGGTATATGTATGCTTTAATTTAAACACGGCTGGATTTGTATTGATATGATTAAAATTATTCAAAGTGTTTGGACGTAAATCCTATTTTTAAACTATGATTTGAATGTCAATCATATAGTTGAATTGTTCGACTTGGGGTGTGTCGATTGTTGGCAAAATAAATTAAAATTTGAATGTCAGATGAATTCAATTTTTGGCTCGGAGGGCTCCGCCCCCCACACCCCCCAGCAAAGGGCTCTGCCCCCTTGACCCCCGCCCACTAACCGGCTAGTGGGACTGTTGTGCTAACTCTGCGTAGCGTTCAAAAATTATTTTTGTTTTTAAGGTGCTATTTTAGAACATGATTTTTTATGATGAATATGTTATGAAAATATATATGTCAATCATCCTCCTTATCTTGGTTACATATATTTCTTAGCAATTATTACATATGATGCATGAATGTGTTGCATAGTATGGCCCTTGGAGTTTTTAATGGATGGATTTTAAAATACGACCTGCGTGTCGTGTCTTCCTCTATTTCTCTAATGTATATTCTCTTCTCATCTCAATTCCCCCCGAATGTAACTCGGGGTTTCTATTGTAAATTTGTAATTGCAATGGAGCATTCTTGGCTTGGAACAAGGAGAAGTTAAAGAGCTATGGGACAAGAAGAAGTTAAGGAGTTAGTCAGAAATGTCATTAGAAAATAGAATTTTAAGGCCATACTATGTGACATTTTGATTATGTTGATGAGCATGCATTTACTATGTGATAGAATGTGTTCCTACTATGTGATAGTTCTATTCATTGCATAATATATGATATGCGGTAGTCTATTTTATTTATTTATTTTATATGATGTATGAGATATGCTAGATATATGGCATGAATAAATAGGCTAGTTATGGTGAGATATGATAATAATTAAGTTAAAATCCCTCATCTAAAATATTAAGTCAATAATAATTTATGATGTCTTCCAATGTTTGGCACTCATCAAGGCCTCGATCGATATAAGGTAGGTTTACCAAAGCAAGGTATCTCGTTTATCTTGGTGAGATGCGACTGGATAATAGTGATATCCGAATGTCAAATATTGGGTCCGATTTAACTAGGATATCTCAATAGGATTGAAACCTAGAGGCATAGAGTTGGGCTTTAGTTCATAAGATGGATTAGAACAAGTGTTATTCACCTAACTATCCAAGAGTTGTATATGATACAATTGGCAAGTGTTGCCTACCTAAATAACTAAGTTTTAAGTGATTAGCCAAAGCTAACTTAAGGCTTGGTGAAATATGGATCTTGACCCATCAGAAAGCATAGACAATGTGACTTTTCGAATTAATAGTGAGGGCTATTAATTTAAATGAAATAGTGGGAAGTACATTTAATAAAAGACCTTATTAAATATTTTAAATTTAATACTTACTTTGCATATTTCTGTCGTAGATAACCAATGGCTAATACATCAAATAACTTATCACTGCGATCGGTCCTTGAGAAGGACAAACTGAATGGGACAAACTTCCTAGACTGGTACAGGAATTTGAGGATAGTCCTCAAACATGAGCGCAAAATGTATGTCCTAGAGGAACCTATTCCTCAAGAACCTGAAGCTACTACCCCTCGAGCTCAAAAGGATGCTTATAAGAAGCATCATAATGACGCATTAGATGTCGGTTGTCTCATGTTGGCTACCATGGACTCTGAGCTTCAGAAGCAACATGAGAACATAGAAGCTTATGACATGCTTAAGCATCTTAAGAAGCTTTATGAAGGCTAAGCTCAGCATGAGAGGTTTGAGGTGACAAAAGCCTTGTTTTAGTGCAAACTGGCATAAGGAAACCCTGTTGGGCCTCATGTACTCAAAATGATTAGGTATGTTAAGAACCTTGAAAGATTGGGTGCTTCACTAGGTCAAGAGTTGGCCACTAACTTAATTTTGCAATCGTTGCCATAGAGTTATGGTCAATTTATCATGAATTACAACATGAATGAAATTGACAAACTACTGCCAAAATTGTTAAGGATGTTAAGAACTGCTGAACAAAATTTGCAAAAGACTAAGCCTAATACCATAATGATGGTTCAAAAGGGCAAAGGCAAAAGAAAAGGTAAGGAAAAAAACAAGAAGGATTCCAAATCCAAAGGCAAGCCTAAGTATAAATCTTCTGCACTGAAACCAAAAGGGGGTGTGGCTAAGGAAGGGACATGCTTCCATTGCGGTCAAACCGGACATTGGAAAAGAAACTGTAAAGTCTATCTGGAAGATCTGAAAAGGAAGAAGGGAAGTGAGATTTTCACTTCAGGTATATATGTTATAGAAATTAATGTTTCAACTTTTACATCTTGGGTGTTAGATACCGGATGCAGTTCTCACATTTGTACAAATGTGCAGGAACTACAAAGGAGTAGGATTCTAGCTAAAGGCGAAGTGGACCTACGAGTTGGCAATAGAGCAAGAGTTGTTGCGCTAGCTGTAGGGACATATTATCTATCTTTACCTTCTGGTTTAGTAATAGAATTAAAGGATTGTTATTTTGTGCCTGCTATCAGCAGGAATATTATTTCTGTTTCTTGTTTGGACAAGAAAGGTTTTTCATTTATAATAAAGGACAAAAGTTGTTCAGTTTATTTAAATGAAATATTTTACTGCAATGCACAAATGTTCAATGGGCTCTATATTCTTGATCTTGAAATGCCTGTCTATAACATAAACACTAAGCGATTTAAAACAAATGATTTAAATCTAACCTATCTCTGGCATTGTCGTTTGGGCCATATAAATGAGAAACACATATCCAAGCTTCATAAGGATGGATTCTTGGATCCATTTGATTTTGACTCATATGAAATATGCGAATCTTGTTTGCTAGGAAAAATGACTAAAACACCATTCACTGGACACAGTGAAAGGGCTAATAATCTATTAAGTCTCATACATACTGATGCATGTGGGCCTATTAGTTCACCTGCTAGAGGAGGTTTCCAGTACTTCATTACATTTACTGATGATTTCAGTAGATATGGATATGTGTATCTTATGAAACACAAATCAGAATCCTTTGAAAAGTTCAAGGAATTCAAGAATGAAGTGCAAAACTAACTTGGTAAAAGTATTAAAACACTTTGATCAGATCGAGGTGGAGAATACTTAAGCTAAGAATTTGATGACTATTTAAAGGAGTGTGGTATAGTATCACAACTCACTCCACCTGGAACGCCACAATGGAATGGTGTTTCAGAAAGGAAGAATCGTACCTTGTTAGACATGGTACGATCTATGATGAGTCATATAGATATTCCAATTTCCTTTTGGGGGCATTCTCTAGAGACAGTTGCTTTTACGCTCAACCGTGTTCCCTCTAAAACGGTTTAAAAGACTCCATATGAGATATGGACTGGGAAACGTCCCAACTTATCTTTTATGAAGATTTGGGATTGCGAGGCCTATGTAAAACGTCAAGTTTCTAATAAGCTTGGACCCAAATTGGACAAGTGCTACTTTGTAGGGTATCCAAAGGAAACTAAGGGATACTATTTCTATAATCCTAGTGAAGGCAAAATGTTTGTAACACGAACTGGTATTTTTCTGGAAAGAGAATTTATCTCTAAGAAAAAATGTGGGAGGAAAGTAGAAATCGAAGAAGTACAAGACTCACAAAGTAACACTGAACCTATAATAGAGTTTGAAAAAAGACCACAAGATGTTGTGGGTCAGGAACTAGCCCAAGTAACACAAAGCCCACGTAACTCTGGTAGGATATGCCATGAGCCCAAGAGATATGGATTTCTTGTAACTCAAAATGGCGATATTTTGCTCATGGATCAAGATGAGCCTACAACTTACCAAGAAGCTATAAAAGGGCCAGACTCTGAGAAGTGGCTTGAGGCTATGAAATCTGAGATGGATTCCATGTATACTAACCAAGTATGGACTTTGGTTGATCCACCTGAAAGGGTAAAACCCATTGGGTGCAAATGGGTTTTCAAGAAGAAAATCGACATGGATGGTAATGTGCAAACCTTTAAGGGATGATTATTTGCAAAAGGTTATAGGCAAGTTCATGGTATAAACTATGATGAGACCTATTCCCCAGTTGCCATGCTTAAATCCATTCGGATTTTGCTTGCTATTGCAACTTTTTATGATTATGAAATCTGGCAGATAGATGTCAAAACTGCTTTTCTTAATGGAAAGCTCCTCGAGGATGTGTACATGACACAGTCCGAGGGTTTTGTCATTCCTGAAACTGCTGGAAAGGTATGTAAGCTACAATGATCCATTTATGTATTAAAGCAAGCTTCATGGAGTTGGAATCTTTATTTTGATGAGGCAATCAAAGAATTTAGTTTCATCAAAAAATGAAGATGAATTTTGTGTTTACAAAAGGGTTAGTGGGAGCACAATTATTTTCCTTGTATTGTATATGGATGACATACTACTTATCGGAAATGATATCCCTACACTGCAAATAGTAAAGACTTAGTTAAGGAATTGTTTCTCGATGAAAGACTTAGGTGAAGTTGCCTATATACTAGGTATTAAGATCTATAGAGATAGATTAAGAAAATTGCTTGGTCTAAGTCAGAGTACATACATAGATAAAGTATTAAAACGGTTTAACATGCAAGAATCTAAAAGAGGATTTTTGCCTATGTCGCATGGCATAAATTTGTCCAAAGCTCAGTGTCCTTCGACACAAGATGAGAAGGACCGCATGAATAAGATACCATATGCATCAACAATTGGATCTATCATGTATGCCATGATATGTACTCGTCCTGATGTCTCGTATGCTTTAAGCATGACGAGCATGTACCAGTCAAATCCAGGTGAACCTCACTAGACTGCCGATAAGAATATTCTTAAGTACTTAAGAAGGACTAAGGATTCATTCTTAATATATGGAGGAGAGGAAGAACTTGTTGTAAAAGGTTACACTGATGCCAGTTTTCAATTCGACAAGGATGACTTTAGATCGCAGTCAGGTTATGTATTTAGCCTAAATGGTGGTTTTGTTTGTTGGAAGAGTTCAAAGCAAGAAACAGTGGCCGACTCTACTACAGAGGCTGAGTATATTGCTGTATCTGATGCGTCAAAAGAGGCTATTTGGATAAAAAAGTTCATTACTGAACTTGGCGTTATTCCTAGCATTGCAAACTCAGTGGATCTCTATTGTGACAACAATGGAGCCATTGCACAAGCCAAGGAACCCAGATCTCACCAGCGATCCAAACATATACTTAGGCGCTTCCATCTCATTCGAGAAATCATCGATAGAGGAGATGTGAAGATATGCAAAGTACCAACTGATGATAATATCGCCGACCCACTGACAAAGCTTTTAGCGCAGAAAAAGCATAATGGTCATACTATGTCACTTGATATTAGATACATGAGTGATTGGCTCTAGTCCAAGTGGGAGATTGTTAGTGTGTGTCCTAGAACGAATCATATAGATGATTGAAGTTATACATAATGTATTATGTTTTATTTTAGGTAATTTAATTATTATATTTTATTTTTATAATTTTATTATTATGGGCAATTTATAACTTAATATAATAATTATCCTTGGAATAAATTTGCTATTCCTAAAATGCCCTTAGTCAAGTATTATTACAAAAAGGATAATAATAATACATCGAGACTAGCATGTATAGTGACTGATGATTACGAATCATGGATATATGATATCAAGTCAATACATGAATACATTGCTAGTGAACAATGTACTGGACTGACCCACTATGAGAATATTGTGTGGATAGAAGTGTCATAAGTTATTCTCATATGATCACAAATACACATAAACCTTTAACCTGAAGTCACTACGATTCCCTACATGAGGAATTACTCACTTTAATATTGTCCTATGTCACCTTTAATCAAGATGACAAGTAGGGCATTGATTGGGTGTGTCATAAATCGTGCAGAGGGAAGTGAGTGATGTAGATGGGATTTTGTTACTCTTGTATAAAAGAGAAATATCCTTGGGCCCCTTGATTGAGTAAGACTTAGAAATGCATGGCCATGCTCAATTAAATTAATATGTGATATTAATCATTTATTTTAAGTCTACTCAATATCAAGAAATATAAATTGAACATTGACGAGGATGACACATTCCATGCCTCTAGTTCAATTTGGATATTATTACAAAAGGGGTTATGATGCAAAACGTTGATCATGCATTAGGTGGATGTCGAATCACAGACATTTTTACTACTTGAATGGCAGTGATGCATTGTTAGATACCGCTTACTGTCTATGGCTCAATAATGAGTCATTGTCAATGTAGTAAGAACTTACAGGGTCACACAAAAGGAGTAGGAATAAGACAAAAATTAATTGAACTTTAATTATATTAATATCTAATTAATTGGACTTATTTTCATGCATATATATATTATTAAGAATAATAAATTCATGTTATATATATATATTATGTGATATTATTTGATATTAAAGTAATATCAAATAATTAACATTATCAGATATTAGATAAATATATTATGAAATAATATTATTTTAATATTTGATAACTATATACAATTATCTAATAATTAAGATATTTATATTATGAGATAATATTATTATCTAATATTAGATAATTAATAGATAAGTCCTATCTCTCCCCATTATCTCTAGGATAAGGATAAGATGAGTTGTTAAGTGTGATTAGGATTTTGGAAACATTATCTTAGTAGGATTAGGATTATAACTTGCCTAAGTTCTATAAAAAGGGACTTGAGGGTAGCACTTTAAAAACACGCTAAAAGCTTCCATACAAACTCTAAATCACTCAGAAAACATCCAATCATAATTCTTAGAGAGAAAAACGCATCCTAGCAGATTCGTGGAGGGTGAGAGGTCGTTGTTCATTCCGTGTGGATACCGTAGAGATACCGTACCTTCCGGTCGGTGTTTAATTCATCCACTCTCAAGTTTTGATCAGTAGAAACACAAGTGCCTAATAGGTAAAACTCTAATAATTGATTTATGTCTTTTGCATGGATCCTAAGTAGAATTCGGATCAAATTTTTGAATTTTCGCTGCATATGATAATCCGAATTCCTAACATAGATTTATTCATATTTAATAATTAACATCTATCTTATACGTTATGTATTAATATTTCATTAATAAATATGGCTAGTATGGTATACAGATTTCCTCCTTATTTCTCCGGGCCAACCTTATCCCAGTTGCCTCTAACCTTTTCCCTCCACTTCTTGCCATCCCTCTCCTTCCTTTAGAAGGATGCTGCAAGCCATTGGGCTAATTTCTTCCTCCCGCGTCTCACATTTAAAATGTCATATGAATCATGAAAGACTTTTCGTGCTAATTAAGGCAAAATCATGTCAATTTGACAGAATAAAGATATGGTCAATATCAACTAGCCATTAGCATCCTCATTTATTTTCCTTGATTAATGTGACAAGTATAGATTTCCCGTTTAACATTAAAGAGTGTAAATCATGGCATATTTTTATAATATATCACAATTTCAATACATTTAGCATTTTACCACTTAATCTAATTTATCACTATATTCTATGCCCTTAAGGAACATTCAAATAATTACAATAATTCAATACATTATTCCAATCATATTCTAATATCATCACAATATATTTCTAATCATCAAATACTTAGTGTATTTCACAAATATCCATTCAACAATACTATTCATGTTCAGATTCTAGAACAAGGCAGCAGAGGATCTGTTACAATAAAAGACCTTTTATGACTTCTAAAACACTTTCAAAATTTCTCAAATAATTATATGATGTTATTAATATGTTAATTGACAAATATGAGTCCTTAGGTTTCACAATTAACAAGAGACTCTATCCAAAAAATTCATGAATCATGCCTTTTCAAAACAGTTTCAATCTTTGGCAGCACTGGAGCTCTAAAATTGTATGAATTTATTCACTAAGAAAATAAGCTTCAAATGTCACTAAAATTGACTATGTTTTAACCAACATATGGAAGGGTATCTAGAAATTTTTTTAAAATTTTTACTCATCAATTAATACCAAAATTAATTCAAGAGCAGAAGTGAAATTATTCACGTCCTATTTCTGGGTGAGCTGCACCTTTATGCAGAAATATCCCTTATTCAGGTTTCTAAAAATTTTCAATAAATTCTATGTGTATCCTAACATCATAAGAGACCAGGAAATGGGCGTTTTTGAATTTTTAAGACGTCCTAGCATGTCCTTAAAATTCATGGTTTAGTTCTGGATTTTCAAAAATTCTAAAAGCATAATCAGCAAAACAATTTCTAAGCTCTTTCTATTCCATCTACACTCAAGGCTTAACAATTGGTGATCTAATCATTCATTCATGCTAATATTGTCCTACTATCTTTAAATACAACTTAAGAACACTAGTTTTCAGCACCACGCCTTCATTGCATGGCTACACACCTAACTTTATGAAATCGAAAGTCTAGAAAGCAATATTGGCAAATTTGTAATTAAAATTCAATGGGAAAATCAAGTGAGTTGCTACTCACCTATAAACTTGTATATTTCAAGGCTTCAAATTGTCTCTTAAAAGAGAAAGTTTCTGATTTGCAGAGAAAAGGATGATATCTCCAAGTTTTGGATGATTTCTCCCAATAATTCAAGCAATCAAGTAGCAAGAACTTAAAATTTTATGGTTGATTAGCCTTATTTGTGTATATAGTTGTGTTAAAAGCTTGAAGAAATATCCTATGACAGCTTCAATTTCGTGGAAATGAGGAGGGGAAGAGCTGAATGGGGTTTTCTCAAGGTTTCTAGGGTTTTCTACAATTTCTTAGAAAATGGGCCCTTTTTGCAATTTAGCCCAAAATTTATGAAATTTTTTTTATACTTTTCTTACTGTTTTGTAGTAGCTAAGGACGAAATTTTCTGGACTCCCATCATTCCAAAATTCTCCAAAATTAATAGAAAAAAATGGGCCAAAATTTAATTTCTTAGAAAATTACATTTTGACTCCAAATCTTTTCAAATTTTTAATTTTACCCAAAATTTCTTGGCCAATTTTCAATTTAGTCCTTAGATTCAATTTGGGCTTATTAGAAACACATTCAAGCCTTAGTAAACAAGTTCTAATTAGTTTAAAAAGAATTTTAAGAAATTAAAATAAATTATTATAATTTTAGCTCATTTTACTGAATTTCAGCTTACTCGAGCCTTAAAATCAAGTTAGGTCCTATCAAAATTTTCTTAATCTTTTGGGGACATTTCTAATAATATTTTAACTTAAGTTTTTATGTCTATCAATATTTTAAAAGGTTTTGAAAAATTCTTAAGAGATTACCCATTTCTAAAATTTCTCTAAGTTGAGCATGTTTAATTAAGAAAGGTTAATTTACTTTGATACTTTAGGAGTGGTTCTTAGAGTAGTTCTTGAAAAAAAGTCTCCTAAGGATATTATAGTTATGACCTTTTAAAATTAAGTCTGTATTTTTATTTAGGCGAATCGATTTATCAATCCATTCTAGACATCCAGAGAGCATCCTAGACATCTTAAATCAATTCACCAATCGATTCCAGCTATTTTAGTGCGCAAATAATGGCTAGTTTTCATCTCTAACAACCCCAAATGTATATATTACTACTTGGGCTTTCTATATAAGTTAAGAAATATCAAATACAATAAAGAGAGAGCCTAAACTTCAATTGAAAACATCATTTTATATCCTTCTTCATCCAAATCATGATTTAAGCTCATTTTTGTGAAATTTCTCTATTCTAGGACTTCATTGGTTCTATTCACTCTTTAAGAGAGTTTATATGAATTGATATTTATTTTCAATCATTTTCTAATTGTAAAGGATGAGGTATCCCTTGGAAAAACTTGTAAAGGGTGAGGTATCACTTAGAGAATCTCTGAAAGGGTGAGGAATCTTTTGTAAAGAGTGAATTTGCTCAAAGACGAGCAAGAATTTTGTAAGGCTTCTTCAAGTGCTAATTGAAAACTTAAAGGGATAGTGGATTGAATCACAAGCTTGGAAAGCTTGGAGTGTGGATGTACACCTTAGTGAGGATATCCAAGAGAGGAATCACTATAAATTCTTGTGTTTCTACTCTATCCTTTTATTTTTGTGCAACATTATTTTATTTTTCTGCTATGTATACTCTATCTTGCTGTTGTTATTTATTAGACATATTTGTGTTGTAATGCTTATGTTGTTGCTTGGAAATTTGAATGATTAAAAGAGAAATTCACCTCTATTCTGCTATTGCTATTTGCTAAGATATAGTGTTGTATGCTTTGTTCTTATTATTGTTAATTGTTGAATACATTATACATCAATATTGATCTTGATCTTTAAAATGATTGAATGGTTGAAAGAGAAATTCATTTATACATTAGTTTCTTGTTTCTTATTTATGCATAATAATTGAATGAGTTGCTTGGCACAAGTGAATTGAATGGTTATATATTATGTGCAAACTTTTCTATTAAATTATCTTGGATTAATTTCTTGATTATTTATTTATGCATAGTGGAATAAGTAAATTAGTACTAGTTTTTTGAATTGTCATATCTTAAGTGCAAACATATTTATAAAGCTTTCTTGGAAGTATTTAAATTAAAATCATTCTTATAGCTTTCCAAAATCAAATGGTTTTCAAAAAGAATATAAAAAATTAGAAAAGTTTTAAAAATACCCAATTTACTCCCCTCTTGGGTATAAGTTACCAAGGCTAACAATAGTTTTATATTACAAACAAATCATTAAAACCCATAAATTACAACATATATGTTGACTAAAATTCAATGTTTTGATATTAAATATTTTAATATAATCACAAACATAAAATAGTAAATAAATAAAAAATGTGCAGTGGGTAACAAATCCTTATAAGAAGAATTGATCTATTTTAGTTGAAGTTTAAGAAAAATATGTTAAGGATATAAAGGAGGAAAAAAGGTAAGAAAAATAATATAATTATTTAGGAATATAATATATAAAAAAAGAAATGATTAATTAGATTGTTAAATAGAAAAATAAGTTTGCAATTACTATAATGAAAATATACCAAATAAAGATGAATTATTAAGATATTTAGTGATAAATATTGTTCAATATCGAATTTGAACTTTCTTTGATTAAAGTTTGTAAATTTTAAATTGGATATAAAATGAAATGAAAATAAGGATAAAAATTTTTCTAATAAAATCAAATGAAAATAAAAAATATATATTTTTAAATAAAATCAGATGAAAATAGAGATGAAATGATTTTCAAATTTCAAAATGCTCTATTTATTAATCTCAATATTTTTACACAAATTTAAGGTAATAAAAAATGATCTATTCATATATTTATTAACTATAAATTTATAAATTTCATAACTAGTAGTCTATATATTCACATAAAAATTCCTTTCCATCCATAATTTCTTCCAAAATTATGCAAAATTATTCTTTTCTTGTTAAATAATGTGAAATAGTTAAAAAATTTAACTAATGAAATAAAATATATAAACTGTATAAAACATATATATTTTTATAGTTTTACATATTAAAAATCCATTAAGCTAATGAGAATTGGTACAAATTTCTTTTTGAAAATTAGAAGTCTAATGAAATAAAGCACTCATAACCAAAAAAAAAAAAAAAAACTCCAATAACAGTAATATAAAAAATAAAAGAAATTATGGAATGGAATTTGGATGATAGGAACTTTGGATCAAGTAATTGTAGAAGGTCGAAAGTATTAAAAGAAAATACTTATAGATATTGAAGATGAAATAAAAATTCTTTTTTCAGAGAAGATGATAACTTTGAAGTGACTAAACATAGAGAAAGAAAAGAAACAAAATTTACATATAATGTGGAAAGTTTTTTTATGAAAATAAAATAATTTTAATAAAAATGAAATAATTAAGTAATTATAAACTTCTGGATATTGAAAATGAAGATGGAGACTCTCATTTCAAATAAAATAAGAGTTTTAAGGTGACCAATGTAATCTGAGAAGATTTTTATGAGAATAAAATGAATAGATAGTTATAAATTTTAATGACAAATAGAAAGGAGCATTATAATAAAAATGAAAAGAGCAATTAGTGGCTTTGCATTTATTGTTTATTGTTAGTGACTAATAAATATAAAAAAAATAATTTTTTATTTTGTAATTTATCTTTTAGGTGGAAAAAAGAAATGGCCGATTAACTTTTTGTTAAAAAAATAATAAATTGATACATGATAAATTATGAAAATAACACTTATAATAATAAAAGGTGAAAAATGTCACGGCTAATGTATAATGTAAAGATGTTTCAAATTAAAGTATAATTAAATATTTTATTTAAATAAGCTTTTATTTTTTATTACATTAAAATATGACTATGCATAATACATAATTGCATTAAAATATCTTGTTTCTAATTACATTAAAATATTTTATTCAATTTTTCTCCATAATCACATGAAATATCTTATTTAAATTGTCTTTTTTCCTAATCACATAAAATATGAATATTCATAATTATTGCTAGCTATTAATTTTACAAATATTTTTTTAATTTTACCTATAATAATTTCTACCTTAATTTATGCAACTTCCTAAAATTACTTGGAAAATTTTTTTGCCAATATATGGGATATTAGTATTTAATTTAGCATTTTGGAATTTTAAATTAATTAAAAATAATAAATTAAAAGAAGTGGGGCAATTCGTGATGGAAACTTAAGTATTCCTTTTCTATTAATAATATTTCCAATGGAAATTTAATTTCTTTCTTTTATTTTGATTATATTTGGAAATAAATTTTTTAGCATTATGTAGCTTTTATATTATGATTTAACTTGGTTATTGTTTCAATTTATATATTAAAAATTAATCATTAAAATATGTTAATAATAATAAAAATATTTTAGGATAGTAATTTTAACTTAAATTTATATAATTTTAATAATGATTAATTGTAATTTTATTTTGATTTATATATTTATATTTATAAATTTTTCTCAACTAATTTTTAAACACTTATTTAATTCATTTGGTAGTTTTCTTTCATTTAAAATTATTAAAAATATTATTTATAAAATTATTCATAAATACATGATAAATATAATATAATGTAAGCTTTTATACACCCGTGCATTACACGGCCTCAAATCTACTTGAAAACAAATTCGTTCAGGTTACCGGAAAACAAAAGTGCATAGTTGATTATAGACAATCTGATCAATTTGACATATCCGGTAGGGATGCATAGCGGTCGGAGTCTAATCGAATACTTTCCTCTGGCGATCAATTTCCGCTCTTGAAGTAAAGAATATAGTGCTCATAGAAGATTCCTCATTCTTTCAAGCATTCTCTTTCTTTACCTTCCATCAAATCTAACCAATTACGCCATTTCTGATACCTTCTATAGAAGCGGAATTCAATTTGTGTTTGGTCAAAACTGGGACCAACAGAAATTATCAGGTGATTCGATAAGAGGCTTGCTCCGATTATGGTTTTGTGGTTGATGCTGAATAGAGGGATGGACGTTTTCTTGAAAAAAATAAAAAGGGAGACAGAATAGTTGGTGTTATGGTTTTTGATTGAATTTGGTTTGAATGCATTTCTGTTCAGTTAGAAACTTAGTATGCTGCTATGGGGGAATTGGTTGCTTGTATGAAAGGCGCAATTATATGTATAAAGTGCAAAAACAGCTAAAATTTATGCTTTTCGAAACTAAACACATTATGTGAGGCTCAGAAAATGCCATCTTTTCATTCGTGAGATGTGCTCGTGCAGGAAAAAGCATACATTATATTTTTTTTTTTAATTCGGAATTGAGATTATATAAAAATTAAAATTAGTTTTCTTACTCCGTTTATCACATTTGTTATTGCAAAAATTCTGTGGAATCTAGCAAAACTAAGTGGCTTTGATTAGTGACTCATTTTTTCTATTGAAATAGAAGAGAACAAGAATTTGTAGATGACTATTTGATTCAATTGTGTTGGGTACACACATTCACTTATGTTGTGACAATGCATGTTCTTGTGCAGGTTGGTTAGTTCAGTTGTGTATTGGCATCTGTGAAACTTGCAAAATTGCAACCATGGATCTTGATGGAGGGAGTTCCTCAACAGTTGCCATTGGAGCCCAACCAGTTCCAGTGCATTCAAGACAGCATAGTGGTGTGTTTTCCCTGTCTTCTTTGCTAGTTTTAGATTGTTTTGTGCTCTTTTAGGCTCCAAACAACCCAGGTACCTTATTGATTGTTGTTTTAATAGTGATCTTCCAAAAGAAACATGGTGAACCATACTACTATCTTTTAATGAATAACTTCTGAAAATTGTTTGCAGCAACTGATTTTTGTAAGGAAACTAATATAGTCTGAATCCGGATTCCTGCTCAGCTAAAGAAAACTCAACAATTCTTAGTTATTTAGATCCTTGTGGTCTTTCCTCCACATCATTTGTTGTGATGTTTCAAAAAAACTAAACCATATGGATTTTGCATTAATAGCCTGCATAGCTAAAACAAACGGGAGTGGAAAAGCAAGAGAATGTGAGTGAATGTTCTCTTGTTGAGGACAGGACTGAAAAATTTCTTATAATAGATAGTAACTGGCTCTCCTATTGTTGCTTAGATTATAACTACTGGCATGACCTATTGAAAACGGGCAGATTAGCAATTTAGCAGGCATTTGGGTGATGAGCATGTTTGACATCCCCTATCATTACCTTATTGATGCAGATTTCACTGTATATAATGGATTGGGTATAATAAGGTCTGAGGATCTCATCCTGTTTCAATGCATTCTAGAATTACTGTGTTGGAGAAATAATAAAATTTACTGTGGTATTTGGTGCCTATATAGATTAGAAAGTAAGTTAGGTTTGCAAGGATTATTTTTTCCTTTTTTTTTTTTTAAATGTTTGCTTAGTAGTTTGATAGTTTTACTTTATTGCACCTCAGAAGTTTGTTCAGTAGACAAGTCTTCTTTGGCATCAAGGTCAACTCCTTGTTTCCCTTTCTTTTCTTTGTCCTGATAAAACTTGTTCAAATGTCATTGTGATTGTTTTGCAGCTTTCTATCAGTTTACACAGCAGAACCTTCCAGCTTGTAAACCTGTACTTACACCAGCAACGGTTAGTTCTTTATCAATATCAAACTCTTTCTTGTTGCATCATGCTGTAAATTTTGCTCTTGAACATCAAATATTTTCTGTGCAGGTCATTGCTACATTTACATTGATGGGTTTTATCTTCATTCCTATGGGGCTTGTTACTCTTGGTGCCTCCAATAGTGTAAACTCATTTCTATTTGCTTGCTTTAAATTTTATGTGTGGGAATGATTGCCCATGCTGTCTTCCAAGTTCCTAAGCCTCAAACTTACTGCAATATTTATTTGACATATGGATTTTTGTAGGTTGTTGAAATTGTCAACAGGTATGACATTGATTGTGTACCAGATGAATTAAGGAGCAACAAGGTTGCATATATTAAAGATGATTCAATCCCCAAAAACTGTTCTCGATTGCTAAAGGTGATTTCATTTTCCTTCTGCTAAAAGCTGAGATGCATAACTTAGTGTCCACTAGTTCTCTAGATCTCTCTAATCACGGGTATTCCGAAAAATTGAAATAAGCCTTAGAGTAGGATTGGTTGTTAAATTCTTGAGGAAAAATTATGTTTTTGTTTAAAGTGCTTGTGTGACATTTATTAGGGAAAAATACAAGATACCTCCTAACTTTAACAAAGTGGCAAATGAACTTTAAAACCTTGCATTTTACCTCCATGAACTTTGACTGAGGGATAAAAAATAATATATGAACTTTAAAACCTTATATTTTACCCTCTAAACTTCTAGAAAAAGTGAAACTATTAATTTTGGATTAACTCTAATGGTAACATTTGTTGATCTTACTTTTTCACTATGTCAAACCGTTCTTTAGTTTAGAAAAATGAAAAAAAAATTAAGTTTGATGAAAAATTTGGCCAAGAAATTCAAAGAAGAGTTGAGATATTAGGATTCCAAAGCTTTTCTAAAATTTCAGATAAGATTTTTTCTATGCACATAATTTATTTTAACTATAACAATTTGCTCCACTTTTTAAGAATGTCTAAAATAAATCAAACATTATACCTTATATCCATTATACTTCCACCAAATTGTGTTGGTCAAATCATTTGGTTGCCAAATTTATAGATTAGATAAAGTTTATTAGGCTTTTACAAATATGAATTTTGAAGATCTTTCCAAAGAAACTTCCATTAAATACAAGTGGATCGAACTTCAACACCATGTATTCTGCAATATCCAAACAATTGTCACAACACATTCATGGTTTCTGGATGACTTACTTTATATACCGTCAAAATAATCAAGTTAATAGAGGTCTAGAATTAACTTGAAGCTAATATTTTCACTTTTTCTAAAAGTTTAAGGGGTAAAGTGTAAGATTTTAAAATTTATATACCATTTTAGTTACTCAAATTAAGTTCAGGAGGGTAAAGTGTAAGGTTTTAAAGTTCATATCCATTTTTGTTGCTTAGTTAAAGTTCAGAGAAGTAAAGTGTAAGGTTTCAAAGTTTATGTACCATTTTTGTCGCTTAATCAAAGTTTAGGGGAGTAAATTGTATTTTCCCCTATTTATTAAGATCTAATGCATTATTTTTACTGTCAATATATTTATAAATAATCTAATCATTCTTCCACATGTGGGACTTATGTTCAATATTATAATCTGGATTATACTGATTGTTTAATGCTTGTAGTTTTAATGATTCTTTAGAATTTGGTTATATGTTGTTATAATAAGTTGTAACTGAGGTCTTAATGTCATGGTAGTTGATGCATGTTTTAAAATTTTATTGGCATGGAAAATAAAAATACCCATCACAAGCAGTGTGTTTAAATAAAATTAAAGATTTCATCTTATAACCTACCTAAAGTTAAATTTTGTTTCTGCCAACTAAAGTTAACTTTTGGTCCTCTTTGTAATTAATTCTTACATGATATTATCGTGAATTGATATAATTACCAGGTTATAACTTGTCTGTAGATAGCAAAGGTTCATCTTCTGAAATGGATCAATTTTTTTCTTTTGGTTTTCTGTTTTATATTTATTGTTGGTTGGATCTTAAGTGAGATATATTGTAGATTTGTTATAAGAAACATTTTAGTAGAAGATCAGAACTATTACGTTGTCTAGAAAGTTTTTATATCACCAGTTGGAATCAAGGTTTTGGAAGCATTTTAAATTAAGTGTTGAGGTTTATCATCTTGGATGTTTTGATACATATTTATCAGGAGTTATTATACTATGTTTTAATGATTTAATACAAATCCTTTTACAAATATATATCAAGTCACTGAAAATATATTTGCTCCATCATCTGCCACATTTATTACTATTTTCTGTGTTAACAAGGTGATAATAAATCTCTTTATAAGGCATACGATCCAACTATGTTGTTTATAAATTTGAAGGACCCAATAACAAATTTTTTTATTAAAGGGGACAAAATTAATGATTGGATTAATGACCCAAAATGGCACGTACCTTGCAGCATGGTGCAACACCATGATGGGTGGCACTGCAGGTTTGATTTGGCAGAGTCATGGTTTGTGCCAGCTGTGCCGCTGTCCATGGCCTACGTGCCATTTGCACATGCCAACTGTGCTATTTTGTCCCATAGCCTGTGGGATATGTTCAACCTTTTCTTTAGACAAGCTGAAGGCTCTTTTTAGACCCCCTTAGCTGCCATGTAGAATTTGGAATTGGGGCCTGGTATTATGTTTGATTCTTTTGTGCTTAAGTGATGATACTGTACAGGAGGATTTTTAGAGATTAGCTAATGATGTTCTCTGTGATGATGCTGTCCTTGGAGAAAGAAATTGAAGAATATACCATGAGATCACTTTATATGATGCTTTGACTTCTAAACCTGTTGAACATCATTCTGTGATCTTACTTTGAATGTTTGATGTTGTGTTTTATGCTTAATTGAATTAGATTTTGCATAGTAGAGATGACTCGTCACTTAGATTTAAGTAAGGACGTAAGTTCTTTATATCAGTTATTTTGTTTGTCATCTAATGGGATAAGGTCCGTGTGGTGGTGGTTGTTGTATCAGTTGTTTGTTTGTATATTATTAGCGTGTCAAATTATATTAGATATGCGCCACAATTATATTAGAAGATGCTTGTCCTTGGTGTTGGGTTCATATGTTAGGTCCAAAGTTAGTAACAACTTGAAGAAGCTCAATTTGTACCTGACCTAAATAATAATGATGTTTGGTTGGGTTAACCCAAATGTGTTAACCCAAGTTAATCCGTTTAACTCATTTAATTACTTCAATTAACAAAATTTGTTTTATAAATCCATTTCTCAAATTTAACTACTTGTTATGTTGCACTAAGAGTATTTTTAATTATTGATTAAATAATTTATTGAGTTTTTATTGTCATTTTATTTAAACATGAACTTTTCCATTTTATGATATATAATTATTTATAGTTTAGATGTTAATTCTCTCAAGTAATATTTTAAAAATTTTAACACAAATTCTTAAATAGGTTACTATGTTATGCCAACCTACTTAATTTTGAGCCAATCCTAAGTAGACGTATCTATTATTCATGTCAAATGGGTTGACCTATTTGTAATTTGAATTAATATTAGTTCAACTTGAACCTATGTGGAGCATTTCATATTCATGTTAGGTTATTGGATCATGTCAAAGATTGCCACACCTAATTAAAGGTGATAGTTGTTGAAAGATAAATTAGAGTTTAGAGAGAAGGGAAAAGTAGAAAAGCTAGATAGAACTTTGAATGTATTATTGGATGATATTTTTTTGAATATAAAAAAGACTTAACCTAATGCTATATTTAAATACAGCTCGAGGAATACAAAGAATTTAATACCCCTAATTTTGGTTGCAAAACAAAGAAGCCCGAATCAATCATAATATATATTAGAACAAATCATAATCAATAAAGATAATTTCTTAATATATCCTAACAATAGTTGTTAGTAGTTAACCATGATGTTATGAATAGCTTTAAACGTATAGACACATTCTAAGGAATCCTATTATAAGTTGACGTGTCATGTTGGACTGACATTCAGTAACCCATCATACCTTACAACTTGGAATAGGAGATATAGTGGTTCTGTACATTCAACGTTATTTCACTCATTATCATATCAAGACAGATTGTTTTATGATGAAATTTCAGAGGGAAAAAATGAGATGCTTATGAATGGTAATTGTGATGTTTAAGTGGCATCTATCCTGACCTAAGCTACCATAGTGATTGTGGGAACAGTACGCTCCTTTGTTTTATATATAAGAAAGAAAGAAATCTGGTCCTATGGATGGGGGTAACTTCAGAAGGAAAAGGGGAAGAGAATAAGAGCAGGAGGAATGAAAACTAAAGGGATATAATTTTATCTTCCCTTGTTAGGAAGGAATGAAATTGAGAGGAAGATGAGGATAGAGTTATTCCTTGCTTTATTAGTAAGTAAAATGAAAAGGCAATTCATCTGTTGAAATAGCAATTCCACATTATACCCACTCTGCACCCTTCTTCCCTTTTCCTTTCTGCATTTTGTAAAAACACCAATTGTGTATCTGGTAATAGTGTTTTGCCCTTGTTATCTTGTGCTTGCCCCTTTTTACTATCTTGTTTGACCAAAGAACACATGGAACTCTCCTTCTAATTTCTTCTTTATCAAGTTTCCCATCTCATGATCCATTGTGCAGACATTATAAGGTTGCACATTGCGCAGCATGTTTGGAAAAGAAAAACCTGTTGGTGCCCCGGAAAAAATGATTGGAAAAGGAAAACCCAAAAGAGGGCTTGGTGAAGTATTGGTAGGTATTATATATATGCTCATATGGGCATATAGGTGGTGGCCTAAATGTACTTAATGCTATGAAGTATAAATTTGAAACATTTATTGGGACTTTCTTGCATGGATTTGTTAGATGTCAAGATGGAGTTGCCTGCAGATTCAGTCTATAAAGTAATACACTGCTTGCTTCAACCTTTTTAGGTCAACTTTCAAATTTTAGAGAACATGGTTTCCATGTTTAGTATGATATTATGGTTTTTTGTGGGATGCATGAGAGCCTTCAAGATCTTCTCATTTTTTCTTTTCTTCTTTGTTTCTTGGCATTTAATATGGAAGCATGGTGGCATGGTGGTAATAGTTGACAAGATAGTTAATGATCTCTATTAGTGTTTTCTATGACAAGAGTGCCCTGTGGAGAATAAAAACAATTGAATTTTAAGTAACTCTACCTCAAATTATCCATGATTCTTCATTTCTCTCATTGCAAAATTGCAATATAATAATTTTGGATAAATTACGTTTACCTTCTTGAAGTTTTACCTAATTACACTTTCTTTATTTGATATTCAAACACTTTGCATCCTTCCTTTATATTAATTTTTACATGATAGTTTGCCCCTTCCGATTAGTATTCTGTTAATTTTTTCCGGTTAAATAGTGATGATATCAACAATAATAACAACAACAATAAAGCCTTATCTCACTAAGTGAGGTCGGCTACATGAATCGCACAATGTCATTAGACTCTATAAAAAATCAGGTTTTTGATGATATTATTCACCAAGAGATCTCTTTTTATAACTTCCTCTAATGTCCTTTTTGGCCTTCCTCTGCACTTTTTCACAAGGTTAAAAATCATGTGATCAGCTCTTCTCATTGGTATCTCCAATGGCCTTCTTTGCACATGACCAAACCACGTTAACAAATTTTCTGTTATCTTCTCTTCAATAGGTGCCACGCCAATATGCCCTTCTATGCAATCATTTCGTATCTTATCCTTTTTTGTATAACTACACATCTATTTTAACATTCTCATTTCTGCTACCTCCATTTTTTGCTCTTGTTGTCCCTTTAAAGCCAACATTCAATACTATAGAGCATAACTGGTCATATAGCAATCCGACAAAACTTACCTTTAAGCTTAATAGGTACTTTACGGTCACAAATCACTCCAGATGTCTTTCTCTATTTTAACCATCCAACTCATATCCTGTGTGTGATATCTTTGTCAATTTCCCCATCGCTTTGTAAAAAAAATCTCAAGTATTTAAATTTAGATATTTGCAGTATGATATGCTCTTTAATTCTTACCTCCAAATCATTTCTATTTTACTTCTTGTTAAATTTGCAATACATATATTCTGTCTTACTCCTACTTAAGTAAAAACTCTTTAATTTCAAAGCTTGTTTCCAAAGCTCCAATTTATAGTTAACCTTTTCCCGTGATTCTTCAATCAAGACTATATCATCCGCAAATAGCATATATTTAGGGATATTCTCCTGTATGTCCCTGGTAAGAACATCTAAGATTAGATTAAACAAGTAAGGACTTAAGGTTGAATCCTGATGTAGACCTATCCTTATAGTAAAGTCCTTTGTCTCTCCTTCAGGAGTTCTTACACTTGTAGTTACTCTATTGTACATGTCTTGTATAGCTTGAATATATGCGACACGAACTCTTTTTTTTTTTTTCAGAGCCCTCAACAACACTTTTCTTGGTACCCGATCATAGGTTTTTTTTAGGTCAATGAAAACTATATGTAAGTCTTTTTCTTAGATACTTTTCCATCAATTTTTGTAGAAGATAAATAGCTTATGTTGTAAATTTTTTTGGCATAAATCCAAATTGGTTCTCTGCAATCTTAGTTTTGTCTCTTAATCTGTGCTCAATCACTCTTTCTTATAGTTTCATAATATGACTCATAAGTTTTATCTCTCGATAGTTTGCACAATTCTAGATATTTCTTTTGTGCTTGTATATAGGTATCAAAATACTCCTCTATTCATTTGGTATTTTCTTAGACCTTAAAATCTCATTAAATAACGTGGTAAGTTAAAAAATACCTTGCTCTCCTAAACATTTTCAAACTTTAATAGAAATACCATCTGAACTAACGACTTTACCATTATCCATCCTCTTAAGAGCTTTTTTTACTTCCTCAGCTCGAATCCTATGGTAATAAGTTAAATTTTGTTCGTCCTCTTGGATTTCTAATCCTTCTATATCTCTAGTCACTCATTGCTTGTCATTGCAAATCTTATAAAAGTACTTCTTTCATCTCTTTTTGATATCTTTATCTGTGAGTAGAACTTGTCCTTCTTTATCCTTAATATACATTACTTGATCCAAGTCTCTTAATTTTTTTTCCCTATTTTTGGCAAGCTTGTAAATCTTTTGTTCTCCATTCTTTGTTCCTAGATCTTGGTAGAATTCCTCAAAAGCTTTAGATCGTGCTTCGCTCACTATCTTTTTGGTTTCCTTCCTAGCCATCCGATACCTTTCTCAATTCTTAGTATTGTCATACAAATGCAAAGCCTTAAAACATTTCCTTTTGGTTTTGACCTTTTCCTCCACACACTCATTCCACCACCAAGATTCTTTATCTCTTGGTCCAAAACCTTTTGATTCACCTAAAACTATCTTAACAACCATCCTAACCTTCCTAGTTATTGCATCCCAAATATGATTGACACTTCCTTGTACTTCCCAATTACCTTTCTTTAATAATATTATCTTAAAAGTAATTTATTTCTCATCCTTGAGCTACCACCACTTAATCTTTGGATTTATAACTCATTGTCTTTTCTTGTTACAGGTTTTAAAAAGAACATCAAGGACCAAGACCCTATGTTGTGTAAGGTTTTAAAAAGAACATCAAGGACCAAGACCCTATGTTGTGTAGTAAGGCTCTCCCTTGGAATCACTTTATAATTCTTACAGACTCTTCTATTTGAGCTCCTTACAAAAAAAAAAAAAAATCAATTTGTGACCTTAAAGTTTCATTCTTGTACATGATTAAATGTTCATTTCATTTCTTAAAACAAGTGTTCACAATCTTAAAATCATACGCCATTGAAAAATCAAGAATGGATTACCCCTCCTTATTTAGTGCTCCATAACCAAAACTTTTATGTGCTCCTGAAAATTGCTTTACCTCACTACTAGCATATCTATTTAAATCCCCTTCGATGAAAATCTTTTCTTGTGAAAATTCTTGAACCAATCCTTCTAAGTCTTTCCAAAACTTCTCCTTCAAATGTTTCTCCGATCTTACTTATGGTGCATAGGCATTAATAATATTGATAGTCTCCCGTGCAACTATTAATCTTAAAGATAAGATCCTATCCCCCGTTTTTTTTACATCCACCACATTCTTTTTCCAATTCTTATCTATAATAATACCAACTCCATTCTTTCCTCTAAATTTCTCTGTGTATCATAACTTAAAACCTGTAGTGTCTAACTCCTTAACTCTTTCTCCAATTCATTTAGTTTCTTGAAGATACATGATGTTAATCATTCTCCGAATCATGGCGTCCACAACCTTCAAAGATTTATTTGTTAGTGTGCTGATATTCCAAGTAGCAAACCTAATTATGTTCTCGTGGACTAGCTTCTTTACCCACATCCGTTCAGAAATGTGATGACCTTTGCTCATTTAACACTATATCCGGGCACCGATGCAGCGGCTCTAGCTCATTTGATACTATACTTGAGCCATTTAGCGCATTACTTGCGAGTAAGGACCTAGCATTAGCACCAATAAATCGTCGTGTGTAATCCGTATATGAGATTTCGACAAAGTTTTTGCGTGGACTGTCGAAAGTCTAACACAACCCTAGTAATGATATCATTATTCTTAAAATTTTAATACTCATACTATCCTCAAACAGAAGGCAATAAGCCCTTTTTATTTTCTGATGTAATTTTACAAATAATAATTTAATTATCAATCATAATTTTAATTATGTAATAAATTTCCATTTCATAGATTTATTTTTTAGTACTTAGTAATCATCAAATAATATAGAAAATTAAAGAAAATAAGAAAAATAATCAATTTTTTTAAAAAATGCTATGCTGAGTGTTAGAATTATGTTATATTGGGAACTTAGATTGAGAATTATGAAATATCTTAGATTGATTATTATTGAATTTAGATTATGTTATGGGCTTGCTCGTCTTACACCTAAAGCCCAGGGATATTTAGAGTCTTTATATTTGTTAGGATCTCTATATAAGTAGAGCATTAGTGCTGAGTTTTATGTAATAATTCAACCTCCCATTCATTCAATAATATTTTAGTGTTCTTCTCTTAATTTTTTAGGTGCTCTCTACTCTTTCTTCCTCTAAATGCTAACTATGTTTCTGAATATTATATTAGAGTGGTATCATCTGCTATGAGCCTGTGATTTATACTGTTGCCAGTAACCTCAATGAGGTCACACCGCCAATGGTGTGGAATTTAGGTTTATTTACTTATTCAGCGAGTTTTTGAGTTTCAGTGAAAAGAATGAAAAAAAGTTCAGAGTAGTTTTTTCTTTAGCCTCATTTATTTTTTAGTTTGTTTTGGTGAGTCCCCCCCCCCCCCACACACACACAAACACACAAAAGAAAAAAAAAAAAAGTGAGAGAAAGGAAGAAAAATCAGTAGTTTAGTGGCTGGAAATTGCTCGAAAATTGATGTGCTTTCTTTAAATTAGAGAGGATTTGTCTACAATTATTGGGTTCATTTCTGACGGCTATCTGAGGAGTGGGCTAAAGGTGAATGTGGGCAGTGTCATGATGGGCTTTTCAAGGTTTTTCAAGATATTTAAAGATTGTGATAGTGATGGGGATTTGCTACTAGAAAAGGAGGTTTTGTTGTTCAGCTACATTTGGTTTGAAGAGTTTCAGCAAGTTCTGGTGACCAAAAATCAGATTTTGGCTGACTGGAGTGTAGAACGGAGATAGGAAAATTTTTCTGGGTGGTGTTTGAAGCTTACAGGCATAGACAAGTGGAGGCACGTGCAGTGTTTTCTGGCAGTGTGGCTTTTTCTGGGACACCTCTGGCAACTTTTGAACCTCCTTGTGTGGTTGGTGTTGCAATTTGGTACCTCTAAAGTGGTTTTTTGAATTTCTAGATATTTTTCTAGTTATTTTGTGAGTTTTTTTTGTCATGGCTGACTGATTGCTAATTCTGGTATTATTATGTTGTCTGACTGGTTTTAATGGATTTTGACATTTTCAAGTGCAATTTTGGTTGCTTTATGCCTGGGCTCTGAACTTCTATTAATTAAAGTATTGGATTGTGCAATTTTTTTGGTTGTGTTGGCTGATCTATCACTGCTATGGCCTGGAAATATCTGTTTTTCAAGTTTTGAAGGGGTTCAACAAGGTTATTGAATCATGAATAATATCGCCAATTGATTGAAGTGAATATTCACAAACAAAATATGAAAGTAGTATATTTTATCCTATTTATAACAAAATATAAGCATTGTTAATGAAAAATTATAAATTCAAGTCAAGAAACATAATGCCTGTCTTATATCATGAGCTCAAGATTATGAATAAGAAGTTTCAAAAGTGTTAAGTCACGAGTTTGTTTCTTTTTTTTGTCTTTTAAAGAATGAAAATGCAGTTTGGGCCTCTTTTATGGCTTAGGTCACATAGAAACTGGGTTGAGTTCTGTTGTGACATGTTTGCTTGAAAAATCTATCATCTCTAGGATTTTTTTTCTCTTTTGGCAGATAAGAGGGCATTGTCTGATTCACAGTGTTGCTGTGATTCAAACCTCTGATTTGTGCAATTAATTCACAATTCACAATTGAATAGCAGTGATTTGGAGCTGCGTTTGATTCCTTTCTTGATTCGAATCAATTTTCGTCTGCATCATATTGAATTGGATGATTTGAACCACAAATCGTCTGATTTTGACTACTATGGTGTTTAATGCTAAATGAAGCTAGTTTTGATTCTATGACAATCTGGGTTCATGATAAGTAAGTTTTTATTCGGTATTTCAGTCATCAAGAGGGTATTCTTGTTGTGGGATTTGAAGCTGATGTGGTGTTTTTAAGATTTGTTACATTTTGGTGTGAGGTGGAATTTTGGTGCTTTTTGGCAGAATTTCATGAAGATTGATATGTTTGTGGAGTTGGTGTTGGCAACACAAGTTCTTGGTCCAATCATCATGGGATTCAGTTGTTCTGATTTTGGGTTTGCCACAGCTATTTGCTATGGAGAAATGTAGTGATTTTATATTTAACAATGTGTTTACATTGGAGTTTGCTATGGAGTCCATTCTAGTTCATTTTTTGGGCTAACAAAGATGGATTTGGTGAGATGCTATGAGAAGTGGCTTTTGACATTGTTTTGATGGCAGCAATTTCAATGACAAAAAGGTGTTGAGTGTAGCTTTGGCTATTGCAATTTTGATGTGGGAAAAATTGTGTTGTTTAGTACTATGCATGTTTGGGTTTGGTGGTTTGTACCACTAGTTTTGGTGTCTTTATGTGACTTGGAACATTGTTTGGTTTGCCACCTTAGATTTGATGAGGTTATCCTCTCTTTAAGGTCGTTTAAACCACTAAATTTGCATGCTTAGCATTGAATTGATTTGTGCCTAATTCGTTCCTATCAAGTACTTTTTAGGGACTAGTTAAAGGGCTAGTTGTGCAAGGTGATGGTGTTTTTGCCCAGGAACTCGAGGAGACTTTTGGAGGCAATGTCCGACTATAGTTGTTAGTGCAATGAGACTTCTAGAGGTTATGTCTAACCTTAGTTGTTGGTGTTTTTGGTCAAGAAGTTTTGGGAGTAGCTCAAGGGAAACTAATGGAAAACTTTTGGAAGTTGCTATTTCTTTTACAATAGTGTTGAGATTTGTGAATATTTCTATTCAGGGGTGTGTTCACAAGCCATTTGTGAAGTTTGAAGGTTTTTTTTTTTAATAGTTATGTTTTATTGTTTTTTTGATTTTGGGAGTTTAAATTATGGGAAAAAGTGATTGAGCATAGATTAAGAGACAAAATTAGAATTCTAGAAAATCAATTTAGATTTATGTGTGGAAGGTTTACAACAAAGGTTATTTATTTTTTGTAGGGGTTGATGGAAAGATATCGGAGTAAAGAAAGAGACTTAAATATAGTTTTCATTGACTTGGAAAAAGCTTATGATCAAATAGCAAGAGAATTGTGTAAGGCTTTGGAAAAGAAAGGAGCTTGTATGACAGATATCCGGGCCATATAGGACATGTACGATGGGGTAACTGCAAGTGTAAGAATTCCTGGAGGGGAGACAAAGGACTTTCCTATAAGGATAGGACTACATCAGGGTTTAGCCTTGAGTCTTTACTTATTTAATCTAGTCTTGGATGTTTTTATCAGGGATATACAAGAGACTATCTTTAAATGCATGCTATTTGTGAATTAATTTGGATTGAGGAATCAAGAGAAGAGGCTAATTATAAACTTAAGCTTTGGAGATAGGCATTTGAATGAAAGGGTTTTTGCTTGAGTAGGAGGAAGATAGAGTACATGCACTGCAAATTTAACAAGGAGTAATATAGAAATGACTTTGAGGTAAGAATTGGAGAGCATGTTATATGATAAGTGTCTAAATTTAAGCATCTGGGGTTAATATTATAAAGCGATGGGGAAATTAATAAAGATGTTACACAGGATACAAGTTGGATGGTTAAAATGGAAAAAGATATCAGGGGTTATTTGTGACCACAAAACATCTACCAAACTTAAAGAGAAGTTCTATTAGATTGTTATATGACCAGTTATATTTTATGGTGGTAAATATTGGGCTTCAAAGGAATAACAAAAGCAAAAAATGAGGATAGTAGAAATGAGAATGTTAAGATGGATGTGTAGTCATATAAGAAAGGATAAGATACAGAATGAATATATATGAGGGAATATTAGCATGGCATCTATTGAGAAGATAATAAAAAATTAGTTAAGATAGTTTGGATATGTGTAAAGAAGGTCACTGGAGGTATTAGTAAGAAGACTTAATTACATAGTTTTAAATGCTATGAAAAGGTATAGAGAGAGGTCAAAAAGGACACTGGGGAAGATTATAAAAAGGGATCTTTTGGTGAATAATATTTTTGAAAATCTGCTCTCAGATAGAGCCTAATGGCATTGTATGAACCAGATAGTCGACCTCACTTAGTGAGATAAAGTTTGGTTGTTGTTGTTGTTGTTATAATAGTTATGTTTCATTGTATTTTGATTTTAGGAGTTTAAATTTATGTTACATGCTTAAGTTTTGCAAGCTTTAGCTTGAGGGGGAGTGTTATTTTGTTATATTAGGAAATTATCTTAAGATTGAGAATTATGAAATATCTTAGATTGATTATATTTGATTTTAGATTATGTTATGGACTTACTTGTCTTACACTCAAAATTTAAAGGTATTTAAAGAATCTTTATATTTCTTAGGAGTTCTATGTAAATGCAGCATTTGTGTTGAGTCTTATGTCATAATTCAACCTTCCGTTCACTCAATGATATTATAGTGTTCTACCCTTTGTTCTTTAGCTTCTTTCTACTTTTTTTCCCTCTAAATCCTAATCATGTTTCTCATCATTGAGAAAGCATTATAGATCTTGAAATCACAAGAGGCAACAAGGCACAAGATCACACAGTTTGGACTGTCCAAGATTGAGCTTTTATTCAAGTAGTCATGAAATATCTCTAAATTAATGTGTCAATATTTTAAGTTGCAGATATTGATATTGCTAGACTTCACATCGGTGTAAAAAACATGGGATTTTCTTTGACGTAGTTGTAAAATTAGGATGAGAAGACATTGTGAATATTGAAAAGATAAAAAATGGAAACAGATTCATCACTTACCAAATGTGCGGAAGGAGCATTGCTGCAACGGTTCTTATCAGAGTGGTTAAGACTCTGGTATGTGCAAGAGTGATGATGGAGTTAGCTTGTCTGTTTTCGACAGTCTAGATTTTACATTTTGATGTTATTGCCTTTTAGGTTAAAAAGTTTTTAACCTTATTGTGGAGAGGAAGGCAGGCATCCTGGTGTCATAATTATGGTTTGTGGAAAACTGAACTTCTCTTTATCAGGATTGATGGCTTATGATTCTTGCATTTTTCAAAATGTTATTTTACCATATATTTGCCTTTTTACTGTGCCTCTGTTATATTGCTTTCAGAGATTCTCCACTTCTTGCTTTTCCATGTCTCATGTTAATCATAATGTGGTATTTTGGTTTAGCTTCTGAACTATGAGAAGTTGGGTGAAACAACTACGAACACAAATTCATGCTGCTTACCATCTGTAATTTTTTCTGAACTTGTTTGTAGGTACACAAACCAATGAAAGCACCAATTTTCATCTATTATCAGCTTGACAACTATTACCAAAACCATCGAAGGTGATGGTTTTATTTCCTTCTTCCCGAATCAGTGATTTTAATTGTCCGACATTGTCTTTTGTTCTGTCTCTTTTAAATTATAGGTCTTTCGTTATTGTTATTTCTTGGCTCTGAGATGCAAGTATTCTGAATATCATTTTTGGTCTACTCATCATATTTGAGATTTTTACCATGTTAGTGCTTTGTGTATATTCAATGAAACTAAGAAAGATTTCAGCCCTGTTATTCAACAATCTGGTCTTCGGTTGTGATTTTATTTGCTGGCTGCTTTCTCTGCTAGTTCATTTTTTCTTTTTGAAAGGCTCTGATCAGATTGCTAGACGCTAAAGTTCCATTGTTTTGTCAGAAGATATTTTCCGTGGAAAAATCTTATTTACTTCTATATAAATACTAAATAAGTGTAATTTCACGTATATGCCTCGTGACTAAAAATAATGCATGATGCCATAGTAACAGAGGAAAACAACTTCCTATTTAAAGTAGAAAATGTTGTTTTTTCATCATACTCTCTACATTTAACATTCATGAAATTGAACATTTTCAACATGGCATCAGAGCCTTTTAGAATGAAAAGGTAAGGGTTCAATTCCTGCCACCTCTACTCATCTAATTAAGCTTCAACACAAGGTAGGGTTGTGTTATGCCCACTCTTCAAGTCCAAAGGGCTATTGTGTGAGGGGTATGTAGAGCTATAAGAAACTCATTCTTGGGCTTTCTACTAATAGCTTAAGCTTCTGGGAATAACTGACACTTGGTAACTATGAAAAGTAAATGAGATTATATTCATACAGAAGATATTTTCCACCAAAATAAATAGGTTCTAAATTTCCTCAAAAGTTCTACTGTTGAAAACAACTAGATGTAATTTTTGTCTTACGAAGTTGATTACCTACCAATTTATCAACCTAGTGCTCCTTTCAGGAAGGAAAATTACAAAGTTGGTAATGGAGGCTGGATTAAACAATTGGACTATGGATGGTGTAATCAGATGGCTGAGTGTTGTATTGGCCTTGCTGTTTTTTCTCAATCGAGTATATTAGTATTATCTCTTTCTTGTGGTTGAAATGCTGAGTCTCCTGCCTCCTCCTCTTAAAATGACTTTTCAGATCCCTTATTCTCTCCTTTAGAAAAAAATATGTTTCCCCAATTTTGGTATATTGTAAATTGTGCCTCCACCATATTATGGCCCTATAAACTCTAAATGTGATACATAAAGTCAATGTTTTGATATTTTATATCAAGTTATTCAACTTCTGGGTCTGGACTTTCCTTCTCAAGTTTGGTTCTTTAATTTCTATCTATTATTGTACACCAAAGATTTTTGGTTGTATTACGCAAAGGCATATACTGCCTGTTGTTACATTTTGGAAAATTGTTGCTGCCCATAAGACTTGGTTCTTTTTGAATGATATCATGTCCCGTACCTTAAGGCATTACAGATTCCCAATCTAAGAAAATCAAATAGAGTAAAATATATTTCTTCTGCATTCCCGGGAAAAAATTTATGATGAATATTCAAAGATTTACTACCAATAACTTGCTTTTATTTCCCTTCTGAAATCCTCAAAATTTGTTCAGGTATGTTAAAAGTAGAAGTGATCTGCAGCTCTTACATGGACTTCGGTACAATGACACTAGTCCTTGTCAACCTGTGGAGTCATCTGATGGTCTACCAATTGTCCCTTGTGGGTTGATAGCATGGAGTCTGTTCAATGATACATATAGATTTAGCCGTGGATCATCAGAGTTGAAGGTCAACAGAAAGAACATTGCATGGAAGAGTGACCGTGATCATAAATTTGGGAAGCATGTCCACCCATTTAATTTTCAGAATGGGACCTTGATTGGTGGTGGAAAGCTGGATCCAAATATTCCTGTTAGTACTCACTCTTTTTGAAAATATGTGGTTTTTTTTTCCTTCCACTACTTTCTGCTGGATTATAATTTACAACTATTTTATTTACCAAACTTGGTTGCAACAACTTAGCTGTATATTCATCAATCCGGCAGAATTCCTTGAAATTATTTTATAGGTGTATGGCAAGAATTTAGAAGTGATGACAGTGGATATTATTGCTGTCATTCATTGTGATATGGATATAATTGCTGTCATTCATTGTGATGTTGGTATTTTCATTCTCTTGCTTAATTTATTTGCATTTTTGGAGGATTTATGTTCAAGTAAAATTAGTAGCATGTATGTTAATTGCTTGTCCTTCTGAAAACTCTTCTGTAGTTGAAAACTTGTTTAAATGACTCACAAGCAGAAAACATCATGGGATGAAGCAAATGTCTTATTACAATCTAAGATTAATCTCTCCACTGTAAAATTGTCTTTGTTCCGATTCTTACCCCTTCTTATTGATGTCTTATTCCCTCTTGTTTTGGCTTGCGTGACACACATCTTTCAGCTTAGTGATCAAGAAGATCTAATAGTATGGATGCGCACTGCTGCTCTCCCACGCTTCCGAAAGTTGTATGGTAGAATTGAAGAGGATTTGGATGCAGATGATGTTATAGTAGTCAACCTAATGAATAATTACAACACATACAGTTTTGGTGGAGCAAAGAAGCTTATTCTGTCAACATCAAGCTGGCTGGGAGGAAAGAATGACTTCCTTGGAGTTGCCAACATATTTGTTGGATGTTTTTCTATAATGATTTCCATCATCTTCTTGTTGCTTCATGTGAAAAATCCTAGGTAACGATAGTACAGAGTCCTGTGCGTAGTGCATTGTTTTGACGTAATTGCCCAATAGGTTTAGTTATTTCTGTCATCCATACAGGGATATCCTATGAATTTGTGCACCTGAGGTCACTTTGTGAGGCAGGTTCCTGGAAGATGCTGTGCACTTCATTTTTCTTAAAAAATGTTTTTTCAATGATTCAGTTTCTATTATACTTAAAAAATAACATTATGTCAGGATTTCTGCATCTTCTCTTTCTTATGTTTGTGCTAGTTGATGTAATTTTACATCAAACTGTAGATAATAGTCATGAAATTTAGGTAATAAGAAATGTAGAATGTGTTTGAATGTCTTAACCTCACCAAAATTGCCCGCCAGATGTAAGCTTTGACGCTGGATGTATTTGGTGCAATTCTCTGTTTGCAGACCTTATGGAGATGCATCTTACCTCTCTTGGAACAAGAAAAGCATTGCAAGTTGATAAGGTACATAGCTCATAATCTGTTTTGTAAGACTACATTAAATTTCTGCATTCTTTTTTTTTTTTTGCTTTTTTTAGAGATTATTTCTGCATTCATGTTACAGAAGCTGTTGTATCTGATCGTAAATATAATGCAAACTAGAGTTATTAATATATTAGAAATAAATTGTGGTCATCTATATGTTCAATATACAGTTATAGCATAGAGTTGATGAAACAGCATGGATGCTTAGATCCCCGTCACCTATCAATGTCCTGTGAACATTATTAACCGTGGTTGGAAATAATGGACAATGGCATTGTAAGTAATTATATGCCAGTTTGATTAGAAATTAAGCTTGATCTACTATTAGTGTAAACTGTTTTGCACATTGAGGGGAATGAGAGGATGCTACGTCATTAAAAAGGTAATAACTAAAATATTTTACCAACAATAAAGACGTTTTAATAGTTTTTAATAACATGACAATGTGTGAGTGGATGATAGTATAAAAATTGATTTACACTAATAGTATGTTTTACCAACAATAAAGACGTTTTAATAGTTTTTAATAACATGACAATGTGTGAGTGGGTGATAGTTAGTAGATGAAATTTAAATTCTTAGTTAACAAATGAATAGTTTCATTTATTAGTAAACATTAAGGATGGTCATTTCTTATTTTCCTTTACTTTCCTCCTTGATTTGGGTCCTTTTAGATTTTATAATAATGTAGTGCTTATATGATATGATTTAAAGGTTTACAGATTTCACTTTGAACCTGGAAGAGGCCAAGTAGGCAAGTATCTTTATGATGTAGAATGTCTGCATTCAGGAAATCTCAAGAGGATCTTCCCAGTTTACATCAATTTTATTCATTTGAAGTTGTGGCCTATCTTGAGGAAGTTGACTGGCCGCAATTTATGCGATGCGGGAACTATAATATGGAGAGAAATGTTATGTACATAAATGACTTGTAAAGAACCTCAGTTTGTGTAATCTTCAAAAGTAGTTTAAATGTAGGACGATCAACTCTTACCAGGATTTTGAGGGAAAAAAAAAAAAAAAAACACTAGTATAGAATGGCACGGGTTACATGCGCTCATTTATTCTGAACACTGGCACTATCCTCTCCTTGGTATTTCGCTCCGTATGTTGTTATTTTCATAATTTGTTGCTTCATGTTTATGTCATATCATTTCCTACCATATCAGAGCATATCACACTTATACATCTCTTAAGACACATATATATAGGAAACATATCAAATGAGAGGGGTATTTTCATGTGAAAGTGAGAGAAATAAGTTGTGATGATTAAATCTATAATTAAAGGATTAAGATTAAAATGTCAAGTCATATTATTTTTTTTAAGTAATTGTATAATCTTTTAAAGTAATCACATAATTTTAAATTATATTTTTATTTTAATTATTAATGCGAGATTTAATAATTACGGTTTATTTCTTTCATCTCACATGAAAAAAAAAAATATATATATATCTCACGTTTCATACACACACACACACACACACAGATATGGGGCATATTAAATGAGGGTATTCCTTTTATGTAAAAGTATGAGGAGTAAATTTTAGTCATCAAATTTTGCATTGATAGTTAGAATTAAAATATAATTAATTTTTACATAATTACTTAAAAAATATATGATATTTAAAAAAATTATATGACTTTATGTTTTAATTTTACCTCTTTAATATTAGATTTAATGATTATAATTTATTCCTTTTACTCTCACATAAAAGTAGTATTACTTAATATATCTTCTCTCTCTCTCTCTCTCTTTATATATATATATATATATAGACTCTTATAATTTAGGTATTTCTCCTATGGGAGACTTAGAGAGAAAAAGAAGAAAGACATAACTTATTTCCTTAGAAGATTCAAATCCATCAAAGGTGTGGACTTACATAAAACATAAGGATAAGAGATTGGATTTAGGTGATGTGTGGTTCAATTTGTAAGAATGGAAGCAGAATGGCATTAGATAAAAGGAAGTAAGGGAAAGGAAATTGTTTGGTTCACATTATTTGTGGTTCCTTTTCTTATTATCTAACTTATTAGTCAAGGAAAGGATGATGATAGTGACAATGATAGCAGCATTGGTGCTTATAGTAGTGGTGGCAATGGCAATGTTGGTGGTAATGATTTTAGTGGTGTGATGGTAACAATGGTGGTAGTAGCCCAATTGTGGTGGTGATAGTGATGGTTATAGTAGCAACGACATCAATAATGGTATTAGCAACAATGAAGTGGTGATAGAGGTGGTGATACGGTGACAATAATGACAATTGTTATGCTAGTAGCGGTGATAGTATTAACAATAATGGCAGTGGTGATGGTGTGGTGTGGTTGTAGTAGTTATGGTGACAATAGTTATAGTAATGATAGTGATGGTGATAATGGTGGTAGTGACAGTGACAGTAGTAATAGTAATAGTAATGTAATGATAGTAACTGTGGTGGTGATGAAAGAGGAATATTTTTTTGTTTTCATTAGATAACATAATATCAAATTCAAAGAAAGAAAAGGAATCAAATAAGGCAATTTGTTGGAAGTAAGGTAATTGATTCTATTAACATGAACCAAACATTTAATAAAGGAATCAATTTCAGATTCCATTTCTAACCTCTTAAAATCTTTGAACCAAAACGCTACCTTAGATAATAATGGGTGCTCTTAAGCGCATCCATTATTTCTCTAAACTCTTTCTTATTTTAGTACCAACTAGATTTAATTATGCTATAATACCATTTTGTCACATCCTTATTTCTAGGAACATGACCAATTTTAATCATCCTAATAGACTAATAGCTAACCAAAAACTTATAAGTATAACATGCATTTCTTTAAAATATTTCAAAGGAAAAAAATGATTCTTTTAGCACATAAAAATAGACACTAAAAACATCAAACACAACACATGATCTAGCTTAGTATTTTAGGATTATTATGAACCACTCACATATTCAGATGTTTGAATTTAAAATATAATAAAAAGGGTGAGAATATAATTATTCAATGAGCCAAAAGTCTCCCCCCAACTTTGGATGGAAAACATTTGATTATACATAACAACATCTAATTATATGTATAATATATCTTATGCTTTTAGTATGTTGTATGCTTATGAATATGCATAATCATATAATCATTTAGCATGACAATTGATGTGCACGCCGCAATGTACCAAAATTAGATTTAAAACTGGTTGCAAAAATAATAATGCAATATAGTGGCACAACCTGGTCATACCCCTAGCAATCCCTTGATTTTATCCTTCCTAAATGTATTTTCAATAATATATGCACAATTATTGAATTATTGATGCAATGAAAACAAAGAAAACTAATGCAATCAGATTGATAACATAATGAAATAGAATACTGTGCAGAAACAAAAATAAGAATAGAATGCAGAATTTGGGGGTTTTGAATTTAAAATAGCAAAAGATCAATAATGCAATAAAACAATAATAACGAAATTGAGAATAACAATGAACAAAGACAGCCAATCCAAGGAATTCAAAGTTTCTTCAGAAGATTAATCATAGATCACTATAAATTGGATTTTACAATTGATTATTTAGTCTTGAATTATTCAGAATCCCTAAAATAATTCATGAATCCTAAGTTAGAATTAATTTAGAATCCTAAATCATCTATTTATTCCCTGTTCTCTCACAAAAAATTTTGATCAATCAACCAAAATTTACTACCAATTCAGAATTAAAACACAACTTACAGAATTGAACAAAGATTATATCAAATCAATATTCAAATCAAGTAGATCATACAAATCAGAAGAGATAGATGAGGAAAAAGGAAAATTAATTGTAGTTACCACCATACAAATCAAGATCTTATAGTCCCAAAGAAAAAGAACCTCAAACTTCCTTGAATTAACTCAGAGAATTAGCCTTCCATTAGAGAGGAAAATCTCAAGAAAAATAGAAAATTGCTGTTTGTTTGTAACCTCTTCATGTTCTGATTCTGCCTTCTATTTATTTACAACCCTAGAAGCATAATTAGGATTGGACCTGAACTAAAAACTTGTAGACTAATATCTTAGGAAACTACTCACAAAATTTCAGCCCAATCATACATTCCTAGCTCAAGTTATAGCCAAATTACTACAGAGAGTTCAATCCAATCCGAGATGAAATAATGAGCCACAATTCGTCTTCCTTGGCCTTCAAAATGACTCAATTTCTTCAAGAGAGCTTTAGGAATTTTTAGATATGGATTTCAAGGAGTAATTGGCCTTGGCCTTGGCCTTGCATCAATTGGACACTTGGAGCTCAAGATATGAATTAATCATTGCAACTAGGTCGGATCTAGGCTTGGACAGCAACTCTATTTCCACTTTAAGCTAATCTTTGACCTCCAATATGGTAGAACTGGGTTTTTTGGTCAACATGAAAATTATAGCTCTTTTTCTTAGCTTTCCAACGGTGTATATATTGTCCAAATCCGATATCCAAAGCTCAAGTTATGATCAAAATACTGAAATAGTATAAAAAATCCAGCATTAAGCCCGAAATTCAATTAAGTCCAAATTAATGCAATTAGTCTCAAATTAATATAAAATTGATCTAATTAAGTATCATTACCTCCTAAGGAACCTACATATAAGGAAAAATATTAATAAAATACTATTCACATCAACAATACTAAACATTTATCAAAGTTTTTACCTATTATAGTTTTTATCTTAACTTAAATTACTCATGCAAGTTATTTTGTTAAGTTCTCCTTCTTTTTATTCATACACACACAGTCATAACCTATTGTTATTTTAGTTGCACGCATATAACCTTCATTTGTCCTAAGTTTTATCTAACTTTTAGAGTCATAGTCTTAGCATTCATTAAATACTTTCAACTTATAGCAATAATAAAATAAATGTTATAATTTATATGATTTTCATTTTACCAAGTATTCAAAATTTTACTAATATGAACATATGATATATCATTCTCATAAGTTATGCACAAACCATTTCCTTATGCAATCTTTATTTTTGAATGACTAGTTTACATTTTCATAGTGTTCAATTTCATTTTTTCCTTTCCATCTTTAGATTTGCATGTTACTAATTTATACATATTTATAGAAATACATGTGTCATGTATCATTTAATCATAAACATTCTAGCTCTATTCAACAATGTGTTATATTATTAGTCTTATTAATTAGTTTTAAAAGTATTTATGTAAAAGGTAATGATATGCACACACCACCACACATACTACCACGCACCATTTTATTTATTTACTATTTAATTTTAAGAAAGTTACTTGTTGACAATTACTATCTATTGAAATGTAGCATATGTTTAAGTGTAAGAACATCTTTACTCTTCATGCAAACTATAGGTCTAGCATTCAATGGATGCACACATATTCATTTACAAAATCATACATGCATACACATATATCAGTAATTATATATATGTATCTTACATACATACTTTTGTACATGTATTCATAATAGCCTTCTTAAATACATTCTTATTTACACTTACTTGCATACTATATACACCCTACATACATTCATGCTTACTTGCATACATATTCATACATGTATTTATATATACTTGTGGTCATCCATTCTTACTTACATCATATATTATTAATTACATGCTTATTTATATAATTACATAATATATATGCATATTTATTTGCAACCATAATTACATTCACATACATATACATACTTTTGTACTTGCCCATCTATACTCATTCATACATACTTATTTAAATGGTATATGCATGCTTAAACACACACATAGATACTTGTATACATACATACTTTCATATATATATATATGTATATACATACTTACACATAGCATATGTTTACCTTCAAACATATGTTTATCTACTTTCATACATTCTTTCTTACAAGATATGTTCACTTTTACATATTTAGACAGCATTATTACAAATATGCTTACATTAGTACCTATATATATGTTATTATTCATTAATTTTTGAATTTAGCATGTCTAACATTTGTTTTCTCTATCACCATACATTATGACATTCCTACTCTTCATATTAGTAATTCATTCATGATCTTTATCCATTATAATTATTATACCTTTTTAATCATGCAAATCTTTTCATATTTTATTGTATGCTCTATCCAAATAATTATTCTTAATCATGTATTTATTGTCCTAATTATATTGTTATCCTTAAAATTCTCATTGTGCAACTATGTCACATTTCATCATAGGCTCTATTCATCTTTTACTTACAACAATCATACTTTCTTATCTTTACCTATTATGTTCTATTATCTTTTAAGTTCTTAAGGCATAGTTTGTAATTTTTATCATATCGAAAATGTTTAAGTGTTTTTAACGACACATGCACATATAAGTTTTATTAAATGAAAAGTAGTTAAAATTGATAATTTCTACTCATTTTAAAAGGAAAGTGTAAAGTTTTCTCTTCTTAAACCTAACTAGTAAGCCTTTTACCTAAAGATAGATTCTCATCCAAGGTCATAAAGAATCTTGCAAAGAAATACATAAAATGTTATGATTGAGTAAAGAAAACTAAGGTAAATAAGCCTTTAGGTAAAAAAATATTACGTTTAGTTCACATCTAAGCAAAATGTAAACCATGATTCCTCTCAAGACTACTACCAAATACTAGTTAAAATATGTAATTAGGGTTGTTCAAGCTTTATAAGGTGCTTGGTCAATTAGCCATTTATGGCTTATCGATTAGGACTAGTTAGTCAATCACTTATATTAGGTTGGTTAATTAGTTGGTCTGACTTTAGTTCATTAGTCAAAGCCTACTCTTGAATTCTTTTTGAGTTTATAATTGCTATATACAATTCCAGAATAGGGAATTTTTTCACTAAAAAAAATAAGAACCAATAGCTGATAAAATCTTAATAAAAATTCAAACTAAAATTTATAACATATGATAAATATAATAGTAAAATCTTAATTGTAGAAAATTAATTAGGATTTTATTCTATAACTCTAAATTTTCCTTTCACATTAAAAAGTTAAAAGAAAATGCAAAAATGAACAAATAGAAAAATCTAAACAAAAAAAATTAAATTTAAATTGTAACACTTATGATAAAGATGATAGTAGTAACTTAATTCTAGGATATTAATTAATTATAATTTAATATCTTAATTTTTAAAAAATTAAGAGATAAAAATAAAAATAAATATGCATTGAAATATGAATTTGTTATTTTATAGTATATCTTTATCAAAATTAGGGATAATATCTTATCACCAGAATAATGCAAGTGTGGTTAAAGAAGTGTTAGGCCTAAAAAAAAAAAAACATTACATATCTATATCCTTTTTTTATTTTTTTATATAAACCCTTAATTTTTTAAAATAAACTTTTATATAATTTGATAAATGAATATTTATAGGCTAACCCAATATTATCACCCTTTTTTAGCATGGTTAATAGAAGACCATACCATTCATTTATGAAAAAGATCTGAATAAATAGGTATGGAGGGGTTGAAACAAGAATAAATATGAATATTTAAATGTGAGTCAAGATTGTCACATCTAAATAAAGGAAACAAAGAAATATTTTCTTTCCATTTGCTTAATATTTGATAGATAAGTGCAACCAAAAGCAATGGAGCTAGATAATCCATAGTTTTACCAAATGGTTAATTTGTAAATAGAATAAATACAATATCTAATCTCTTTTTATTAAGTGTGACTATTATATATCTTAAATTTATTAACTAGCAATATTATTTCTTTATTTTTACTTTTGTTATAATTATTTATCAATTTCTTCACTTACAATATTAAAATAAATAAAAAATATTGAAGTGAATAGTTAAACCTTAATATCAAATACATGTTTTTTTTGTTATATTCTTTCTTTTCATCATTTATTTTAGTTTTACAAATGAAAAAAAGATATGAATAATTATAAAAAATGCAAAAATAAGACTAAGAATGCTAATTATGAAATTTGAGAAAAATAATAATTATCATTTTTATGAATGAGGAACTAAATATTGTATTTATTTTTCAAAATAAATACTTTTGTATGAATTGTAACTATAATTATATAGTATACAAGAGAAATAAATTTTATCAAGAAAAAATATTAGTGATTTAAGTTTTCAAAATTTAAACTCAATTTTTTGGCATGCAATCTTAATGCAACAATTTTGATATTAATACCCATAGTTACCACTTGAATTACTTTTAATAATTTTTTTATTTTACTTTACTTGGTTAAAAATAGTTTTAATCTCTGGCTAAAACAATAGTACTTAACAAAAAATAGAGTTAAAACCCTAATTTGAGAAATTGAAGCTCAATATTAGCAATATTTTCACTATAAATAACCAAATATCTAGCTGTTTACTAGATATATGTTTAAATGAGAATTTCAAAAACTTATTTTGATTAACGTAATATTTATTTAGTATTGCCCATAAACTTTCATAGATAGTTTCTTCTATTGTCTCCTTTTAATTCAAGATTTACCAAAATTAGATTTTTAAAAAACTACTTATAAATTTCTAATTTCCTCACCATTCTTATAATCTAAAATTTTGTACTAAAACTTTAATTCAAAAAAATATGTTTAAATTAAAAAATTTATTTATAAAAATGATAAAAAAAGATAATCAAGAGGTAGCATAACAAGAGCAAATTTGCAACAAGTGAATGCCCTTTACTACTTCAAACTTGGAGGCCATTAAAGAAGAAGAACAAGAAGTCATTCAAGTTTAGCACAAAGATATCATGTTTTCTCTCTCATTCTAGCTCTATGCAGCTTTATATATTTTCCTTTTTTATAAAGCTTTCTTGATCTCAAGGATTATTTTTGTCTTCGTGTTAATAGTGAAAATTATAAAAATTCATTTTTGGATGTAACACATAGAGATAAATTTATTTGATTCAGTCAGCATCCATATAGTGACATCTAATATTACTTTAAGGTTGTCCCCTTTTCAATGTCTAAAATTTGAACCTAAGACATCGTATATGTATGTTAAAAAACTTGCCACTTTTATTAATATATACTTGAAAAATATTATTTGAATCAATTTAAGGAAAAAAAAGTCAAGCTTTGTTGAAGCAATTAAAGCATTAGCATACTCAAAGCATGCGAAATTGCAAAAACAATGAACGCCTAAAAGATCCTCATTGAAGACAACTGTAAAATTGTGATAGATGTTATCTTAAACTTTTCTTTTTTCCTTAGAATTGCTTATTTAAATTGAAGATATTTGCCTATCCTAGATGCACTTTCTTTGTCATGCTTTTCTGGTATTAATTGGACTATAAATAATGTAACTCATAAAGGGGTTCAATGGTCTTTAGCGTAATTAGGAGTTATTTTGGTGCTTTTTCCTATAGTTCAAGAAGCTTGTAATTATGACTTGTATAATACTTTTATTGATACTTAATGAAGTTTCTATTTTTGAAAAAACTATTATTTTTTGAATTTTGATAACAATTTCAAATTTACATCTTTTAGGTCAAGTTACTTTAGCTATATATAAACTTCATTCTTATTTTATTGAATGTCATACTTTTACACAATTACATCTAATTCCAAGTAAATAAAATTATGTTATTGTTAAAATATAAGCACCTAGAAACTTTAATTCATTTGTTAGTTATATATAAACTTACAAATATGAAGTGAGTGAGGCATAATGAATCGATGTTATTTTATTATAATATACATAAAGTTACATCATATTCTTTTTTCAATATTCTCTTCTTATATTCTATTATCTCTATTTAGATCACATTTACTTTGAATTAGAAATTATATAATAATGTTTAACTATTGAGTTCATATATAGAATCAAGGAAGGCGGATTACCCTATTAGAAAAATATAAAATAAAAAGAAATAAAAAGAAGAATGAAAGTCTATCACCAAATTCCTAATTAATTAGAAGCAATGTTTAGATCTTATTTAGGATCTCTTGTTGTAAGTTTCTTTATGGAAACTTTTATGAAGCTTATAAATTTATATTTGAAAATTTGCAACTTTTTCCATAAAATTTAAGATTACAATTTAATATAGACTATGCATGTAGTAAGTATATAATATATCATAACTCTATCATGAAAAGCTTAAATACAAAAGGTCTTCAAGATATTCAGGCTTATAGAATTATTTCTTATAAAGAAGTACCAAGAATTATAAAAATTCTTGAAATTTGCTAAGAGAAAAAAAGATTAGTGTGCTCTCTTTGGAGCATACATTGAGAAATAACAAAATAATGAAAACTTTGAAAATTTTTTAAAAGATAACATTTTCATAATTATAGTAATTTAGATAAACAATTTATAAAAAAACATTTTATTAAAATGTTGTAAAATATTAAAAAAGTTGTAGCTTTTATGAAATTATTTTTAAAAGACCTAAATTCTTCAATCATGTATCAAAACATTACCCTTGATTACAATGTTGATCATATGAAAGTAGGTAAACTAGATGACATAGTGGAGCTTGGAATTTTTTACATGATAGGGTAAACATACAAATTTTTACATTTTTTAGGGAGTCAATATATAAGTACTATACAAAAATAAGTATATATTAATTATTTTTTAATTTCATTTTGGATATAATAATTATAATTAGGCAAAGTCTATTATGCCTTAGTGGAAGTGGGGGCAAATTTGCCTAATTGCAAATTTTATAGACAAGGTTGCAAGTTCTTGTGAAAAAAGTTATGAGTTTTATGTAAATAGTTGCATATAATTTTATTTTCATATGACATAAGTTATATAAGATTAAATTATTCATATAGAACTTAACTTTTTCATCAAATATCACAATTTTATTCATAAATCTTACCATTTAGAACAATTTGCTCCTTTCCATAGGGCATAGTAGTATTTCACTAATAATATTACTAAAGTTTTCAGAGTTTAAAGGAAAATAAATAATACTTGAGATATTTTTATGTCAAGTAGGGAAACAAATAATGAAATTTAAGAAAATTAAATTTATCTTCTTAAAAAAAAGATAATTTCAATAAAAAACATGTGTAATACTAAAGTGTATGATAAATATTATTTGTATAGCAATGACTAATTGATCAAGAATGACTTTAGTGCAGTAGTAGTTGTATAAGTGGTGTGCCATAGGTTGTTTTGGTCATTATGTTTAATTGGTAAGCCATTATATCCAATCAACATTGTTGATTGTGTCATGGACTCGATAACATGGATTAGACCACATAACTAAGTTAGAAATATTGATTTACTTTTGAAGGATTGATTGACCTTTTACACAAATTAGGTGGCAACTATTATTCTCATATGTGGGTGTCTCTTATTGATCCTTAGTTAGCTTCAATTTTTATAAATATCCTAAATGTGTTTAAATAGTTGGCTTTTATTCTCATTTCACTACTCACACTTTCTTTTTCTTCCTAACTTGTATGTTGGAATGGTTATAGAGGGGCCACCACTCAAGCTTTACAAGAATAGAAAAACCACAAACCATTTACTAAGCATAAGTGTAAAAGCAAAGGAAGGGGAATGTTAAGATACTATTACTTTATCAACATGTAGAACAACTAATGCCTATAATTACATGTTGAACATTTTTACCAAAAGATGTAAAAAAAAAATGAATTACATTGAAATTTTAGATGTAAAATTACAATTCTCCTAAAGATAAGTAGTCGATCACACATTTAATTCCTATATTTGACATTATGTTAGAATGCTAGTAAGTAAATTTTTATGATAGTACATATTGCATAGTTCAAAAGTAGAAGTAACTTAATAGAATAGTACTTAATTTTTTTTAAAGGCAAGATGCCTAATTTTAAACCTTTGTTCTAGCTTTATGTTATTGAAAGGTTTTAACACTCAAATTCAAATATTTAGATTTGGCACCATGTATATAAATAAAAACAATCTTTGCAATACTTAAAATATGAAATAATTCATCATCAAGCTTGAGAATGTGCCATGGTCTCAAACTTAAAATATGAGTATGTCATATAATTGATTCTTAATGAGTTTATAAATTTGATTTAAGATAAGATTTAAGTTGTCATGTATAACTTCAAATTTAGCAAATTTTTGGTTAATTATATGTTTATATCTATAATTAATTAATTAGGTTGCATAAAAAAATCAAAAACAAATATGAAATTCATATAAAAATATTTTGAACCTTGTCCTTTACCTTATCCTTAGATATCCAAAGTTTTGTTTAATACACTCATAAGATAAATGCCAATAATACAATAGTAGTTGGATGCTCCATAGTATAGCTAGTACATGATATAAGCTCTTGTACTAACAATGGTAAAAGTATCTTTATATAACATATATATTGTGTAGTATTATATTCTTATCATCACAATAAAAACTAATGTCTATATATTAAATTATTTTATGGAAAATCATCCTTATATAGTGATGTGGTGGAGGGAAAAGTATTCCCAAGAAATAATGATAGCAGTGGTAATAGTCATGGATAAAAAAATATTGATAAATAAGGTGGTAATGGAGAATATGAGATGGTGGCAATATTTGCTAGTGGTGATTGTAAAGATAGAAAATATGAGTGTAATGCTAGTAAGTGCGATGATTCCAATAAGGGTGGTGGATGATATTGGTAATGATGGAGGGTTAACGGTGAGAAGGTAATGGTAAATGTAAAAGAGATGGTGATAATGAATAATGACACTGCATAGTATGGTAGTTGGAGATGAACTAATATTTAACAAATTAGTGCAAGCTTTGTGTTGAGTATCTATGTTTTTCTCCTTCTTTTCTTGTGTATGATGTTCTTCTATAGAATTTGTTTCTCTAGAACTTGTTTTGATTCTTTTTAATATTACATTTGCATATGTAAGCACAAAAATTATTAAGGCATTCTTTGTTTGAGCTAGTGCTAAATAACTAACCTTGAAAATTTATCTTTGTTAAGTCCCCTTTAAGCATAATTGGTTTTTATTTGCTAATTAACCCTTGAACATATTTTCTAATGTAAAACAAGTGACTTTACCTATAGGAATTAGTAGAGTATTTAGAATCTTAATAAGATGAATTCTTGAATAAGTGTAGGGGGTATATGAGTTGTAAAAAATCATTAACTTCAATTTTAGGGTTTATCTAAAAAAAGAAGAAAAATAAAAAAAATTAAAGAGAATGATGAAAAGAAAAAAAGAAGAGGAAGAAAGAAAAAAATGATTTAAAATTGAAAAAAAAAGAAGAGAAAAGAGAAAAAAAAAAGAAAAAAAGCACAAAAACTAAGAATAGGGCAAAAAGAATTGGAAAAGAAAGAAAAAAAAGAAAAAAGTTAATGATTATTTGAAATTATAGTTTAGGTTATCATATTAAGTTATAAATGTTCATAATTTGCCTATGTGTTTATGGTTCATGTGCTCTATTGATTTCTTTGATTTCTACTCTTTCATATCTTTAATTTTCTTTCCATTTCTTCGTAGCTTTCTTGAAACTTTGAATAAAGTCTTTTTAATATTATATTGAACATGTGATTTGATTAGTGAAGATTAGATGATAAGAAAGCCTATGATCAAGTAATTTCATACAATGAATTTAAATGAAATGCTTATCATAAATACTTGAGAGTTGGATAGTAAATTTTGTGAGGTTTATCAATTTGTTCAATCTTTTTTTAATGAAATTGCTATATTGATTGATTTCAAGTTCATCAAAATTTTTGTTCATGATATGTTATTTATCTTGATGGCTTTGATTGTTATTTGCATGTGAATTTTGTGATTTTAAAGTCTTTGGAAAGTTAGTTTTTTATTTTTAGTTTTAAGAAAATTTATGTTTGCTCGATGTCATACAAAGGTTAAATGTGGAAGAATTTGATATGCAAAATATTATCTATATTATTTTCTCTTATTTTATGCCTTTTAATGTGCTATATATGCTTAATTTTAGAGAACTAACCTTATTATTTAATTGGATGATGGTTTTTTTATATTTTTAAATTGTTCAATTAATGTTGAATTTTTATATTATTTTAGATTTTTAGCTATAACTTGAGCTTTGGATGTTAAAATTGAGTTATCTTTATATTATTGAAAAGTTAATAGGAATCTTTAAAATTTCATGTTTTAGCTAGGCCCAGTTTGGATATTTGGAGGTTCAACCATGATTGTGAAGTTGATGCCTTGTTTCTATCCAAATCAAACTAGTCTTAATTTTTTGATTATTTCTAGAGTTCCAAAGGTCCAATTAAGTTGAATATAGTACCCAAAATTGCCTAAGACCTAACTTAAAAATTTTCATACTTGTGGTTTAGTAAAACTATGTTGTTTTGATGGTCCAACATAGGTTGGAAGATGACATATGAAAATTATTGTAGTAAAACACTATTAGTAGATTAAATTGTAAATTAAGATATGGACTTCTAAAATGAACAAGGTCCCATTTTTTGTAATCCTAGTAAACATATTGACTTAGCCAGTAGGTTTTGTAGTTTAAGAAATCATATATAAGTGTTTTGTGCTTCTAAATGTAAGAACAAACACTCTAGATAGTAACTTTTCTTCAACCATGGATGGCTAATTTTCTACATCACTTCAAAGGATTAGCACTCTAATTTAGTTTGATTTTAAGATCTTTCTCTTAGTTTCACTTTTAATTTGATTATCTTTTATTTTTCTACTCTTGTTATGAATGACTATTTTAATAGTTTACTAATTACGATTAATTAATTTATTATTTGTTATAATTTATAGATAAATGATTAGTTATCATTAATTCTTGCTTTTAAGTTAGTTATGATTGATTAAAATTATTATCAATTAAGCTTTAATGATTTGGCACATGAATGACTCATTAGTTGCGTATAAAAAATAAAGGATAAATTAGTAATTTTTAAGAATAAAATTATTGATTTGGTTTTAACCTTATTTTTTTATATTTCTAATGCTATAATTAATTAGATTTAGGCACATGTCTTGAATCAAAATTAGTAGTAGGAGATTAATTTAGGCACTCATTCTAGATTAATCATCATTAGAAACTTTTCATGATTGTTGATAACATCTGGGTAATTTTTAGTTAAATAATTGAATCAATTATGAATCATATTGAGGTTAATGATAAAGCTATATATTGGAGTATGACATTCCTTGGATTGAGCTCTCATATTTCATTGGTTATACTTTAATTTTTCTTTGAATTGTTTCATTTAAAATTGCTTTATAAAACCCTTTTGCTAGCTATTCTTTTGGATTTGACCTAGACTTGCCTTTCTACTAGCTTGAGTAGGTTTACTAATCAATTTTGTTATGAAATAACACACATTATATGTCTAAATTTCAAGTTGAAATGGTTGATGGGGATAGAAGCACTAAAAACCCTAATCCTTGAATTCTTCTTTATTTGATGAATATGAGGTCTATTCATCATTCTTTATAACCTAAGCTACCAATCTAAGTATAGTGAGTAGTCTTCTACTAAATCTCCTCATCAAATTATTGATTTAATGAGCTTATATGCTTTTATAGCAAGATAATGAAATGACATGAATAGGATGGTAAGTGATTGGTTTTGATGTTTAGTAATGACATTTAATGATGATGATGGTTTAGTTAAAGTTTAGTGTGAATTAAATGTGATTTAAGGTTTGTTTAATGCAAATGAATAGTGCTTTTATAGAAAAATCTACAACAAACCTATTAAAGAATTAATTATGTTGACTTGAGATATTCTTCGAGTTTTCATAGTTAACTACGTAATTGATTATCAAACAAGGAATTTACCTCTAAGCAATGGTAGTCGACAATATTATGGATTACGATTGTCCAGAATTGCCTCTAAACCTATATACTTAACTACATAGTTGATTATGAGTGTTAAACTTTACTTTTAAACACTAAGAGTCAATTGCATAATCGATTATGACCTTATTTTGTTACATTAACCTACTTTTTACTAAAATATGAGCTATTGGGCTATCACAGACATGTAATGTTAGAATGTATGACCTTAAACACATATAATAATGAGTAATATGACATGTAAGCTAACTAGTTGCTTATAAAGCTTAAGAATGCTCAATTGTGGCATTGTTTACTCATATTCTTTAACAAAGTGATTGTTTGGTATTGAATGGTTATGCTAAGCTATATGTGACTTAATTATAAATGTGATGAGAAGTATTTGTGCTCTTTTAAATGAATTGTATTATGCACTATGCCTTGAAAGGCATTGACGATGTGAGATGGTGGGGCAAATAATAAAACATGATGAATGGTGTACTTATTGTGTGGGATAAGGCTAACTTTGGAGAGACAAGGTTAGAGATTATGTAGGATATGGTTGACCGGAAGGCATAAGGAGGAACTTGCTTGCTTTATACGTTTATACTATTATTATTGTGATTGAAAACCACTTTGTTAGTTTGTATTGGTAGACAATCTTTATTTGAAAAATTGGCTAAGCAAGGTTTATGGTAATGTTAATTGTTTAAGTATGAAATGACTAGAGCTCCATAAGTTATGGGAGCTTGAAATGCCTATTAGTGCCTTTTTATTCATATTTGGACGTATTTATATGGATTATAGGTAGAATATTCCTTACTGAGTCTTATACTCATTGTTTTAAAGGTTAATATTTTTGATATATAGTAAGACCTTCCTCCACCACCATAGTAAGCAGGAGGCCTTCCTTTAAAGGTAATGGACATTCATCTTGAGCAAATTGTTAGTATATTTGGAATGGGTATATTTGTACATGTTAGGTAATGGAATTGAGCAGTGTAATGGGTTAATTTATTTTTGTTAGTTAGGACACAAATATTATATGATGTTTTTCTTAGTTAGGATAACTTTTGTTCCAAGTCAAAAGTTCATAACTTGCTCTAACCAATCCTTTGGTAAAAACTATTCATTGTAATGAATTCTTAAAAAGTAACAAAGTTAGGTGTTTCATGTCAAATGTGTGTAAGATAAGAATAAAATCTATGTTATGTTTACCAATGCATGGATAGGCTGATAGGATTATTAGAAGAACAATCCTTTATTGATCATGGCTAAATTAGGTCATGATATCTAACTTGCTAAATTTTTCATATATAAATTATGCATATTAGTATCATGATATATCAGATTGGACTCATTGTATGGTTTATAAAGTTTATATACTTTCTTTGGAAAAAAAAGTCCATTAATATGAAGTGTTAGCATTGCCTCAAAGTAATGGAGCATCTTGTCATGCTTAACTTAATAACAAACAAGAAAGAAATTCATAGAAGGAAAAATGAACCAAGTATATATTGAGTGATAAGACGATTGAAGCTTCAAAGCATCATGAAAAGCTTAAGAACTTAATTAGTATAGCTTTTCCTTATGGCTTATACTTAGTGTAAAATAGAATTTTCTATGATATAGTGCTCAAATATATTTTTTAAATTCTTAAGTTGATCAAGATGTTTAAAAAAGATAGTTTACAACTATGTTTTCACAAAATAGATCTTAACACATTTCAAAAACTAATGAGATATGAGTTTTCATTTTTTAAGTTTTGATCTTTGATCACTCTTTCATTCATATCTCAAATTAAAAATGTTTCAATTGAGAACTTGTTTCATGTGAAAATATATTCAAAGAGTTTTTCATGGATATGTCATTTGTTTAAAATGATTAAGTTATGAAAGAAAAATAAAATTTTCAAATTAAGTTTAAAACTCAATTTTTTGCATTCCAGTCATTTTTAAAATTTGCTTTTTTTAATATAATCTTAAACAAATATGATAAGAGAATGAAACTGATTAATTAAAAGTAAACTCAAATACCTTTCCAATGTTAAGTAATTTGTTTAAAATGAACTTAAAATAAAAAAGTTATGAACTTTTAAAGTTGATTTTGATCGTGTTTAGTCTAAAAGTTAATTGTTAACCATTAATTAGGCTTTAGTATGAAATTCTATAGAATAACAATTATAAATGGCAAGTTTGTATTCTTATATGTTCCAAATGGAAATATATTATTATGGGCCTTTTATATAAATTAAGAATAATTAAATACAATATATAGAGTATGGAATTCATTATTTAACACCATTTTCTCTTTCTTTCATTGAAATTAAGGTTAAAGCTCTTTTTGTGAAATTCTTTTATCCCAGAAGTTTCATTCATTTCATCTAGTCTTCAAGAGAGTTCATTTGAGTTATTTCTCATCTTTTTTTTTTTTTATCAATTTCCTTGTATTTTGCATAGCAAACCTAAGAAAACCAATATTGGGTTATCTCTTAGAGATATAAAACTTTGAGTGAGGATTCTCAAATGAAGTTACTTGTATTGGGAAAAGGAATTTTGTATGGCTTCTATAAGTACTAGTTAAAACTTGAAGGATAATGGATAAATAGCCTGAGCTTGTAAAGCTTAGAGAATTTTTGTACACCTTCGGAAGGATCTTTAAAGTGGAACCACTTTAGATCATTATCTTTAATTACATTTAATTATGTGTTTTGTTTCCATTGACAAAACTTATATTGTGCTTTAATGCTTATTTGATGCTTAAATGATTGAAAGAGACATTTATCTATGCATGGATTTCCAATCCTTTGTTTATGCATAATTGAATGATTATTTTGCATTATGTCTTTGAATTATTATATCTTGTGTGCAAGCTTTTGACGTGAACTCCCTTGGAATTGTATGAATTGAAATTATCCTTATAACTTGTCAAAATCAAATACATTTCAAAGAAACTTCTAGAAACTGTGAAAGTTTTCAAAACATTTAATTCACTATCTCTTATGTGTAGGTTGCCTAGGAAAAGAAGAGAAAGTGAATGACACTTTTATTTATCTATATAAACGTGATCTTATAAGAGAGAATTGTGTGTAGTATGAAATATAACAAGACCATAACTAAATAAATTAACAATTTATGTATTGAGTAGAAATAAAGAAATATGGATATAGTGAAACTTGCCTTTACTAATGGTTTTAGAGTGAAACTAATATCAATTAATGTTTCCACTTTTGCCTAAATTTTTTGTAATAACCCAAGAACTTATTTATGGTAATTAGGCACAAATTATAGTATATTAGAGGTTATAATTCTACAAATGATAATGTATATGTGGATAAGTAGGGGAATGATACAAAGGATACAAATTAGATGTAAATAAAAGGAACTAAGGGATTTTGGTCGGAAAGAGTTAAATAAGTATTGAACTATCGAGAATTAAAAAGAAATAAGAAAAAATATTATCTAGAAAGATATTCTAACAAAATTATAGGAACTAGAATTTAAAAATATGAAAACCATACTCAAGGAAAAATAACATGAAAAATGAAAGTAATTAAGGAAATTAGAAATATTAAGTAAGTTTATGAGAATCAAATTAATTGTTAGGGAATTTGAGAGTAAATTACATGTTTATAGAATTTTTGTGCACTTAATAGTATTTCAACTATAACTTGGTGAGGAATTGCCCAATTGATAAACCATAAATATTTAGAAGATAGAAATTCAAAGTTTCAATTTATCCAAATTTCATGATTTAATTCCTAGCTAATTGCCACTAAAATTTTCTTGAAGTTAGGGTAAAGTTAGGCATCACCTTACTAACCAACCTGTAATACTTTGGTTATAACTTTTTCTAGGGACATTGATTTGATGCAAAATTGGCATCATTGGTTAAAGGGCACATAAGGCTATTTTATGTCAAAATTTCATGTAAAAAAATTCAAAGTATGTAGTTAGATATCATTTTTCTCTTAGGGTAATGTGATTAGAGTTGTAAAAAATGGGTGTTTAAGGCATAAATGCAAATGCCTATGAAGAATGATTTAGTTAGGTAAGAAAATTGTATGAGGCTACATTTGGATCATGAACTAATTAAAATTGAAGTGTTAATGGAAAAACATTTGCATAAGTATAGGAATGGACCACCTAGAATGAAAAAGAACCCATGTGGAAGACAAAGACTTATTTATCAAGAAAATGGCTAATAGTGTGACTAGAAGTGGACCTTAAGAGCCAAATAAGGGGGACTATTTGGCCTTAAAAGTGGAAGGACCACTAGTTCATTATAATTCTTCAATGGAACTCAAAATCCCATTAAATTTGGTTTAAACTTAGGAACTATGTCTACACTAGCTATTATAATTACCCTAGAAAGGTTAACTAGCCAATACAAGTTAAGAACCAATTTCAATTTATATAGTACCCTTATTTTATAATAATTGGTAGGCCAATAGAAGGAAGATAGAAGATAACAAGCCAATAGGGTGATGATAGTTTGACAATTGGCACACTTGGTGTCTTAACCGAGTAAAATCAATCAAAACATAAAACATATCCCTCTTTCTTTCATTCTTGCTCATGGCACCTCTCACCCCACATCAACTTATTCATTTCTTTTCTCTTCTACTATGATCACTAAACCATTCCTTCTATCTTTGTTCATTCAAGTTTGCTTCCACCATAACAATATTATAAGACCTCCAACTAAATTAAAAGGGAGAACAATAGCTACAAGGGAATATTGGGCATTATTCTATACTAAGAAGAAGAAAGCATAAAAACAACTAAAGTTATCATGATCTTTGCAGTTTTTCTCTTTTGAGGTTTCTTTTAGAGGTCTTACTAGTTTTAAGTGTCATCCTTAAAGAGGAACTTAAGGAAGAAAAACCCATGGAGGATAACCCACCAAATTCTCCCATTAATGATGTAAGTATTCTTTCTGCTTTTTTACATTAGGATTTTTACCACATCACCCATTAAATGTGATGCAAATCTACAAATATTTGTAATAAGGATTATCAAAAGACTTGTGAGAATATTCATGCAAGGATGAAGAAGAATAAGATGAAAAGATAAATGATTGATTTTTAAGATTGTGCTTGGAAATGAGAAATTCATGATTTTGAAGTAAGATGGTTAATGGAAACTCCTTTAAAATTGTTAGGTTTTGAATAAAATAACACAGCAAAAAAATTAAAATTTACTTCAAAATCTAACAAGGATTTAAGCAAAAGAAGCATAAGCCAATGCAAGTGTTTATAACTTTATTGCATGAAACTCACTTGTTGGGAAAAAAATCTACTTTTACTGCCTGATGAAAAATTTGACCTCTAGCGTACCTACATAAGCAATCAATGTCTTTATTATATCTACACAAGTAGTCAAATACACCAATCTAATTAGATGGGATTGCTCTTTCTCTCTCTTTCTCTCTTACAACATAGTGCTAGTTATAGGACTTTTCTAGTTTTAGGTTGCTTTTGAAAAAACCCCATGAAACTTTTTCTATCTCATAAGTGATAATTGTGGGTTTTTCTAATCTTGGCCATGTATTTTTAAAATCATATAACAAACATCATAACAAGCTATTTCCTTTTTAAAAGATTAACATCTCATTTATATATTTATTTTTAAAAGGATTTAACTAATATTTATTATATATTATTATCTACCTAATTTATTTTATCTCATAGATAAGATACCTATTTGATCTTTAATTAGAACTACCTTAAGAAATGAGATAATTGGTCTTTGATTATTGATTAGGCCTAAACATGACTTTGGTTGATAGCAAGCCCATATATAATGTCCCCTAAGTATAACATAATCATATTTCTACTATTACCTAGTGAAGCCCAATCATTTTGAGCCAATCATAATTAGGAGCTAATCATAATAATTTAAATGCTTTTATAAAGAAAATATGATATGATGTATGCAAAAACAATCATCCTATTGTTGACTACAAAAGCATATACTAATAATCTGCTACTTGCACCAGAGTTAATCGCTCATGTATCTAATACCAAATGACCTAGTGTGACGATCATGCTTTTACTACACCAAAGCTATATTAATAGGTTAATGATATTATTACCTGTTAGTGTTTTACATATAATCATGTCTCTTTTGTCAATGATTTCATAGGTGAGATAGAAGCATTAAAATATATGCTTTGGATTATTGGGGAGATCTAAGTTCCTTAGCTTATGCAATAGTACACTGTTACTACGATAGAGGTTTCTTAGGTTTGAATTGTTATTAACTATGCTAAGTTTAGTAATGAATTTTTTAATCTAAACAACCTCTTTTTGATACATCAAAGAAAGCAATATTCTCATCCTTTATGTTGGAATCAACCATTGTTTCTTACTTTAAACTCTTCTAACTTACAATACTTGCATTTAAACAAAACACATAAACTAATTGAAATTAGAAATTATCCTTATTGAATTAGAAATTGGCATTAGTGTAACCTTAACCTTTTACAACAAGTTCCTTTTCACCTTTATACATCAAGAATGAATTCTTTGTTCTTCTAAAGTAATTAAGGATAGTCTTAATAGCAATCCAGGGACACTTAGCAAGTTTTGATTAGAACCTGCTCATCATGCTTAAGGTATGTGAGACATCAAGATGAGTATATAACATGACATACATGATAGTTGTAATGATGATGTATATGGAATCTTATTTATGCAGTCTTTCTCATTTTATGTTATAGGACATTGAGCTTTAGATAAATTTATAACATGTGAGATGGGTAAGAACATCCCTTTGAATTCATGCAGACTGAATAGTTTTAGCATTTTATTAACATATGTACTCTAACTTAAGCAAAGCAATTTTCTTGATTTGTATTTATAGATCTTGAAACCTAGCACATAGGTAGCTTTGCCTAAGTCCTTCATCAAAAAATAATTCTTGAACTAAGTTTTTACAACCTGTAGTATAAGGATATTATTTTTAATGAATAGTAGATCTTCTACATACAATACAAAAAAAAAAAATTGTTCCCTCACTTTTGTAAACACATGATTCATTTTCATTTTTTAATGAAATCAAACTATTTCACATGATTCATTTTCATTTTTTAATGAAATCAAACTATTCAATTGCATCATCAAAACTAGAATTCTAGTTTTATGAAGCTTGCTTTTGCCTATAAATAGATCATTGCAGCTTACATATATTCCTAGCATTTTTCAAGAGTGACAAAACCCTTAGGCTGTGTTTTGCACACATCCTAAAGAAGCTTCCCATTAAGGAAAGTAGTTTTGACCTCCATATGCTAGATTTTGCAATCATAAAAAGGTTATAATAACAAGCAATATCTAGATGGATTTAAGCATGACCAACAGTGAATAGGTCTCATCCTAGATTAAAGGTTTATATATTACCATCTATGTCGATTTTTTTTCTTAAAAACCTACTTACACTTAATAGGTTTTACCTTTTAAGTAGGTTAAAAAGAGTTCACAATTGGTTAAATACATGGAATCCATCTTAGATATCATGACCTTGAGCTACTTTTAAGAGTCTAACCCTTCAATAGCTTCTTGGTAAGCTTTAGGCTCATCTTGATCCATAAGCAATATGTTACCATGTTAAGTCATAAGAAATCTATATCTTTGAGGCTTATAGCATGTTCTACTAGATTTATGTTGGTCTTATGTTACTTAAACACGTTCCTATTCCAAATAAATTGTGGCTTCTGTTTAAGTTCATTTATAAGTTTAATGTTATTGTGAGGTTTAAATTTCTTTGATTTCTATTTTTCTCTTTTTACTTTTCTTAAAAACACATTCTCTTTTGGGAAAACACTAATTCATGTGAGAAACACTTTACCCGTGATAGGATTATAAAAATAATACCCTTGGCTCTAAGCTTGTTAGAAGCTTGATGTTTTACATAAGCTTCACAACCTTAAATCTTTATAAAAGACATATTAGGTTGTTTCCTAGTCCATATCTCATATGGGATCTTTTAAACTATGTTAGAGAGAACATGATTAAGTGTAAAAATAGCTGCCTTTAGAGAATATGCCCAAAAGGAAATTGGAAGATTTACATAACTTATCATAGATCACACCATATCTAATAGGGTGTGATTCTACCTTTCTAAAACCCCACTTCATTGTGTTATTCCAAGTAGAGTGAGTTGTGATATTATATCACATTGCTTTAGATAGTCGTCAAACTCTTAGCTTAAGTATTTTCCACTTCAATTTGATTAAAGTATTTTAATAATTTTGCTAAGTTAGTGATGTATAAAATTTTATTTATATTATTTTTTTTATTTCATGCCTCTTAGTGTATTTCATATGCTTCATTTCATAGAATTGATCTTGTTTTATAATTTAGGGTTAGTTTTACAATGTTATAAATTTGTTTGGTTAATACTATATTTTTATATTATTTTAGAGTTTTGGCTATATTTTGAGTTCTAGATATTAGAATAAGATAATCTTTATATTGTTAGAAAGCTTAAAAAATCTCTACAACTTTTATGTTTAGTTAAAGCTAACTTTGGACATCTAAAAGGTCTAATTAATATGAGAAGTTAAAGCTTTGTTTTTATCTCAATTAAGTTTACTTCAAAATTTAGGTTATATCTAGATATATAGAGGTCCAATTAAGGTAAAACTAACACCCAAATTTTTCTAAGATCTAACTTTACACTTTTATGTTTGGAATTCTACAAAACTATGTAGCTTTGGTGGCCTTATATTAGGTGGAATTCAGACCTATGAAATTTCACTAATATAACTCTTGTAGTTCATTGCTTTGTAAAATAGGTTTTGGGTTTAAAAAATTAGTAAGGCCTTATTCTTTGAAACCCTAAAAGGCATAGGATTTAGGTCTATTAGGTTTTAGGGTTATTAAGTCAGATATAGGAGGTAAGAACACACATGACTCTAGATATTACACAATTTAGCAAAGATAGGTTTTTCTTTTTTTTAGTTTCTTGTTCTTTAACCATGGAAAGTTAAACTTTTAGTTGATTTAAGGATTTTGATGCTCATCTCTATTAGATTATAAGATCCTAATTTGTAATGTTGACTTCTTCTAATTGATTTTCCTTTTTTTTCTCATTTTTTATTTTGATTATTTGAAATTACTTGAGTTGAGTACTTGTTTAGTGTAATTGGTGTCTAACCTTGTGATTTTTAATCTTGATCTATCTTTATGTTAAATTGTAGTTAGTTAATAATGATTTTTCATATGAATATAAAGGGTTGAGAGATTGAATTGGAAGTTTTTTATTATCTTTCAATTCAGTTGAATTCTATTTTCAAATCAATTTTGATTTAGCTTTATACAAATTATAATAGTTGCTTAATTCTGCTAATCTTAATTGATCAAACCCTACATAATTATCTAGTATAGAATTCAAGAATTATTGTAAAGGTTCCAAATAATTCAAGATTGAAAAATTAATTAGAATAGTCAAATGTTTTGTGATCTATGATTAATCCACACTAAGAGCTCTCAAATTCTTAGATTGACTGCTTTGCTATATTGATTTTCTTTCTTTTTGTTTTCCACTTTATTTTGCTTTGTTTAGTGCATTTATTTTATTTTGTATCAAACCATTTAATTTTGGTTTTGTGTAAATTTTATTTTGTATTTTTCATACTATCTAGAACTATCTACATTCTATGTGCATTCTATTTGCATTCATTTTTTTATTTTTAATGCATAAAAAGCTTAAATAATTGTGTAATCATTGTCAATAAATTACATGAAAAGGATATATCTAAGGATCAATAAGGTATGACTTAGTTTGTCACCTTATATTACATTACTTTTAGTAAACCAATTATAATTAATTTTGGTGTATTGCAATGCACGTGTTCAGTTGGCTTTGTGCTTCATTCTTGAATTTGTTGAACTTTTTAAAGGATTATGATTTATGTTTCATAAGGTATGCATATCTCTAATTAATGAAGTTATTAACAAATGTGATGAAGTACTTAAAACCACTTTTAGTAGGTGAACTAATAGGCATACACACATTAGTATGTATAAGGCTTAACAAATCATTAACATTTTAACTATGTCCAATGAACAAGGCTTTACTCATCTAACCTAATTGATAACATTGGTAAACCTCATATGATTCAAAATCAAATAAGTCCAAGAGTCCATCTTTATAGAGTTTGGATATGCGCTTCTCATTTATATAGCCTAGGCGATAATGCTAATGATAGGTTAGGTTCAAATTGTTGGATTTGAACTATCTGGTGTTTACGTTATAGACTGGCATTTACTAACATTTGTACCTAAAGTAGAAGTCTCACTTCCTATCTTCCTTTTTAGATCCTCGAGCTAGAACTTGTAGTTCCTCTTCTAATGTTTGGTCTCATAGCAATGAAAGCATTTGTCTTCGGCTCACCCTTAGATTTAGAATCCTTTTTATTCTTTCCCCTGCCTTTGCCCATATTCTTTTATACCTTCATTGTAGTATTAGGCTTTGTGTTTTGCAAATTTTGTTTAGTCGTATTTGACATGCTTAACAATTTTAGCAGCATTTTGCTAATTTTGTTTGTATCGTAATTCATGAAAATTAGCAGTGACTCTATGGCAATGTTTATAGAACTACATCAGTAACTAACTTTTGGTCTAATGGTAAACCTAGTCACTCAAGGTCCTTAATATACTTATCATTTTAACTACGTGAGGCTTAACAAGGTTTTGATTTGCCAGTTTGCACTAAAATAATGTTTTAGAGATATCATATCTCCTATGTCTAGCTTATCCTTGATAAAGTTTCTTAAAGTGTTTAAGCATGTCATAAGCATCCATATTCTCATGTTGCTTTTAAAGGTTAGGATCTATGGTGGCCAACATAAGAAAATTGATGTCTAAAGTGATAACATGATGCTTCCTATAAGCATTTCTTTTAGCATAGAAGGCACTAATTTTAGGTGGTTAAGGAATGAGTCCTTTTAGGCCATATAGCTTTTGCTCATATTTGAGGACTATCCTCGAATTCCTACAAAAATTTAGGAAGTTAGTCCTAGTCAATTTATCCTTCTTAAGGACTGATCTTAGTGTAGGTTTTTAATGTATTTGCCATTTATATTTATGACAAAAATATGCAAAAGAAGTATTAGTTTTAATGATTTAATAAGGGTTTTTTTATTAAATGTTCCTCTTAATATTTTATTCAAAACAATAACACTCACTATTAACTTGGAAAATCACATCATCAAATTTTCTAATAAATCAAGATCCATGTTTAACTTAGTCTCAAGTTAGCTTCAGTTAATCACCCAAGATTTGACTATTTAGGTAGGTAACAATTACCAATTGCATCATATACAACTCTTAGATAAGTTAGTTAAATGATGCTTATTCTAGTTTATTTTATGAACTAAATCCTAACTCTGTACCTTTAGACTCCTAATCCTTTTGAGATGACCCAGGTAAATCACACTTAATAATTGACATTTGGATATCACTATTATCTTTTTGCATCTCACCAAGTAGATGAGATATTTTGCTTTGATAAATCTTCCTTGTGTCAATCAAGGTCTTAATGAGTGCCAAGCATTGGAAGGTAACATAGATTATTACTAATTTAATATTTGCATTGAGGGGTTTAAATAATTTAATTATTTTAGATCTCACCATTATTAGCCCTTTTTTTCAAGCATACGATCTAGCATATTTCATATATTAAATAAAGCATGAAATAAAAATATGATATAGTATGACCCTCTAACTATGTAGTTCCTCTTAAGAGAATCAAAGATCAACTAATCAACCTAAAGTGTAACAATTTCTTTAAACACCTTCCTTAGTAATTCTCATATAGCCTCCTCGTGGTTCCAACTCCTTCAAATGATATCATATATGATTTACATTACATAAGATAAAAGAAACCTCGATTTACATTCAAAAGGAGTTAAGTGAAAAAATAATGTATAAATCAGAAATAATAGGTAGAGGCATGACATGTAAGTTATATTTTAAAATTACAATTAAAAATAATTTCCAATCACATTAGTTTAAAAAATCATACTATGCATCGTACATTATATAGAGGCATAATGTTGATAATTTTAAATTTAAATATTTAAAATTCGTATTAATCTCTTTGATTTTAAAAATTGGTTTAGTTTATAGCTCGTTAAGACTTGTCCTGAAAAATATTATCTTACACCAACTTTTGATGTTTCGTTGCTGATCCTAAGTCAAAAATTATTTTTTCCTCTCATTATTAAAACAAATCCAAAATTATTTTGATAATATGAAATCTGTTTATTTTATCATATTCATATATGAATAAGTTGATTTCATATAAAACCTTAAGCGATTTTACATTTCACGTTATCAATTCATACGGAAAACGGATATCCAAATTGAAATCAGACTTTTAAGACATGATTTCGTTTACGTGACTGATGATTTCACGTAAAACGAAATACATTATTGATTATATTAATCCATATATGAAATTGAGGTCAATTTTTCCAGAGCCATGACTTCAAGGCATAATAGAAAAACTTGATTGACGTAACTCACATCACAAAAGTGGTTTGAAATTGAAACATTTACGGTCCGTCTGGATATATAGGAATCAAGAGGGAGAAAAATTCATGAAGGAAGACTAAAAAATGAGAAATTTCATCTGTTTGAATGATGGGATAAATTGGGAAGAGATAGAAAATGAAAAGGAAAAAAATCAGGTCGATAATATTTATTATAATTTATTATAATAAGTTACTATATGCCTACTTTCTATCGTTTAAGTGTATCCGTATATAGAGATTTACCGCAATGCTTAGAAGATAAAAAGAAACACTTGCAATGCGTTTTGCAAAATTAAAAGTACTGAAACAAAAATCTCTTTTATCTTCTATTAAAATTGAAGAATTTTTAACTTAATAGAAATAAAATAAAGGACTAAAAACTTATAAAAATTAAAATAAAAGAATTTTTAACTTTATAAAAATTAAGTTAATATAAAATTTTAATTATAAATAAAATTAAAAAAAATTCAATTTTTATGGATTAAAATAAATTTTTTGTTAAGACAAAAATAAAAATAAATAAAAATTTGGATGTACAAAACCTTATATAGAATTATAAAATAGTCTCTTTCTTTTATCCTTTTTTTTAAAAAAATAATTATTCTAGATAAATTATTATTTAGAGACTAAATAGTAACATACTCTTCTTTAGTAGTTTGGTTGTTAATAAGACTTGATTTATTCATTTATTTTAGATTTTAGATTGATGTTACTATTTAGATAGTAACATATTACTATCTAAAGACCAAACAGTAACATGCTCTTCTTTGACAATTTAATAGTTAATGAGATTTAATTTATCTATTTATTTTAGATTTTTGATCGATGTTATTGTTTGGATTGTAATATATTACTATTTAAAGACCAAATAATAACATACTTTTCTTTAATAGTTTAGTTGTTAATGAAACTTGATTTATTTATTTATTTATTTTAGGTTTTTGGTCGATATTACTGTTTGGAGATTAAACAATAATATGTTACTATTTAGAGACCAAACATTAATAGACAGTAACATGCTCTTCTTTATTAGTTTGATTGTTAATGAGACTTAATTTATCCATTTATATTAGATTTTTAGTTGATGCTACTATTTGAAAACTAAACAGTAACATCCTCTTCTTTGTAGTTTGATTATTAATGAAACTTAATTTACCTATCTATTTTAAGTTTTTAGTCAATATTACTATTTAGAGACGAAATAATAATATGTTATTATCTAAAGATCAAATAGTAATATGTTATTATTTAGTAATTTAGTTGTTAATAAGACTTGATTTATCTATTTATTTTGAGTTTTTGATTAATATTACTATTTCAAGACAAAATAATAACATCCTTTTCTTTAGTAGTTTGATTGTTAATAAGACCTTACTTATTCATTTATTTTAGATTTTTGGTTGGTATTACTCTTTTGAAATTAAATAGTAATATATTATTGTTTAGAGACTAAAAAATAACATATTCTTCTTTATTAGTTTGGTTGTTAATAAGGCTTAATTTATTCATTTTATTTGAGATTTTAGTTAATGTTACTGTTTGAAGATCAAATAATAACATGTTATTGTTTGGAAATTAAATAATAACATATTATTATTTGAGAGTTTAGTTGTTAATAAGACTTGATTTATCTATTTATTTGAGATTTTAGTTAATGTTATTGTTTGGAGACTAAATAATAATATGTTACTATTTGGATAGTAATAAGCTACTGTCTAGAGATCAAATAATAACATGCTATTATTTAACAGTTTGGTTATTAATGAGGTTTGATTTATCCACTTGTTTTAAAATTTTGATTAATGTTATTATTTGGAGATGAAATAATAACATGTTACTATTTAGACTAAATAATAACATGCTATTATTTGACAACTTGATTGTTAATGAAACTTAATTTATCCATTTATTTAGAATTTTTAGTTGATATTATTATTTAGAGATAAAATAGTAACATACTTTTCTTTAGCAATTTGATTGTTAATGAGACTTGATTTATCCATTTATTTTAAGTTTTTAGTCTAAGTTACTATTTGGAGATGAAACAGTAATATGTTATTATTTGGAGACCAAATAGTAATATATTATTATTTGATAGTTTAGTTATTAATGAGACTTGATTTATTCATTTATTTTAGATTTTTAGTTGATTTATTCATTTATTAATGGATAGTAACATGTTACTATTTACTATCCAAAGATAAATAATAATATATTATTATTTAGTAGTTTAATTGTTAATAAGACTTGATTTATCCATTTATTTTGAATTTTTAATTGATGTTACTATTTAGAGATTAAACAATAATATACTATTATTTGGGAGCTTGATTATTAATGAGACTTAATTTATCTATTTATTTGGAGATAAAACAGTAATATACTGTTCTTTAACAGTTTGGTTGTTAGTGAAACTTAATTTATCCATTTGTTTTAGATTTTTAGTTAATGTTACTATTTGGAGATAAAATAATAACATGTTATGATCTCAAGACCAAATAATAACATGTTGTTATTTAATAATTTGATTATTAATGAGACTTAATTTATCTATTTATTTTAAATTTTTGATCGATGTTACTATTTGTATACCAACATATTATTGTTTGATTTACAAATAGTAACATATTTTTTTATTAAGAAAGTTATTATGACACTATTAGACATTAAAAGAATTAGGGAACAAAAGTTTAATGTAGAATTTGAATGAATTTGAATGAAGAAAAATGAGGTCAAAGTTAGCAAAATGATAATAAAATGAAGAAAAATTAAAAAAATATCTTTGAAAAAGGCTTTTTTTCTCTAGTTAGAGTAGGTAAAATGCCTAGCATTTTACAAGCTTGTAGATCTCGAAAAGTTACATAAAATCGATATAAAATTTGCTGAAATTGGACAATCGAGTACAAAGTTATAATCATTCAAAGTTTTGAAATTAATTTACATATTTTCACTCAGGTGGACCCTACTAAAATCAAATTTTCTTCTTTTTTGTTGAAAGATTATTGAAAAACAAATAAAAATGAGTGGTGATATTTGAATTAACTAATAATGCAGTTATGCCTTTCCAAAATTCCTATTTCACAGTCGCATTCTCATGTTTAAAAAAAGTATTTTGAAAATATAATAGTAATAATTCATAAAATTGATACTTATTTGAAATAAAGATCAGTGTTACCACCTTTTTGAAAGGAAGTTCAAGAAATGACACTACAATACAATTTATTGAAATGAAAAAGAAGTTTTTTGTGGGCCTTACAAAAATTTTATTCTCTCTACAAGAAGCTAGGGAAAAATAGAATTAATAAATTTATTTTACAATATTACCCATATATCTACTAGGAGAAATTTTGCATCAATCCCATAATCCCATTTAAAATGTAATAATAATAAATTCTATTAAAAAATGAAATTTGGAGTTTTGATAGAAAAAAGGTTATTGAAAACATGTTATAAAAGAGATTCTTAATGTAATATTGGTTCTCCTAAATTATAAATTATATAATTTTAGTTTCATAATTTTAAATATTGTGTAATTGTGATCTTTTTGTTTGATTTTCATCAATTTCTTCACCTTATGAAACTATTAAAGTAAAACTGCTTACAATCTCCCTTTTTTATTTCTTCCTTTCCTCTTTACTTATCAAGAACAAAATGCCTTTTGGACTTGTGAAAAATGGGCTATATCAACTAGAGCTATTAAAATAGACCAATCCAATCTTACCATATTAACCTAATAAGTTAAAATTATATGTCAAGTTAATCCTAAATTATGTTAAGCTAAGTTGTTATAGTGCTAGTTTCAATCTTAGTTCCAAATCAATTTTTATTAAGTAGGTTTTACAACCTATTATACTTTATTATTATTATTATTATTAATTTTATTGTTGTTATTATTTGATATAACAAAAATAATAAGAAAATAAATTAAGGTACAACAATTTGTAATATGGAAAATCTCTAATTAGAAGAGTAATTAAAAATCATGTGACCTTGCCTAAAAAAATTTCAGTATTGATTAAAATGAGCACAAATATTTTATAAAATAAATTTAAAACACACATATACATATATATTTATCATTATTTTATTGTAATAATAATTTATTACTCTAATTAATATATTTGTTTAATTACAATAATTATTTTATATATATTTAGTTATAATAATTACTTTTTCTAATATATATTGAAAATATTAAATATATAAATTTATTTTAATATTTGATATTTTTAATTTTAATATAATTATGTATTTTGATAAACTTGTGTAATATACATGGATAATTTTAAATATATAAGTTCATTAAGTTTAATCTTAAAATTTATTTAATATTACATACACACACACACACACACACACACACACACACACACACACACACACATATAATAATAAATTAATAATTTATTAATATTATTAGGTTAAAGGATTAACCTAATAACTCGACGGGTTAATATTTACTAGTTTTAGTCTTGTATTATGTTAGGCTAATTATTTCTAGTCCTTTATTATATTAGGCCACTGTTGTCTTTCTTTATATCAATTCCAATCTTATATTAAGCAAAATTATACCAATCATAAGCCAACCTATTAGATCTAACCCATTTTGACTTCTCTATTATAGTGAGTGGGGAGTGAATGTTAAGGAGTACATGTAGTATTACTTAAACTATTATTATCCAAAATTTCTTCATATTAATCTAAAATAGATTTTATGTAAATATTAAAAAAGATTATCAGCATATTGAAAATTTTGAATGAAATCAATGGATTAAATTTGAATATTTAAATTTTTCATTGTTTGTTACCTTTTAAATCCTAAAAACTATAATTTATTTGAAAAATAATATAATGAGTGCTTCAAGACCAAACAAGAGTTGAAAAAATTCAACAAAAATTGACAAAAGTTTGTGGAAATCAAAGGAGGACTAAAATTATACTAATTAAATATTTAAGGATCAAAATAAATTATTTTAAATTAGAAAACTAAAATCACATAATTTATATTATAAGAGGACTAAAATTTCATTAAAACCTAATAATAACTATAAATTATAATTCTACTAATTTTGTGTAACTTAAATTTATTCATTTTAATAATAATTAATAATTATCGTAATAATATATATAACTATTTTTGTGGTGAAATATATATAACTTTTTCAATCTTACAATTTTGTTGCATTTTTTCAAAATTTGAAATAAAATTCTATTATTAAATTTTCTATTTTAAAATTATTATTATACGATTCATATATAAAATATTATTAAAAGCATTTTACAAATTTTTTTTATCCCATTATGATATATAGAATGGACTAACGGTATTATTTTCATTTTATCCTATTAACTTTTCTCTCTCCTTGCTTTTTTGCTCAACCAAACAAGAGCAAATGATTTTTCTCTTAATTTCTTTCTTCTCCATTTTCCTTTTAATCAAACATAATGAAAAAATATTATATTTTCTCTTCTTTTCTTTCTCTCTTTATTTCTTTGTCTTCATTTTCTTTCTTTCCTTATTTTTCCCATCCAAACAAAGATTGAAAACCAATCAAATTCATGCAATGAAAAATTGAAACATTTTCAAATAAATTCAAAATTTTTGGATATAAAATAAATTCCTTTAACATCCTTATGTAATGGGATTTCACGAAAAACAATGAAAAAATGGAAAATTGTGAATTCATATTTGAAAAGTCTTTTAATCCTCAAATCACATATGAAAGCCCCTTCTTTTATAAAAGTTTTCCAAAACTATGATAATCCATATATGATAATGTGAAATCACCTTAAAATTTTCTCATGGTTTCATGTGAAATCATGATTTCATGTGACTCCAATTTTTTTTTAAATTTGCAATAGAAAGCAAATGATTCAATTGTATATCACATGTACATCAAATCAAATAAAACACATAATCTATCTTATTGTTTCAAATGGCTTTAATAACACTGTTAAATTTTGGATTAAATAATATAGTGAAAATTTTAAAATTTATTTTAAAATCTACTAAATATCCAAGCAAAAAAAGTACAAGTTAGTGCTAATATTTATATCTTTGTTGTATGAAACACACTCATTGTAGAAAAATCTACTTCTACTTCTACTTCGTAATGAACAATATGATCACCTACGTTCTAAATGATTTGATCACAAATGCATGAATTGGATGATCATGAATACATGAATGGAATTGTCATGAATCACAAACGTCATTTAAAAGGGCAACATCTCAACACTATCCACACAAGCAATTGAATGCTCTAATTTAATCAGATATGATTGCTTTCTTATAAAAACCTCATAACACACTCCTTATCTTATAAAAGATAACTACATGTTTTTTTAATTTTGACTAGATATTTATCAAATTATATAACACATATCTCGGTAGATATTTTCCTTTTAAAAGACTAATATCTCATCCATATATTTTATTTTGTCATATGTTATTATTTGCCTAATTTATTATCTCTTGCCACCCTAGATATAAAGCTATCAACCTTACCCCTCTAACCTTTATCACGCTTTTCTTTCTTTACACAAGATGCATATCTTCCCCCACAAATCAAATTTAAGATGAGTAGCAATAAGATGCCAACTATAATATCAATTATTCATTTTATTAGGTGTGGGCAAAATACCAATAATGACATAAGAGAGTTTTGTTAACAAAAATTGCCATTCTCATATATTCAAATTTCATCACCACATATCATTATATCTAAGGTTGATATACAACATTTCCATTTCAAACATCATCACTTTTACCATAAACACTAAATTCTACAATATTTCTTAACAAGAATAATCAAACATTTAATGTGTAAGGTATTATGAAGACTCCCACAATTTAGTACCTTTTGAGCCTTTAAATCAATTCAAATTTTTGTTAAAATTTTATCTAATACTTTTAACATATTCATATACATCAAACATCAATTTTCTTATAATTTCCTTATTCTTGGAACAGTACCAAAATCCTGAAATCTAAAATAGGGTAGCACATGAATAATTGCAATAAAAGCCTCTTTTTAATATTTAAATCATTTTCAATCATCATCAAATTTTTACACAACATTCATAATATGTTAAATGATGAATAACTTCAATTGTTTCACAAAAATATCACGTTGGTAGTATTCAAGTAGAACCAAAAACATAGTGTTGTCGAATCTGTGCAATTTTGAAGTTATTGTGGAAAATGGGCCTTTTTGACATCCAAATTAATTCCAATTATCATCAAATTTTTATGTAAACTTACTAACATATTAATAATAAAATAACATTAATTACTTTATCTTTTCTCAATCAAATTATGGCATAAATAGTACCAAGCTTTAGAACAAAGAATCCAAAATTCTCTTTTAAGCTCTTATAACCAAAGTCTATATAAATTCACTTCTCTAATCTCCAAAATTTTTCAAAAATTCCTAATTCCTTCCACACTTATCCTAACACTATTTGTAACATTAATATGCAAAAAATTGAAATTTTAGTAATTCCTAACCTTTAGTTCCAAAGAATAATATTGTCCTCTTTTGATAGTTTTAGTTTTTAGACTCAACATAATATTATTGTCATCTCTTAAAGGAAGATTTAATGAATATTCTCTTACTAATCTTGGCACTAAAATAAGTATCATTATATTAACACTTATATAATACCAAAACCAAATTGTATAACACCAGAACTTAACTTAACACCTATAATAGCATATATCATCATATTCTTCATCTTTCATGAAAAACTCAAATAATCAAGAAATAGTTGTCACTCATATTAAATTATTGATTCTTTAACTTCTTAAAGACTTTTTAAAGTATAAACTTCACTAAAATAAACTAAATTTTGAGAATTTTGAAGGAAAAAATTTCATAAAAACTTGAAGGAGATGAAGGAAAATCTAGGTTACCTTGCAAAAACTAGATGAAACTACTTTATGAGCCTTTTAAGAATCATTAGAAAATTAAAAACCTTACTAGAGAAGTACTAGGAGTGCATGGTTAGAATGAAGACAAAGAGCAAAAATTTTATGCAAAAATCACTCCAAAAGTCTTATATAAAACCTTGGTTCAAGCTTCCTTCATAAGTTTCTCTTTTTATTTTTTTAAGTAAAAATTTGATGATAATTAGGCAAATGGGCATGGTTATTCAATGCTAAAAATGAAAAGATAATTTCCTTAAAACAACTTCAATTTAACCAAATATTATGTTTAAAAACAAGTACTAACAAATACTCCTAATTTTTGACTTATTCACCAAATTGTCATTAGCTTCCTTTACAAGCTTAGGCTTTGTTTAGGCCTCATTTTTCTAGTATCTAAAATTAGATTTAGACCTAAAGAAGTTAAACTAACTTAGCTTAAATAAACCAAGATAATTTATCTTAATTTTAGGCCTATTCTATAGATTTTTAAGTTACATAGACCTTTAATTTTCTATCAGGTATTTATATAATTTGTTCAAATTTAATAGTGAATTTTTAATTATATTTTGACCCGTACTGGTGCCCATATAGTTTCTACAAAAAATTTAGTTAAACATACCTATAAACTATTTTTAAAATTTGTTTGAACTTTACTTGATTACTTTATTGAGTTTCTATTAGGGAGGTTCCTAGTCAAAATTTCTTCTTGAACTTTCTTACTTTATTTGGAGTATTATAAGTTCTCCCCTTTCAAAAAAAAAAAATTCATCCTCAAATTTTTAAGGAATTAGATAGTGATATATAGAATTGTTAATAGACTATATATATGTTTTAGATAGAATCTTACCAAATAGAGTTAGATACTTATCTTTCATATATTTTTCTAGTTCTCACATGGCTTCCTACACTTTATGTTTCTCCCATATCAACTTCATCATCAGGATTACTTCATATCATAACTTTTTTACTTGTTTTTTAATAATTTATATAAGTCATTCTTGTAGTGAATTCGAATTATTACATGCAGCGGAATTTTAAAATTTTGATCTGAATTCTACCTAGGATCCATGCAAAAAGCATAAATCAATTATTAGGGTTTTACCTATTGGGCACTTGTGTTTCTACTGATCAAAACTTGAGAGTGGATGAATCAAACGCCGGCCGGAAGGTACAACGTCTCTACGATATTCACACAGAGTGAACAACGACCTCTCGCCCTCCACGAATCTGCTAGGATGCGTTTCTCTCTCTAAGAATTAGGATTCAATATTTTTTGAGTGATTTAGGGTTTTAGGTGGCTTATGAGCGTGTGCATAATGTGCTGCCCTCAAGCCTCTTTTTATAGAACTTAGGCAAGCCACAATCCTAGTCCTACTAGGATAATGCTTCCAAAATCCTAATCACACTTAACAACTCATTTTATCCTTATCCTAGAGATAATGAAGAGAGATAGGACTTATCTATTAATTATCTAATATTAGATAATATTATCTCATAATATAAATATCTTAATATTAGATAATTGCATATAGTTATCAAATATCAAAATAATATTATGTCATAATATATTTATCTAATATTTGATAACGTAATTATTTAATATTACTTTAATATCAAATAATATCACATAATATATATATATATTATGTGAATAACAAATTATTATTCTTAATAATAATATATATATGCACAAAAATTAGTCCAATCAATTGGATATTAATATAATTAAAGTCCAATTAATTATTGTCTTATTCCTATTCTTTTTGTATGATCCTGTAGGTTCTTACTACGTTAACAATGACTTATTATTGAGTCATAGATAGTGAGTGGTATCTTGTAATACATCACTGCCACTCAAGTAGTAAGAATGTCTGTGATTCGATATCCATCCAATACATGATCAACGTTTTGCATTATAACCCTTTTGTAATAATATCCAAATTGAATTGGAAGTATGGAATGTGTCATCCTTATCAATATTCAATTTATATTTCTTGATACTGAGTAGACTTAAAATAAATTATTAATATCACATATTAATCCAATTGAGCATGGCCATGCATTTCTAAGTCTCACTCAATCAAAGGGCCCAAGGATATTTCTCTTTTATACAAGAGTAACAAAATCCCATCTACATCACTCAGTTCCCTCTGCACGATTCATGACACACCTAATCAATACCCTATTCATCATCCTGATCAAAAGTGACATAGGACAATATTAAAGTGAGTAATTCCTAATGTAGGAAACCGTAGTGATTTCAGGTTAAAGGTTTATGTGTATTTGTGATCATATGAGAATAACTTATGACACGTCTATCCATGTAATATTCTCATAGTGGGTCAGTCCAGTACATTGTTCACTAATAATGTACTCATGTATTAACTTGATATCATATATCCATGATTCATAATTATCAGTTATTATACATACTAGTCTCGATGTGTTATTACTATCCTTTTTGTAATAATACTTGACTAGGGGCATTTTAGGAATAGCGAAGCTATTCTAAGGATAATTATTATATTAAGTTATAAATCATGTAGAATAATAATAAAATTATAAAAATAAAATATAATAATTAAATTACCTAAAATAAAATATAATACATTGTGTATTACTTCAATCATCTATATGATTGGTTCCTAGGACACACACCAACAATTTCCCACTTGGACTAGAGTCAATCACTCATGTATCTAATACCAAGTGACATAGTATGACCATCATGCTTTTTCTACGCTAAAGGCTTTGTTAGTGGCTTGGCAATATTATCATCAGTTGGTACTTTGCATATCTTCACATCTCCTCTATCGATGATTTCTTGAATGAGATGGAAGCGCCTAAGTATATGTTTGGATCGCTGGTGAGATCTGGGTTCCTTGGCTTGTGCAATGGCTCCATTGTTGTTACAATAGAGATCCACTGGGTTTGCAATGCTAGGAACAATGCCAAGTTTAGTAATGAACTTTTTGATCCAATCAGCCTCTTTTAACACATCAGAGGTAGCAATATACTTAGCCTCTATAGTAGAGTCGGCCATTGTTTCCTACTTTGAACTCTTCTAGCACACAGCACCACCATTTAGGCTAAATACATAACCTGACTGCAATCTAAAGTCATCCTTGTCGGATTGGAAACTAGCATTAGTGTAACCTTTTACAACAAGTTCTTCCTCTCCTCCATATATTAAGAATGAATCCTTAGTCCTTCTTAAGTACTTAAGGATATTCTTAATAGTAGTCCAGTGAGGTTCACCTGGATTTGACCGGTACCTGCTCATCATGCTTAAAGCATATGAGACATTAGGATGAGTACATATCATGACATACATGATAGATCCAATTGCTGATGCATATGGTATCTTATTCATGCGGTCCTTCTCATCTTATGTTGAAGGACACTAGGTTTTAGACAAATTTATGCCATACGACATAGGCAAAAATTCTCTTTTAGATTCTTGCATGTTAAACTATTTTAACACTTTATCTATGTATGTACTCCGACTTAGGCCAAGCAATTTTCTTAATCTATCTCTATAGATCTTAATACCTAGTATATAGGTAGCTTCACCTAAGTCTTTCATCGAGAAACAATTCCCTAACCAAGTCTTTACTGTTTGCAGTGTAGGGATATCATTTTCGATGAGTAATATGTCATCCACATACAATACAAGGAAAATAATTGCCACTAACCTTTTTGTAAACAGAAGATTCATCTTCATTTTTGATGAAACCAAATTCTTTGATTGCCTCATCAAAATAAAGATTCTAACTCCGTGAAGCTTACTTTAATCCATAAATGGATCATTGTAGCTTGCATACCTTTCCAGTAGTTTCAGGAATGACAAAACCCTTAGGCTGTGTCATGTACACATCCTCGAGCAGCTTTCCATTAAGAAAAGTAGTTTTGACATCCATCTGCTAGATTTCATAATCATAAAAAGTTGCAATAGCAAGTAAAATTCGGATGGATTTAAGCATGGCAACTGGGGAATAGGTCTCATCATAGTCTATACCATGAACTTGCCTATAATCTTTTGCGACTAATCATCCCTTAAAGGTTTGCACATTACCATCTATGTCGATTTTCTTCTTGAAAATTCATTTGCACCTAATGGGTTTTACCCCTTCAGGTGGATCAACCAATGTCCATACTTGGTTAGTATACATGGAATCCATATCAGATTTCATGGCCTCAAGCCACTTCTCAGAGTCTGGCCCTTTTATAGCTTCTTGGTAAGTTATAGGCTCATCTTGATCCATGAGCAAAACATCGCCATTTTGAGTCACAAGAAATCCATATCTCTCGAGCTCATGGTGTATCCTACCAGACTTACGTGGGCCTTGTGTTACTTGAGCTAGTTCCTAACCCACAACATCTTGTGGTCTTTTTTCAGGCTCTATTATAGGTTCAGTGTTACTTTGTGAGGCTCGCACTTCTTCGATTTCTACTTTCCTCCCATAGTTTTTCTTAGAGATAAATTCTCTTTCCAGAAAAACACCAATTCATGTGACAAACACTTTGCCTTCACTAGGATTATAGAAATAGTATCCCTTAGTTTCCTTAGGATACCTTACAAAGTAGCACTTGTCCGATTTGGGTCCGAGCTTATCAGAAACTTGACATTTTACATAGGCCTCGCAACCCCAAATCTTTATAAAAGACAAGTTAGGATGTTTCCCAGTCCATATCTCATATGGAGTCTTTTCAACCATTTTAGAGGGAACACGGTTGAAGGTAAAAGAAGTTGTCTCTAGAGAATGCCCCTAAAAGGAAATTGGAAGATCTGTATGACTCATTATAGATCGTACCATGTTTAACAAGGTACGATTCCTCCTTTCTGAAACACCAATCCATTGTGGCGTTCCAGGTGGAGTGAGTTGTGATAATATACCACACTCCTTTAGATAGTCATCAAATTCTTGGCTTAAGTATTCTCCACTTCGATCTGATCGAAGTGTTTTAATATTTTTACCAAGTTGGTTTTGCACTTCATTCTTGAATTCCTTGAACTTTTCAAAGGATTCTGATTTATGTTTCATAAGATACACATATCCATATCTACTGAAATCATCAGTAAATGTAATGAAGTACTAGAAACCTCCTCTAGCAGGTGAACTAATAGGCCCACATACATCAGTATGTATGAGACTTAATAGATTATTAGCCCTTTCATTGTGTCCAGTGGATGGTGTTTTAGTCATTTTACCTAGCAAACAAGATTCGCATATTTCATATGATTCAAAATCAAATGAATCCAAGAATCCATCTTTATGGAGCTTGGATATGCGCTTTTCATTTATATGGCCCAAACGACAATGCTAGAGATAGGTTGGATTTAAATCATTTGATTTAAATTGCTTAGTGTTTATGTTATAGACAGGCATTTCAAGATCAAGAATATAGAGCCCATTGAACATTTGTGCACTGTAGTAAAATATTTCATTTAAATAAACTGAACAACTTTTGTCCTTTATTATAAATGAAAAACCTTTCTTGTCCAAACAATAAACAGAAATAATATTCCTGCTAATAGCAGGCACAAAATAACAATCCTCTAATTCTATTACTAAATCAGAAGGTAAAGATAGATAATATGTCCCTACAGTTAGTGCAGCAACTCTTGCTCCATTGCCAACTCGTAGGTCCACTTTGCCTTTAGCTAGAGTCCTACTCCTTTGTAGTTCTTGCATATTTGTACAAATGTGAGAATCGCATCCAGTATCTAATACCTAAGATGTAGAAGTGGAAACATTAATTTCTATAACATAGATACCTGAAGCGGAAGTCTCACTTCCCTTTTTCTTTTTCAAATCTTCCAGATAGACCTTACAGTTTCTTTTCCAATGTCCGGTCTAATTGCAATGGAAGTATGTCCCTTCCTTAGCCACACCCCCTTTTGGTTTCAGTGCAGAGGATTTAGACTTGGGCTTGCCTTTGGATTTGAAATCCTTCTTGTTGGTGCCCTTGCCCTTTTGAACCATCATTATGGTATTAGGCTTAGTCTTTTGCAAATTTTGTTCAGCAGTTCTTAACATGCTTAACAACTCTGGCAGTGATTTGTCAATTTCATTCCTGTTGTAATTCATGATAAATTGATCATAACTCTGTGGCAATGATTACAGAATTAATTCAGTGGCCAACTCTTGACTTAGTAGAGCACCCAATCTCTCAAGGTTCTCAACATACCTAATCATTTTGAGTACATGAGGCCTAACAGGGTTTCCTTTTGCCAGTTTGCACTGAAACAAGGCTTTTGTCACCTCAAACCTCTCATGCTGAGCTTAGCCTTCATAAAGCTTCTTAAGATGCTTAAGCATGTCATAAGCTTCCATCTTCTCATGTTGCTTCTTGATGAATGCACAATTGTACTTAAATTTTATGTGTTTCATCACTTATTTACTTAATATCTTGTGCAAATTAATTGAAAAAAGGTACTTAAATGCTTGATATTTTGTTCTCAGGTTTTGAAGTGACTTATTTGAGCATTAGAAAAGGATCTGGAGCCAAAACCATGCAAATTATGGAGAATCGAAGCAAACTCGCTCATCTGACAAAGAACACGGGGTATGGGAACCCCGTGTGGAAGGTCGTGTATCTTTCTGGAATGTTTCGAAGCTTCACAGAGCTGCTCGCAGAAGAACACGGGGTAGAACACGGGACGTGTCGTACCCCGTATACCATACTGCCTGACCTTTCGTAAGTAGACACGGGGAGTGTCATACCCCGTGTATCATGCTGCCCAACCTTTGCAGAGAAACACGGGGTACAACACGGGACGTGTCGCACCCCGTGTACATTTCCCATATAAGTTTTATGCGAAGAATCACAAAAAGGAGAGATAGGGAACTGAAAATTAAAAGAGGAGCCGTTAGTAGAAATCCTAGGAGAGACCCAAAGTCACTAAGGGGGACTGCTAGCCTTGGATTCAAGCAAAGGATTGAAAATTCAAGCAAGGAATTTGTAAAGCTTCATGACTAGTTTGATTCCCCTCTTTATTTTCTGGTTTTCTGTTGGTTGTGTAATGAACTCACACTAAACCCTAGTGCTCAGCTAGGGTAAACTTGTTCATGAATTTATGGATTTGATTTTTATATAATCTAGCTAGATTTATTATTGATTTATGATATGATTATACTGTTTTGTACTTCAACAACCCAATACTTCCAGAATATTGGATTTGTGTAAAGGATTAGTTGATTCTAGGTTGGAATGACCAATTAATTAATCAGACCTTGCATAATCATTGAGAATCTCCATTAGACTTAGGAATTAAGCTAATTGGATTCTTTTGCACAGGATGAAATGTCTAAAATTGGATTCTCAAGCAATATTAATGCAACTTAGATGAGTGATTACTAGAGAAATTATGGGCACTTTATCTATTGGTTAGTAGCTAGTAGCCTTGCAATGAGGTATAGCTTATTTTTGGTAATCCAGCAATCTAAATTAATAGTAAACCGGGTTAGAGGATTATCTTCATTCCATAATGAAATGCACAAGGAAACCCTAAAGTTGAGTACACTTTCATCTCATTTGAATTAAATCTTCACCTAATCCATACCAGTTCCATTTGTTTCCTTTTTTTGATAACTAAGCTTTGTTTTGCATTTTACCCTTAATTCTCAATATCAATCGGTCTACCTAGATAATTTACCATGAAATTTAGTTAGTATTCAACACTTAATCCTTGTGGAGATGATATCTTTTATACTATAACTCGACTAAACTCGTGCACTTGCGGGATCACATCACTTCTGAAGCTCAGAGTCCATGGTAGCCAATATGAGACAACCAACATCTAATGTGCCATCATGATGCTTCTTATAAGCATCCTTTTGAGCTCGAGGGGCAGTAGCTTCAGGTTCTTGAGGAACAGGTTCCTCTAGGACATACATTTTTCGCTCATGTTTGAGGATTATCCTCAAATTCCTGTACCAGTCCAGGAAGTTTGTCCTATTCAGTTTGTCCTTTTCAAGGACCGATCGCAGTGATAAGTTATTTGATGTATTAGCCATTAGTTATCTATGACAGAAATATACAAAGTAAGTATTAAATTTAAAACATTTAATAAGGTCTTTTATTAAATGTACCTCCCACTATTTCATTCAAATTAATAGCCCTCACTATTAATTCGGAAAGTCATATTTTCTAAGCTTTCTAGTGGGCCAAGATCCATATTTCACCAAGCCTTAAGTTAGCTTTGGCTAATCACTTAAAACTTAGTTATTTAGGTAGGCAACACTTGCCAATTGTATCATATACAACTCTTAGATAGTTAGGTGAACAACACTTGTTCTAGTCCATCTTATGAACTAAAGCCCAATTCTATACCTCTAGGTCTTAATCTTATTAAGATATCTTAGTTAAGTCGGACTCAATGTTTGACATTCAGATATCACTATTATCCAGTCGCATCTTACCAAGATAAATGAGGTATCTTGCTTTGGCAAACCTACCTTATGTCGATCGAGGCCTTGATGAGTGCCAAATATTGAAAGGCATCATAAATTATTACTGACTTAATATTTTAGATGAGGGATTTTAACTTAATTATTATCAGATCTCACCATAACTAGCTTATTTATTCATGCAATATATCTAGCATATCTCATATATCATATAAAGTAAATGAATAAAATAGACTACCGTATATCATATATCATGCAATGAATAGAACTATCACATAGTAGGAACACATTCTATCACATAATAAATGCATGCTCATCAATATCATCACATAATAAAGAAATCAAAATGTCACATAGTATGGCCCTAAAATTCTATTTTCTAATGACATTCCTAACTAACTCCTTAGCTTCTTCTTATCCCATAGCTCCTTAGCTTCTCCTTGTTCCAAGCCAAGAATGCTCCATTGCAATTACAAATTTACAATAGAAACCCTGAGCTTCATTTGGGGGGAGTGAGATGAGAAGAGAATATACATTAGAAAAATAGAGGAAGACATGACATGCAGGTCGTATTTAAAATCCGTCCATAAAAACTCTAAGGGCCATACTATGCAACACATTCATGCATTATATGTAATAATTGCTAAGAAATATATGTAACCAAGATAAGGAGGATGGTTAACATATATATTTCATAACATAATCATCATAAAAAATCATGTTCTAAAACAGCACCTTAAGAACAAAAATAATTTTTGAATGCTATGCAGAGTTAGCACGGCAGTCCCGCTAGTCAGTTAGCGGGCGGGGGTCAAGGGGGCAGAGCCCCTTATCGGGGGGCGTGGGGGGCGGAGCCCCCTGGGCTAAAAATTGAATTCATTTGACATTCAAATTTCAATTCATTTTGCTAAGAATTGACACACCCCAAGTCGAACAATTCGACTATATGATTGACATTCAAATCATAGTTTCAAAATAGGTTTTACATTGGATAGATTTAATCACATCAAATATATCTAACTTAATTCAAACATATTAAACAATATACTTCATACATTAATCTAGATTTATTTCAAATCACATTAAAACAAATTTAACTAGATTTATATGTCAAGTCAGATTCAAAATTAATTACATTGATTCCGTGCAGAATAGATCATATTCTTTAAATGTAGATTATATCACATATACTATACAGATTTAAGGTTTCATCATATGAAAGCTCAGAATTAAATACTAATCCAGAACGCATATATATATCATACATATATAACCTAACTTAAGGATTAAGTTTGATTAATTCTGATTCATAACAGAACCTCTTTACTTCAGAAAACGATTTTCACCTAATTAATCCTATTTGTTTAGAACCCAGAATCAATCACAAAAGTAGATTCAAATTCAAATCAAAAACCCAGAATTACGTATGAAACAGATTTGAACTTGAACTAGAAAAATGCATAATTAGATTCATACAATTTATCTCATCAATTGTTAATCACATTCGAAATACAGATTATATATATCATACATATATATCTACCAAATCAGAATCAAATAACGAGTTTGCATATATCTTATATATATCTCCGATTTAAACAGAAACTAATTTGATATTTATTTATCACATAAATGTTCATAAAAAATGCAATTCTGATTTAAACCAAAATGGAATATTTATCATATAAACATTCAGAAAAATGGTAAAACACATAATCAGAACTATATTTTTGCAAGAAGCTCTGATACCACTGTGGTGAATTCGAATTATTACATGCAACAGAATTTCAAAATTTTGATTCGAATTCTACCTAGGATCCATGCAAAAAGCATAAATCAATGATTAGGGTTTTACCTATTAGGCACTCGTGTTTCTACTGATCAAAACTTGAGAGTGGATGAATCAAATGCCGGCCGGAAGGTATAGCATCTCTACGGTATCCACACGGAGTGAACAACGACCTTTCGCCCTCCACGAATCTGCTAGGATGCATTTCTCTCTCTAGGAATTAGGATTTGATATTTTCTGAGTGATTTAGGGTTTTAGGAGGCTTATGAGCGTGTGCTTAATGTGCTGCCCTCAAGCCTCTTTTTATAGAACTTAGGCAAGCCACAATCCTAGTCCTACTAGGATAATGCTTCCAAAATCCTAATCACACTTAACAACTCATTTTATCCTTATCCTAGAGATAATGAGGAGAGATAGGACTTATCTATTAATTATCTAATATTAGATAATATTATCTCATAATATAAATATCTTAATATTAGATAATTGCATATAGTTATCAAATATCAAAATAATATTATGTCATAATATATTTATCTAATATTTGATAACGTAATTATTTAATATTACTTTAATATCAAATAATATCATATAATATATATATATATATTATGTGAATAACAAATTATTATTCTTAATAATAATATATATATGCACAAAAATTAGTCCAATCAATTGGATATTAATATAATTAAAGTCCAATTAATTATTGTCTTATTCCTATTCTTTTTGTATGATCCTGTAGGTTCTTACTACGTTAACAATGACTCATTTTTGAGTCATAGACAGTGAGCGGTATCTTGTAATACATCACTGCCACTCAAGTAGTAAGAATGTCTATGATTCGACATCCATCCAATATATGATCAACATTTTGCATTATAACCCTTTTGTAATAATATCCAAATTGAATTGGAGGCATAGAATGTGTCATCCTTATCAATATTCAATTTATATTTCTTGATACTGAGTAGACTTAAAATAAATTATTAATATCACATATTAATCCAATTGAGCATGGCCATGCATTTCTAAGTCTCACTCAATCAAAGGGCCCAAGGATATTTCTCTTTTATACAAGAGTAACAAAATCCCATCTACATCACTCAGTTCCCTCTGCACGATTCATGACACACCTAATCAATACCCTATTCATCATCCTGATCAAAAGTGACATAGGACAATATTAAAGTGAGTAATTCGTCATGTAGGAAACCGTAGTGATTTTAGGTCAAAGGTTTATGTGTATTTGTGATCATATGAGAATAACTTATGACACGTCTATCCATGTAATATTTCTCATAGTGGGTCAGTCCAGTACATTATTCACTAATAATGTACTTATGTATTGACTTGATATCACATATCCATGATTCGTAATTATCAGTCATTATACATGCTAGCCTCGATGTATTATTACTATCCTTTTCGTAATAATACTTGACTGGGGGCACTTTTGGAATAGTAAAGCTATTCCAAGGATAATTATTATATTAAGTTATAAATTGCGCAGAGTAATAATAAAATTATAAAAATAAAATATAATAATTAAATTACCTAAAATAAAACATAATATATTATGTATTGCTTCAATCATCTATATGATTAGTTCCTAGGATACACACTAACAGTTCTTCATAATATAATTTCTGATCTAAATTCACTAGTACTTCTTTCAACATATGGGATTTATCTAGAACATATTTCCTCAACATTGACATATAGAAAACTAGATGAATTACTTTTATATTTTTTAGTCGTTCTACTTGATAGGTGACCTTTCTAATTTGTTTGGTGATCATATAAGGACCCACATTTTTAAGATTGGGAGCTAAACAATGCAACGGAATATTAACCGATCCTAGTTGAGGATCCATGCAAAACAATTAGATTAAGACAAGGGTTTTGTCATTGCCTTTTATAGATGTTTTAAAAACTTATTCTTTGATCACTTTTTTGACTTGCTCGCGATTGAAACTCTGAGGTATCCATACAAACCAGCAAGTCACCAGTGAATGTCCCACGGCCATTGATTGGAATTCTCCTCTTTTACCTTGTAGTGCTAGCTACACCTTTAGGATTATGATCAAGGAGGGCTACTAGGTTTTTTATGTATTAGGATGCATGAATATCTCTTTTTTAACACCCAACATGCTTATTTAAATAGGTGTATATAAAAACCTAACTAATTGGGCTTTATTCCATGTATAATTATGAGCTTATAATTGAGCCTTATAATTATAATATGAAATTCCAATATATTAGGTCTAAACAATTTGGCCCATCAATTTCAAATTTACTAGATTCTAAGTATGTGACCCTACAGGCTTTCATTACATTGGGAATGATCATAAATCATATTAACGATTATAAATAATGAGCGGTATCTAATAACACATCATTGTTACCTAAGTAATGAGAAAGTTGGTGATTCAACTAAACTTATACATATAATCATCATCTATGACCTTTTGTTCTAGACATCTAGATTGAGCATAAGACATAGACCATATCATTCTCGTATAAGCCAATTTAAAGGTTTTTTGATTCCTAAGTAAGTTAATTAAAGTAAATGTAATTGACATCCCATGTCAATCCATTCGAGCATAGCCATACATTTTTCTCATCCTTACTTAATCAAAGAGCCCATAAATGTCACTTTTATTATATAAGAGTGACAAATTTAATCTTGATCATATAAATCCCTTTGCATGATATGTGACACATCTAATAACTACCATTACATTCACTCAACTATAAGTGATATAGACTAATATCAAAATGTGAAACTCATAGATAGGGAACCCTGACGATATTAGGTCAGAGGATCATATTAATAATGATTATAAAGAATCGCTCATGACACTTATATAACGATCTATATAGTATTCTTAGGGTGGGTCAGTCCAATATACAAGTTCCCTAACTTGTACTCATGTGTAGACTTAATATCTCATATAAGTAACCACATATGCTAGTCTTAACATATCAGTGCAACCCAATCGACAATGATATATGACTAAGGATATTTAAGAATATAATTATTCTAGAGTTATTATCATAATTAAATATACTACATAGAAAATATGTGTATAAATATGATAATTAGAATTACCTTTAAAATAACATTAATTAAAATTTACAATCATCCATATGATTGGTTTTAGGGTATATACACTAACACATATACCTTGAGGTTAATTTCCCTTTCTTTCCAAATCTCATTATTCCTTTTATTGGTAAAACTTTTAAGAATACATGATTGCCTTCTTGAAATTCCAACTCCCTCCATCTATTATTTGTATAAGATTTATACTAACTTTGAATTACTTGTAATTTTTCTTGGATGATTTGAACCATGTTAATAACATCTTTGACTAAGTTAGGGCCAGTTATTTTAGCTTCCCTTGGCTCAAACCATCCAAAAGGTGATTTTCATTTTATACCATATAGAGCTTTAAATGGAACCATTTGTATACTAGTATAATAATTATTATTATATGTAAGCTCCATCAATGACAAATATTTATCCTAACTCCTTTCAAATTCAAATACACAGGCTTTAAGCATATCTTCTAAGGTTTGAATTATCCTTTCTAACTGATCATCCACTTGTAAGTGAAATGTTGGACTAAATCGTAGTTAAATACCCAGTGTCTCTTGAAAAGACTATTAAAATCGAGAAGTAAACTATGATTGATAAGAAAAATATTTACTATTTTATTTTTTCCTATTTTATATCTCTTAGGTATTATATTACTTGATTTCACTAATTAGGTCTTGTTTTATAATTTATGGTTAATTTTACAATATTGTGAATTTAATCGGTAAATGCTAAATTTTGACATTATTTTTGTTTTTTAGTTGTATCTTAGGCTGTAGATGTCAGATTAAGGCAAACTTTACATTTTTAGAAAGCTTAAAGAGAGAACTACAAATTTTATATTTGGTTCAAGCCTAATTAAAGCATTTTATAGGTCAAATGTGGTTGAGAAGTTGAAGTCGTGTCTATATCCTAACTGAACTCACCTTAATTTTTAAGCTATAACTAAAGTTACAAAAGTCAATTTAACTTGAAACTAGCACTAAAATTCTTACAAGACACATGCCTACAAGTTTGATGTTTATGGATTATCTAAATTATATTAATTTCATGATCAAAATCTAGTTGGAAATCAAACTTATAGGAATTCACTAATATAACTATTAGATTTAATTGTCTTATTAAAAATAGGTTTGGGCTTCTAAAAATTAGGAAAACCTTATTATTGTAATCTTAAAAGTCATATAATCTAATTCCAATAGGGTTTTACATTAATTAGATAAAAATAAATAGGGAGAACTCTTTATACTTTAGAATTAATTTAGACAGACTCAACAGATAACTCTTTCTTCCTTTTGTTTTCTTTGTTCTTCATCAATGGAAGCTTAAATTCATAATTGATTCAAGGAGTTTGAGTTTTCCCTCTTAAGGATTATGAGATCATGAATTATAATGTTAACTTTCCTTAATTAATTTTTCTTTTTCCCTATTTACTTGTACCAAATTCTTAAGATTACATGTGTTAGATGTTGATTTGATACAATTGATAATCATCCTTGTGCTTTCTAATTCTTTGCTATTTTAATATTGAACTGTGGTTGGTAAATCATGTTTTCACACATAGGGTCAAAGGGTTAAGGGATTAATTTAGAGGTTTCTAGTTTAATTTATCAATTTAACTGAATTCTATCATTAAATTAGTTTCGATTTGGCGTAGGGATTATAGCAGCTACTTAATTAGCTAATCTTAATTGGTCAAGTCCTAGACAGTCCTTTAGTGTAGAATTCATGGATGATTACAAGGGTTTTGGAGAACTGAAGGTTAAAGAATTAATTAGAAAAGTTAAGTCTTTAATTGATCAATGATTAATCTAAACTAGAGCTTTTAATTTCTTGAATAAGTTATTTTATTCCATTGAGTTCCTTTTTGTTTACTTTCTATTTTGCTTCTGTTTTATATTTGTTTAGTTATTGCTATTGTTTTAATTTTTTTGCAAATGACCCCCCAATTTTGCATTTTGTATTTTACATAATTTTCATACAACATACAACATATTTTATCCATACTGTTACAACATATTGTTTTGTTGCATTTACATTCTATTTGCATTAGTTTTTTTCATTTTCATTGCATAAATAATTTAACAATTATGTAGATATTGTTAGGAATTCATTTAGAAAAGATAATATTAAGGGATTGCTAGGGGTACGACTTGGTTATCCCACTTTTCTATATTATTTCTTCAGTATACTAGTTTTAACTAATTTTGGTGCATTGCAACGTGCATATCAACAATCCTCGATCTGAAATGATTATGAGCAATACACTATGCAGTAAAATAATTCTGTCCATATAAAGTTGAGCATATTGAGATGTGGTGTATGTTGTATTTACTTGTAGAAAATAAGCAATCTTTATAAGACAATCCACAATTACCCATTTGGAATCATATTCATTATTAGTTTGTGGTAATCCGACTATATTGTCCATTGTAATACTCTCTCATTTCCATTTTAGGAAATGCAAATGTTCTAATAAAGTTCTATTGAGTGTTAGTGCTTTACTTTTACTTATTGACAGGTTAAGCATTTGGTTACATACTGACGTGCATGTTGTAATGCACTAAAATTAGTTAAAAATACTAGTTAATGAAAAATAATGTTGTATAATGGCACAACCAGGTCGTACCTCTAGTGATCCTTTAATTTTATCTTTCTTAGATAATTTTCTAACAATATATGCATAATTTGTTGAATTATTTATGTGAAGAATTAATGCAAACAAAATGATAATATAATAAAAACAGAATATGTGCAGAAACAGAATTCAATATGTTAAATGCAGAATGCTATATTATGCAATATGCAGAATAGAATTAAAAATTGGGAGGGGGGTTGGTTGCATAAATTTAAATAATTAATAAGCACAAATTTAAGCTTAAAACAAAAATAAAATAGAATAGAAATAAATTGAATCAAATAGCCGATTCAAGGAAATTGAAGGTTCTAAATTGGATTAATCATAGATTAATTAGGATTTAATTTTTTCTAATTAATTTTTCAACCTTGAATTATCTGGAATGCCTGTAATAAATTATGAATTCTATGCAAGACAATTGCCTAGGACTTGATCAATTAGGATTAGTTGAATTAAGCAATCGCTATAATCTCTAAACTAGATCAAAATTGATTTATAATTAGAATTCAGTTGTTTTGAGAAATTAAATTAGAAATCTTCAAATTAATCCCTCAACCCTCTGTCCCTATGCATAAAACTATGATTTATTAACCATAATTTCATAATAAAATAGCAAATAATTTAGAAACTACAAAGATGAATATCAATTATATCAAATCAACACCCAACATAAGGAATCTCAAGAATTCAGCACAATTAAATAGAGAAAGAGCAAAATTAATTAAGAAAAGTTAATATTATAAAGTATGATCTCATAATCCTCAAGAGGAGAGCTTCAGAATCCTTGAATTAATCTCAGAAAATTATCCCCCCATGGTTGGAAGATGAAAACTTGAAGAAGAAGAAAGAAAACTAGGCTGCTAAACTGTGTAAAGTCTAATTGTATGATTTGTTACCCTCCCCCTCACCTTTATTTATATCTGATAAAACCTATAGAATCCTAATCTAGTCCTCTTAGGATTACAAAAATTTAGGCTTTGCTGATCTTACTCTTATTATGATTATAAAACTTAGCAATTTCTTCTAGAAGGTCCAGTAGTGAAATCTCGCTGGTTTGACTTCCAAGTAGAATAAGTCTATGAAATTTATTTTTCTGAAAGATCCATAAACATGAAAGTTATAGGCCTATGTATTATGAGAATTTAGGCGCAAGAATCAGGTTAGTCGAATCACCATAGCTCCAGATATGATCCAAATACAGAAACGGGTTTAGCTGGGACAGAATTATGACTTTAGCTTGTCGGTCAAGTAAAGGCTTGAAGGAGTCCGAACTGGATTTTGTTCAAAACATAAAAGTTGCATATATTTCTTTTAAATTTATATCAATATAAAGTTTTCCTCAATCCAAGATCTTCAGCCCAAGTTATGACTGAAAAATAGAAAGTGTCAGAATCTAGCATTTACCGAATAAATTCAAAAAATTGTAAAATTAATCCAAAATTATAAAACAAGGTCTATTTTTTAAAATTAAGCGCATGTAACACCTAAGAGACATAAAATAAGAAAAAATAAAATCATAAATATTTTTCTCATAACATACTCTCACATATCTTTTTTCATTCCATCCTACCAATACACATTCTTCAAATCTTGATATGTCTTTGTTACACTAAGATACATTGTATAAGATGATTCATGAGCCTTTTTTAACACTTCCTTTTTCAAAATTATGGGCACTTATAATTGATTTATTTTCTTTATCACTCCTTTATTCACCAGTAGGTTAATCTCCTCTTCACTTATACCTTTGCTTTTTAATTTCTCAATTGAGGATATTCCTTTTAAATTGCTTTGATTTTTTCTATTTTGGTAGAATACATCATTATATAAGCCAAATCTACACTTTTATTTCATTTTAACTCCTTCCTTTTACCTTTAGGAGCTTTTTAGCTTAAGGCGTAAGCAACTATATTAACCTTTATTTGATAATAGTGAATGGAACAATCTTAATCTTTCACAAACTCCATCCATCTTCTTTGTATCATATTAAGTTTTTTTTTCCTCAAAAATATATTTAAGGCTCTTATAATCTGTATAGATCTCATAAGTAACCCTATATAAATAATATCTTCATATTTTCAAAGTAAACACTACAGTTGCCATTTCCTAGTTATGAATGGGATAATTCATCTCATGTTTCTTCAGTTGGCGAGATGCATAGGATATCACTTTACCTTGCTACATTAACATGCAACCTAGTCCCATTTTAGATATATCACAATATACTATACATCCTTCTACATTATTAGGCAATGCTAACACTGAGGTAGAAGTTAGACATTCTTTTAATTTTTGAAAACTCTTTTCATAATCATCATTCTACATAAACTTGGCTCTTTTACAAGTTAACTTGGTTAGTGTGATTGTAATGTCGCTATGCACCAAAATTAGATTAAAGACTAGTTTGCTACAAAATAATGCAGTAAAGTGGCATAATCAGGTTGTAGTCACAGTGATCTCTTAATGCTATCCTTTATTGTAATTTACTAGTGGAATACAAAAATGGAATACACAATTTGATATGAAAATAGAATGCAAAAACAAAACAAAAAATTACAATGGAATGAACATAGTATGCTGTATTAATGTAGAATGTAGAATGTTATATGCTAAATTATACAAAGCACAAAATGCAAAATTAGGGGGTTGTTTGCATGAAATTAAAATAATAACAATAAACCGAACAAATACACAATAGAAGCAGAATAGAAAGTATACAAAAAGAACTTATTGTAATAAAGCCGTTAATTCAAGGAATTTAGAGCTCTAATTTGGATTAATCATGGATCATTAGATATTTGAGTTTTCTAATTAACTTTTCAACTTTAAAATATTTGAAAACTCTACAACACTTTATGAATCCTACATTGATGAGCATTTAGAGTTTGATTAATTAACTAGATTAAGCAGTCACTATAACCCATTAACTAGATCGAAATTGACTTAAAAATAGAATTTAGTTAAATTAAGAAATCAATTTAGAAACCTCCAAATTAATCATTTAACCCTCTATCCTTATATATAAAACCATGATTTACCAACCATAATTCAATATTAAAATAACATAATAATAGAAATCACAAGGATGAACACCAATTATACTAAATCAACATCCAACATAAGTAATTTTAAGAAATCAGCACAAGTAATTAAGAAAGGAGGAAAATTAATTAAAGAAAGTCAATACTATAAATCATGATCTCATAATTTAGGAGAGAAAACCTCAAACTTCTTGAATCAACTCTGAATTTAAGCTTCCATTAATAAGAAACAAAAGAGAAATAAGAAGAAGAGAAAAGTCGTGTTATTGAATGCTATATAGTCTAAATAGTTTGAATCTCTTTAGTTATCTTGGCTCTTATATGACCTAATTACCCTAAAACCCTATTGGACTTGAATCTTATCATTTTTAGGATTACAAAAATGAGGCCTTCCTAATTTTTAGAAGCCTAGACCCTATTTTCATAAAGTAATTAACTTTAATAGTTACAACAGTGAATTCTTGCATGTCTAACTTCCACCTAATATAAAACCACTAAAATAATGTAATTTAGGTAAACCATAAATATAAAAGTTATAAGCCTAGGTCTTAGTAAAATTTGGGTGCTGATTTCACATTAATAAGATCTTTATGGCCCAAAAATAGAGGCAACCTCAATTGGGATACAAACATGACTTCAACTTCTCAGTCACATATGACCTCTAAAATATTTAAACTAGGTTTGGGTCAAAACATAGAAGTTGTAGATCTCTCTTTAAGCTTTATAACAATATAAAGATTACATCAATTTGACATCCATAGCTCAAAATATAGCTAAAAAAAGAAATAGTGTTAAAATTCAATATTAATTGAATAAATTCAAAATATTGTAAAATTAACCCAGATTATAAACAAGATCAATTCTGTAAAATTAGGCCTGTGTTACTTATTAAGAGATTTGAAATAAGGAAAAATAAAATAGTAAATATTTTTTTCATCACAGTGTTACAACTGTTTTTGAGAAGTCATTTATAAATCTTCTATAATATTTCACTAGCTTAAGAAAACTACATATCTTTATCATTAAGGATAGATGATTTGTTTGATCAATTACAAGAAGGAATATAAGTAAAATCTCAAAAGGTTGAAGCTATGCTTAAATGGCTAGGATTGTCCTTAATGATAAAGATATGTAGTTTTCTTAAGCTAGTAAGATATTATAGAAGATTTGTAAATGACTTCTCAAAAACATTTTGGTTGTAATCATAAGTGAATTTTTAAGAAATACTAAGATCCTTGTAATTGATCAAACAAATCATCTATCCTTATAAAGAATACTTGTTCTTAATGGTAACTTTATTTAATTGGTTGTAATCAATACACAACCATAATATGTCATACTTTTTATTTACAAAGAACACTGATGCTCCCTATGGTGATGTACTAAGTTGTATAAAACTCTTATTTAAAAAATCTTATAATTACTTTTTTAATTCCTTTAACTCTGCTAGCACAATTTGATAATCTGCTATAGAAATTAGGTTTACTCCAAGAATAGTTTCAATTGTAAATTCAATTTCCTGAGCTAGATCTTCTAGAAAAATATTAGGAAATTCCTTTACTTCTGAAAACTTCATATATTCCCACATTTTCCTTTTCCCTTTTCCTTTACTAAGGCTACTCACATAATGCATCCTTTATCTATTAATTTTTAAACTTTTGTATGTGACAAAAGGTGGCCATTCCTACACCTTGAAAGTTTTGAACTTCTCTCCCCTTTGGTCACTAAGTTACGGTCTTGTGATAACAATCAACATAAGCATGATATTTCGATAGCCAATCTATCCCTAGAATTATATCATAATCACCATATCTAACACGATTAAATTAATCAAAGTTAGATGGCTATCAATCCATATTATACAACCCTTAACACTCTAGGTTGCAAGAATGACTTCTCCTATTAGTAAATTCACCATTAACAGTTCATTCAATTCATTTAATAGTTTTAAGAGCTTAATTGCTAAATTTTTAAACATAAATGAGTGAGTGGCACCAAGATCAAATAACATTTTTACTAGAAATGTTTCAACTAATATAGTGCCTATTATGACTTCATTTGAAGCTTAGACTTCTAGGCATGTCATGGTAAACACTCTTGCTTGGGTTCCAACTAGCCCTTTTCTTGAATTCTTCTTTTTTGATGTTATTGGCAATTTCACCATAATTGTATTTTGAGTTAGTTTTGCACTAAAGGCTATGTCATTGCTCCCTTGCTAAGTAGTCAGGCACTATAAATTTAATGCCCTATATATCCATATCTAAAATAGGATTTGCATTGCCTAAAATGATTAAGATTACACCGATGACAACAAGAAGATCTATTGGATGGATTTGGAAATAAATAGGTCCTATTAGGAATATTAGGACCAATTTCAAATATACTATTAGGTGCTTTTCCTTGGAAACTTCTTCAATCTTGCAATTTGTTTCTTACAATTTGCTCATTTCCAATTAGCACATTTTAAGTAGTTACTACTTTCCCTATGTCTCTACTACTTCCTTTTTGGAATTTTGTCTTCCTTTTTCTTAAGCTTACTTTTTTACTTTATCTTTCTTTAGTGTGCAATTTTACTTTAATTGCCTAATCTAAGGCTTATTTATATGTTTTCATATAAAAAAAGTCCACTTAGTCATAAAAATAATCCAAAAACCATATATGAATCAATTCACTTTAGCTTTCTTCTTGGGTAGCAAATGTTCCACATGTTAGGATAATTGAGTAAATTATGCATCATATTAAGCTACTATCATATACCCTTAGGTCAATCTCTTAAACTAATAGGCTTTTTCTTATTGGATGCTTGGCAGTAAAAACTTATCCATCAAATCGACTTGAAACTCTCTCTAGGTAATAGGTTCATTAGCAGCAACTAAAGGTTCAATATTATGAACATACAAAAAATGACCTACATCTTTTAATGAATAATCCACTAATTTTAACATCATATTTTCACTACACCCTAACAATCTATAGGTTCTTTCTATCTGGTGCACGAATTGATAGAGATCTAATGGTGGATCCATGCCATTATACTTTAAAGGCTTTAATTTTTAAAACTTATCCACTATCTATAATTGCTCTCTTAGAGGCAATAGAGGAACTTGATGCCTTGTTACTAATAGGACTAGAGATGGAGGAGGAGGGTGTTGGTTTTTGACTAAGACTCTTTCCATAGTCTACTATAACATCATAGCCCATACTAGAGCTTTATGATGCTCTCGTTCTACTCTATAAAGGTTTTTTGGAGGCATATTCATGGAGGCTTCATGTTCCAACACTTCCAAATGTGCTTTAGTATGTGTTTAGGGCATTTTAGCTTGTGTTTGCTTTTTCCTAGCATAATTCTATAAAATAGTTTTAATTAGCAAATACTATTTCTTTAAAAGAGGAATAAGTAAAAAATAATACTTATTAAGCCTCATGGATCCATTGTGACTAACATCTACTCTTCCTTTAACCTTCCTTAGTTTCCATGGCCTAGTTTGGTCCCTTTTTGACTTTATTGTCAATGGTTATTTATGACTATGCTCTAATATAAACTCTTTTATGACTTAATTCTCAAATACCGTGATCATTGTAAAGGCACCTAACTAGTATTAATATACCAATTAGTTGCCCTTGTAAGCTTTTAATATATTTCTAACTCACCTACCTTCTTAACTCTATTAAGAATATAAATAAGCATTTATAGAAAACAATACTAATTGCACATGTACAAAGAAGTTCAAGACATAACTTACATATATTGAAGATATTTATACAAGAGTGTAAAATTTTTGAAAACATAGCTTTATATATAAATACTATCAGAAGGTAAAACATCTAGCTAGGACACCAAAAATACTCTATGGAAGGTTTGCAAAGGCAAGAGCAAGGTTGTTGCACATGTATTAGTCATCTTTGTCAGATCCATGCTTTGTGTCTGTAAATAAAAATTCAACAAAAATAGTGTGAGTATTGAAGTACTCAGTGAATGTCTATTCTTCTCCTTTTTCTAAAGGGTTTATAATAGTGTAAAATAATAATTGATTAAAGTTCTTATGTATTATACTTACAAAGTTTGCTAAAGAGAATAACAATAATTGGTATACAAGTTTTTCCTTATATCTTCAGTCCAACCTTATCCTTAACTACCTTAGACGTAGAGTTACTAACTCTATACCTCTAATCTTTACCACACCTTTCCTCATGAAGGATGCTTATCTCTCTTCAAAAATTAAATTTAGGATGAGAAATGATAAGATGCTAGTCGTAACATCAATTGCTCATTTCATTAGGTATGGTCAAAATAACAATTATGCAATAAGAGTTTTGTTAACAAAAATTACCATTCTCATATATTCAAATTTCATCATTACATATCATTGTATCTAAGGTTAATTTACAACCTTTCATCATCTTTACCATAAACTTTAATTTCTTATAACATTTTTCAACAAGAATACCTAAACATTTAACTTATTGGGTCATATGAATACTTCTATAGTTTGGTGCCTTTTAAGTTTCTAAATTAATTCAAATTTTTACTAAAATTTTATCTAATACTTCTAAATACTAATATACATTAAACATCAATTTTCTTCTAGTTTTCTTATTCTTGAGTACTATTCATACAGTGCAAAATATTAGTATGTGTCCTAGGAGCCAATCATAGAAATGATTACGATATTACACAATATATTACATTTCATTTTGGCAATATAATTATTTTATTTTATTTTGCATAAATTATAACTTAAATATAATAATTATCCTTGGAATAACTTTACTATTCCTAAAATGCCCCTAGTCAAGTTTATTATGAAAAAGATAGTAATAATATATCGAGACTAGCATGTATAGTGACTGATGATTATGAATCATGGATATGTGATATCAAGTCAATACATGAGTACATTGTTAGTGAATAATGTACTGGATTGACCCAATGTGAGAATACCGCATGGATAAACGTATCATTAGTTATTCTCATATGATTACAAATACGTATAGTCCTTTGACCTAAAGTCATTATGGTTCCTTACATGAGGAGTTACTCACTTTAATGTCGTCTTATGTCACCTTTAATCGGGATGATGAGTAAGACATTGATTGTGTATGTCACAAATCATGCAGAGGAAAGTAAGTGATGTAGAGGAGATTTTGTTACTCTTGTATAAAAGAGAAATATCCTTGGGCTCCTTGATTAAGTGAGACTTAGAAATGCATGGCCATGCTTAATTGGATTAATATATGATATTGATCATTTGTTTTAAGTCTACTCAGTATCAAGAAATATAAATTGAACATTGACGAGGATGACACACTCCATGCCTCTAGTTCGATTTGGATATTGTTACAAAAGGGATTATGATGCAAAATATTGATCATATATTAAGTAGATGTCGAATCATAGACATTCTTACTACTTGAGTGGCAGTGATGTATTGCTAGATACCGCTCACTGTCTATGGCCCAAAATGAGTCATTATCAACGTAGTAAGAACCTATAGAGTCACACAAAAGGAGTAAGAATGAGACAATAATTAATTAAGTTTTAGTTAGACTAAAATTCAATTGATTGAAATTATTTTCTTGCATTATATATTATTAAGATAATATATATTTATTCACGTAATATATATTATATATTATATGATATTATTTGATATTAAAGTAATATAATATAATTACATTATAAGATAATTATATTATGAGATAATATTATTATTATCTAATATAAGATAATTATATGCCAATTTAATATTAGATAATTAATAGATAAGTCCTATCTCTCCTCACTCTCTCTAGGATAAGGATAAGGTGATAGTTATTTAGTGTGATTAGGATTTTTGAAGCATTATCCTAGTGGGACTAGGATTGTGATATGCCTTTGTTCTATAAAAAAGGCTTGAAGGCAACACTTTGTATTCACACACTTAAGCTTCAATCAAACCCTAAATCGCTCTAGAAAACATCCAAATCCAATCCTAGTGAGAAAAACGAATCCTAGTAGCTTCGTGGAGGGGAGAAGTCATTATTCACTCCGTGTGGATACTGTAGAGACGTTGTACCTTCAGGCCGGTGTTCGATTCATCTCGGTCTCTCAAGGATTTATTTAGAAAGAACATGAGCACAAATAAGGTAAAACCCTAACACTGGTTGATGACTTTTGCATGGATCTTAGGAAGGTTTTAGATCAAAATTTTAAAATTTCGCTGCATATGTTGATTCGAATCCTAACACAAAAACCATGGATTTCAAAATAGGGCAACATATGAGTAATTGTAATAAAAGCCTATTTTCAATATTCAAATCATTTTCAATCATCATCAAACAACATCCCTAAGATGTTAAATGATTAAAAAAATTTAATTATTTCAAAAAAACATCACGTTAGTACTATTTATATAGAACCAAAAATATAGAGTTGCTAATTTTGGACAGTTTTGGAGTTATTGTGAAAAATAAGCCTTCTTAACATCTAAATCAATTGCCACCATATTTTTATATAAGTTTAATAACATGTTAATAATAAAATAAGATTAATTATTTAAGTCTTTCTTAATCAAATTATGGCATAAATAACACCAAACTTTAGAATATAGAATCTAAAATTCTATTTTGAACTCTTGTAACTAAAGTCCATACAGATTTACTTTTCTAATATCTAAAATTTTAACACTATTTGTAACATTAATATGGTGAAAATTCAAATTTTAGCAATTCTTAATCCTTGATTCCAAAGAATAATAGAAAACATATTATTATCCTTCTTTGATAGTTTTTATTTCTAGACTCAACATAATCCTATTGTCATCTCCAAAGAGAAGACTTAATAAACCTTATCTTACCAATATTAGCACTAAAATACATATCATTAAATTAACAATTATATAGTACCAAAACCAAAGCATAAAGCACCACAACTTAGCTTAACATTGATAATAGCATATATTATCATATTTTATATCTTTCATAGGAAAACTCAAATGAATAAGGGATAGTAAGCACTCATTTTAAATTCTTGATTCTCTAACTTCTCAAAAGCTTCTTAAAGAAGCAACTTGACTAAAATAAACCAAGTTTTAGGAATGTTAAAGGGAAAATTTTCATGAAAACTTGAAAGATATAAAGGAAAACCTAAATTACCTTACAAGAACTACATGGAACCACTTGGAAAGCCCTTTAAGAATCATTAGAAAATTGAAAACCTTATTAGAGAAGCCTTAGGATTGCATGGTTGGATTAAAAATAAAAATAAAACTTTTTGTGAAAAAATGATTCTAAAAGTCTTATATAAAACCCTAGTTCAAACTTTCTTCATAAGTTTTTCTTTTTATTTTTTTTTTGTAAATATTTGATGATAATTAGGCACATGGGGTATGGCTATTTAAGGCTAAAATCAAAAGATAATTTTCTCAGAGTCACTTAAATTTAGCTAAATATTATGTTTAGAAATAAACATTAACAAATTCTTCTATTTTTTTACTTATTTACCAACTTGTCATTGGCTTCTTCTACAAGCCTGGGCTTTGTTTAGGCTATATTTTTCTAGTTTCTAAAATCTGATCCAAGTTTACAAAAATTACCCAAATCAACCAAATGAACCAAGATGACTTATTTTAATTTTGGGCCCAATCTATATGTTTTTGGGCTACCCGAGTCCTTAATTTCCATCAGGCCTTTATATAATTTTCTTAAACTTAATGTAGCCCCCTTACTTATTAACACCTTAATCCTTATTTAATAGATAATTATTGTATACTAATTTGCCTTCTACTCTAGGCTAACTCACAATACCATGAATATTCTGCATCTCAAATAATATAGGCAAGGGTTATGTAATTATACAACAAGTTCAACTTTACATCCATCACTTACAAAATTAACAACTATACAATCATTCTTAATACATCTTCAAATCTCTATTCTCCCTTGTCAAGAGGGCCTTTAGAAGCATCGCCTGGAATGGTTAGTAATAATACGAAAACATAAGAAACAGAGTTTCCCAGTAGCTAGCTATTACCATAAAAACATATCAAGCCATTCCAGATCCTTAAGCAAATAAAACGTACATTTCGAAATCAATCAATCATTTATCATCTCATTCCATACCATTGTAGGAAATGTGCATCACACATAGCAATCATCAAGCTCATTCAAGGACTTATATAGATATCTAGATGGCCATCACAGATAATCGTACCTAGGCCTCATATACAACAATTTCACTATCTTCCCGAGGTACTTTAAAGGCCATAGGCCTCATATACAGCATTTCACTATCTTCCTGGGGAACTCTAAAGGCCGTAGGTACCGCGCACAGTAATTGCATTACCATCCGGGGGATAACTCGGGCCATAGGCCTTACACATACAGTATTTGACTGTCTTCCCGGGGTGTGCACACAGTAATTTCATTACCATCCCGGGGATAACTCGGGCCATAGGCCTTACACACACAGTATTTAACTGTCTTCCCGGGGTGTGCACACAGCTATTTCATACACATTCCATATAATGGCAAAATATACCGGAAATCATGTAAATAGAAAAAAGAGCATAAGGATAAAGCTAGCTACCTTTTATAAGCTTCCAATGTGATGTTTCCTTTGCCCTCACTTAACAACTTATTTACACTTCCTCTTGCCTTTCCAAGTTGTCACTCGTTAGTCTATACAAATACACATCATAGTTCTTATTAGAACATCATCATTTTCCTTAAACCTCATGTATTCTTTACTTCCTCCACTTAAATAAATGCATACTTAGATGCTCTATATCTTGTTTTCAGGCCTTGAAATGACACATATGAACATTAGAAAAGGATCCGGAAGTAAAACCATGCAAAACATGAAGAATTAAAGCCAAAATGTTCACTTAACAAAGAACACGGGGGTGAACATGGGCCGTGTTCTACCCCGTGTTCAGAATATGGGGTACAACATGGGCCGTGTTCTACCCCATGTACATTACTGATCTGCCTTCGTAGAAGAACACGGGGTACAACATGGGTGTCCTTTTTCACCAATAGTAAGGCTATTCTTGCCATTTCTTCAAATAAGGACACTTGTCCATTTTCTTCTAACAAGGACACTTGTCATGTGTCTATTGGCCACACTAAATAAAATCACATATTACACCCTAAAATCTTGGTTATCTCCACTTTAACCACACCCGATTTTGCACTTTTGCAATTTAGTCCATAGGGTTTCTGTCTGTTTAAAATTTCTTATACTGTCAGACTTAGACAACTCCCCTTTTTAGGATTTTCCAACCTCCTCTAATCATCTATACTGTTTAGGAAAATTAATTCTTTTCCCACTATCCTTTTTCCTTCAAAATTTCCTTTACCCTTACACTTAATTTCTTTCAACTTAATATTCACCCACCAAGCTAATTCAAACGTGCTCTTCATTGCTACAGCCCAAGAATTTAGAGATTCAAATAATAGAATTGAAAATTCGGGATATTACACTTAACATTGGATTTTTAATTATATTTTGACCTATACTAATGCTCAATATAGTTTCTACAAAAATTTTAATTAAACATATCTCCAAACTATCTTTATAATTTATCTAAACTCCATGTAATTATCTTACCAAATTTTTATTAGGGAGGTTTCGAGTTAAAATTTCTTCTTGAATTTTCTTACTTTATTTAGGGGTATTACAAGTTCTGCCCCTTCAAAAAAAAAATCATCCTTGAATTTTCAAGGAATTGGATGGTGATATATAGAGTTATTAACAAATTATGTACAAGTTTTAGATAGAATTTTACCAAATAGAGTTGGATATTTTTCTTTCATATATTTTTCTGGTTCCTACGTGGTGTACTATACTCTATGTTTTTTCTATATCACCTTCGCTATCAAAATTTCTTTGGATCATAGCTTCTTTACTTGTCTATCAACGATTTGTATAAGTTACTCTTTAGAAACTAATTTTTGATCTAGATCCATCGATACTTTTTTTAATAGATGGGATTCATCTAGAACATATCTCCTTAACATTGACACATGGAAAATCGGATTAATAACTTTCATATTTTTTAGTAGTTCTAGTTAATAGGTGACTTTTTCAGTTTGTTTGATGATCATGTAAGGACTCACATACCTTGGCGTTAATTTCCCTTTCTTTCCAAATCTCATTTTTTTATTAGTGAAACTTTTAAGAATACATGATCACCTTCTTGAAATTCCAATTCCATCTATCTATTATTTACATAAGATTTATGATAACTTTGAGCTGCTTGTAATTTTCTTTGATAATTTAAACCTTGTTAATAGTGTCTTCAACTAAGTTAGGACCAATCATTTTAGCTTCCCTTAGCTTAAACCATCTAATGGATGATTTGTATTTTCTACCATATAAAGCTTTAAATGGAGCCACTAATATATTAGTATGATAGCTATTATTATATGCAAAATCCATCAATATTGATGTTTATCTTAACTCACCTCAAATTTGATTACATAGGCTCTAAGAATATCTTCTAGGGTTTAAATTATCCTTTCCAACTACCCATCAATTTGTGGATGAAACGCATACTAAATCATAGTTAATTACCTAATGTCTCATGAAAAGATAGTCCAAATTGAAAGGTAAACTACGATCCTCATTTTAAAATGATTATGAGTAGTACACCATGCAACAGAGTAATTTTATCCATGTAAAGCTAGTACATGTTATCTTTACTTGTAGGAAATGTGCAATCTTTGTAAGACGATCCACAATTACTTATATGAAATTATATCCCTTACTGGTTCATGGCAATATGACTCTATAATCCATCTTAATGCCTTTTCATTTCCATTCAAGAATGTAAATGTTCTAATAAAGTCATGTTAAGTGTTAGTGCTTTACTTTTACATGTTAACAAGTTAGGTATTTGATTACATACTTTCACACTTTTTTTATTCCATCCTACCAATATATATTCTTTAAATTTTGATACATCTTTGTTGTATTAGGATGTATCTTATAGGATAATTCTTAGGCCTTTTTTAATACTTCCTTTCTCAAAATTATTAGCATTTATAATTGATTTCTATTCTTTATCATTTTTTCTTCATTCACCACTAGGCTACTTTTCTTTTCACTAATAGCTTTATTTTTTTATTGCTCATACTAAGGATTTTCTTTTTAGATTGCTTTCATTTGATATATTATGGTAGAATGTGCCATTATACAAGCCAAATCTTCACTTCTATTTCCTTTAACTCCTTTTTTTTTTTGCCTTTAGAAGCTTTTCGGCCTTAATGTGTCAGCAACTACTTTAGCCTTAGTGATTAGAAAAGGATTGAATATGCAACTAAAGAGAAAGGAATAATAGCTTCCACACTAGATGCAACATTAAAGGAAAGATGTGTAATATGATTATTGATAGTGATAGTTATGCTAAAGTGGCTAGTACCATCTTAATAGAGAAACTAAGTTTGCCTACCTTATAACATCTTCCTCCATACAAATTGTAAAGGTTGAATAAAAGTATGGAAATAAAGGTGACAAAGCATGTATTAATGCCTTTCTCCATTAAATAGTACCAAGATAAGATATTTTATGATGTTAATCCATACTTGCCATCTATTGCTTGGAAGATCCTAGAAATTTGATAAGAAAGTTATTTATGATGGGTTCCTTAACAAATATCAATTCAAAAAGGATGGGTGAAAGGTGACTCTTAAACCTTTGACCTTGTAACAAGTTTATAAGCATCAAATAAGAATGCAAAAGAAAAGAGAGGAAGAAGAAAAAGAGCAAAAAGTGCAACAAAGAATGGAAATAATAAAAAGAAAAAAGTGTGAGTGAAAACAAATAGAAGTAAAATGAGAATATAAAGAGTTCAAAATAAAAAAATAAAAAATTGAGTGTGCTTGCAAAAGTAAGTGATGTAAAGAGTTCTTTTCATGTATCTAGGCTAATGTTTCTACTTATGTACAAAGAAGCCTATGTAGATACTAACCAAGAAAGCCTTATTTTGCCAAAATCAATAAAATTTATTTTGCAGGAATATGAAAAGGTGTTCCTAAAGGAGGTTCCAAGGGAATTTCTAACAAAAAAAAATAGATAGAGCACCAAATTAACATCATTTTAGGAAATTTAATTCCAAATCATCTTAACTATAACACTAATCTAGAAGAAGCCAAGGATATTCAAAGGTAAGTGGAGGATCTTATGTCCAAAGGCTACATTAGAGAAAGTATAAGCCTATGTACAATGTGACGTGATCCCGCAAGTGCACGGGTTAAGTCGAGTTATAGTATAAAAGATATCATCTCCACAGGGATTGAACATTGAATACTAACTGAATTTCAAGGAAAATTATCTAGGCGTATCGATTGATATTGGGAATTAAGGATAAAAGGTAAAACAGAGCTTAGTTATCAAAAAGGTTTAATTCAATGAAATGAAAGCGTACTCAGCTTAAGGTTCCATTGTACATTTCATTATGGAATGAATATAATCCTCTAACTTGGTTTACTGTTAATTTAGATCGCTAGATTACCAAAAATAAGCTATACCTCATTGCAAGGCTACTAGTTACTAACCAAAAGATTAAGTGCCCAGAATTTCTCCAGTAATCACTCATCTAGGTTGCATTAACATTGCCTTAGAATCCATTTTCAGACATTTCATCCTGTGCAAAAGAATCCAATTAGCTTAATTCCTAAGTCTAATTGATATTCCTAATGATCATGCAAGGTCCGATTAATTAATTAGTCATTTCAACCTAGAATAAACTAATCCTTAACACAAATCCAATATTCCGGAAGTATTGGTTTGTTCAAGTACAAAACAACATAATCAAATCATAAATCAACAGTAAATCAAGCTAGATTATATAAAAATTAATTCCATAAATCCATGAACAAGTTCACCCCAGCTGAGCACAAGGGTTTAATGTGAAGACATTATAAAACCAGAAGAAAACCAGAAAACAGAGAGGGAATTCAAACAAATCATGAAGCTCTACAAATTCCTTGCTTGAATCTGCAATCATTTGCTTGAATCCACATTTAGAAGTTGCCCTTGGTGAGTTTGGGTCTCTCCTAGGGTTTCTCCCAGCAGCTCCTCTTTTAATTTTTCGGTTTCTCCTCCCCTCATTGCAAAATTTCGCGCAAAACTTATATGGGAAATGTACACGGGGTGCGACACGGCCCGTGTTCTACCCCGTGTTTCTCAGCGAAAGTTGAGCAACATGATACACGGGGTACGACACTCCCCGTGTTTACTTGCGAAGTGTCAAGCAGTATGGTACACGGGGTATGACACAGCCTATGTTGTACCCCGTGTTCTTCTGCGAAGGCTGGTCAGCATGGTACACGGTGTAACTCCCTTACTTATCAACGCCTTATTCCTTATTTACTAGATGATTATACGTACTCATTCGCCATCTACCTCAAGCTAATACGGAATATCTCAAATTTTTGTACTTTATACACATGAGCAAAAGTCATATAACTATACAAAAAGAGTTCAATTTACAATTCGTACATCCATTATGTACAATATCACCGACTATCTAGACATATTTTTTTTTCATCACATTTACAATCTCAAAACATTATTGTCCTTTGTCATGAGAGCCTTTGGAAGCATCACCTGGAATGGTTAGTCACAATACAGAAAAACATAAGAAACAAAGTTTTCCAGTAGCTAGCTATTACCATAAAAACATATCAAGCCATTCCAGATCCTTAAGCAAATAAAACGTACATTTCGAAATCAATCAATCATATGTCACCTCATTCATTACCATTGTAAGAAATATGTATTGCACACAGCAATCATCAAGCCCATTCAAGGACTTATCTCAATCAATATCTAGATGGCCATCACAAATAATCGTACCTAGGCCTCATATATAGCATCACGCTGTCTTCCTGGGGATAACTCGGGCCATAGGCCTTACTCACACAGTATCACACTGTCTTCCCGAGGTACTCTAAAGGCCATAGGTACCGCACACAGCAATTTTCATTACCATCCCGGGAAAAACTCGGGCCATAGGCCTTACACACACAGTATTACTGTCTTTTCGGGGTACGCACACAGCTATTTCATACACATTCCATATAATGGTAAAGTATACCGAAAATCATGTAATAGAAAACAGAGCTTAAGGATAAAGCTAGCTACCTTTTACAAGCTTCCAATGTGATGTTCCCTTTGCTTTCACTTAAAAACTTCTTTACACTTCCTTTTGCCTTTGCAAGTTATCACTCCTTAGTCTATACAAATACACATCATAGTTTTTATTAGAATATCATCACTTTCCCTAATCCTCATGTATTCTTTACTTTCCCCACTTAATTAAATGCATACTTAGATGCTCTATACTTTGCTTTCAAGCCTTGAAATGACACATATGAACATTAGAAAAGGATCCAGGGGTAAAGCCATGCAAAACATGAAGAAATCAAGCCAAAAAGTTCACTTAACAAAGAACACGGGGGTCCCATACCCCGTGTTCAGGGCCGTGTTCCTTACTGGATCACTTCGAGGCTTCACTGGGTTACTCGACAAAGAACACGGGGGTGAACACGGGCCGTGTTCTACCCCGTGTACCTTACTGCGCTTTAGTCCTGAGGTAAACACGGGGAGTGTTGCACCCTGTGTAGCACACTGATCAGCTTCGACGAAGAACACGGGGTACAACACGGGCCGTGTTCTACCCCGTGTACATCACTGATCCTCCGAAAATACATTAAACAGCTAAAACTCCTTCCTTCCTCCTTTTTCATATTCAAAGTCTTGGCTTCTCAAAAGGAAAAATGCACACAAACACTTTCACAAATCAAAGTTCCATCTTTCATAGGCTTTAAGCTTCATAGAAATTATTCTAACTTCATCATTTTAGCCAAGTTCCAAACATATCATGCCAACTCTACACATGCACCATTATACCTTTAAAACCCAAATGTGTACATCATGTCTCTTGCTATTTTTACACCAAACCAAAGCCATAGCTTAACATAACAACATCTAAAACACCATTAAACATATTCAAATCATCCTAACTCCATGATCAACTACCTTTGACCACTCCAACATCAAAATCTCAAGAAACTAAGAAGAGTACATTAAAGAGCTCTTAGAGGAGAACAATTTTACCTCTTGCTACAACTTGAAAATCCTCACTTGGAGCTCCCCAAACTTAATCAAACTTGAGCTTTTCCTCAATCTAAGCACACCAATGGATGGAGCTTGATGAGAAGAACAACTTTCCCTTCTACCACTAAGCTTAAATCTCACTATTTTTGGGTGAAAAACTCAAAAAAAACTTTCTCTCTCTTTCTCTCTCTCTCCTGCACGTTTTTGCAGCTCTCATGGAGGTGCTGCAGCTTTTTGGAAAAATGGAGAAGAAAGAAGACTTTTCATGAAGCTTCTAGGGGCATTTTGGTCCTTTTTGAAATTCTCAAGGGTATTTTAGTCCTTTTTCACCAAAAGTAAGGCTATTCTTGCCATTATTTTTCTAACAATGACACTTGTCATGAATTTATTGGTCACACTAATTAAAATCACATATTGCACCCCAAAATCTTAGTTATTTATATTAGATCCCAATTTCTTAGTTATTTCACTTTAACCACACCCGATTATGCACTTTTACAATTTAGTCCATAGGGTCTCTGTCTGTTTAAAATTCCTTACACTGTCAGACTTAGACAACTCCCCTTTTTAGGATTTTCTAACCTCCTTTGATCATTTATACTACTTATGAAAATAAATTCTTTTCCCTACTATCCTTTTTTCCTTCAGAATTTCGTTTACCCTACACTTAATTCCTTTCAACTTGAGATTCACCCACCAAGCTAACTCAAACGTGCTCTTCGTTTCTACGACCTTAGAATTTAGAGATTCAAATAATAGAATTAAAAATTTGGGACATTACACACGGGGTGTGACACCTCTCGTGTTTATCTTAGAAGTGAAGGGCAGTATGATACATAGGTTATGACACGGCCTGTGTTTTCCCCCGTGTTCTTTTCTGAGCAGTTCAGTGAAGCCTCGAAGCATTCCAGAAGGATACACGGCCTTCCACACGGGGTTCCCATACCCCGTGTTCTTTATCAGGTGGGCAAATTTGCTTCGATTCTCCATAATTTGTATGATTTTGCCTCCGGATCCTTTTCTAATGCTCAAATGTTTCATTTCAAAACCTGAAAACAAAATATCGAGCATCTAAGTATCCTTTTCAATTAATTTGCACAAGATACTAAGTAAATATGTGATGAAACACATAGAAATTAAGTGCAATTGTGCATTTATCACAATGCTAGCTTTGTTGTGCAAAAAAAAGGATGTGTGTTGATCACTAATCAATTAACAAAATCACTATAAAATATAGACATCCCACTCTTGGACTTGATTATATCCTTGATGGGTTATATAGATCTTGTGTTTTTTCTAAAATTTATTTGAAATAAGGATATTTTCAAATTAAAATAAAAGAGGTTGATGAATGGAAAATCACTTTTAAAACAAAACATAGTTTACATGAGTGGCTTGTTATGCCTTTTAGTTTATCTAATGCACCAAGAACTTTTATGTGATTAATGAACCATGCTTTGCATCCTTTCATTGCAAAATTTGTTACAATCTATTTTGATGATATTCTTGTATATAGCAAAAATATTGATGAACATGTTGTGCATTTGAGATGTTTTTTGCAAGTTTTAAAAAAAGAAAATTGAATGCCAACATGAAAAGTGTTATTTTTTTCTTGGATAAAATCATTTTTTTAGGTTATGTTATAGTAGCTAAGGAATTGAAATAATTGAAAAGAATGTGAAAGCAATTAAGGAATGGACTACCCTTAAGGGTGCTAGTAAAGTGAGGAGTTTTCATAGGTTAGATAGTTTTTATAGGAGGTTTTTGAGGGATTTTAACACCTTAACTATACCTTTGAATGAATTAATCAAAAAGAATGTTGAATTCATTAGGGAGAAAAGTAAAAAAAGAGCTTTTAATTTGTTAAAAAATAGGTTGAGTTTAGCTCCCTTTACTTACTTTTCTTGATTTTAATAAAACTTTTGAAAATGAGTGTGACAATTTAGGTATAGTTATTCAAGCCATTTCAATGTAGGAGAAGAAACACATTGCATATTTTAGTGAAAAGTTAAGTGAAATAGCTCTTAACTACCCCACTTATGATAAAAAGCTCTATGCATTAGTTTAGGCTTTGAAGACTTAGCAACACTATGTATGGTTAAAGAAGTTTGTCATCTACATTGACAATGAATCATTGAAACATTTGAAATGTCAAGGAAAATTGAATACGAGGCATACAAGTTGGAAAGAATTTATTAAAACATTCCTATGTGTGATACAATATAAGCAAGTTAAATATAATTTACTTGCCGATGCATTATCCTAAATGTATCTTCTTATCTTTATTTTGCAATCTAAATTATTAGGTTTTGAGCTTATTGAGGATTTATGTAGAAGTGATCATGATTTTTCCACTACTTTTGAAGCTTATGAAAAGTTGACTTTTGAGAAATTCTATAGGCATGATGGTTTCATGTTTAAAGAAAATAAATTATATGTGCCTAGGAATTCTCTTAAGGATTTGCTTGTGAAAAAAGCCTATGGGGAGGTTTGATAAGACATTTTAGAATAAAGAAAACTCTAGATATTTTGTATAAGCATTTCTTTTGACCTCACATGAAGTATGGTGTAGAAAAATGTTGTGCTAATCATATCACTTGCAAAGAGGCTTAGTCTATAGACTTTACATTCTAATTCCCATTGCTAGTGAACCTTAGACTAACATTTTTATGGATTTTATGTTAGGCTTATGAAGGACTAAGAATGGAAAGGATTCTCTATTTGTTGTTATTGATAGGTTTTTTATGATGGCTTATTTTGTACTTTGTCACAAAATGAATGATACAACAAACATAGCTAACTTTTTCTTAAAAGAAGTTATGGGATTGCATAGAGTACTAAGGAATATTATGTCTACTGGAGATGCTAGGTTCTTGAGCTACTTTTGAAAGGTTTCATAGGTCAAGTTAAAAACTAAGTCATTTTCAATAATTTGTCATCCTCAAACTAATGGATAAATTGAGGTAGTAAATAGAACTTTAAGTACTTTATTACAGTTTATTATTCAAAAGAATTTGAAGATTTGGGAAGAATGCTTACTTCATGTTAAATTTACATATAATGGAAGTATTCATTTCATTACTAACTTTTTTCCTTTTAAGGTTGTTTATGGTTTTAACCCATTAACCCCTTTTGATTTACTATTTCACCTATTGGTAAGCATTTTAGTTTAGATGGGAAGAGGAAAATAGAAGTGATTTGGAAATTAGTGAGGATGAATATTGAAAAGACAATGGAGCAATATATCGAACTAGCTAACAAAGGGTGGAAGAAAGTCACATTTAAGTCAGTGATCAGGTGTGGGTTGACATAAGGAAGGAAAGATTTTCAACTTAAAGGAAGAGCAAATTGCATCTAAGGGGAGATGGTCTTTTTCAAGTGATTGAGAAAATTAATGATAATGCTTACAAAGTGAATTTGTTGGGTGAGTATAATATTAATGTTACTCTTAATGTTGTTGATCTTTCTCCTTTTGATATATGTTTCAAAGATTCAAAGATAATTTTTTTTTAAGAAAATGGGACTGATGTGATCTCAAAGAGTTAAGAAGAGCACTTATATATACTAGATGGTCCAATGATACGAGCTAAAGCCAAAAAGATTGAAAAAACACTTCAAGGAATGATAGAGAGAGTTTGGATGCATGAAGAAGTAAGACTAAAGGAGCTTAATGGATGTTGGGTTATGTGTATTGGAGTTTTGGTAGACTACACATAAGTAATTAAGTATAGTACTTAACTACCAAGTTTGGAATTTGATTCTGCCTACTACTATTTAAATATAGTATTTGAATACTGTAGGATTGTCCACAGTATTCAAGTATTATAGTTAAATACAAGAAATCTAGATACATGCCTAATGAGTTTTTAATTTTTTTTCTTAGTGTTTAAGTCATTTTGGACCTTGTTTATTTTATGTATTTTGACCCATTGATATTATCTTAATTATCTTCCTAGTTTAGGCTTAATTAAGCCTAATTAAGTCTTAGTTTACTTTTGACTTCTTGAACTTATTTGAGGAGGAGTGTTCCTTATTATCAAATTTTTTTGACAATTTTAAGTCTAAAAAAACTTTGTTTGAGCTTTTCTTCTCATAGTTGTAGCAAGAACTTCATACTTATTAAAGGAGATTCAACATTTTTTATATTAGTTCTTATTTATCAAATGATTTACATCCTTTATGGTGTGATTCTTCCTAAATTATCACTTTCATTCTTTCTCTTTTCTGAAGCATAGTGTGATTATCCTTCTTTTTTAGTTTGGTTTCTAAATTTTAGGATAATCTAATAGTTTAATTCATATCAAATAATTATCTCATGGTAAGAACATAAGATCCAAAGTTTAATCCTTTAAAGAATACCATTAATAAAGTGGCTATATGGATTCGCATTCTTGAGCTCCCTATTCGATGTTTTGATAAAAAGTTTATAACATTTCTTAAGAATGGGGTGAGAAATACTTTGAAAGTGGATACAACCATGTTACATCAAGCAAAGGGTAAGTATGCAAAGGTTTGTATAGAGATTGTTCTTACCAAGGAATTACTTACTAAATTCATATTTTAAGGTATAAAGTATTGCATTCAATATGAAAGTATGCACACAATTTGTTTTAATTGTTCTAGGATGTATGGACATCTTATATAGCAATGGCTAGATTTCATGAAAGATGTTGAAACAAGCAAAGGAATGGAAAGAGTTAGAGAAGGAACAAAACTATCGATGCGAAAGTAGGTGATATGTGTAAGATGATAGAATCACAATATATTATCTTAAATAATGAAGTCTTTGAAGAGGAGAGACTCTTAAACCAATAAGATAAAGTTTATAATGTCGGGGAACAATAATCTCATAATACCAATGAGAGGTTTAACAAGTAGGATCATGGCATGGCTCATAAGTCCCAACTTAAAGAAAGTATTACATATGGATCCTAATGATAACCTTTAACTAGATTTGACAATACATCATGATAAAGTGGTACAAGCTCAAATATGAGCCTTGCATTCTCAATAGATGGCCTTACATGGTAAAGGCAATAAAGAGAATGAAAACATAAAGTGGAGCCTCACCTTAATAAGATAAGTACTAAAAACCCATATAGCTATAAGTGTGACACATGGTTAAAAGCATATTTAGAAGATTTATACAAAAGAGGTTAACACATGTAACAGTCCAATTGTTCATTTAGATAAGCACCCATTAGATAGATATGAATGTTTAGCTAATATGGACACTAGTGGTTGTATGGAGAATAATGTTCATAGTGTAGCTTTGAACAATGAGGAAGAAGCGATGGATATCACCTTGTTCTTGTGCCTCTACATGGTTTTCCTTTTTGTTGTTTATTTATTTCTTATGATTAGGAAAATTTTAGTTTGGAATTGTCAAGATATAGGTAAGAAGGAGTTTGTTAACAAAGTAAATACTCTTTTGGAGTATAATTATCTAAAAATTTTAGTTTTATTGGAGATGCATGTAGCAAGTCATTGCACAAAGAAGATATTTAGCTTGGTTAGTTTTGATAAATGGTATTTAGTTAAAGGAAATGGTTTGTCAAGAGGTATGTGGGCAACTTGGAGGAGTAACTAAATGTCTTTGGAGGTGATAAAGGGAAATTTTCAATTTATTCATTTGAAAGTCACTTAAGATAATGATAGCTAATTTTTTACATTTTTCTATGATCATCCTTCTCTAGACATGAAATCCTTATTATAAAATGAGCTTAAAAGACTTCGTCAAAATATGTCATAAGCATGGCTAATTATAGAGGATTTAAATAATATTCATGATCCATTAAACAAAAAAAGGTACTCTATTCAATTAGTAAGGGCCAATCTATTTGATGATAGATTGAATGCTTGTAACTTACAGGATATAGAGATGAAGGAAAATTGATTCACATGAAAATGGTCATAACATCCTAATTATCCAATACTCTTTAAAAAACTAGATCACACATTGTGTAATGTGGATTAAGCCTTAAATTTAGTGATATTTTTGCAAAAACACTTCCTCTGATTAATTTGGATCCTTATTTGATTCTTGTGGATCTTTATAATTCTTAATAGGATAGATAGCAACGAACTTTTCACTTTGAAGCATTTTGGTTGACATATGAAAATTTCCAACCTTTTTTAGCATTTCAATAAAGAGTAAGCAATGATATTATGGAAAACTTGTATGTGTTAATTCTAACTTTGAAAGACTAGAATAAAAATCCTTTTAGTTATATCCAAAAATAGAAGAAAGAAATTCTAGCTTAGTTAGCAAGCATTCAAAGGGCAATGGAGTGCAATTATTCTTGTCATTTGAAAGACTTAGAATATAGGTTGCAAAAAGAGTTAGATAAGATCCTTCGTCAAAAGGATATTTTATGGCATCAAAAATCAAGAATAATATGGATAACCCTAAGGGATAGAAATATCAAATATTACCAAATGAATATATGTCACGACCCAATCCTAATTGTGACTAGCATGGATCCTAATAGAAGGTTTTCACAAGCCTTAACACTTTTCTCTTGTTGGGATCGGGAGCCATACGAGCGCAGCGGAATAAACTGATCCCATCCACCGGATCCATGCAAAAATGTTAAATTGGAATAAGGGTTTGTTCAATACCTTTGTTGATGATTCTAGAACTCGATCGTTGATCACCTCTTCAGCTTCCTTTCGGCCAAAGACTCTGAAGTATCCACACGAACCAGTGAATCACTGATGAATGTCCATACAAACACCGGTTAGAATTGATCTCCTTTCACCTCGTAGTGCTAGCTATGCCTCTTCAAGGGTTTTGGTCAAGAAGAGGTGCTAGGGCTTTTTTGTGCCTTTTTGGGGTGCGTGAATAATGATAATATCAACTATTATTACCCAACAAGCCTATTTAAATAGGTGCACAGAAAAACCTAACCTATTTGGGCTTTATTCCATGTACAATTATAAGCTTACTATTGGGCCTTATAATTATAACATGAATTCCCAAATATTAGGCCCAAACAATTTGGTTCATTAATTCCAAATTCACTAGGCTCTAAGTGTGCGACCCTACAGGCTCTCATTATGTTGGCAATGACCATTGATCATATTAATGATCATAAACAATGATCGGTGTCTAGCAACACATCATTGTTACCTAAGTAATGAGAAAGTCAGTAATTTGATTAAACCTTTACACGTGATCATCACCTATGTCCTTTTGTCCTATACATCTAGATTGAGCACGAGACATGGACCGTGTCATTCCCGTATAGTCCAATCTTAAGGTTTCTTGATTCCTAAGTAAGCTGATTGAAACAAATGTAATCGACATCTCATGTCAATTCATCTGAGCATAGCCATGCATTTTCTCAGCTTTACTTAATCAAAGGGCCCACAGATGTTACTCCTGTTATATAGGAGGGACAAATCCCATCTTGATCACACAAACCCCTCCGCATGATATGTGATATATCTAATATCTACCCTTGCATTCACTCAATCATTAGTGACATAGAATAATATCAAAATATGAAACTCACATGTAAGGAACCTTGGTGATCTCAGGTCAAAGGAACATATTAATAATGATCACTAAAAATCACTCATGACACTCATATAACGATCTATGTAGTGTTCTTAATATGGGTCGGTCCAGTATACAAGTTCTCTAACTTGTACTCATGTGTAAACTTAATATCCCATATAAGTCTTCACACATGCTAGTCTTAACATATCAAAGCAACCTAATCCACAATGATATATGACTAGGAACATTTAAGAATACAATTATTCTAAGGTTATTATCATAATTGAATATATTACACAGATAATATATATAAATATAATAATTGGAATTACCATTAAAATAACATGATTCAAAATTACAATCACCAATATGATTGGTTTTAGGGCATATACACTAATAATCTCCCACTTGCACTAAAGCCAATCATCCATGTATCTAATACCTATGGATCTCATATGACTATCATGCTTTTGCTACGTTAGGGCTTTTGTCAGTGGACCGGCGACGTTATCGTTAGTCGGTATTCTGCATATCCTGACATCATTTATGTCAATAATATCTCTTATGAGATGATAGCGCCGGAGTATATGTTTGGATTTCTAGTGAGATCTAGGTTCCTTGGCTTGCGCAATGGCTCCATTATTATCACAATAGAGCTCTACTGGTTCAGCAATGCTAGGAACAACTCCAAGTTCAATGATGAACTTTTTAAACCAAACAGCCTCTTTTGCGGCATCTAATGCTACAATGTATTCAACTTCTGTTGTAGAATCAGCCACTGTGCCTTGCTTTGAACTCTTCCAGGTCACAACGCCACTATTAAGGCAAAATACATAACCGACTGCGACCTGAAGTCATATTTGTCGGTTTGAAAGCTAGCATCAGTGTAACCATTTACAATGAGCTCTTCCTCACCTCTATAAATCGAAAACATGTCTTTAGTTCTTCTTAAGTACTTAAGGATATTCTTGACAGCTGTCTAGTGACTTTCACCAGGATCTGATTGGTATCTGCTTATCATGCTTAAAGCATACGAGACATTAGGACGAGTACATGACATGGCATACATGATAGACCCAATCACAGATGCATAAGGGATCTTACTCATGCATTATCTCTCATACTCTATGGAAGGACATTGAGTTCTTGAGAGACTTATGTCATGTGACATCGACAAGAATCCTCTTTTAGAATCTCGCATGCTAAACCTTTTTAGCACCTTGTCGATGTATGTACTCTAACTTAGGCTAAGCAATTTTCTTGATCTATCTCTATCGATCTTGATACCTAATACATAGGAGGCCTCACCTAAGTCTTTCATAGAAAAATAATTTCCTAACCAAGTTTTTACAGACTGTAGTGTAAGAATGTCATTTCCAATGAGTAATATGTCATCTATATACAACACTAGAAATACTATTGTGCTCCCACTAACCTTCTTGTACACACAGGGTTCATCTTCATTCTTGATGAAATTAAACTCTTTGATCGCATTATCGAAACGAAGATTCTAACTCCAAGAAGCTTGCTTCAACCCATAAATGGATCGTTTCAATTTGCAAACTTTTTCAGCATTTTCAGGATTTACAAAACTTTTAGGTTGTGTCATGTACACATCCTCAAGAAGATTTCCATTAAGGAAAGTAGTTTTGACATCCATTTGCCAGATTTCATAATCATAATATGCTGCTATAGCTAGAAGAATCTTGATGGATTTAAGCATGACAACTAAAGAAAAAGTCTCATCATAGTCAATACCATGGATTTGTTTGAAATCTTTTGCAACTAATCGTCCCTTAAAGGTACACACATTACCATCCATGTCAGTTTTCTTTTTGAAAATCCATTTGCACCCAATGGGTTTTATCCCTTCAGGTGGATCAACCAAAGTCCAAACTTGGTTTGAATACATGGAGTCCACCTCTGATTTCATAGCTTCTAGCCATTTCTTAGAATCTGGCCCCATCATAGCCTCTTGGTAGGTTGTGGGCTCATCTTAGTCCATGAGCAACACATCACCGTGATGAGTCACAAGAAAACCATATCTCTTGGGCTCACGACGTATCCTACTAGATCTACGTGAGTTCTGTGTTACATGAGCAGGTTCTTCCACAAATGTTTGTGAAACCGGCTCAGGTTCCATCTCAAGTTCAATGTTTTCTCGTTGATCTTGAATTTCTTCAAGTTCTATTCTTCTCCCACTGATTCTTTTAAAGATAAATTCTCTCTCTAGAAAAATACTAGTTCGAGTAATAAACACTTTTTGCTTAGTTGGATTATAGAAATAATATCCTTTTGTTTCCTTAGGATATCCAACGAAAAAATATTTATCAGATTTGGGTCTAAGTTTATCAGAAGCCTGACGTCTTACGTAAGTTTCGCAACCCCAAATCTTCATAAAAGATAAACTAGGACGTTTCCCAATCCATATCTCATATGGTGTCTTTTGAACTGATTTTGATGGAACACGATTTAGTGTGAAAGTTACAGTCTCTAGAGCATGTCCCCAGAAGGAATTTGGAAAGTCAGCCTGACTCATCATTAACCGAACCATGTCTAACAAAGTTCGATTCCTCCTTTCAGAAACACCATTCCATTGAGGTGTTCCTGGTGGAGTGAGTTAGGATACAATGCCACACTCCTTTAGATGATTAAGGAACTCTCGGTCTACGTATTCACCACCTCGATCTAATCGAAGTACTTTAATACTTTTACCAAGTTGATTTTGTACTTCATTTTTGAACTCTTTGAACTTTTCAAAAGATTCAGACTTGTGTTTCATAAGAAACACATAACCATATCTACTGAAATCATCAGTAAAAGTAATGAAGTACTGATAACCTCCTCTAGCTTGTATGTTTAAAGGTCCATATACATCACTATGTATAAAGCCTAATAAATCACTAGCCCTTTCACCTTTCCCAGTAAAAGGGGCTTTAGTCATCTTACCTAATAAACATGACTCACATACCTCATATGATTCGAAATCAAATGAGTTCAAAAATCCATCCTTATGAAGTTTGGAGATGTGTGTCTCATTTATATGGCCTAAACGACAATGCCAAAGATAGGTTGGATTTAAATCATTAGTTTTGACCTTCTTCGTGTTTATGTTATAGATTGGATTTTCAAGGTCCAGAACATAAAGACTATTCATTAATTGTGCACTGCCATAAAACATTTCATTTAAATAAATAGAGTAACATTTGTCCTTTATTATAAATGAAAAAACCTTTCTTGTCTAAACAAGAAACAGAAATCAAATTTCTACTAACAGTAGGCACAAAATAACAATTGTCCAATTCTAAAACTAATCCACTAGGTAAAGATAAATAATAAGTCCCTACAGCTAATGCAACAACTCTTGCTCCATTTCCAACATGCAGGTCCACTTCACCTTTGGCTAATGATCTACTTTCTTTAAGATCCTGCACATTTACACAAATATGAGTACCACATCTAGTATCTAATACCCAAGATGTAGAAGTAGATAAATTAACCTCTATAACATAAATACTTGAGTTGGAAGTCCCACTTTCCTTTTGCTTCTTAAGCTCTTCCAGGTAAATCTTGCAATTTCGCTTCCAATGTCCTGGTTCTTTACAATGGAAGCATTGCCCTTCCTTGGCCATGCCACCTTTGGGCTTCAGTGCAGAGGAACTTGACTTGGACTTTCCATTAGTATTGTCCCTTTTCTTTTTATTCTTGGCCTTAGACTTGCCCTTTCCTTTGCCCTTTTGAACCATCATAATGGAATTGGGCTTGGACTTTTTCAAGTTTTGCTCAGCAGTTCTCAACATGTTAAGTAGTTTAGGCAAAGTCTTATTAATTTCGTTCATGTTGTAATTCATGACGAATTGACTATAACTCTCAAGCAACGATTGCAAAACTATATCAGTGGCTAATTCTTGCTGCAAAGGAAAACCCAATCTTTCAAGGCTATTGATGTACCTAATCATTTTAAGCACATATGTAGCAATGGGTGTTCCTTCAGCCATCTTACACTGAAATAATGCTTTAGATACATCATATCTCTCATGTCTTGCTTACTCTTGGTAGAGTTGTTTAAGGTGATCAATCATATTGAATGCCTCCATGTTCTCATGTTGCTTCTGAAGCTCAGAGTTCATGGTAGCAAGCATGAGACAACTGACATCCAGAGCATCTTCTAGATGCTTCTTATAAGCATCCTTTTCTGCTCGAGGAGCATTAGTAGCAGGCTTATCTGGAGTAGGTTGCTCTAGGACATACTGCTTTTTCTCATGCTTGAGGACAATCCTCAAGTTTTGATACCAATCGAGAAAATTCATCCCATTCAGTTTATCCTTCTCAAGGATAGATTGCAGTGATAAGTTTGATGCATTTGATGCCATGGTTATCTACAATAGAAAAATATGCAAAATGAGAATCATGTATTTTATTTATTTAATAAGGTCTTTTATTAAATAATACTCCCACTATTTTTCTCAAAATAATATCCCTCACTATTATTTCGAAAAACCTTATCGTCAAGGTTTTCTAGTGAGCCAAGATCCATATTTTACCAAATCTTGAGTTAGCTTTAGCTAATCGCCCAAGATATGGCTGTTTAGGTAGACAACTCCTTATCAATTACATCTTATGCAACTCTTGGATAGTTAGGTGAATAATACTTATTCAAATTCATCCCATGAATTCATAACCAACTCTATGCCTCTAGGCCCCAATCCTATTAGTGTAGCCCAGTTAAGTCAAGACCTAATAATTAGCAATTTGGATATCACTATTATCCCATCGCATCTTACCAAGATAAACTTTAGGTACTTTGCTTTGATAAACCCACCTATAGTCGATCAAGATCTTGATAAGTGCTATTATTGGAAGGCATCTTTGTTGACTTAATATTTTGTTTGAGGGATTTTAATTTATTTGATCCCACCATTATATGCTTAGTTTTATTAAGCATGCATCATATACATCTAGCATAGGTATCTCATACATTCATCATATGCATCTTATACATAAAACATAAATTAAGCGTAACATAATTATGGCCCAACCTAAGTGATATTCTAGTGCGCAAGAATATCAAATAAAACTAAGAAAGAAAAACTTCTTCTCAAGAATTTTCTTCTTTCTTCATGGTTTGATCTCCACTTCCATTGTTTCCTCTTCAAGTACCCCAATAAAATTATTACATAATAATAAAGAAACCTCGAGTTACATTCGAGGGGAGTAAGATGAGAAGAGAATGTACAACTAGAAGTAACAGAGAGGCATGACACGCAGGCCATATTTTAAAATTGCAATAAAATCAAAGGCCATAATCATGCACCATACATCAAGCAACAAAACAACATGATAGGTGAAACATATATCCAAATATCTTTTCAATATAAAAATCTGAATTAATTAATTCTGAATTAATTAACTAATTACTTAATGTCACGTTATGCAGAGAATTTATGGCGGTCCCGCTAGCTGGTTAGCGGGCGGGGTCAAGGGGCAGTGTCCCTGCTAGGGGGTTAGGAGGGCGGAGCCCCCTACCTTAAAAATTGATTGCACCTGACATTCAGATTGCAATTCAATTTATCAACAATTGACATTCCCTTTTAGTCAATCAATTCAACAATTATTGACACTCAAATCACGGATTTACAAATCTGATTTATGACAAAATCATAATGGATAAATTTTAATCATATTAAAATAAATCCAATTAATTCACAGATTTTATACGAAATAGATTCAACAATCAATTTCATGAAAAATCAGATTCAGCCATTAAGCGCAAGGTATATCACATATACAAAAAAAATTCAAGAAGTTAATTTGATTAATTCTGATTCATGATAGAATCTGTGTTTTAATCAGAAAATGTCTTTCATATATTAAAACAGATTCATGCAATTAATTCTTTTGATTCTGTTTAAAATAGAACCCAGAAATCAGTTTCAAACTCGAATCAAAATCCAGAATTATTACAACAGATTTAAATTTAAAAAGAAACCCAGAAACAGATTTGAGTTTCAATCAAAAATCCAGGAACAGATTCAAATTCAAACCAGAAACAAGAATTAATCACAAAACACATTCAATTTTAAATTAGAATTCAAAATTAGGTTCAAATTTGAAACAGAATTAGAATTAATCATATTAAGTTTGCTTGAACCAAAATGCACGAAATCAAATTTACCCTAATCCTAATTAGGAATCATTGAAGCGTGATATACAGAACAATTCATCGAGCATCATAATCACGCAATTCGCAAATAAAATCCTAATTTAACATTTTTACAAGTAGCTCTGATACCACTGTTGGGATCAGGAGCCATATGAGCGTAGCGGAATAAACTGATTCTATCCACCGGATCCATGCAAAAATGTTAAATTGGAATAAGGGTTCGTTCAATACCTTTGTTGATGACTCTAGAACTTGGTCGTTGATCACCTCTTTAGCTTTCTTTCGGCCGAAGACTCTGAAGTATCCATATGAACCCATGAATCATCGATGAATGTCCAAACAAACACCGGTTATAATTGATCTCCTTTCACCTCATAGTGCTAGCTACGTCTCTTCAGGGGTTTTGGTCAAAGAAAGGTGCTAGGACTTTTCAGTGCCTTTTTAGGGTGCGTGAATAATAATAATATCAACTATTATTACCCAACAAGCTTATTTAAATAGGTGCATAGAAAAACCTAACCTATTTGGGCTTTATTCCATGTACAATTATAGGCTTACTATTGGGCCTTATAATTATAACATGAATTCCTAAATATTAGGCCCAAACAATTTGGTCCATTAATTCCAAATTCACTAGGCTCTAAGTGTGCGACCCTACAGGCTCTCATTATGTTGGCAATGACCATTGATCATATTAATGATCATAAACAATGATCGGTGTCTAGCAACACATCATTGTTACCCAAGTAATGAGAAAGTCAGTGATTTGACTAAACCTTTACACGTGATCATCACCTATATCCTTTTGTCCTATACATCTAGATTGAGCACGAGACATGGACCGTGTCATTCCCGTATAGCCCAATCTTAAGGTTTCTTGATTCCTAAGTAAGCTGACTGAAACAAATGTAATCAACATCCCATGTCAATTCATCTAAGTATGGCCATGCATTTTCTCAGCTTTACTTAATCAAGGGGCCCACAGATGTTACTCCTGTTATATAGGAGGGGCAAATCCCATCTTGATCACACAAACCCCTCCGCATGATATGTGATATATCCAATATCTGCCCTTGCATTCACTCAACCATTAGTGACATAGAATAATATCAAAATATGAAACTCACATTAGGGAACCTTGGTGATCTCAGGTCAAAGGAACATATTAATAATGATCACTAAGAACCACTCATGACACTCATATAACGATCTATGTAGTGTTCTTAATATGGGTTGGTCCAGTATATAAGTTCTCTAACTTGTACTCATGTGTAAATTTAATATCCCATATAAGTCTTCACACATGCTAGTCTTAACATATCAAAGTAACCTAATCCACAATGATATATGACTAGGAACATTTAAGAATACAATTATTCTAAGGTTATTATCATAATTGAATATATTACGCATATAATATATATAAATATAATAATTGAAATTGCCATTAAAATAACATGATTCAAAATTACAATCACCAATATGATTGGTTTTAGGGCATATACATTAACATCTCTCTTTTTATCCAATGGGAGTTTTCAAATTTCCAGGGGGACATGAAATTCACTTTACATTTTTACAGAAAAACGAATAGAGTCTTCCTTATTTTTAAACACTTCTTGAGGGCCACACACTCTAAAATATAAAACCTATTTTATTTCCAAATACGACAACATCAATATAGACTCAACTCTATATAAATCTTAAACTTATACATAAATAAACAATTTCACATGTTAAATGTTGAATTAATAAAAACTCTCTCCCTATTTCTAATCCTAATCCAACTGTCAAGATCTTTTAGAAAGTAGTCTTGATTATTCACAGATGTAATAAATTTCCAAGGCACTTATTTTAACTTGAAAACATTGAAAATAAGATAGAGTGAGTTATATAAACTTAGTGAGCATACATCTACTACTATTTTACAAGTGATCAATATATATATATATAATAATCATAGATTAATCATACATTAAATTAGAAAGTATTAGCAAACTCATTCCTTGAATTTCTGTAATATATGAATCCATGCCTCGAAATGGGAGCTCACCTACACATGACTTAAATTCTATATCTTATATTACAATTCATAGAAGTTTTGATTATCCATTAATACATAACATCATTATCACATCACATACTACCCATTCCAAATAGACATCATGTTCACAAATAGCATTTAAGGCTTAAACATAAATAGATTATCTCAATCACATTAACAGTAATATCTAATCACAGATAATTTTCAATAACACATTATATCATCATATAGTTTTAGTAAACATAAATGTAGCCAATTTTTAGTATTAAGGTCATTTAAATACTTTTCTCAATTGCTTGTCGAGAATTTTCCATCCAATTCTCAAATTAACCTTATATCCATCACAATTGGTTGCCAGGAATTTCCTTTCCGACTCTTAGAGCATCACTCCTTTATAGTTCATAATTTCCAATGTCATCCATAAAAAAATTTGTAAATACTATACATATGAGAGCTTTACTCCCATATTACAATTGTTTATACAACTTCAATGCAAAGTAATTAAATTCATCATTGGACAATACTAAGAACTCAACAAAATATGGCCATAACATATAGATATCTTTAAACTCAATCACAATCCACCAATAATTAGAAACATCACCACTATGCTTTGTTATGCACTCTGATCAAATTACAATCACTCAACAACTAACTACACTTATATCCCAAAACTAAGTTTACATATGATATATGTATGCATGCATATGATATGAAATCTGTACTAATAATAAGAAGAATAAAATTCACCATATTTAAGTTATCTTTTATTAATATAAAATCTTTGATGAGATATACTCACTTGGTAAGATCCACCTATTTCATTTACTCTAAAGCATCTAAGTTCAACTTTCTCTTATCTTCCTATTTGTAATTCACAAGAATAATTCATAAATAAATGAGCATTTCTTATTTTCTTTTCAATCATTTCAATTTTTGATTTCATAATATTCTAAAAATCTAGATCAATGACTACTTTACCTTTCCAACATTATCTCATGAAGCTAATATATGCTACTATATGATAATTTAAAAGCAAACTTATACATTTGAAAATATTAAAGTTCCAATTTTAGAAACTGCTACTAGTTTATCCTGAACCACTATGTTGTTTATTTTCAAGTTTTTTATTGAAAATTAGAAACTTATGTATATGACAACTTTTCTTATCTCAAGCATAAAACAATTAAAATATTAGATTTTGATTATATAAATATATTTTAAGTATATTACTCTAATAATCTTGAACGTAAAATCCTTATTTATTCAATAATATAACAAGTATCTAAATAATATGGTAAAACAAAATGTCCTTGGGTCAAATTGAAATCTTGCAAAATATAAAAATATAATACTTTATAATCACTTTAATCATAGTATTTTAGCAATCTATATCATAAAAATTATATTTTTCACAATCTTCACTTGATATTTCAAATTATACAAGAGTGGAATCTCCTAAATTACTTCAAATTATCAAAGATCTTAAGATATATTATTTCAAAAATACTACTAGCATGATAACTTATTATCTTATAGCATAAAATATATCCATATATGTACATTCCTAAAAGTATCATCGTATACTCAAAATACCCATAAATAATTTCTTTGCTAAACCTTGCATGATTCTTTCGAAACAATAGTATATAATGTTCTAGATATATTTTAATCACCGTATTTTAGCATCTTGTAACATAAAAGAAAATCAGATTTTTCAACTACACATAGAAATAATTTTTTCCTTAAATCAGACCTGTTCGGTCACAGTAAAGGAAATTTAAGCTTCTAAATGTTCATCTCTTTTTATAGAAGCTCCAATAACAATAATGGTAGTCGGAGTACGGCAGTTCGCAAGCTAAGAGCTTAACTATGACATGAGACCAGGGGCTTCCTCCTTGCCCTCCACGAACTGCGACATATTCAAATGGAGTTGGAGGAAGGAGCGGTCAGTTAGAGAAAGAAGTGGCGGTGACAGCGATGCCTTAACAGAAAGATGGCAACCAACCGAAAGAAATGCAGGAGAGATTCTATGCTGCACCATGCCATTGATTTGAGGTTCCCTTTGCAACGCTGGTGCGGCACTGATCAATATGAACCAACACACGATAAAAGAACGGCCCACAGTGACCGGAAAATGAAACACTGGCGGTGAGGAAAAAAGGAAGAGAGGGAGAGAGAGCGAGCTGTTGTATCGGGGGAGTTAGAAAGAAAACAAATGGAGAAATAATAAAAGGGAGGGCATCGACATTAGGACAGAAAAAATCAGGGAGGAGAGAAAGAACAACCGGGAAAAATTAAAAAATAAGGGAGGAGAAAGGAAAATGCTAGATGAGCTAAGGGATATTATTTGGTGCTTTGCAATGCACCGTAAGTTCTAACGTAATTAAATCCAATCCCTACAAATGACTTTATAAAATCCTAGTTATTGATTTATTATAGTAATTCATTTTTATAAAAATGATTTTATTTAAAATCTCAACTCAATTATTTTTAATTTTCCTTCAAAATATAAATATATATTTTTGAAATAACTTAATAAAATTAAAAAAGCTCTAAAAGAGTTATTTTAAGCTTTCATAATCTCTTTCTTTCTCTTTTTTTTAAATAATTTACTCATCTTAAACATTTAATTCCATGAACCTTTTCACTCACAATTATTAAAAATCATTTTCAATTTGTAAATAAACCCTAATACAAAATATTTAAACAAACCTTGAACTGATATTAACTAACTAAATATAAATATAAATATAATTCAAATATTATTATCAGTATTATTTTGATATTTCAAGATTCTTAAAAAGAAGAGAAATTTAAATCAAATATTAAATAAATAAATAAAATAGATATTCATAGGTATTAAAATATATAAAAACTTTAAATATTAGCTTGCAATATTACAAGATAATTGTTCAAAGGAACAAAAATAGAATCAAGATGCCTTTGGAATTGAGATGGAAACTAGGTAAAGGATAAAATGAGTTTGAAGGGTTTAATTTGTGATTTCAATAACAATTTGTTCCATAATGATTTATATGAGAGATTATCTGCTAGTACAATAATCTCATACCTTGTATTATAAAACTTACAAAATAGGGTTCTAGCTTAAAATATTTCTTTTGAAGAGTTTTGTAGGGCAAAGTTTGCAACTGGTGGGTTAAAAGCACTAGGGAAAGATGGATTTACATCTCTTTTTTATCAGAAAAATTGTTACATTGTTGGATAAGGGGTGTTTGATATTGTAAAACAAGCTTTCCAAGGAAAGGAGCTTTATGAGGTAAATAAGACTTTTATATGCCTTATACTTAAATTAGATAAGCCAAAATTAATAAATTAGTTTAGGTCTATTTCATTATATAAAGTTGTTTATAAATGTTTTATAAAGATTATTATTAATCACCTAAAAAAGTTTCTACCTTTGTTCATTTCACCATTCCAGGTCAATTTTGTGCTTGGGAGATGTATCTAAGATAATATTGTCATTGCCCAAGAAATTTTCACTCTATGAGGAAGATAAGGGGTAAGATGAGTTTTTTGTGATTAAAATAGACCTTTAAAAGGCCTATGGCGACTTGGATTAGGATTTTATAGGAGAAGTTTTGCATTATATTAATTTGGAGAAAGGAATAGTGAATCTTGTTATGCAATGCATTAGATCTACTTCTTTTAATGTTTTATGAAATAATAGCAAAATAGGTGATTTTGTACCTTCAAGGGATTTGAGGTAAGGAGATCCCTTTCGCCTCACTTGTTAGTTTTATGTATGGATGATCTTTCCAATATAATTATTAAGGCTATAGATACTAATCTTTATGAACCTTTAAAAATAAATAAGTATGGCTTGGGTATCTCTTATCTTATGTTTGCAAATGACCTTCTTCTCTTTAGGAAGGTTTCAATACAATAAATTGAGATAGTCATAGGATGTTTTAATAGATTTTCTAGAATATCAAGGTAAATAATGAATCGGGCTAAGTCCATTTTTTTCTCCAAGAACATGAAAAAAAAGATAAAGAATAACATTCTAGAGAGATGTGGTTTCAATGTTTTGGATGATCCTGGCTAATACTGTAGATTCCTTTAATTCATAGAAAAGTAAAATATCATACTTACTTTTATCTCATTAAAAAGGTCTAGAATAAATTATTTGGTTGGAAAAGGAAGTGTCTTTCTATGGTTGGGAAAGTCATATTAACTCAATCTATCCTAAGTTTTATTCTTACTTATACTATGCAATCTACTATTATCCTAGTTCTTACCTTAGAGGAAATTGAGAAAGTCTAATAATCCTTTGTTTAAGACCACCATATTCATAAAAAAAGGTTGCATACAATATTGTGAGAGGTTTTTTATCTTCTCTAGCTTAGGGTGGAGTAGGTTTTCATAATTTGAGAAAAATGAATGATGCTTATGTTATGAAGTTAGTATGGAAACCAATCTTAAGTGAAAAAGGACTTTGAAGTGCTATATTGAAAGGGAAAAACCTTAGAGGTAAAGATTGGTCTATAAGAATGAGATTCAAAATTAAAATTCTTACTCATAGAATAATCTCTCTAAACTCTACCATATAGTATTACAAGGAAGTATGAAATAGATAATTGATGGGAGGGAAAAATCATTTTAACATGATAGGTATGTGGATGATCTAATACTTGAGGAACATGTGACAAGTGTAATACTTGACTTAATTAAGGATAATATAATAGCAAAGTTTATAAGCTAGGAAGGTGGTTGGGATATTGTTGCATTTCAGTCATTCTAGCTTTAGAATATAGTCAAAATGATTATTACTATCCTTTTTCCAATTTATTCTTTGGGTTAGAAAAATATCATTTGGTGAGTAAGTAATAATGGCATCTTTTCTATCAAGACTACCTATGAATTGTTATATGGTAATTTGACTAAACTACTACTGGTCTATGGAAGTAGTTAAGGGCTCTACTAGGGACTCAATGTGTGAAGCTCTTCTTATGGTAATGTTGCCATAACAACTTTGTTACAAATAAGTTATGACATTTGAATAAACTAGGGCCTACAACCTATATGCGATGCAACATAGATGATGAAAACATCATGCATGCTTTATGAGATTATGATGGTGTCAAGTGTCATTGGTTGGCTTTATTGGTAAAAGGGACGAAGGTAACTTTCTTTGGCATGAAAAGTTTGGAATGTTTTAATCTTAACCTATTTAAGCACATCAGAGATAATCTAGGTATAGAATGGGGCATTTTTTTAGAGTATTACTTTGTTATCTATATAAAAATAGAGAAATGCCATTATCTTTAACACTAATCTTAAACAACCAAAAGAAGTTATTGGCTAAATTTTAAGGTTGGAAAAAGATACAACTTATACTTTTTTAAAGGAAAAAGAGGCGTCATTACCTACTATCTCAAGGCAAATCCAAGTAAGTTATTAGTGTCCTCTAAAACAATGGATAAATGTTAATATAAATAGAGCTTCTAAATTAAACCTTAGTTTGGCAAGGTGTGGTGTTATTATTCATAATAATGGAAAAGAATAGCTTAATGATTTCTTTTGTAATTTAAGTATTTGTTTATCTTTAATTTAAGTTATCACATGTATGTGCTCAATTATTGTTACATGTTTCTCGGCATATAAGTTAAATATTTATGTTAATTTGGTTAAGTCTCTTTAAACAGAAGTGACATGAATGCATCTAGGAACTCCAGTAAAGGTAGTGAGAAAAAAAAGGCACTAAAGGCCTTGCAATTAAGAAAGACATGATTCTTAAGTATGCTAAAGGGAAAAAGCTAAAAATATACTTCAATGACAATAGAGCTACATGTGGACTTAGTGAAATTGATTTCACTAGCTATCTTAGTTCCTTAAAATGATCCAAGGTTCCTATTATTTTTAAAGAATGGCACCAAGTGAAACAAGACATCAAGGATGCCACTTGGGAAGATTCATGGTAAGGAACCTTAACACTCTTCTTCATTTCAATTTTTATATGTCCTAGATTACTAATTATGTTTTTTTATTCGTAGGTTACCTTACAAGCTACGTTCAATATTAACTAAGATTATAAAAATTATGTCTTTCTATTAGTGAGCAAAATGTGGAGGGATAAGTATTTGCTAAAGGAGAAGTATGTCGATTAGGTAAGGACTTTAGTAGGACCTCTCCTTAAAAAATATCATTGGATTGATGCCTTAACAGGGGACAAGTTTGTGGAGATGTGCCATTTGGAAAGTTTCTAGATATTTATAGCCATCTCAATGTTGTTATCTTTCTCCCATTATTAATGAGGAACAATGTCATCTCATCACTTGTTTTGTTTTCTCGTCAATAGGTTATAAGTGCTCAAAATAAAGAGTACTAAGTAAAAAATGTGTACAAATATAAGTTATCCTAAGGGGTATGCGAAACTTAAGGAGAATGTCCTTAAGGAAAGGACTCAAGCTGCTAAGAAGGATGCTACTCAATCTACTGATCAAGAATTTACCTATATCACCCCTGTGGAATGACATAAGTTGAAAGTAAATGTTTAAATAAAAAATAAAGGTGAATTCACAACAAAAGGAAGTCAATAGGTTGCCTAATAAATAGTAAGCGATATTATTATTTTATTTATAAATTATTTTATAATTTTATAAATCTATTTATAAATAAATTGTTATCATAATGTTGTTATTACAAATTAGTTCATAATTATATATTATTTTTTCAATGAAATTTGACGAGACACATTTGAGTGAATTTATTAACTAAATTGTAGTTTCCTCATAAACTAGCTTTTTTGTGCATGTAAAAAGGCATAAAATTTATTCTACAAATTATAATAAAAACATATACAATACATATTATTTTCTATTGCTTGAGAAATCCACCTAACAAAAATTCATCTCCAACAAAGTTAAAATTTGTGATTTGCTACCCTTCGATCCATTGTATGTTATCTTATTAATGTGTTCAATGCTTACAATTTGTATAAAGAAACTTTGGAGAGATTAGACATACTAGAAAGTCATAATCAAATATTAAAGTTATGTTTTATATAACAAATAAGTTAACTTATAATTTATTAATAAAATTAATAAGTTATAAATTGGTTTTTAAAAGTGCTTCACAAAGTTATAGAAAAAAACTTTAATTTATTTAGTTATATTGAGTAGCTTATAACTAATAGTTTATAGCTTATTAATTTTTTTAAATTTCATTCCTCTTCCTTACTTAATTAATAATAAATACCCTTAATCATGTAAACCTATTTTTTAAAATTGCATATTTTTGCATCTAAATTTAGCATAAATAATTAAAAAATAACCATGTGATGTCATAAAATGTAATTAAAAAAATTTAGGTAATGATATTCTTGCCTTTAACCTTAGACAAATAAAAAGAAGTAAATAAATAAATAAATAAATGATGTTATGAAATAGAGTTAATTCAATTTTTAGTTAATTATATGCTTATTTTAGGTTATAAATATATAAAAACATGAATGTAAATAAATATATATTGTTATAAAATAGAATTAATTATATTTTAAATAATTATACCACTTTTATAAATACTAATTAAAATTTTATGTAAGTAAATAAATATATAAAGTTATAAAATATTATTAATTAAATTTTTAGTTATTATACTTTATTTGAACATATTAATTGTGTTAATAAAATTTAATCTTTAAATAAATATAAATTAAATTAATTTATACATTTACTTATATTAACATGTTATTTTATGTTATTTTACATTTTCACTTAGTTCAACACTTATATAATTGATTAACTTATAAGTTTTCAATTATCAACTATCAAATACTAATTATTTTATTAGTTACTAACTAACTTATTAACTACTTATATGAAATAATGCCTAAAAAGATTAAACTTTAAACTTTAATTTAGCTTATTTTTCTCTCCATGATGCTTTCTTCTTGATTAGCCATATACATGCTAGCATTAGTGTTCCTATAACTAATACAAATTTGCTTTACAATGTCACCATATTAATGTCGGTTAGAGTTATAAAGAGATTTAATTGCTTTTCATTTATAATTGCTTTATGTTGCTTAAGTTTTAATTTCTTAAAGTAATTAAGTTTAGTGTTGTTATTATCATGGTTTATGTAAGAATGTTATTGAATAGTCATGGTCAATTAGTAAGATAACACATTAATTTGGTGATTTGAACATGTTTAATGAGTGTAGAGTGCAATATTATAGAATAAGAAAAATGACAATAATTAATTTCTATAACACATGTATTATGTCCATTTACTCATAAAGTAAACCATTTGTTTTTAGAATCATCTTTATCTTGGAGAAGATATAACTATTCCTTTCTCCTTTTATTTAGATTTCACTACTAGCTAGTTATTTAATTTCCACCCATTCTTCTTACTCATTGAGTTTTCCAAAAGAAATAATTTTCTCTCTTTCTTTTTTTTTCCTATTTGAATTTTTCCTTCAAATAGTTTAGCTACCACTATTGAGAAGGAAGTAGCCTCAATCGTGTATTTTGGCATTGAGGTGAGTCTTTAAACAGTTGGAACAGGTAGTAGCACATGTATATATTGGTGGCATAAGGATACTGCATACATTTGCATTTATCTTTAGCATTCCTTATATCTATTGAGGAACGAAACATCATAACATGCTTTTAAAATTACATTATTGTTTGGTTAAGGTTAGTAAGTAGTTGTTAAATGCCACCTTTTATGTCAATCACGTGCTTTAGGATGGGTCATGACAATGTATATGTCATGAATTAAATTAAATTAAAATAATTTTTATTTATAATTTTATTCATATGGGATATTTACATTTGGGTATGAAATGGAAGTGCTAGTAATGCACTAGTTATATATGATCTTCATTATTGTGGAATCTATTATATTGTTGATATTAGGTAATATTTACTTTGTGGCAATTTCTACCAAATTCGTTTGCTCATTTATGAAGAGATAAAGCTAACCCTGGAAGGAAAAAGATTGGCTTATGAGAGATAAGGCTTGATGGGAGTTATAAAGAAATTTACATGCTTTCTTCATTTATATATGTTATAATGTTATGATTGCATATGCATACTATTAAATGTAAGATTTTAGGCCTTAGCAACCTACACCCAAGAGGAAGTGAATTGGGTGTTTTTAAAACTTTTATCATTTTTAAAACTCTTTTTGAAAAGCTTTTTATTACAGGAAGCTATGAGGATAATTTTAATTCAAATGATTTCAAGAAAGCTTTATAAGGATGTTTGCACTTGAGATATGATAATTCAAAAAGTTAGTGCAAATTTACTTATTTAACTATGCATTAACAAATCATCAAGAGACAAATACAAGATTATTTAATAAAGAGATTTGCACATAACATATGACAATTCAATGTACTTGTGTAAAGCAACTCATTCGACTATGCATAAATAAAGAATTTTAAAAGTACATGCATAGATAGATTTCTTTTTCAACTATTTAATTCAACCATTCAATCATTTAAGCATCAAGATCAATATTTAAGTAGTTCTCTTCTAATCATTCAAATGTCAAACCAATAAGCATTATAGCACAATGTATCCAACAACTTTATCAACCATGCATGGACAAATCATCAAGAAGTACATGCATAGATATACATCACCTTTTAAGTATCTAATAATCTAAGCATCAATATAAGTATTCAAACACAATATATTCAATAAATAGCAATAGCAAAATAAAGCATGTAACAAGAAAAATAGAGCAATGTGTTAAAATAATAAAGAAATAGGGTAGAGAGATCAAACACAAGAATTTATAGTGGTTCCTTCATTAAATATTCTCTTCAAGATGTACATCCACTTTCCAAGTTTTACAAGCTTGAGTTTCAATCCATTATCCCCTTAAGTTTAAACCGGGTACTTGAAGAAAACTTTTTACAAATCTTTGCTTTTCCTTGAGCAAAATCACTCTTTACAAGGGATACCTCACCTTTTATAATTAGAAAAAGATATATGATGAATAACAACTCAAACAAACTCTCTTATAGAGTGGATGAAACAACTGAAGCACTTAGAATTTAAGAATTTCACAAATTAGAGCTTAAATCATGATTTGAATTAAAGAATGAGTAAAATGATGTTAAGAATGAAGTTTAGGTTCTCTCTTAATTGTATTTGATATTTCTTAGTTTATAAAGGAAGCCCATGGAGTATTATAGCCATTTAAGGTAATTAGGAATGAAAACTAGTCATTATATATGTGCACTAGAATAGTCAGAATCGATTGGTGAATCATTCTAATGAAAACTTTCATCTCTACCTATTTGGAATCAATTAGTCAATCGATTCATGTAGACAGAATTGCAAACCTAAATTTAAAAAGTCATAACTTTTTCATTTTACATCCATTTTGAACAAATAACCTATCGTTAGAAAGTTATTTGAGTCTACTTTCAAATAAGACTAGTTTCATGCTAATATTTGGTGTAATTTTTAATATATGATTAAAATAATGAGCAAAGGTTAGAAATAGTAAATTATGAAAAATCTATTTTTGAGACTCAACTTGTAAAATTCATAACTCTTTTGTATCTTGATCATTTTAAGCAAATGATTGTTTATGGAAAGCTCTTTGAGTTTATTTTCATATAAAGATAATTTTATGCTCATATCATTTCTAATTTTTGAGATATAGTAAAAAAAAATAGTATATATTAGAAAAAGATTGAAATGTAGAAGATTGATTACTAAACTCAAATTGAATAGATCAAAACTCTTTCATATATTGATCATTTTAAACAAATAATATGTTCATGAAAAGCATTTAAGTCTATTTTTTATGGGAAAGGTTTGACAATCAAATCACAAGTATTTTATGAGATATGATTAAAAGAATGACCAAGTGTCAATATTGAAAAGATCAAAAACTCATATCTCATTAGTTTTCAAAATATCCCCATAGGCTATTTTGTAAAAATATGATTGTAGGCTATTTTTTTAAAATATTTTGATCAAACTAAGATTATAAAAATATGTTTGAGCTCTATATTATGAAAAACTCTATTTTACAAGAAAGTCTAAGCCTAAAGTGAAAAACTATACTAATGAAGTTCTTGGCTTTTTTTTATGCTTTTGAGCTTTGAAAACTTTAATCTTCTCATCCTTTAATACTTGGATTACATCTTTTTTTTTCTTTCTTCCTTATTCTTGAGATGAGCATAATATAATATTCCATTCCTTTACTTCAATGCTAACTCCTATTTTTACTCATTAGACCTTTCTATATACAAGTTCATAAATTTAGCAAACTATATAGTTAGTCCAATCTAATATATCAAGATATTGATCTATGATTTATATATAAAATAAATTAGCATAAGAACATGCATAATCATCATATCATATATCTCAATCAATTATACACTTAGTGATGGTTGTATAAAATATAATATTTTTAGCATATAATTAAGTATTGTTATTGTAAACGTAATGTAGCATGTCTATTAAAGATTTTATAACACTTTGGTATAAAAACATGCAATTATATTATAACATTCATTTGTTATCATGCATATAAAAGAACAAGCATAATTATTATATCATATATATGCATTAACCATAACATAGTATGTCTATTAAAAAATATCACTCTAGCATAAAACATACAATGCTATTGCAACCATCCATTTGTCATCATCAAAACTCATCATATAAAACTTCAAGTTAATAAGATTGAGTTTCCTTTATGCATATAATGGGGGAAATACATTAAATGGCCTTAGCTAGAATCTAATATTATGTGTATAGCTGGGTTACTAATAGATAGGTAATTGTTTGGAAATTCTCTATTTTCCTTAGCAAAGGTATGTGAGCATAAGTATTTTCCTTTGATGAAAACTTAAAGGTTTCTCTATATTATGGTATAAATACATTTTTATGATTTTATATTAATTGTTGTTACTAATTGAGTTTCGTAGAAACTCACTATTTCTTTTCTTTAGGAAATTTTCTCCTTAAATGTCCAACTATTGTTGGATGGATTGAAAATAGGCCCTTTCGAAGATTTTGGTAGTAAGGTAAGTCTTGGGATAATTAGAATGAGGTGCATGACAAATTGCTTATACATTCCTTAATGGATTTTTAAGAAAAAACTTATACTTTTCTTCATGCAAAATATGACTATCAACATAGAAATAAATATATTTAGGAAAGGCTGGTAGGTGGTCATTAAAGTGACTTCCTACATCCTATGGGATAAGTTGTGGTAGAAACTCTCTTATATGAGGCATACATTATACTCATGGATGGCAATGGAGTGAAGTAATGATAAATCGATGGTATACTACCCCACCTTGTAGTTGCGAAGCTCTGCCGCATCCCTGATTATTGGGTAAATTGGTATCTTGTCTCCATGATCCATAGGGCATCGGTGATTTATGGAAAAATCTTAAAAAATTGAAAAAAGATTAAAATTTATAAATTTTAAATATATATATATATAATTAACATTTAATATTCAACATAATATAATAGCATTGATCTAAAATCACACATAATTTATCCAATTAATCTTAAAGTTAAAAGAAAATAATTAAGATAAGTAATTTTTAATTATAAAATTACTACAATTAATAATATATATTTCAAGTACAATATAAAAAATAAAAAAATAATTTATTATTTTCAAGCGTGCGGCAAGGTAAAATAATATTGCTTTACTTTGCATAATTGTTCCGGGGCAGAAATTTGCCTTCGTGCCTTCCCCAGCAGGGCAAAAATTGATACCAAAGCCATGCCTTGTAGGGAAAAATCCGCAATTCATTTTTTGGCCATCCTTAATCATACCTTAATTACTGAGATTATCCTTTTTTATTATACATTATTGACTTAAGCATTGAATGCTTGCTTTAATCTTTTTCTTTCTATCTTGCAGGTATTCCGAATAGAGAATTAATATCTTCCTAGATATTTTGGCATCATACTTGAATTAATATCTAAAGTTAAAAGGTAATCTTTTACTTGTCAAAGTAAAAAATAATTATAATAAAATTTTCAAGATTAGGACTTGAAATATTTTTCTTTCTAACATTTTAGATTCTACTTATATTATGATGTTTTTAAGTAAAGATTAATTTAATAATTATAGTATGGTGTATCATTCAATTACATTGTTTAATAGCATTCTAGTCATTTTTATCAGTGATGTCAAACTAGTAGTCCATTATAGATATAAATCAATTCATAATAAGGAAAGTTTATAACGGACCAATATGTAAAACCCGCATTTTAATGGATCTAATTTTAAAGGTCCAAAACTTGTCACTAAAATCTGTAACAAATGTAGACTAACTCATGGATTACGATTTGTGATTGATCAATCTATAAAACCCACATTTGAAATCGACCTACTTTTAAAGGATCTAAATCTATCAAAATTCGTAAGAGATATGGAGTAGCTTGCGATACAAAACCTATTTGACACTTCTAGTTTTTATTTCGAATGACTTACGGTTACTCCTTGCATATTAAATAAATTTGAATATATAGATAATTATGATTTAAATCAAATTTGATCATAAAAAATAATAAAAATAAATTAATTAAAATTTTGTACCAATTTATCAAAAATAAAAATAAGGAAAACTTATACTTTATCAACATTTGGTTTCACATTTTTTCACTTAATCTATCTATTATTTTAAGTGTTCCAATTCACTTACATGTGTCTTTAATCATTAGTACTTTGCCCATATAAATCATTTTATATCCAAAATTTAATGGAAATCTTATATGTATTATATGTCATCTTTATTCCCTCAAATCTTAATTTAATTTGATATTCTCTTAGAACTAGTTTACTCTCAAGGAACTATATCTTAATTTAGCAATTATAAATTAGATTGTAGAAGATAAATTTTCAATAGAATTATAATTTTTTTTAGATAATTTAATTCTAAATTAGTATTAAATAGAATCAAAATTTAAGAAAATAAAGATAAATTTTAAATAAAAGATAATTTATATAAGCAAAATCTTAATAATTAAAAATATATGTAAATAAATTATAACACTTTAAATCTCAAATCGGTTAAATGAAAAGGCATAAAAACACATACATCTAAAATGTAATTTTTTGTAAAAATAAAAATTTGTACCAATTCACTAAAATTAAGAGATTGTACCACTAATTTTCTCACACAACAAAATAGATTTGAAGGGCAAACTGAAGGTAGAACGATGAACCACTCTGCTAGGGTTTTTGAAAATAGGGAACACAATGACCAAAACTCTACAAGCGACCCACCAGATCTAGGCAATGGTGAAGAAAAAGAAGAATCAATCTGGAATCGGGGGCATGTTTCATTTAAGGAGAAGCTTATAAGAGGCCTAAATGGTGGTCCGGATAGAGATCCAGAGGATCTGATTGTGAACCATAAAGCTAAAATCCTATTTCATAATGGAAATCAATGTTTGCCAGAGATCCATTTTAATGAGAAGCTGATTGATAAATTAAGCATACCTTGGTGAAACTCACTCATAATCAAGTTTTAAGGAGGACAGTAGGGTATCAAGTTCTAAGGAAGAAATTGGAGTAAATGTGGCAGATTAAGGGTTTGATGGAGGTAATTGATCTTGACTATGACTTTTTCCTGATTAGATTTTCTATGAATTCTAACCTAGAATATGTAATGATTGAAGGGCCTTGGTTAATCTTCAACTACTATCTTATAATGCAAAAATGGACTCCAAATTTTATTCCAGTTGCTCATGCAATTACATCTATACTGGCTTGGATTCGAATTACTAAGCTTAACATTTTATACTATAGGGCAGATACCTTAAAGGTTATTACCTCAGCTATAGGCAATCCTATTAAGATGGATAAGAATACATTTGTGGCATCAAGGGGTAAATTCGCTTAGTTATGTGTGGAGGTGGATCTCATTAAGCCTTTAATTCCTTAAGTTTTGATAGGTGGTTGATGGCAAAAAGTGGAATACAAGGGGCTTCACAAACTCTATTTCTCGTGTGGACAATATAGGCACAATGAGGACCAGTGCATGAGAATGGTAAGCAAGAAGACTAATAATCTGGAAATAGGGAGTAATATTCAACAAGAACCTTTGTTTAGGGAGTGGATGATGGCTTTAAGGAGAAAGAAGAATAACCCCTTGAAATCAAAAGCCTATACATCTAATCCTCAGTCAGGAGAAATTTTAAATGAAAAAAACAAAGGAATGAAAGATCAAAATGCTTTTAAAGTCCTTTCAAAGTTAGCTGATCCTGATATTGAACAAGCCTAATAGGAAAACAATGAAGCTCTCTTCAATCCATAAAAAAATCATGATGTCACCATCTCAGGTTGTTACAAAGAAGTCTAAATTTGCTCACAGCCTAAATATCCCAGCTACAATGATTTAAGGGGAGGATCAAGAATCATTGGTATTCCAAGGTAGTCCCAGAAGCCTCTCCTTTAAGAATCACTTGAACTCTGATGCAAATACCAGAAGAAAATTATCACTTTCTCTTTTAAAGTCTCAACAAAGAAGCAAAACTTCTTGAGCTAAAACTAGCTATTTGAATACTCAAGTTAAGCAAATATCTTCAAACTTAAATATCATGAGGAATATGGCAGATGATCACAAATAAAAAAACTCACTAGCTTAGGGAGATCATAAAGGAAAACTTCTTGAATTGGAGAATAATAACATGGAGAAAGGACAAAGCTCAGCAAATGAAGATGGAAAGGAAGATATCATTGCAGCTGAATCCTTTGAAAGTGATGATGAAATCTTATGTGAAGCTACCCAATAACCTTTGCTTGGTACTCTCTCCTTTCTTTTTTAATTATGTCTCAAACATCCAATTTTTCTATTTTAGCCTAAAACGTTAGAAGTGCTGCTAGTACAATTTTTAAGAGAAACATGAATAATCTGATTCAAATGCATAAACCAGATATTATAATTCTTTTGGAGGCTCATATTTCTTTTACTAAAGAAAGAAATTAGTGGCATAGAAGAGGTTTTAATCCTATTGCCATCTAGGATCCTCAAGGTTTCTTAGGAGTAATTTGGGTGATGGGATATAATTCTTTACCTTGTTTTTCAGTCATCAAATCTCATAGTCAATTCATAATTATTCAAGTTAAGGCTTGGGAGTTTTCATGGAATTTGATAGCTGTGTATGCCATTCCTATACTGTCATCCAAAGTCCTCATGTAGAATGAGCTAAAAGACTTCTTTTTTCAATCTGATACCCCTACAATGGCTATCGAAGACTTCAATGATATTGCTTCTTCTTCTAAAAAAAGAGAAGGCTAAATTTCTACTCAAAGAATTAACATATTGTCAAAAAATATAGCTGCCTATAATCTTCTTGACTTAGGGTTTAATGGTCCAAAGTTCACTTGGCATCACAAGGTAAAGGATCATTGTATTTCATCTCAAAGGCTGGATAGAGCACTGGCCACGCCTAATTGGAGAAAGAAATTCCCTGAAGCTGTGGTATATCATTTGCGAAGAACATATTCGGATCACTATCCAATTCTTTTAAGGAGCAAAAGAGAACTTGTGAGACCTAGAAATAAACCTTTCCATTTTGAGGCAATCTGGATGCAACATAAACACTTTAGAGAGATGGTGGAGCAATGCTGGAGTGAATCTTTTATTAACATTCCTTATAAGCTTCAACAACTCCAAGAAAAATTCTTGGATTTTAATAAGAGGGAATTTGGAAATATTTTTCATCACAAAAGAAAGGTGTTAGCCAAACTTGAAAAAATTCAATAGGAACTTTCCTTTCAATATTCTCATAGGATGGCCAAACTTGAAAATCAGTTAAACAAGGAATTCAATGAGCTTCTTAGACAGAAGGAAGTTTTCTAGTTTCAAAAAACCCGTCTTCAACATCTTCATTTACGGGATTGGAGTACAAAGTATTTTCATACAACAACTATTATTAGAAGGAGACAAAATAAAATTGATTATTTAAAGCTCCCTAATAGCTATTAATCCACAAATCAGAGTCAACTAAAAGAAGCAATTTTTTTTATCACTTTTAGAATCTATTCTACAACCTTGAAACTAGAGATAATACAAGCTTAGTCTAAGATTGTTTTCCCAAGCTGTCTACTCGAGATTACTCCTCTCTTCTAGCTCCAGTTAGCAAAGATGAAGTGCATACAGCCCTTATGTCTATGGGATCCTGCAAAGCCCCAAGTCCTAACGGTTTTCAACCAATATTCTTTAAGAATTACTAAGATATTGTTGGTGATTCTATCTGGAAGCTAGTTTCTGAAGCCTTTTCAACAAGAAATATACCAACTGGTTTAGGAGAAACTTTCTTGGTTCTCATCCTTAAAATTGAAGTTTCTCAATGTCTAACTGATTTTAGGCCTATTAGTTTGTGTAATGTTGTCTACAAGCTTATCACCAAAGTTTTGGTCAACAGAATCAGGCCTTTTATTTCCAGCATTATAAGTCTTTTTCAGAGCAGCTTTATCCCTGACAAAAATACCATTGATAATATCATCCTGGCCCAAGAGATTCATCATTTTATCTAAAAAATAAAAAGTAAGAAAAGTGCTATGATGTTTAAGATTGACCTCAAGAAAGCCTATGATAAAGTTGATTGGAACTTTCTTAAATGGTCTCTTAATATGTTTGGATTCCCCGAGAAAACCATTTCTTTGATCATGAATTGTGTTGCTGGGTCCTTTTTTAGCATACTATGGAATGTTGAACAGCTGAATTTTTTCTCCCCTAAAAGAGGAATAAGGCAAGGAGACCTGTTATCCCTTTACTTATTTGTTCTGTGCATGGATGTTTTCTCTCAACTTATTCAGAAAAAAGTTAATAGTCAAGAGTGGCACCTTCTGGCAGTTTCTAGAGGAGGCCCCCTATCTCCCATCTTTTCTTTGCAAATGATGTTTTATCGCTTGCCAAAGGAACTATTGCTCAAGCTAGGGTGGTCATGGCTTCTATAAAAGAATTATGTAGATTTTCTAGTATGAAGATTAACTTTCAGAAATCATAGGCTTTCAGTTCTTCTAGAATTCCTAGGACAACTAGATCCAACATAGAATTCATTAGCAGCATTGGTTTCATAGAGGATATTGGTAAATATCTTGGTATTCCTTTATTTAGAAGAAGGGCCAGCAAAGTTCACTTTTACTTCATTATCTAGAAATTAGAAGCCAAGCTCTCTACTTAGAAAAGTAGTATGCTTAATCTAACTAGGAGGATTACTCTAGCTCAATCAGTGTTAAATAAAATTTCGGTTTATTTTATACAGACTGCTCTTCTTCCAGTGGGAACATGTGAGAAAATTAACTCTATTGTTCGTAATTTCATTTAGAGATCTCATCAAGCCAAGAGGAGTTTTCACCTAATTAATTGGGAGATAATTACACTTTCTAAAAAGTTTGGAGGTCTTGGTATTCGAAAAGCTAGGGAGAATAATATAGCTCTTATGGGAAAGCTTGGTTGGGATGGTATACAGGAGAAAAATAAACCTTGGATTCAAGTCATAAGGCACAAATATAAATGCAGGGAGTTCTCGAGTCTTAATTTACAAAATTCCCCAGGTGCCTCTTGTAATGTCCTGAATTTTTAATTCTACCATTTGAATTTCTAAATTCTAAGGTCGTAGAAACGAAGAGCACGTCTGAGTTAGCTTGGTGGGTGAATCTCAAGTTGAAAGGAATTAAGTGTAAGGTAAACAAAATTTTGAAGGAAAAGGATAGTAGGAAAAGAATTAATTTTCCTAAACAGTATGGATGATCAGAGGAGGTTAGAAAATCCTAAAAAGGGAAGTTGTCTAAGTCTGACAGTATAAGGAATTTTAAACAGACAGAAACCCTATGGACTAAATTGCAAAAGTGCAGAATCGAGTGTGGTTAAAGTGAAATAATCAAGAATTTGGGATTTAATATGAATAATCAAGATTTTGGGGTGTGATATGTGATTTTCTTTTAGTGAGACCAATAGACACATGACAAGTGTCATTATAAAAAAAAATGGCAAGAATAGCCTTACTAATTGGTGAAAAAGGACTAAAATACCCTTGAAAATCTTAAAAAGGACCAAAATGCCCCTAGAAGCTTCATGAAAACTCTACCTTCTTCTCCATTTCTCTTAAAAGCTGCAGAAACCTCCATGAAAGAAGCTTAAGACGTGAGAGAGAGAGAAGGAAGAGAGAGAAAATTTTCTCTTAACTTTTTCACCCAAAAATAGTAAGATTTAAGCTAAGGTGTAGAAGGGAAAGTTACTCTTCTCATCAAGCTCTATCCATTGGTGTGTTTAGATTGAAGAAAAGCTCAAGTTTGATCAAGTTTGGTGAGCTCTAAGTAAGGATTCTCAAGTTGCAGCAAGAGGTAAAAATGTTTTCCCCTAAGAGCTCTTTAATGTACTCTTCTTAGTTTCTTGAAATCTTGATGTTGGTATGGTCAAAGGTGGTTGACCATGGAGTTTTGGATGATTTGAACATGTCTAATGGTGTTTTGGATGTTGTTATGTTGATCTATCGTTTTGTTTTGGTGTAAAAATAACAAGAAATCATGATGTACACACTTGGGTTTTAGAGGCATAATGGTGCATGTGTGGATTTGGCATGATTTGTTTAGAATTTGGCTAAATTGATGAAATTAGAATGATTCTTATGGATTATGAAGCCTATGAAAGTGTGTATGAAACTCCCCTTTTGTGGAAAAGAAGGAGAGAAAGAGATTCAGCTATTTAAATTGTGTTTTTGGAAGATCAGTAATGTACACGGGGTAGAACATGGCCCATGTTGTACCCCGTGTTCTTCAACGAAGGCAGATCAGTAATATACATGGGGTAGAACACGGCCCATGTTGTACCCCATGTTCTGAACACGGGGTAGAACACGACCCATGTTCACCCCCGTGTTCTTTTCTGAGCAGGCCAATGAAGCCTCGAAGCCATCCAGTAAGAAACACGGCCCTGAACACGGGGCATGGGACCCCCGTGTTCTTTGTTAAGTGAACATTTTGGCTTTAATTCTTCACGTTTTGCATGGTTTTACTTCCGGATCCTTTTCTAATGTTCATATGTGTCATTTCAAGGCCTGAAAATAAGATATAGAGCATCTAAGTATGCATTTATTTAAGTGGAGGAAGTAAAGAATACATGAGGTTTAAGGAAAATGATGATGTTCTAATAAGAACTACGATGTGTATTTATGTAGACTAAGGAGTGACAAGCCGAAAGGCAAAGAGAATTGTAAAGAAGTTTTTAAGTGAGGGCAAAAGAAACATCACTATTGGAAGCTTATAAAAGGTAGCTGGCTTTATCTTTAAGCTTTGTTTCCTATTTACATGACTTTCTGTATATTTTGCCATTGTATGGAATGTGTATGAAATAGCTGTGTGCGCAACCGGGAAGACAGTGAAATGCTGTATATGAGGCTTATGGCCTGAGTGTTCCCTGGGATGATAATGCAATTGCTGTGCGCGGTACCTATAGCCTATAGAGTTCCCCGGGAAGACAGTGAAATACTGTATATGAGGCCTATGGCCTTTAGAGTACCTCAGGAAGACAGTGAAATTGCTGTATATGAGGCCTAGGTACGATTATCTATGATGGCCATCTAGATATCTATTTAAGTCCTTGAATGGGCTTGATAATTGCTATGTGTGATGCACGTTTCTTACAACGGTATGGAATGAGATGATAAATGATTAATTGATTTTGAAATATATGTTTTATTTGCTTAAGGATCTGGAATGGCTCAATATATTTTTACAGTGATGGCTAGCTACTGGGAAACTCTGTTTCTTACGTTTTCTGTGTTATACTAACCATTCCAGGTGATGCTTCTAAAGGCCCTCTTGGCAAAGGAGAGTAAATTTTTGAAGTTGTATATTAAAAATGATTGTATAGTTGGTAATATTATAAGTGATGGATGTATATTTTTGTAAATTGAACTTTTGTATAATTACATGACCCTTGCCTATATCGTATGAGATACAGAAATTTGAGGTATTGTGAGCTAGTCTAAAGTAGAAGGCAAATTAGTATGCGATAATTACCTATTTAATGAGGATTAAGGTGTTAATAAGTAAGGGAGTTACACCTCTCTAATTTGGAAGGATATAGTTAAAAGTTTGGAGGAGCTGAAGGAAGGTTACATGTTCTATATAGAATCTGGTGTAAACACCAGATTTTGGAGTGATAAATGGGTTGGTGACTCCAAACTGGAAGACATAATCTCCCTTAACTCTCAAGAAGATAAAAATCTTCTTGTCAAAGATGTGATCATTGACAGGAAATGGAATTTTAGTAATCTCCATTCGTTAATTCCTGAGAAGATTCAATTTAAAATCCAAGCAATTCCTTTGCCTCCTTTTCCATAAAGGTCAGATAGACTTGTTTGGGGCCAATCTGGAGATGAAATTTATTCAGCTAAGTCAGGTCACAGTTGGATGTCTTTGCAGAATAAAAATCTTCTTTCTCCACCTTATAGTAAAATCTAGTCTATATAGATTCCTCAGAAAATATGTACCTTCTTTTGGCTTTGTGCCCAAGACAGAATAGTCACTAACTTGTTGAGATGGGAGAGACACCTTTCAGACCTGCCCTACTGTCATTTTCGTTCAGGAGAAACTAAATCTGTTATTCATGTCTTGAGAGATTGCCCCAAAGCCAAAGCAGTGTGGAACTCTTTAAATGCTTCAACCAACATGCTAGATTTCTTCTCTCTTGACTAGTCTGACTGGCTTCTGAGCAATGCCTTCTTTAGTAAAGCAGATGCAAAGCATCAATGGAACAAAACCTTCCTTTGGCTGTTTGGTGTATATGGATTGATAGGAATAATATGATTTTTAGAGATGCAAAAATTCCTCATTGGATTACAATTCGGAAGATCCTCCAGCTGGAAAAAGAATGTACGGAAGCTTTCCAGTGGCAATATGCACCTCCTAAGGAAAAAATTGATTAGTTGGTGAAATGGGAACTTCCTCCTTTTGGCACTATCAAATTCAATGTTGATGGAAGCTCTTTAGGGAATCCGAGAAGTGTTGGTTTTGGGGGTTTAGCCTTGGAGGGAAATTGGCTGTTCGGTTTTGCTCATTACCAAGGCTGGACTACTAGTCTCAAAGTGGAGGTTTTGGCTATCAGATTTGCCCTTAAATCTGCAATAGATAATGGAATGAGAAACATCATTATTGAGTCTGATTCTAGGGATGCCATTCTCATGTGCAAGAAAGGAGTCAATGCCTCTCTTCCTCTTTAGAGAATTCATCAGGACATTCAACATCTTTCCCAGAGTCTCAGCAGTATTTCTTTTTCCCATATCTTAAAAGAGGGTAACCAGCCTGCTGATTTCTTAGCAAAATGGGGAGTTTCAAACAAAATTCAAGAGAAATAATGGGTTCACCCTCCTGAAGACTTGTTTATAGCTCTTTTAGCTTATTCTTTTGGTATTTGCTTCTCTAGGTAGTTGCTGTTCTTTTTCTGCTTTCTGTCCAGGGCTGTTTCTGTTTTGGGCTGTGTTTCTTTAGTTTTCCACTGTACCGAAAAAAAAAAGAAGATCGTACCACTAATAATATCCCTCCTTTCTTCAAAATTTGTCGCCACCGCAAGCAGCGGAATGTGACCAGACAAATTAATTTGACCAAGAAGCCGTACATCGAGATGTATATATGGGTCTACGTTTTCTTTCTTTCTTGGTTATATCACTGCTGAGTCTTTTCAGTCAAATATTTCCTATATTAAAACAGTTAATTAAATATATTAAAATCAACAATAAGTAAATATTAATTACGCACTATGTCATGTTTTATTTTAAATTTATTTAAATATTTTAAATAAATTAAATTTTTATTATAGAAATTATTAAAAAATTAATTAATTATTATTTAATTTTTAGAATTAATCTTTTAAAATTTAAATTAAATTCATTTATTTGAAATTTCTAACTATTTTTTATCAACATTCGATTATTATATTTCAAATAAAAATATATTAATTAAAATTTTATTAAGCCCATACATTAATTTTTTTAACTATTTTATTATATGTCTTTCATTTTTTTTCTGTTCACTTCTAAAATTTAAAGTTTAGATTCAATATTACAAAGCAGTATGAACATAACATGATTTTTTTGTATTGTAAAAATATTTTAATAAATTAAAGATCTTATTTGATTGAATTAATTTGCTACATATTTTATTTTTAATTTTTATTATCTTATAGCCCACATATTACTTTTAATTTTTTTATTTTCTTTGTTGCTTTTTTTTTAAATTCACTTTTATTATTTGCAATTTAAATACTAAAATTACTAAATAGTATAGGTATAATTAATATGATTTATTTTAATTTCATTATAAAATATTTTAAATAATGAGGATTTATGTACAAAAAATATTAATTAAATGAATCATTTACATATTTTTATTGAAAATATTTAAAAATTCAATTCAATTTAATTTATTTAATTGTTATTAATATTATCTTGATATTAATTTTTAAGTATTATACATTTAATTAAGTATACATTAATTAAAATTTTATCTATACTTTACGGTTTAAGCACTGTTTTTCTTCATTTAATCTCTATTATATATTTTCTTTCTTTTTTTCCTATTCACTTATGATATTTAAAGTTCAATCCCTAATTCATCAAGTAGTATAAATAAACATCATACATTTTATATTATAAAAGTATTTAAAAATTATAATAAATTTTATTTATTTATACATTTTCATTATTTTTATATCAATTTTTACCTTCTACTTTTCAAATTAAATATATAGAAATTGAGATTATTATAGGTTTAAAACTCATGTGCTATTTCTTTTCTTTTTATTTACTCCATTATAAGCTTTCATGTTATTTATGTTCACTTCCACTATTTATAACTCACACATAATTAAATAATATTGATTTAAAATAGTATATTTTTTAATCATAAATATATTTTGAACAAGTAAACAATTTTATTTATTTGAAGGTATCAATTATATATTCTATTTTTAATTCTGATTACTTTATAACTAATACAATATTTTTCTTCTTTTCATTTATTATATTATAAGTTTTTCCTTTCTTTATTCATATTCATGTTATTTATAATTTAGACATTATTATTATTATTAAATAGTATAAATATAATATGATATATTTATTTTTATAATTAAACATTTTAAACAAATGAATACTTTAATATAAAAAGTAGTATTAATTAATTAATTACATATTCTATTTTTTCAATGAAAATATTAAAAATTAAAATCATATTTATTATTTTAATTTTGTGAGCATTTTCTTAATATCAATTTTTAAGTATCATATTTCATTTTAAATATATATTAGCTAAGATTTTGTCTTTTTTATTTACTCTTTTTCAAGTATTCTTATTCTTTTCTCCAATGTTATTTATAACTTAAATGTTAATATCAAAGATTAACAGGTATATATAACACAATATATTTTTTATTATAAAAATATTTAAAATAAAATAAATTTAATTGAATTAATTAAATATATATATTATATTCTTAATTCTTATTACTTTATAGCTATGCACTATTTCCTTTTTTGTAATTAGCTCCATTGCATTTTTTTTAATATTCACTTTTATTATTTATAGTTTAGATAGTTGTATGTTTCAATACATTAAAATTTTAATATATGAAGCACTAGTTAAATTAATTAATTATGAGCTAAGTTTATATAACCCTCTTGAACTATGGGTAAGTTAAATTTTACCCCTTTAAAATATAGAAACTTAGATTTTACCTCTTCAAACTATATAAAATTTGAATTTGAATTTTACCATTATTAAGTTAACGAAATCTATTAGGAAAATTACTGTTATCATATTTCATTTATTGACAGTTAAAAACCATCGTTAAATTTCTTTATTTTTGAAAATCTTTTCACTTACTAAGTTAAGGGAATCTACTAGAAAAACTTGAATTTTATCTCATCATTATTAAGTTAATGAAATTTATTAGGAAAACTATTGCTATCATATTTTATTTATTAGTGATTAAAAACTGTCGCTAAATTCCCTTGTTTTTTAAAATCCTTTCACTTACTAGTAGTTATAAACTGCCATTAAATTATCGCTAAGTGATTAGCAATAGTTTATAACTGTTGTTGAGTGTTAGAGAATCATTATTGAGTGTTATAACCATTACCTTAGTAACAGTAGGGATAAAATCTAAGTTTTATATAGTTTAAAAGGTAAAATCTAAATTTCTTTAGTTTAAGGAGGCAAAATCTAAATACCCTATAATTTGAGAGGGTTATTTGTAGTTTTTTCATTAATTATATAATAATTAAATTAAGTTTTTTTAAATTTTTTCAATATTTACATGACATGAATTTTCAAGTTCTATATTTCAAATTAAACATATATCAATTAAGATTTTGTCAAAGTTTTATAATACTTCACTGTTTATTTTTCTTTTTACATATCTAATTTTTAATATACAACTTAGACTCTAATATCATTAAATGTTACAAATATTACTTGATATATTTTTATTTTTATTATTACATATATTTAATAATTTAAACATAGATATAAAAAATATTGATTGAATAAATTAATTATATATTTTATTTTTAATAAAATATTTAAAAGTTAAAATCTAAGTTGTTTATTTAAAATTTGTGAACTTTTATATTAATTTTTACGTTATATATTTCAAATTAAAATTATATGTGTATAAGTTAATTAGAATATTATCAAGATTTTATCGCGCATGTACTATTTCTCTTTCTTTTTGATATTTTGTTGTATATTTTTCTTTTTTTATATCTAATCCTGTTATTTCTAATTCGCATATTAATATTACTAAATATTATAAATATAACACAATATATTTTATTTTTATTATGAAATATTTTAAATAAGTTAAAACTTTAGTATATAAAGTATAAATTGAATTAATTAAATTTATATTCTAGTTTTAACAAAAATATTTAAAATTAAATTTATTTATTAAAATTTTCTTGATTTCAATTTTCTAATGTTATATTTCATATTAAATTTATTATAATCAATTTGCAATTTATCCAAAATTTAATATATAACTTATTAATTGATTTTTTAATTAATATATTTTATAAAATAAATCAAATTGTATTCTTTTATGAAAAGTATTCTAAAATAGTGATTAAATTTTATTTTTTACTATGTAAATTTTTTAAATATCAAATTTAAAGTATAATATTATTTTAAAAATCATGTGCAAAACTTATAAAAAATTTCAAAGTAAAGATTTTGAAAAAGGTTTTGCTCTTTATATTTGAGAACTAATATATACTCTCTTTTCTTAATAATTTTATTACTGTTAATATTTTTACTCTCAAAAACAAACTCAATAAATATAAATTTATTTAATAATTAAAATATTAATAAATTTGTATATTGCAGTATGGTCGAGAGCGGAGAATACATATAACTCAATAATAGTAGTAGCCTCATTGCGACATGCATAATTATATAAAATTTTATCTTTTAAGAATTTAAGTATTTTTATTATTAAATATTTTTCAATATATTCTTATAAGAAATATTTATAAGCATTATTTATCATGTTGTTTTTAAATATTATAATTTACATATTACCAATTAAAAATGTGTGAATCTTTTTTATACAAGAATTAATTATAAATTAATTTGACTTTCTCTCCTATCATACTTATAAATAAATAAGTTTTGATTTATTATTTATTTTTAATTAATTACAAGATAAAGTGAATCTACACATTATTAATGGACAACATTTGAATAATAATACATAAGAATAACGTAATAAATAGTATTTACATAAGTATTTCTTTATCTTAATTTATATTTTTTATTTTGAAACTTAAAAAATAGTAAAAATATTGAATCCGTTACTCTTTTATAAATCAAACAAAGTGACGCATAAATATAATGAAAAGAATATAGATTCATCAAGTTCTTTGACAGTGCATAATACTTCGTTCCGAACTCAGAATATGATTAAAAAAAATAGTATTTAAAACAGCATCACATACAAACTACAATTACACTATTAATGATACGGATTAATACACATACATACATACAATGTCTCAAATTCAAACACAACACATTGTAAAAAAAAATTTAAAACAATGTCAAATATCAATATATATCACCAAAAGTGTCTTCTCCATCCGCCACATTTTTAATCATGTTGAACGTTGGATACTTGGATGACAACGTCGTACCCTCACTAACATAAAAGAAAAACAAAACGCTTTTATAGCAATTCCCACAACTCCTTGCCTTCGTCTGGAGTGCATGCTAACCCGCATTTTTTTTTTTCTAACTCTTTTTCCGACCTCCGCAAATATAATATTTAATTTTTTTTATTTATAAAAATTATAATTGTCATATTTTTTAAAATCTTATAATTGATATTATTAATTTTATTTTTATATTTATTCTAATTATTCATTTTTTTTTATTAATAATATTAAAATAAATGATAAAAATATAATTAATGAGCAATCACATATTTGATATTACAAATGAAGGAAGGATGAATAATTACAGTAAATATAGAAACCAAAAAAAAAATAGCATCGATTATAAAATTTAAAAAAATATAATTATAAATACCATAGTTTAAATTTTATGTTCACTCCAAGATGGATAAACCCAACATTTTTCGGCATGAATAATTCACAGAAAATTGTTTACTTTCGAATTTAGCATGCTATTTCGATACTATTCAAGAAGAAACTTTTATAGAAATTATAATATTTTGTATATAAGATATTATTTTTAAAAAATTATAATTCCATTTAAATTAGTAAAAATTATAATTTCAACGATCAGAGTTGCACCTAAAAATATTAAAATATTTATAATAAAAATATAATTTTTTTATGAAAATACCTAGGCATAACACTCAAATTTACCACTCTCCTCTTCGGGGAAAAAAATAAACAAATAAACAACCAGCCAGCCCGTAAAATTAATCCATTTCAATTTCTCTTTTTGCGAAAGCAGCCCATCATCACCATCCAGACATGTATCCCTTGGAATTTGTTATTATAATATCGTTGTTTGCTTCTTTCTTTCTAAATTGCAAAGCGTACAACTCTACCATGATTGCCCATCCGCCATAACTTTCAGTCGTAAGGACGACAATCACTTACTCATCATCCAAAGCCTCATGGCTTCCTAACCTTCACACGCCAACGACACTGCTCAACCATTCTACCACGTATCCTCAAGTGCTAGTACAACTATAGAACACTGCGACACCATTTACGGCCTCTACATGTACGACGGCCGCGTTTTGTCTCATCTCTGCGGCGAATGCGTTTGCGGGGCAGCGCGGCAACTTCTCTCACTGTGACCCGCTGCAAAAAAGGCCATAATCTGGTACGACAACTGCTTCGTACGTTTTTCCGATGATTCTTTTTCGGCCACGGAGTTGACGGCCAGATCTCCGTACCCAGTTACCGAAGGCGATTCTGCAACTCCCTGTTCCTTTCTAGAAAGATTAGGACCTTCCTTGATCATGGCCGTAGAGGAGATAGCAATTGAGGCAGTCAATTCTAGTGTTGGTACGAAGAATTATGCGTCAAAGACTATAAATCTATCGGAGTCCGGTGATACGGTGAATTGCTTAGCTCAGTGCACGCCGGATGTTACGAGCACGTATTGCAGTGAATGTCTGAGTGATGCCATTAGTGAAATTGGATTGTGTAGTGCGCAGGGACGATTTGTAACTCAGATTGGTTTCGTAAAGGATAGGGCCAACCTTCCCAAAGGTAAAGTTCAAATCTTTGCTTTAGTTTCAAATTAAACTCTTACAGATGTAAAAATTGTTTTTGTATTAAAGTGATAGGCTATAATAAATATGCATGCACTCAGCATTCATCCTATCACTCGCTGCCATTAAACATTCATTATCTGCAATTCAACCCATATCAACATTACATCTTTAAGCATGAGTGAGAATAATGGGAGTTTTAAACCACTACACCATTGTTGATATTTTCCTACTTCTTGGAGGACTCAATCTCAACATAGATTGAATTTGGATTTTCTTAATTTTTGTGTGTATTTTATTGCATTTGCACACTTGAACTTTTGTTTCACTTGCATAATTGTATACATTTTTATTCATTATTTTTATTATTTGCTCGATATTGTAAAAGGTTAGCACTCTGCTAATAAACTACGTACATAATTCCATTATTTGAATAGAGTCAAATTAAGATTATCATACATACTACAATTTCAATCGTAAACAAATTGATGTACTTGGTGGAAGATAATTAAAAAAAATGATTGAAAAGGTTATCAAACAAAAAAAGTTAAAGTCCGTTGATAAGGGCAAAGAAAAAAAATATTGATTGATAAAAACTCTTTCCCAATAAATAGAGCCTAACTCCATTGAACTAATGGATAATTTCAACATTTTTTGACATGATTATGAATGATATAACCTACTATGAATATAATGACCTTTTAAATGTACTTTTTTCCGGTTAAAGTACCGTTTTAATATTTTTTTGTAAATTTATTTTCGTTTTATCGTTATTTGGAAACAAATTACCAAAATACGCATAGCCCCATTTGGGGTGGCGTTCACGGGCAGGGAGGCGCCACCCCAGTTGGTGCCTGTGGGCCTTTGAGGGCGCCATTCAAGGTGGCGCCCTCGCTCCCTTTTTTTTTCTTCTTTCCCTTTTTTTTGCTGTTTTTCCTTGTCCTTTTTTTTTTGCTTTTTTCCATTTTTTTTGCTGTTTTTCTTTAAAAATAATTAATTTTGATATCATTTCAAAATAAAAATTTTAAAAATAAATAATATATGAATGTGACTAAAAATAAATTTTTAAAAATAAATTACTCATTTTATAATTATATTTGATGTCATAAAAAATATGTTTACTCCACTTTGATATTTAATACATAAATTTATTATAAGAATTAAATAAGAAAATAGTTAATGATAATAATATAATTAATAAGAATAATAAATATTTAGTAAATAATTAAATTTTATTAAAAAATATATGATCAATAAAGGATAATTACGTAATTTATATTAATGTATCTCAAAATTTGATCCAATGACACTTAATATTTATTAATTTTTGGAATTATAAACTTCCAACGTTTGAAATTATATTATTATAAGTAATTATTTAATACGTTATTACACATAAGCAAATTTATTGAATTACTCAATAATATTCTTTATATACAAAGTTGAAGATTATTTAAAATGAAAAGAAATATAACGAAATAAATATGTTTTATTTATTTTGTATTTATTCCAATAATATGGTTGCTACTTTGTATCTATTTTAGTAAAAAAAAATTATTTTGTAACAAAGTAAATACGAAATGACGAGGTTGAAGATTGCTGAAATTTAAGAAAAATGTGGTTATTTAGTTGCAATAATCTTTTCATTTTATAATGAAATTAAAATTGTAACATGAATTAATTCTTTTTTATTTCGTGACAATGGTATAATATTTTAGCAATGAGAGGCAAAAGTAATGATTAACTAATTTTAAAGAAACTATTATTCGTTTTATTGTTCCTTCGAAATATTTTTTCAAAATATGCACAGAAGTTATGCACAATAGTGGAGAGACGCCAAATGGCATGCCAATGGACACCAGACGAAATGGCATCATTGGCGCTCAAGGGAAGGGATGCCAGACGAAATGGCGTCATTGACGCCCAAGGGGAGGGATGCCAGGCGATGTAGCGCCTTTGGCCTCCGGCACCCTCGCTGGTCATTTCTAAGTTAATTAGCCGGTGACCGTGTCTATTGTGAATTCAAAAGACTTAAATTTTAGTATTGTACATGGCCAGCATCCCCATCTACGTTGATAATTGTGCTACGTATTTATATTCTTAAACGTTTGGTGGACTCGACTCATAACGTATTGAATAAACATAGCATTTAATGTCATTTACAAGGATGATAGTTATTTATCCTTCAAATATTATAATTAATATTATTATTATTTTTATATTTATTATAACTATTTATTCATTTATTCACTAATAATATTAAAATAAATAATGAGAAAAAAATTTAATTAAAAAAAATATATTTCATATTATGAAGATAAAATTTATTAATTTATTTTAATATTATTTATTTATTTTAACATGGTAAATAAATAAAAGAGTAGATAATTATAACAATTATGAAAGTAAAAAATTAATAATGTTAGTTATTATATTCAGGAGATGTCATTATCATCATTTTAAAAAAAAAACCTAAATATTGTAATGATTTTAAAGTTTATTATTAAAGATATAAGTATCTACGCAAGCAAATAAAAATGTCGTAATAATTAAAATCGTCCTAAATGTTGACGTTTGGCAATAAAGTAGTAAGATAAATGTACATAAATATACAATAAACATGGAAAAGAAAGTTAATGTCTACGTAAGTGATGGCCAGTCTCACATCCAGGATCGGTAATGTGGCGGCCATATCTACTAACCCTCTGCGCAGGCTCGGGAGTCAAATCCCCGGTGTCTGTGTCTCCTCTACCACCAGCTCCCGCTCTGCCTCTGCCCCTAGCTCCCGCTCTGCCTCCACCTCTACCTTTATCTACAAGCTGTGAGTCGTTTGTCATCATGCCACCATGTGCTAATCCCTAATCCTGAGTATGCCAATCAAATGCAGGACGATATGGCTGCGATGGACCAGCATCATCGGAAGGAAAGGCATAGAATGAAGATGAAACTCCTGGTATGTGTGGAAATGCCTGGAATGAGGATCGAACACCAGGAGGAAACTAGTACATCTGGGATGACGACGGCCCATATAGTGCAGCCGGGAACATGGTGGAGGATGAAGGATCATCAGGTGCAGTAGGGTACACATGAGATGAGGCAGTAACATCAGGCATCATCATCCTGGTCTCCTGAGCAGTCGAAGGTGGAATTTGCTGCACTGTCGAAGCGGATAGAACATCAGCCTGCGACGTATGTCGTGGAGCAGTGCGACGTCGTTGGCGAGAGTGAGGCTGATCATGGTCACCCTCCGCAGGGTCTAGGATATGATGGGCCTGAGGAGCTGGCTCCGCATGTGAGTCAATAATCACATGATCAACCTCCTGAATGGCATGAAGGATGGACTCCGTCGCAGATCTAAGCACATCAAAGGTGAACATAACCTGCCCCTCAGGGGTAGTGAAGTCCTGTAGTGTGGAAACCTCATCTACCTGTGCAAATTTTGACATTAAAGTTAGTTATAATACTAATGCATTTAAAGAAAATCAGATACAGAAAACTAGCACGCAATATTACCACAAGGTGTAGCGCTCCCCCAACGGGTATAATGCATCACCTGGTAATCCGTCTGTACCATGTCATGTAATCGGATCGTGGTCCCAGAACTAGGCGTGTCGTCGGCTCGGCGATAGCGCACAAGTCTCGTCGGATATCCCAGAGTGCAATATACGGCTGATGGCGTATGTGCCACTCTTCATCATGCCGACCGGACAAGTGAAGGCAATGGACCTCCGCCACTTGCTTCGATGGCTCTGGAATAGCCTGGCGTAGTCCAGACTGCCACAAAACCCTATCAGGCTGGTGCCACTCGACAATCTGAAAGTGAATGAGCGGCACCACTGCTGTCCACGTGTCACTCCCGTCAAAGTAGTACTGAGGCAGTGATGCGGTGACCTCCTCAGTGTACGAGATCCAAGCGATCTGAAGTTGCAAATTTAGGTTGTCATTTAAATACGATAATGGAATGGACAAAGCCCTGGAATAAAGAAATCCATTATCCCTTACATACCTGGTCAAGTCGAAGACGGTCCAGCACGTATCTGTAATGAGGTAGGCTGTGTGCCGGACTATCCTGGAACGTCTTCTGATAGTGCCACCTGCCAAGTACAATAACAAAGTTAAACAACTTCAAAGTGAACTTAATTGTAAGTGAAAGCTGAAAAGTTTTCTAACCTGCGGGTTAGGGGGCCAATCCCTACATCCCCCTCTGGTATGTCTGAGACAGTAATCGCAGGGGCGATAGTGGGAAATCTATCCCATGCCCACAACTACAGTAGTAGGCAACACCCTCCTATCTCCCTGTAATCCGGAGCAGTGGCCTTGCAGAGCTCTCTGTATAGATAGGCCAAGTAAGCAGATCCCCAACTGTACCTCCCAGCTCATGCAAGTGTCCGAGCAAAGGTAAGTGCATGAGGTGGACATATGTGCCGGAGTGGTCTAGAAATAAAGTCCCACCAATGAGACGCAAAATGTAGACCCGGGTGAATCTCTACACTGTCACCTCATCCGCATCATCCGGAAGATGAGTAAAATGCCTCTCCAACCAACTCATCCTTAGTCGCCCACCTTTGAGGACACTCTCGTCCTCCGGTAACTGGAGTCCCAAATACTCCTCTATCAGGGCTCCCCATCCCCAGACAGTGGGCCTCGTCACTGCTCGACCGTCAATGGGTAGGCCGAGCTGAAAAGTAACATCTTGCAGTGTAATAGTCGTCTCTCCCTACTGCATGTGAAAGGTGTGTGTCTCCGGCCTCCATCTCTCTACAAAGGCACTGATCAACTGATGGTCGATCGGCACAAACTCGCACATCGCCAGGCCGTAGAAACCTGCCTCCCGTAAGAAAGGGACAATCAACTCCGACGGCTGCTGGTGATGGTAGTGATGAGCTCGTTGAATCCTCAGCACACGGTCAGGCTGCAATTAAACAAAATAACTAATTAATGTGTCTGACAATTCTGAAACTGTTCAACCAATTTTATTAAGATCTAAATATTTCCATACATGTCCTGCCCAGATCGACTGGGATATGTGTGAAGCCTGAGTCGTCAGCAGTGAAGGATCCCATGGACCAGGGTTAACGCGTCGGGATGTGGATGCCATCTGTCACGATAAGAATTGCATTATAATGGAATTTAAACATTAGGAGGTCAGCATACTTGTGTAATTCAAGTACAAAGATTAACACAAGAATTTACATGCACTTGGATGATTAACTGACAGTTTGTTCACATTACTAGTAATGAGGTAACATATATATACATAATGACACATGCCAAGTTACAACCACAAAAAATACATAATCCGACTGTTACACTTATGACATTGGTTAAAATACTGCATAATATATCTGCGAAAGTAAATAATCAAAATCAATGTGATGAAGGGCCTTCCTCCCCATGCAGCAGTGGGTAGCGCCTACAGTTATGTCCTTCCATCTTACAAAGATCGCATTTTTGTTTGACACCACTCTCTTGAGGCCAATCCATCTCATTTCTGATCCGAGTTGACTTTGGTCGTCCCTTTGCACGCAATCTTCCATAATTTAGGACTAGGACGGGCAATGGTGGTAGGTTATTCCATTGCGACCACTCCCCGATTGGCCACCACTCAGATTTGTAGCAATTGAGTAGTGTGTCGAGCCTGTATACAGCATCGACGTATGGTTCCCACGATATGTTGACTGATGCACAAGCAGCCACAATATGAGCGCAGAGATACCTATATGCTTGGAATTGTCCACATTCACATTGCCCTTTGTCTAATAACACTTGGACAACCTTGCCACATGTTCCCTTGGCCATATCAAGGCCCTCCACGACCTCAAACCTAGTCCCTTGTCTATTATAAGCACGAACGTGGTAAGAAGAAGCACGTGACTTGATAGTCGCAAGCTCCTGTCTGAATCTGCTTGCGTATATGTGACCTTGTTGTAGCTCAGCATGTGCTTCTTTTGCCCTTTCCACAAAGTACTTGACACATCTATAGTATGTTTGTTGAACAAGGCCTGTGATTAGTAGCTTCCTTAATCCTTTGAAGAGGCCATTGATGCACTCTACTATATTAGTCGTCATATGACCATATCTTCTGCCTTCGTCATAAGCAAGCGTCCACTTTTTCGTCGGAATAGCGCTTAACTTCTTGTGGATCTCCTCATTGACTTTCCTAAGGTTGTTCAATCTCTCCATAGCCTTTTCCCAACTGGGCTCATATGCTGAACAGAAGGAACTAAATAGGTTAATCGGGTTGAACTACTAGATACATGCATTTATAGATGGAAGGTTCAACAAAGAAATTATGCTATAAGGCATACCAATATTAAGGACAGCTTTCTTGACACTATCATCCCTGCATTTCTTACGAACGTTGTTAGCAATATGTCTGATACAGTACCGGTGAAAAGCATGAGGCGGCTGCCATCCTAGTTATTGTCCAGCTGTTAGAATTCTTCATATTGGTCGCCCTTAGACAGAATCTACATTCGTCCCCGTAATTATTACACTTCATGCTCAATCTTCTGGTATCCGACTCCTCCACATAATAATTGCGGTGCCTTCTTATGTGGTAATGCTTGGTTGCCACAATTAATGCCTCCTTGCAATCTAACTCCTGTCCAACCTGTAAGTCCTCCGTGTCGTAATTATAGCTTGGCTTCATTATTTTCGAAAATTCATTAGGATTCCTTATGGCATCCCAATCAATGTGAGAGAAGACAGCAGCCTGAGGCACACCACATGATGTCTGTGTAGCATTGTCACTCCTCACTTGCCGCGTTGCAACACTGTCTCCATGTGTAGTTACACGTTCTTCATCATCAGTGTCACGATCATCATCGCTACTGCAAGACACCTCATCGTCCTCAAAACCAGACTCAAGGTGGGCATCCATCAATATAGGATCAGCGGATTCTTCCTCTATGACCGGTAAGGCACTTGTTGAACCCATCATGGTATATGATATATTTCTCGGGAAAACACCGGCAACAGATGAGTCCAATGCAGGAGTATAACTATCAGAAATGTGGAACTCGATTCCACCCGTGTAAGGAAGGCCTTCCCGCACCATCAAACAACTAGTACTGACATTAGCCGTTGGAACAACAGGTGATCTATTTGTTGGAACTCTTTCTTGTGAGCCTGGGTTGGCAGCGTGCAATTCGAATGTGATCACCTCCGTGTACAACTCTATTGCTGTCATCGTCGGATGTTGTTCATAACTGGCTATAGCACATGCCAAGTCTTCATCGTCGTCCAATTCGTATGCCATATACCGAGCCTCTGTTTGATGCTGTGGAAATCTATAAATAATTTTTCCCACGGCTTGATCTTGACGAAGCTTCAGTCGGGCATGAATTCTCTCGTACAAAACATCCATAGTGCTGCATCCTCTCAATTTCAAAGCCTTTGGGGGAGGTCCATCATACATTATGCCCATCGATCCCTCAATCATTGTACCATTTGAATATATAAAAGCAATTAAACTTTTCTTCATCTCGTTACTTTTAGCTGCAAAATATTCACTGTAACCTCATAGCTGACAAATATTACCATATACAATTTCTGATATTACGAACGAATGAACTAATATTTAAAATTACCCGTAAAAATAAACGGAATGTGCATCTAATTTTTGTAATGTAGTTATTTAATAATACGTAATAATTTAATTGCACAAGCCAAACCCATTCCGACCTCTACAGGCCGACATTTGGTTCCGACAAATGTTTATGCTATTCTTGGATTCATAATATCTACCATTTAAACAGAAAAATATTTATATTTTCAACAGCAATAACCTATTTTTTAAAGCTTCTGCTTACATCTACACATCCTAAAATTTTATTTTTATTACCTCTCTTATGGCATATTAAAATTTCACGTGAAAAATTTCTCTAAATATAGCTCTCACCTAGGCCCTAAAACTTATTTTAGAATGCATTTCTTTATCTCGTTTATTCTTCTTTTAATACCACTACCTATCACAGTACATATAAATTTTTACAAATTTTTTATAAATTATGATTTCACATCTTAAATCATACTTTTACACCCTAGACCATAATAATCAATATAAAATAAAAAATTCATATTATTTATATCATATTATTTTAAACAAATTTATGTACTACTATAAAAGATATTTTCATGCTGACTAATAAAACTTATAATATAAGCACAAAATTTATAAATATACTAACTGGTAAGTATTAGGAAAGGCAAATAGAAAAAAAGCCTCTGCATGAACGAAAAATTTGTTAGATATTTTAATAACTTTAATCTCTACATAAAAATTGTTACATATTATTGTATCGTTAAAAAAATTATGCAAAAAACACACTAAATTAAATATACTCTACAAGACTACATATAAATGGAACAAAAATAATAACATAAGAAAAATTTTATTGATGTATATTTAAATTTAAATATAGTGTTTCAATTTTATTATCACAAAATTTTTTATAAAATTTATATAAATAAAATTTAATTTAATTACTAAGTATTTTTTCTTAAATTTAATATAATATTTTTTCTTCCTTAATAATAAAATGCATATTAAAGCTTTAATTTATTTAGAGTATTATAATAAGCTAAAAATACATAACTTATTATATTTATGTTAATTAATGATGTTGATGTTTTAAATCATAAATAATATGAGTGGATATAAAAAGAATATAATAGAGTAAATAAGAAGAAAATAATACGTATGGTATAAAGTAAAAAAAAATTTACTGTATAATAAATTTGTTAATTAAATTAATTACATAATTTATATAAAATACATCTATAATAAAAAAATTGATATATCTTACTGTTAAAAAATAGAGACTTTACAAAATATCCTCAATTGATATTTACTTATTTTGACATACATTACTCTAAAATTAATATAAAAATATTGATTAATAGGATAATATATTCTCGTAATAATTAACATATAATAAAAAAAAATCTTATTTCTATCATATCCTATATCCTATTATATTTCATATTTTAGAAATATCTAAATATAATTTTTACCTACATTGTAAATTTTATTTTAAGATACTTTCTTTTATCCCCTTTGTTCTTCAACCCTAAAATCACAGACTATCACAAATCATACAAATTTGTTCAATTTTTTTCCTAAATTCTATATCATAATTTCACAGCATTAATCATAATAATCCATATAAAATATATAATTTTTTTTCATTGTGAAATATATTCTTATAATAACTAGTAAAAATTATAATATAAATACACAAATTATAAAAATTTAAACCAGTAAAAATTATAAACTATCACAGATCATATAAATTTCTACAAATTTTTTCTAAATCCTAAATCATAATTTTAAAATATAAATCATAATAATTAACATAAAATAAAAAGTCATCTCCTACTGTAAAATATATTTTCATAATAACTAGTAAAAATTACTCTATACATACGAAAATTATAAAAAAATTAATCAGTACAAATCACATAACAATTATAGATAACATAAATTCTTACAAACTTTTCTAATACCTTATATTATTTTTTCATATCATAAATCATAATAATTAACATAAAATAAAAATTTTCCTATCATTATAAATGAAAAAATTATAAAAATACTAACCAGGAGAAGAGTAAGAAAAAAGGACCGGATCTGCTTCAACGCACAAACTGTTGCTGAGAAATATTGTGAACAGGAACAATGCTTGCAAAAAAATTCAGAAGACTGACTGCGAAAAGCTCACGAACCATAATTTTTTACTGGGGGAAAAGTGAGGAAGAGTGGGAAGAGCTGCGCTGAACTAGGGTTTGAGGGATGTTGCGGTTATGCTGGGGGTGAGGGTATAAATAGGCACGGAGGCGCCTTTCAACATGGCACCTTTGTGCAAGTTTCAAAATTGAAACTTGCTGGGAGGCGCCATGTTGAAAGGCGCCTTCCTCTTGGAGGCGCCTTTCAACAGGTGTAACACCCTCACTTATTAACACCTTATTCCTCAATTACTAGATGATTATTACGCACTCATTCGCCATCTACCTCAAGTTAATACAGAATATCTCAAAATTATGTACTTTATACACATGAGCAAAAGTCATATAATTATACAAAAGTTCAATTTACAAAATATACATCCATTACATACAATATCACTAACTATATAAACGTTTACAACTTCAAAAATATCATTGTCCTCTATCATGAGAGCCTTTGGAAGCATCACCTGGAATGGTTAGTCACAATAGAGAAAAACATAAGAAACAAAGTTTCCCAGTAGCTAGCTATTACCATAAAAACATACCAAGCCATTCCAGATCCTTAAGCAAATAAAACGTACATTTCGAAATCAGTCAATCATATGTCACATCATTCATTACCATTGTAAGAAATGTACATCACACATAACAATCAACAATCCCCTTCAAGGACTCATATCAATATCTAGATGGCCATCACAAATAATTGTACCTAGGCCTCATATATAGCATCACGCTATCTTCCCGGGGTTCCCGAGCCAAAAAGGCCTAACATAGTATCACACTGTCTTCTCGAGGTCCCTAGCCATAGGTACCACACACAACAAATGCACTATTATCCCCGAGGATCCTGAGCCATAGGCCAAACACAGTATCACACTGTCTTCCCGGGTTGTGCACAAACAATCTCATACACATTCCATAACAATCTCATACACATTCCATACAATCTCATACACATTCCATAACAATCTCATACACATTCCATACAATTTCATACACATTCCATACAATGGCATAAAACACAGAAAATCATGTAATAGAAAACAGCTTAAGGATAAAGCTAGCTACCTTTACAAGCTTCCAATGTGATGTTCCCTTTGCTCTCACCAAAAACTCCTTTACACTTCCTCTTGCCTTTCCAAGTTGTCACTCCTTAGTCTATACAAATACACATCATAGTTCTTATTAGAACATCATCACTTTCCTTAAACCTCATGTATTCTTTACTTCCTCCACTTAAATAAATGCATACTTAGATGCTCTACACTTTGCTTTCAAGTCTTGAAATGACACATATAAACCTTAGAAAAGGATCCAAGGGTAAAGCCATGCAAATCCTGAAGAAATCAAGCCAAAATGTTAACTCAGCAAAGAACACGGGGGTGAACATGCGCCGTGTTCTACCCCGTGTTCAGAACATGGGGTACAACATGGGCCATGTTCTGCCCCATGTACATTACTGATCAGCCTTCGTAGAAGAACACGAGGTTAAACATGGGCCATGTTCTACCCCGTGTTCAGAACATGGGGTACAACATGGGCCGTGTTCTACCCCGTGTACATTACTGATCTTCCAAAAACACAATTTACATGGCTAAACCTCCTTCTCCCCTTGGCTTCTCAAAAGGGAAGTTCCATACACACTTTCATAACTCAAAATTCATCTTCCATAGGCTTCATAACTTATAAGAATCATCCTAATTTTATCATTTTAACCAAATTCCAAACAAATCATGCCAATACTACACATGCACAATTATGCCTCTAAAACCCAAGTGTGTACATCATGGTTTCTTGCTATTTTTACACCAAACCAAAGCCACAAATCAACACAACAACATCTAAAATACCATTAGACATGTTCAAATCATCCTAAACTCCATGATCAACTACCTTTGACCACTCCAACATCAAAATCTCAAGAAACTAAGAAGAGTACATTAAAGAGCTCTTAAAGGAGAACAATTTTACCTCTTAGTGCAACTTGAAAATCCTCACTTGGAGCTCCCCAAACTTAATCAAACTTGGGCTTTTCTTCAATCTAGAGACACCACTAGATAGAGCTTGATGAGAGGAGCAACTTTCCCTTCTACCACTAAGCTTGAAACTCACTATTTTTGGGTGAAAAACTCAAAAGAAACTTTCTCTCTCTTTCTCTCTCTCTCCTGCACGTTTTGGAGCTTCTTTCATGGAGTTGCTGCAGCTTTTTTTGGAGAAGTGGAGAAGAGGGAAGACTTTTCATGAAGCTTCTAGGGGCATTCTTGCCATTTTGACAATTCTCAAGGGTATTTTAGTCCTTTTTTCACCAAAAGTAAGGCTATTCTTGCCAATATTTTTCTAACAATGACACTTGTCATAAATCCATTGGTCACACTAATAAAAATCATATATTGCACCCCAAAACTCTTGGTTATTCATATTAGATCCCAAACCCTTAATTATTTCACTTTAATCACACCCGATCCTGCACTTTTGCAATTTAGTCCATAGGGTCTTTGTCTGTTTAAAATTCCTTACACTGTCAGACTTAGATAACTCCCCTTTTTAGGGTTTTCTAACCTCCTCTGATCATTTATACTGCTTATGGAAATAAATTCTTTTCCCTACTATCCTTTTTCCTTCAAAATTTCATTTACCCTTACACTTAATTCCTTTCAACTTAAGATTCACCCACCAAGCTAACTCAAACATGCTCTTCGTTTCTACGACCTTAGAATTAGAGATTCAAATAATAGAATTGAAAATTCGAGATATTACAACAGGCGCCTCCCAGCAAGTTTCAATTTTGAAACTTGCACAAAGGCGCCATGTTGAAAGGTGCCTTTGTTACCCAGTAGTGCCATTCCGCCTGGCGCCTTGTGTATTTTGGGAAATAGTTTCAAAACATCTGTAAAACGGAAAAAATTTTATAAATTTGTAGTATTACGGTATTTTATCCTATAAAGGAAGGTGAGTCAAATATTAACTTCATTAAAAGAATACAATGTGAAAATGAAATCTTAAAATTTGCCTTTGATATGAGAAATACTATGACAAATTGTGGGTAATGATATACGAAAAGCAATCGAAAGATTGAATTGACTCAGATGTCTAAAAATTGGCTAATGAGAGGAATGAGGTAAAGAAGAGGATCGTAAAATTTGAAAAAGAGAAGGGAAAAAATCATTTTTAATTGGTTGGATTACCACCAACTCAAGAAAGAAAAAAGGATCCTCATCAATATCAAGAAGCCAAGAGGTGATCATCTTATGGGGTGATGGATTAAGAACAAACCTTGCCATGAAGAGAGACAAGCATAGAAACTAGGGTTCATGAAAGTAAAGAATAAATGTTACAATAAGATTTCCACTCACAAAGACTTATTTGTAACTTCAATTGTATGATTTTAATACACATCAATTATAATTTCAATCTATATATTTATAATGTTGTTACCAACAAACTTTCTACTCAATTATTTGTTTACTTAGTAATTATTTCTATTTAAAGTTATTAAAAATTTTATCTATAAAATTATTATATACATAATTTTTTCAGCAAATACAACAAATACTCCTTCATTTATAAAAATGATGACTATTGTATCTCTCAAATTTCATTATAAGCATTATTAATTTCTTATATTTTTATTGTAATTATTTATCTCTTTATCCATTTATAAAGTTAAAATAGATTAAAAATATTGAAGTAAATTCTTAAATCTCAATTTAATAATATTAAATATATATTTGTTATATTTTTTCTTTTCACCATTTATTTTAGTGTTTTAAGAGAAGAGATGAACGAATAATTATAATAAAAGTAAAAATTGAATGCTAATTGTATTAATTATAAATTTTAAAAAATATAATAATAATAATTATTTTAATAAATAAGAGACTAAATATTATATTTATTTTAATTTTTTATGCACTCGTACAATGCATGGGCTTCAGATCTTATCATTTTTATATTGAGTCAGTTATACTTACTCTTGCATACTTAAAAACCTTGAATACGTATAAATTCCTATTTAAATCAAATTTGGTCATATAAATAATAAAAATAAATCAATAAAAATTTGTACTGATTTATCAAAAATAAAAAAAAATTATACTTTACTCACCTATAATTTTTTTACTTAACATACTAATGGTTTTAAGCATTATAATTCATTCACATATATTTTTATTCATTAATATTTTGCCACCTAAACTATGTTATATCCAAAATTCAACAAAAAGCTTACATAGATTGCATACAATCTTTACTTTCCCAAATCTTAATTCAATTTCATATTCATTTATAATTAATTTATAGCCAAGAAACTATATTTAATACTCTTCTTTTAGCAATCATAGACTAAATTGTAAAAAATAAATCTTTAATAAAATTAATTTTTTTGAGTAATTTGATTCTAAATTAGTTTCTAATTAAATCAAATTTTAAGAAAGTAAAGAACAAATGTAATGCACATGAGTATTTTGTCAGATTTTGGATAAAAATAATTTAAATGGATAAAATATTAATAATTAAAAGTGCAAAGAAATAAATTATAACATTTTAAATCATATATAAGTTAAATGAAAAAGGATGAAATTATGGATGAATGAAATATAATTTCTAAACGATAAAAATTTGGACCAATTCACCAAAAATAAGAAATTGCACCACTAATAATGTTGCTCCTTTCTTCAAATTTTGTTGTGACAGCGGGCAGGTAAATGCAGCCAAACAAGTTAATTTGAAATAATGGCCATACTTCAAGATAAGGCTAGTTGACACGAATATAATATACGAATTTGGGTTAATACATTAACTCATTTAATAATTTATATCATATTTTTAAAAATATTATTTAAAAATAATTAATAATTAAATTATAAATAAATATATATAATAAAAATACAAAATTTTTATTTTAATAAAACAATAAAAATTTAAAATAATATTTTATTAATAATTAAAAATATTTTTATAAAATAATAAATAATTAAATTTATTGAATAATTTTATAATATAAATTTTATTAATTAAAATTAATAAACAAATCAAATGGATTAATACATTTAACAAATTCAATAAATAAATTAATTCGAATGATCTCAAGATGTATATGTGGGTCAATGTTTTCTTTCTTAATTTATTCGTCATAACATCGCTACCATGAGTTTTCTCAGTCAAATATTATATTATATTAACGTAGTTAATTAAATATATTAAAAGCAACAATAAATAATTAATAATTAATAATTACGCACTTTGGTCGAGAGTGGAGACTACATGTAACTCAAAATAATAGAAGGGACCTTCTGCCGCAAGAATAATTATATGATACTTCATCTTATAAGAATTTATGTGTTTTTATAATTACATTATCTTTGATATGAAAGGGTAGAAATAAAAAAAATTAATAGAGCAGTCGAACTATAAAGAAATAGGCCAATTATGAATAATTATAACTTAATACAATAACTCAAATTTAAATTCAAATACTTATCAATTTCTCTCTTTATTCATTCTTTCCAAATTCTTCTCTTTTTTTTTTTTCAACCAGCTTTTGAGCTTAAAGTTAATAACTATTCACAATACACAACTCAAACATCCTTATATTTATTCAAAAGCATATCTCACAAAAATTCAAATACTTTACTAATATTTAAAGTTAGGTAAGAATTTTTTTTTTAATTGGAAAAGTGCTTATAGGCTAATTAATAAAGAAAATGCAATTAAACCCAAAGAGGTTCAACAAAGATAAAAATTTAAGGTGGGGTATTTAATTATAGCTTAAACAAAAAAATAATCTTTATCATTTTTATCCATGTATATACAAATATAATAAAAAAAATCAAAACAAGTTTTGGAGAAACAAATTATAGGAGAATATTACACAAGAAAGAAAGAGAATAACATGAATTTTTAACATAAACCTCAAAATCTCACAAGGAAAGCCACGCTATCAAGATTCAATATATCAATTAATTTCAAAAAGTAAAGTCATTCATTTAATAATGTTATGAATCTTATCTAACTTTAATGAATCCGACTCATAAAAAATACAAAAATCTTTATCAAAGCAACTAAGATAACTAAAAAACAAGTGGAAAACACACTTTTCTAATTTTTTTTAAAGTATTAAATGAAGATATAAAACATAAGATAAACTCTAAAAATCTCCCCCCCTATATTTAAATTTTACATTGTTCTCAATGTAAAACATATTAACATCATAAAAAAAGATAAGCGATAAGTAAATAAAAAAGAAGGGTAAGAGAAATCAAATCTAAAATGCTTAGGTTACCTTACAAGAAGTGTCTTTCTTTAATATCTTTGGTTAGACATAACTTGAATGTCTTCAACTAGGATCTATATAATAACTGACTACCTCCATTTCTTCCAAATTGCTAACCTTTAATTTATCTATCAAAGAGGTGCTTTGTAAATTAGGATTATTAAGCATAATTTTTCCAAATGCTATTCTTATATCTCTCTTACTTAAATGTTCAAAATCATCCTATATAATAAATTTAACGTGATAAGTAAAATAACCAAAATGATAAGTATGAAAATACTCTTTTTCCTCTAAAAATTCAAATTGGAAAAAATCAATAAAAGGTACTAAGTTAGTGGTGAGAACTACTTTTATACATTGCATTTCTTAATGATCATCAATTTTTTCATATTTTGAAATTACACTATTCTTATCACCTATAAATGCTAAAATCTCCACATATATGGCACATTTAATATCACTATTACAACAAGTGTACTCATGGCTGTCAACACAATCCACAAATTCAACAAGTTTAGGAAATTTAGCAAGCATATTATCATAAGTAACATAAGCAAATACATTAGAATTAGCAAATTCAAAACTAGAAAAATCAAAAGCAACAAAACCAAAAAATTAAAATAAAAAATACCTACATCATAAATAACAAAGTCACCCCCAAAAAAACTAGAGACAGAATTATCATATATAGCCTCAAAAATGTCAAATTTGTCTATCATACCATTAAATTCTATGGTTAATTTTCCATCTCAAACATTAATCATGATTTTTGCTATCTTGAGAAAAGGTCAACTAAGAATGATTAGCAAAAAAACCTTAGATGTCTCATTTTCCATCTCTAAGATGCAGAAATCTGTTGAAAAAATGAGTCCACTAATTTGTACTAAAATATCTTCAAGAACAACAAAAGGGTAAACATTATATTTATTTACTAATTGAACAACCACCCATATTTGTTTTAAAAGTCCTAAATTCAAAATATTAAAAATAGAAAGAAGCATGACATTAATTGAAACTATTAAATCTAGCATAGTATGCTCAATTTTGGTTTTCCTTATAACACATAAAATGGTGAATGTGCCTAGATCTTTGTGTTGCCTTAGTAATTTTCTTTGAATGATTTTAGACACATTCGCTCCTATATTTACTTTCTTATCTTTTCTTAATTTTCTCTTATTAATGTATAAATTTTTCAGAAAGTTAGCATACCTTGAATCTATTTTATCAAATCTAGCAAGATATGTTAACTTCTACTTTTATAAGGGAATCTAAAATTTGATTTTCATTCTCAATTTTCTTTACAGGAATAACTCTTCTTGGAAAAGAAAGAGAAATAGAAATATTAATGGAAGTTAGAGGTTTAGGGATAGAATTCACTTCACTTTCATTATGTATTATTTTCCTTTTTTGGTCACTTTTGGTTGTTCTATTTTAACTAAATACTTGCTTATAGATTTGATAATAAAGGCACATCAACTTAGATGCTACTTCTCAACATAATAGCATTCATAACTTATTTGCCTCTTACATTACTAGAAGAAGGTTATTTTGAATCTTGCTAAGTTAATTGGCTAATATGAGTTTGTAAATTTGTAATTATAGCTTTTATTCTTTGCTAGAATTGCAAGTTTTTTGCTATCATTTACTTGAAATGATGGCTAAGAAGAGGAGAATGTTCAATCTAGTTTGGAAACAAGATTGAGTGGTATTTTGTTACATGCAAAAGTATACTAAACTTAATCGAAATTACTACCATATCTAAAGTTTTGGTTATCTCTCCAACCAAGGTATTGATCATGTTACTAGTACTGGTTAGGTTGCTGTTATTGGCATTAATTAGGCTACTATTGTCACGACCCATTTTGACCATGACTAGCATGGATCCCATTTTTTATTTTCACAAGTCTTTATCAATTTTCACTCTTTTGATCTAATAAGGAATTCTAAATCTCAGGGGATTTAAAATTTTATTTTAAAATTTTCATGAAAAAATAAATAGAATCTCCTTTGTTTTTGAATACTTCTCGAGAGTTATACACCCTAACATTTATAAACCTATTTATTTCTAGATACGATAAAATTATATACATACACATAGCTCATTATAATTTCAATTTTATACACATACAATAATTCCACACATCATATATTTGAATGCTGATTGCATTTCTAACTATCAAATCTTTTACTAAAAGGGCCTTGATACTCTATGAATACGACAAACTCAAGCTTAACTTGAAATTATTGAGAATTAAACAAATGAGTTATGAGAACTTAATGAGCATTTATCTACCATTACTAAATCTCAGTTCATTTATGTTAAATGATTTCATGCTACTTAAAAGTTTGATTGGAAAAATAATTTCAATCCAAGCTCCTTGAGTTTTTGAATATGTGAAACCAATTCTTGGATGAAGTATCCACATGCACAACTTAAATTCTACATTTCCTAATATAAATTATAGCACATAATATTTATATCACACATTGCCCACTCCGGGTAGACATCACAATCATATAACAGCCATTAAGGCTCAAACATAAACAAATTATCATAATCATACTAAGTATTTGCAATCATGTCAAACAATGATATCTAATCATAGATAATTTCCAACATCAAATTATACATCTAGTTATAATAAACATACATATAATCACTTTTGGTTTCAGGGCGATTTCTATATTTTCTTAATCACTTGTCGAGAATTTCCCATTCAGCTCATAAATCAATCTTACATCCTTCATAGCTATTTGCCGAAAATTTTCCATCCATCTTCCACATCATAGGTTCATCGTTGTTCAGTATCCAATGCCACCATTGGCATGTTTCATGAGTAATATACACAATAGAGCTCAATTCTCGTATCACAGCTATTCGTAAGGCCATAAGTGTAAGATGACTAATTCATCATTTGAATGAACTATCATTATCATACTTTTACTGCACACTCTAATTAATTACCAATCCCTCAAATAATGATTTGTACTTATACCATGAAATTGAAGACATATATACATGAATATAAAATTTAAACTATTAATAGGAAGACATAATTCAAAATATCTAAATTATTCTTTACTAAGATAAAAATCAGTAGTAAGATATATACTCACCTGATAATGCTGATCCAACCTTAGAAACTTCAAAATTCCTATGTTCATTTTTTACCATTTCCTCCTAATATCAGATTTCAGAAGATCAATTCATAAATACTTAAATTTATTTCATTTCTTTCCAATTCACTATTTCAAGATCTACCCCTGCTTCACCATTTAAAATGATAAATTTACAAATATATACATATAGAAGGATTCCTCAATTCCTACTTGGTTTTGTCAGTTTCAACTTTATTCTATAATATATTAATAATTTAAATCATTAACTCTTTATATTTCGTAATTCAAATTTACACAAATAGAATGATTAATATTTGATAATCTTAACAAATTCCATTTACATCATTATAGCATACTGCCCTTAGCTTTATTTCAAGATAATTAAATTATACTTCATATAGCACACTTTTATAAAAGGATTACCATATATTCCAAATAAATATTTATGGGTTTTCTTGATATATATATATATATATGTCAAGATAATAGAACCAATCTTTTATTTATATGCCATAAATATGTATAAAATGAGTATCTTGGATTAATCAGCAAAACAACATAAAAATTAGAACTTTATAATACAGAATAGCTCACCGTCACCAAAGGAAGCTACAGGCAGCTCGACGACGCCAGAGAATATGGAAGCTCGTCGGAATTAAGATGCCATGTTGTTGTTAAAGCTAGCTTCAACCCATGCCACACGAGTCTGTTTCTTCATGGCCAGCCAGCGACCATTTGCACAACATGAGGAAGAGAACGCGCCAGAGATCCACCGAGGTAGATGCCAACGGTGACAGAAAGATTGGCCACGACCACCGCACGGTTTCAACCGCCTCGACTGCAGCTGCCAAGTTGGCTTCTTCCAATCGCCAAGAGTTGCTGTTAGCAAGACGACGTGCACAAAAAGGCCGCCCATGCGGTGGCGATGCTGGCATTGAAGAAGGGAGAAGGCGAAGAGAAACAAGATGAAACCAAAAAATAGACCCCGAGAGAGAGAGAGAGAGAGCCGATTTCGGGAATGAGAAGTGAGGAGAGAGAACCCAAGGAAAATAAGTGAGAGAGGGCGGTGAAAAAAGAGAAAATGAGAAGTTTGAGAAATAAACAGAAAAAGCAAAAATAAAAAGGGCAGCAGCTAGAAAATTAAGGAGAAAGGCATGGAAACTAAAAAAGGAGAGCTGTTCGATAATTAACGGGGAGGAGAGAGAAAATATCAATAGTTTTGAGTTTTATATTGCGTATCATGGGGGCACCATTAACCCACTTTCTTTTTTAATCTTAACCCTCCAAATAACTATATAAAATCCTAGCCATTAATTTATTAAAATAAAAACTAATTTCCATAAATTTAACTTTATTCAATTTCTCAATTTAATTATGTTCAATTCTCTCTTAATATATATATTTATATATTTTTGAAACTAAAATGATTACTTTAAACTTTCACAATTCTAAAAAATAATGTATTAAATACACACATTATTTCATAAATTCTTGTACCTATGATCATTAAAATATGTCAATTTGTAGGAAATTCCTTATAAAAATATTTTAAATTTATAATGACCATATATAAAATGAATAATTTTCAAATATTATTATAAGTATCATTTTCAATATTTTAAAACCTTCAATAAGAAAAATAAACTTAAAATTGAATATTAACCGAACAAATAAATATTTATCCATAAGTATTAAAGTTTATAAAATTTGAAATCTTAAACTTGGGATATTACAACTATTGGTATTGATATTATGATTTACCATGGAAGATTGTTGTTACATAGGCTTAAGGAGGTTGATACTCATTATTTTGTAATGAAGGGCAGAAATTAATAGGATGAGTTAGATATGAGTAAATTCAACAAAGTCTGGCAAAAAGAGAAGGAAGAACTTGGATTTGTTTGTTGTCCTGTTGCCATTTATCTAACTTAAAAAGTTAATTCATCTAATCTATTTTCCAATTTTTGCTTGTTTGAATTAGAGAAATTCATCTTATGCATATCCCTATAGCAACCATAATTTTGGTCCTAAGTTGTTAGGAGTTTGCTACCATGTTAACAATCAAGTCTCTAGCTACCATAAGGGTTTTGTCTACTAATGCTCCACCACTAACTACATCAATTATACTCTTATCCATGGGAAGAAGTCCTTTGTAAAAATATTGGATTAAGAGTTGCTCATTGATTTAGGGATATGGATAGCATGAACATAAATTCTTAAATCTCTCCTAATACTCATATAATATCTCATCATTCATTTGCCTTATGCCCCAAATTTCTTTTCTAATTACAACAACTTTTGAAGTAAGGAAGAACTTCTCTGGGAACAGTTGCTTCATATTATTTTAGCTTGAAATAGAACCTAGTTATAAGTAGTATAACCAATTTTTAGTTGCATTAGTAAGTGAGAAAGGAAATGCCATCAATTTAATATGGTCTTTTGAAATGTCATAAGGCTTCATGGTTAAGCATACCATATGGAATTCCTTCAAGTGTTTATAAAGGTTCTCACTTACAAGACTATGAAATCTAGGAAGCAAATGTATTAGATAAGACTTAAGCTCAAAATTAGTATCAAGTTCAGGATATTGGATTTTGAAAGGTTGGAAAGTAATATCAAGGATAGTTAATTCCTTTAAAGTCTTATTATTTTTCATATTATCAGAATTGTCCAGAAAATCATAATGAAAGGTAAGGAAATCGCAACTACTTGTATTTCTAGTCTTACAAAGAAAATGAAAAGTCTTATCAATTTTAAAATCAAAATCTAATAATTCACTAGTAGTTCTCCTAATCATGCACTACATTACACTAGACTACACTAGGCAAAATCATAAAGATATAAAAACACTAAAACACCAGTGCTATGGAAAATTACTCAAAACATATCTAATTAACCACCAGTGCTATGGAAAATTACTCAAAACATATCTAATTAACCTATCTAGACATTTTAAAATATTATAGGGCTACCATAGAATAAAGGCTATAACCATGTAGAACCAAAAAATATAATAAAAAATATTAAAAAATTAAAAGGTATTCAAAATGAGGAATTTAGCCAAAAAATAAAGGGGACTTGTGACTCTTGATGAGAAAAATATTTTTCTACCACAATAAAAAATTTTAGCTTAATCGAACTTAGTTACTTTGATACTTGTTCAAGAGGGATGTGTGCAACTTGTTTTAATGAGCCAAAAACCTATATTAAAGTATGAAATGAAGTAATATATGATGGAAAAGGAAGAAATGAAGTAGAGGAATATGCAATAGTTAAAGAATGCAAAAGAATGTAAAAAAGTGATAAATACGAGAAAATGCAAGGGAAACACTAAAAGATGCAAAATTTGACTACATTACTTGAACAATTATGCAACACACAACTAGTAAAAAAAAAGAAAAGATGAATTCAAGTGGATCCTTGACAATGAAGCCAAAATTTTGATAATGCGTCATAACACACCAAAATTAATGTTAGGATTTGGATCAACATATGTGGCAGAATTTTAAAATTTTTTATCCAATTCCCACCTAAGATCCATGCAAAATGGCGTAAATCAATATTAGGATTTTACCTTATTTATGCTCATGCTTTTTTTGAATGAATCCTTGAGAAACCCAAGAATCAAATGCCAGCTGGAATGTACAGCATCTCTACAGTATTCACATGGAGTGAACAATGACTTCTCTCCTCCACAAAGATACTAAGATTCGTCTCTCTCACTAGGATTAGGATTGAGTGTTTTCTGAGTGATTTAAGGTTTTCTTGAAGCTTATGTGCGTGAATTAAAGGGCTGCCTTCAAGTCCCTTTTATAAAACTAAGGCATGTCACAATCTTAGTCCTACTAGGATAATATTTCAAAAAAATCCTAATCACACTTAAGAAACATCACCTTATCTTTATCATATAGAGAGTGAAAAGAGATAGGACTTATCTATTAATTATCTAATATTAGATAATTGCATTATCTCATAATATAATTATCTAATATTAAATTAGCATATAATTATCTTATATTAGATAATAAATTATCTCATAATATAACTAATAACATAATTATCCGATATTACTTTAATATCAAATAATATCACATAATATTATATATATATATATATATATATATATATATATATATATATATTATGTGAAAAATATATTATTATCTTAATAATAATATATATGCACGAAAATAAGTTCAATTAATTGAATTTTAGTCTAATTAAAACCTAATTAATTATTATTTTATTCCTACTCCTTTTGTGTGATCATATAAGTTCTTATTATGTTAATAATAACTTATTTTAGGCCATAGATAGTGAGTGATATCTAACAATACATCACTGCCACTCAAGTAGTAAGAATGTCTGTAATTCGACATCTACCTAATATATGATCAACATTTTAATCATAATCCCTTTTGTAACAATATCCAAATCGAACTGGAGGCATGGAATGTGTCATCCTCATCAATATTCAATTTATATTTCTCAATATTGAGTAGACTTAAAACGAATGATTAATATCACATATTGATCTAATTGAGCATGGACATGCATTTCTAGATCTTACTCAATCAAGGGGCCAAGGATATTTCTCTTTGATATAAAAGTAATAAAATCCCATCTACATTAATTACTTCCCTTTATATGATTCGTGACACACCCAATCAATACTCTACTTGTCATCCCGATTAAATGTGACATAGGACGACATCAAAGTGAGTAACTTCTCATGTAGGGAATCATAGTGAGTTCAGATTAAAGGACTATGTGCATTTGTGGTCATATGAAAATAAATAATGACACGTCTATCCATGCAGTATTTTCACAGTGGGTTAATCCAATACATTATTCACTAATAATATACTCATGTATTGACTTGATATTAAATATTCATGATTCATAATTATCAGTCATTATACATGTTAGTTTCGATGTATTATTACTATTCTTTTCATAATAATACTTGACTAGAGGTATTTTAGGAATAGCAAAATTATTTCAAGGATAATTATTATATTTAAGTTATAACTTGTGCAAAATAAAATAAAATAATTATATTGCAAAAATAAAATATAATACATTGTGTAATATTACAATCATCTCTATGATTGGTTCCTAGGACACACACCAATAATTAATTATAACTAGTTTACTAAAAATTATACAATATAGGGTAACAAACCATATCATACTATAGTGGTCCATTTAATATATTCTTTCTCAATTATTTACTAACAATAATTATACAATTGTTTAAGCTTTTTATGCATTAAAAATAGAAGGAAAAAAATAAATAGAAAAGAAATAGGAATGCAAAATAGAATGCAAATAGTATATAAAACAAAATGAACATAGAACCAAAATTGGGATTTTGATTCAAAATTAAGATAAATGCATAAAACTAAATAAACATTAAAACATCAAAAAATAAAATCAATATAGCAAAGTAGTCAATGCAAAAATTTGAGAGCGCTTAGTGTGGATTAATTATAGATCATAAAATATTTCACTATTCCAATTAATTTTTCAACCTTAAATTATCCAAAACCTTTATAACAATTCATAAATCCTATGTTAGATGACCATCTAGGATTTAATTAATTAATATTATCAAAATTAAGTAACTGTTAAACTTTGTAAAGCTAAATCAAAATAAATTTAAAAATAAAATTTAATTGAGTTGAGGGATTAAACTAATCTTTAATTTAATCTTTCAATCCTTTATCCCTAATTGGAAAACCATGATTAATTAACCATAATTTAACATGAAAATAGATAAAAATTAAAAATCAAAAGGTTAAGTGCAAATTATACCAAATCAATATTCAACTTTTACAATTTCAAAGCAATCAACACAAAGAATTAATTAAAGAGGAAAATTAATTATAAGAAGCTAATATTATAAATTAGGATCTCATAATCTAATAGAGATGAACCTTAATATCTTTGAATTAGCCAAAAGTTTAGCCCTCTATGGTTGAAGAATAAGAAACTTCAAAGAAGGAAAAATGTTATCTTTGCTAAATTGTGTAGTGTATTGAAGTGCATAGTAATCTTGCCTTCTATATCTAACTTGATAAACACTAAAACCTAATGGACTTGAATCCTATGCCTCTTAAGGTTAAAAAAAATAGAGCTTTGCTAAGTTTAGAAGTTCAAAACCTATTTTGCAAAACAATTTACTACAAGAGTTATAGTAGTGAAATTTCATAGGTTTGAATTTCACCCCAATGTAAAATTACTAAAACTATATAGTTTAAATAAACCACAAATATAAAAGTTATAAAGCGAAATCACATGACACTTTATACACTAGTTTCACATTAATTAGATCTCTGGAGCTCCAAATATGGCCCAAAAATTAAAGTTGGGTTAGATGAATAAAAATAGGGCTTCAATTTCTTAGCTAAATTAATCCTTCCTAATGTCTAAATTAGGCTTAAACCAAAATATAATAGTTATAGAGCTTTCTTTAAGCTTTCCAAGGATATAAGAATTAACCAAATCCAATATACAAAACTAAAGATATAGCTAAAAATTTAAAACAATGTAAAAATCCTACATTAACCAAATAATGTCAAATCATTGTAAAACTAACCCTAAGTCACATAACAAGGCTAGTTCCATAAAATTAACATATTTACCATATTGGGAGGCATGAAATAAGGGGAAAGAATATTTATAAAATCTTACACATTAATGGGTCAAAGTAAGGCTAAGTTTCTTGGGTAAGATTATAATCATTATAAATTGAAGCATTAATTTCCATTAGATGACATTGACCTACTATTTTTTTGATGTAGTGCCTTATGCAAATTGAAAATATAGAGTGTGTTTACTACATTATATGATACATGATTGATATATTATGTATTTGATGAAATTTGCATATAGTAATCATTTTTACTCATTTGTAACTCTTTACATGCTTGCCTGAATTGACTGATATAATAAGTTATGTATAAAAATTGTAATACTTTGATGACAACACCAAATTATAAACTCAACACAAACTTAATGAAGTGCAAAAGCTTTAAGTAGGGTATCTCCTTAAAGCTAAATCTATAATAGAATGAATGGTATTAGTTCTGTGTATCTTAATATGCAATGTTAGGTTTAGGTTGTAACTAGTTGTAATTTTTTATAATAGTACTTTATTTGTAAATAACATAGTTCTAGTTTTCTTTCTTTCTTTAACTAATGTTGTTATTGATCTTAATGTAAAAATGAAAGTTGAAAAGCTTTATATAAAAGCTTTAACAATAGTTTTTGTTGTTATAGTCAAATGCTATCTATTTCTACTATAGCTTTAGATTAAAAAATTTGTTTTAGAAAGGATATTAATTATTTACCACAAATAAGCATCTGAAATAATGATATTGATTTTTAATAAATATTTAATGAGAAATTTCAAAATTACCACATTACTTATTTCATAAATAATTGACATCCTAATGTTTCATACTAGGATGACATCGTTGACATTTAGATGTCAATTTTTTAATTTATAATTGACTTCTATGTTGTAGTTTAGAATAAATGCATCACTATTTTAGAAGTCAATTTTGCATTGAAAATCAAAATCTAAAGGAAAACAATGTCTTCTGACAACTTCTTTACAAAAATCCCTAATGGGAGTTGAAAATAAAAAAAGTAAAGCACTACTGTCAATTGCATATTTCATTTAATGCTTTTCCAACCCTAAAAAAGTTTTGAAAATGATATTTTAGCTAATTATGTATGCACACTATGCAAGTTTGCCATTTATGCTTATAGAATCTTTGTTTTGTATTTATGTTCATTAATTATTTTGGGAAATTAATGCTTTATTAGCCTATTGCTAAATATGTAAGGTTAAGCACTCCTTAGAAAAATGTAGCATATAAATGTAAAGATTTGTTTAGGTTTTGTGTTTATACTTGTAATTAAATTTCTAGTTTCATAATCAACTATATTTTGTTACATATTATTTTGATGTGATTTTTATAGGTTTTATACGTAAGAAATTTAATTTAATACATCTTCTTTGGACTTTAAAGGCATTATTAACCATTAATATATATGAAATATGTAATACCATCATTAATTTAAACTAATTTTAAATACTCATGTCATTTATAGGGATTGGATTCAATAATGGCTTTCTAGGGAAGGTCAAATTCATATATTAAGCAATAGATACCAAGATATATTTTGGACGCATCCAACCCTAATTATGGTATTAGATGTAACCTATCAATGCCTTTACACTTTTATTCATTTAAAATTATTGAAATTAAAAATATATAATTTCATAGGAAATGTTAGTTTTTATTTTAGTTAGGATGTTTTATAAGGTTATATAGGGAACATAGAGGTATATACATGAAGAATAGGGAGAATAAATACCGAGAAATGTATAGAAGGAATAAATACTACCAATAATTAAGGAATATGAGGAGTAAGTTAGGATTTAAGGGGTATAGGGGGTTAAAAAACACCACATCAATTGTTTAATGAAACTAACATGATATATGAGATATTACATGTTAGAATTTTAAAAACATCTAACGTATCATATTTTTTCCCACAACAGATCACAAAAAATGACATTTGTTATTTTCTATATAATAATTGATGTAATTGTTACTTTTAATGTCAATTATATAATTGATTTCAAAACTAAAATATAATGATTCTTGCTTAGATATTGGTTAAAAACTAACATAGTTTTGTTAAATACTTGACATTTATTTGCATTTCAGTAGTAGTGCTAGCTAATTATCTAAGCAATCAATAATCAATGAAGAGTAAAATAAAATTTATAATTGAATTAAATGTAAAATGAAGATCAAGGTCTTAAAATTAAACCAAGTTTGAATGATAACCCATTAAATTGATTAAAGAAATTAGTCACTCATGATAGTTTACAATAAAAATGGGAGAAACGAAGAAAGCTATCTTAAGTGTTGTGTTTGCCTTTAGAGGTTAAGAACCTAATAAATATGACCTCTAAAGGAGAAAATCCTATTATGTAACAAGGTTTTTATGGTTAAAAAGAATTAAGGTTTGGTTAATTTATAAGCTTAGAATTTATCTTACAAAATTAGAACTTTAGGATATTTTACTATAGTAAATACTGTAATTCAACCTTATGCCATTGAATTACCATTAAAATGGTTTAGTTTAAAGCAAGTCTCGAAATATTTTAGGTTATATCTTAGGAAATTTTAGGCTTTGGTTTAACACCATTTTAACCCTTAAAACTCTAATATTTATACCTAAATTAGTGAGGCTAGGTCCAATTGTAGAACAATATTGCATCATCTTTCTAACCAATTTGAACCTCTAAATGACCAAATTAATTGGGTTTTCTTATCATAACTATAGAATTGGGATATAGCAACACCGTATTAACTTCAATTAGAGTGAAAATTGACATAGATAATAGTGTGATAATATTTTTGGAAATACAAGCAAATTCTCATGTCAATTATAATTAAAAATTGGTATTGTAAAACAATATTATCTTTTCTACATTGGTTATTAATGAATTAAAGTTAATTAAAGTCTAAGAGTTAGTTTAGAAATTGGCTCAAAAAAAATTTTTCATATTAGTTATTTAGAAATTAACATAAAAAATGAAGGTAAACCATTAAATATGAATAAGTATCAAACATTAGACATTGGTTCTTACCTAAAGCCAGTAATGTAAGTTTGCCCTAGGTGGCATTTTAGTAATTATGCATAGAATATAAGATATTAATTCTATAATAGTTAACATGGAAAGTTTTAACTTCAGTTATTTAATAATAATCTATTTAAAAAATGTTACCACTAGCATGTCCTTGTCTTTGTTTCTCAGAACTATAAATGGTGCTACAACTTTTTCATTCTCTCTAATTGATTTTCTTTGGCATTTGTTTGGCAATTGTGTGGCATTAACTTTTAGCATCTTTAAAAATCTACTCTTATCTATCTATGATATTTTCTCTAGTTCTTTTGTTCTTTATGAGCATTTTATATTTTAATTGTAATCTTCGGGATTAAATAGATAGCATTGTCACATATTGTTGAAAAACTTTTATTTTTTTTTAAATTACTCTTTCATTGTTATGTATATGGTTTAGAAGCATTATTTAACATAAAGAGTTGATATATTTGAATACATATCCTATTTTATGCTCATATTTTTGAAAATCTCATTTTTGCTTGGATATTACATTTTTGGAGTAAATTTCTACATTGGTGTGGTGTTGCTTGAATGTTATTTTTGAAAATGTCAATTTGTTATGGGTAAAATTTTGTTCTAAGATCATACCAAATATGATAAAATGATATGTAATGATTCCTTATTATTTAAGTTATCACATGTATGTGTTCAATTGTTTATCAAATGTTGCTCAACATATATGTTAAATGCTTATGTTGATTTTGTTAAAAATCTTCAAACAAAACCAACATGGATTTAGCTTATTCCAATAAAGGTTGTTAGAAAAGGAAAGGAGTTAGGGATTTTACAATTATGAGGAGCACAATCCTTAACTAGATCAAAGGAGATAACTAAAGAGTAAACTTCATGTTGTCATTGATTTTTTGGTTACCTTGCAAGTTACCTTTAGTATACACAAGGATTCTAAATGCCATGTCCTAAGTATTATGGGCTAAAAGTGGAAGGATTTTAAGTATAAGTTAGAAAAAGAGAATATCGATGATGTAGGGATGATGGTAGAACTTGCCTTAAAAAATATTATTTAATTGATGCTTAAATATAGGAAAAGATTATGGAGATATACTACTTAGAATAGTTTTAGTTAAATATGTCCATCTCAGTATTGTTATCTTTCTTCTATGATTGACAGTAAGGAATGTCCTCTCATCATTTGTTTTGCTTTTTGATTAATTAGTTGTAAGTGCACAGAATAAGATGAACTAAGCTAAAACATCTACAAGGATAGGTTGTCTCGAGCAAATACATGAAGCTGAAAGAAGAGCTTATCAAGAAAAGGATTAAAGCTAATGAGAAGGTTAGTGATCAACTTAATAATCAAGCATCTACCTTTATCTCCCCCTTACAATGACATGATTTATAGCTGAGAGTTAAAGTCAATAAGAAAGGTGAATTCACAATAAAGGAGAGTTAGTAGGTTGCTTAGCAAATTATAAGTGAAGTCATTATTTATTTTTCAAATATGGAATGTGTTGTTCATGTTACTAGCATATGACTAGTCATGTTTAATTAAAATTTTGCTAGGATAAGCTCATGCAACAAGCTACCAAAGAAAAGTTTTCAATAGAAGGGAAGAAAAAGATCTTGACTACTAACCTAGTAACTTAAAAGTATCTCAAACTTGTAAGTGGCATTAGAGGATTAGTAGGACTTAAAGTTTACTTTGAGGGAACTTTAACAGGTCCTTATAGTAGAGGACTATTTGATAGAGATATTATAGAGCTCATGGTTGAAATAAGGATAATTTGAAGAAGGACATTCTGCAGGAAGTGATGGCCATGCTCTAAAAGGAGGGAAAGACACTAGTTACCTTGAGGGAGGAGAAAGAGAAGGTATAGATAGCAACCCTTATGCTATAGTATGGTAACTGTTACCTCACTAATCTCAACCTTTTTAACCAATTTCCATAGATAAATTCCTATCATCCTATTGCTTATTGCTAAATACTCTGCAATAATATCATAATTTTACATTAATATTAATTAACTAGTTTATTTTTCATTACAATGTGGATGTAATTGTGTTCTCACTACTACAAACTAGTTAATTAATATTGGGTGTTTAGGAGATTGCATGTTGGAAAATGACTAATGTGTAATTGAGTAATATAGTATATGTGATTTTAATTTTGGTTAATACTATTCATGTTTCTATCACCATAGGAAATAACCATAAACATTTACTTTCTAAAAATTGACATCTAGTGCCCATAATAACATGTTAGTTTGTTTAAATAACCGATATTATATATCCACCCCATCCACCTAAAGCTTGACCCTATTTCCTCATTCCTTCACCAGAAATCTTAACCTTATCCCTATGCTCTAGCTCCTAATTTCTCACTCCCTTATCCTAAATTTTAACCCCATCGCTATATTCCTCATTCTTTTATCCTCCTTATTAGGGATGCAAATAAGTTAAGCTAAGCCAAACATATGAATAGCAAGCTCAAGCTTAGTAGTATTAAATGAGCTCAAGCTCATTGAGCTAAGAAAAGTTGAGCTTGATTAAAATATGAGCTTAAACAAAATTATTTGAGCTTAAAAGAGCCTCAAATTTTTAGCTCCTAAATTTCTCATCAAGCCTAGGTATTAGGTTATGCTCAAGCTTAAATGAGCTTAAACAAGCTTATAGGAGCCTATAATAGTTCAATGAGTCCTTTTCCCCTTTTTTTTTTCTCTAAACAATTCCCACTTTAACACTAGCCTAATGATTATTCTAAATAGGTCAAAAAGGAGTATTTTAAGCAAGCTAAATTAAATTTAATTCAAGAATTTTACAATTTATAAAACTATAATTTTCCGTTCCATCAAACTACTTTAGAATACCAAATATAAAGACAAATAGAAATAAACAATGAAAATTATTGTTAAAAAGGTAAAATAGAAATAGGTAAAATTTATCAATTAATTATAACATGAGAATAACTTACTAAAAGTTCTAAGATAAAGAAAAAATTTTATAATGAAAGTAGTAAGTATCTCTATATTTTAAGCCTAAAAAATGTAGGAATTGATGTATGAAATAAGTTAAAAGTAGAATTATAACAAAGTTAATTTAAAAAGTAGCAAAGAAAATTAAAGAGGAAAAAAAGCTTCATTATCTCTTGAAAATATGAACAAAATATGCCTCTTCATTACTTAATGAATTCCTTTTTTCTCTTTTTTTAAGTGAACTAAGTTATTAAAATAATGAAATCAAAAGGAAAATGAGTGGTAAAGAAGTTAATGATAAGATTAAATTAAACAAGGCAACAAAGATTAACGAAAAATTTGAATATGGTAAAGAACTACTTTTTTTGTTTAACTTAGATATAACTATCACTATACATGAAAATCTAACTCAGAAAAACACCTTTTAATTAAATAGTTTCAAAATCAAAACCCACCACCATATAACATTTGCTAGCCCTATAAGATTGTTGGTTGCTTTCTTTTTAAATCTCTAAAATAGCCATAAATTTGTTCTTTTATATACAAATGCAAATACATAAATGATTATAAGATAACACAAAGAAGAATAATGATGCAATGCAAACTTGATTTTTGTACTTAGTATGAGGCACTATAACTTTTTTTGGGAGATACTAACTTGTTGCAAGCTCTTGTAACTCTAGTGTATGCTTCTTATGATATAACATAATTTAGACTTTTATGTGCATTTAAGGTTGTTCAAAAATGCAATAATAGAAAGCATATATAGGGTCATTCATCATGCAATATAAAAACCCATCTTTTAAAATTAAACCAAATACCAAAGTTTTTAATCCTAATATAAGATGTTCTTACATCTATTAAGTTCATCACAAAACTACTACAAAAGAATTTAATAACTATACATAACACTAACAACTAATAGGCACTAGAAAATGAAACTTAGCTAACATAAAACAAACAAGCACTAGAAAGCTAATTATCCCAAGTACTACAACTTCTTCATTCAACCTCAATGCCCAAAATTAGCTTTTTGAAATTGCAAAGTGGAAATGATCACATTGTAATAACCAAATAAAGCTAAAAGTAACATACTTCATGCAGAAATGAATTCAAAATACAAACAAGGACATAAACCTAAATCTAAAGGATTGAATGTATGATTTCTTTTGAATTTTCTTTCTTCTACAAAGTAAGAATATCACATAATAAGAATAATATGAACCGACTAAATAAAAATTACAAAAAACAAAAAAAAGTTAGAAACTATAATATACTAATAATAGGCTTTTTCTTCTCTGCATACTGTTGTCTATTTGATCTCCCTCATAAAGAAGAACTTGCATTAACTTAGTTGCTAATTTGGCATGATACCTCTCAATAACTCTAGTTTCACCACTAAAAGTAGACTTTGAGGCAATCATAGTGATTGGTATGGTGAGGATATCATGGGCCATTTTAGAACGAACATAGTACTTTAAGTTCTTAGCTTTACACAAACTTAGTGCATTGAATTTAAGCCTATTAGCTTTACAAATGTAGACACCTTCTTTTAAATAAATGTCAAATTTAAAATTTTATAGTTGAATGATTTCACCTTCTCATAGAAACTGATTAAATCTTTAACCAACTTGAAGAATTAGTTGAAATCGTGCCTGCACTAGTAGAAGAATTAAAGTAACTTTAAAAACTAAGCTTATTAGTTTCAAAACACTGTAAAGCAATATATTCAACATATAACTTACATAAAGTGTCCTAAACTTTTAAAAATTCAATTGAGCTTCATTTGGTGGATAAATTGTTAGAGAAAAAAATCAGTTACCTTCATCTTGCACCTTAGGTCTAGGATAGTAGCAATAGACATCAATAAATTACATTCCCCTTAATATTTATTGATTTTTTGCTTCATTCTTGCTACGATCTATTGATTGTATAAACTTATCATCATCTTCAAATCTTTTATCTAGCATTTCCTTGATAGTTTAAGCCTTATGTAAGAATAGATTAGATGTTGGATACTTCATGAAATACATGAATGGCTATATAGAAAACCTCCAAAATGGAATAAATTTTTCTAAATTTTTCCTAATTTCCTTTGCTTGAGCAATAAAGATAGTGTGCATCTCTTTCATTGTACCTTGAAAAAATATTTTTAAATTAAAAAGCATTTGATAACATCTCATAAGTTGATTTTCAATGTGTCTTACATTCAAGTATAAGTTTCCTTACGGCAATTGAAGTTGTTGTGCAATCTTTACAAATGCCTTCAGCCTCGCTTCATTTTCTTTGAAATATCTAACACTCACTTGAACATTATAGATGATGTCTTTGATTTTGTCAAGCCCATATTGAACTATGATGTTAAAGGTATGACAACAACACTAAACATAAAACAAGTTCTATCAAACTTCTTATTACAACATCATTGCTGGAAGCATTATTGATTAAGATTATGTGCAATTACTTTATTCCCCACTTGATTAAACTCTTGAAAATTACATCACTAATTTCAATTCCACCATAAGGAGGTTCTAGATGCACAAAATTCAAAACACATTTTTGTGACTTCCACTTTATATCAATCCAATGGCTTGTGAGAACCATGTACTTGCTAATTTTTTTCCTTCCATAAATTTGTTGTCAAGCTAATTTTGCTAACACTTTTTTAAGTTGCCTTTAGCTTTTTTCATTCCATCTCATACACTAATTTAGAATTAACTTTACATGATTCACATGATATCTTGTTCCATTCAAGCATTCCTTTTTTTTTTTATAATATTATAGCCTTTTTCTTTAACAATCTTAAAAGGAAGTTCATGCATTAGTACCCAAATAACCATTGACTCTCTCTTTTTTTGACATATCAAGCCTTTTATCAATAATTAACAAAATTTGTTCTTTAGTAATTATAGAAGAATTAGCCCGTTAGAATTTCAATAGACCTTAACATTTAAGAGTATGCTTCTTTTTTAGACAAACTTGTATGAAATTTTAAATGTGTAGTGCAACTACTTTTCAAAATGGAAAGCTTCTTTTAGTAATGGTTACATTTTACCTTTTTAGTGTTATCTACATGTGCCACTTCAATAAACTTCGTCCAAACTTTGGACATGTTAATAAATTTTTTTGAATGGATTTTCTTTAGTTTATTCAACTTATTGTACAATAAGATCATTTAATGTTCAACTTAGGACATTGCTTCCACTTGAAGATAATGGCTGATTAGATTCTACTTTAAGTGGACCATTTGACATATTTATTACAAATAAACCATATATTAATGACTTATATAGAAGTAAATACCAAAATCATGAAAACTTCATCATAAATTAGAGTTACAATACAAGCATGGTTAGTAAATCATTTGTCATTGATTGATAATAGTAAACAAATATCAAAGAAGATGAATTTTTTTTATTATATAAAGTAGCTATAAAAATTTTTAACATAAATTTCTTTGCATAAGTACACACATTTGTTCAGTTGCATTTTTTCACTTCATTATTTAGAAACCTCATGGAAATGAGATTATTTTTTTGAAAGTCCACCTTGGTGGTGCAATGATGTATGTCATTTTATACCAAAAATTAACACTAAACTTATTTTTAACACATAGATAAGGCAAGTTCAAGTCAAATCTAAGAGAGTAGAAATTAATTAATGAAAATAAAATATAGAAATAAAGTGATTTTCAAAAGCAATTTAAATAAAAAATAAAAAAAAATTAAAGTAAAGTATAATGAAATACAAAAGCTCAGTACAAAATAAGTAGCTTTAGAGTTTCTTTTAAGCCTACAACTTTCCAATGATAAAAAAATCACCTCATTTCCACATCTAAAACTCAAGTTATAGTTGAAAACCTAAAATAGTATAAAAATCTAGCATTAAAACCTTGAAAAACCATCATCCAATCATATAACAAGGCCAATTTAATAAAATTAAGCATATAAAATGACTATAAAGCATAAATAGGAGGAAATATAGACAATATTTTACACATCAAATTCTTCCACGCTTAGCCTTTGCACGACCTCGTGTAAACACAACTTTATTCAAAACTAAAGACAAAAGACTTATTTTCCATAAATTTTAAAATCATAATTTTCACAAACAAGAAAAAAAATTAAAGCCATCAAGCAACATAACATATCATGAATAAAAATGTTAACAAACTTGAAATTAACTAACATAATAACTTCAGTTAAAAAGGATAGATCAAGATGATGGATTTTCTCAAAATTCACTTTCCAACTCTCAAGTATTTAGGATAAATGTTTCACACAAATTCATTTCATGAAAATGTAATACCATAAGCTTGCTTATTATCTAATCTCTATTACTCAAATCATATTCACAACATAAATTAAAAGGACTTTATTCAAAGTTATAATGGGGCGAAGGAAAAAGAAAGGAAAATTAGAAGATATGAAGGTTAAAAAACTAAGAAAACCAATGGAGCATTTAAACTATAAACATATAGGCAAATTATTAATAATTATGACTCAACACAACAACCTAACTTTATATTCAAACACTCATCAATTTCTTTCTTTTTTTCCTTTTCTTTCCAAATTCTTTTTTTCAATTTAGCCTTCTTTTTCTACCCTTTTTTCTTCTTCTTTTCTTGCTATCTTTCTCTCTCTTTTTTTAACTAACCTTTGAACTTAATGTTGATGAATTTTCATAACACACACACCTTTGCACTTATTTAAGAATCCATCTCACAAGAATCCAAATGCTCTAATGTTAGGTAAAGACACTTATTTTTAATTAGAAAATATGCTTATAAGCTAATCAATAAGTAAAAGGCAATTACACTTAAAGGGGACTTAACAAAGATAAAATTTTAAAGTTGGCTTATTTGGCACTAACTTAAGCAAAGAATGCTTTTATCATTTTTGTGCATACATGTGCAAATATAATCTTAAAAAGAAAGAAAGAAAGTTTTAGAGAAACAAAATCATGTAAGAACATCTCACACAAGAAAGGAAAATGAAAAGCATAAATACTTAACAAAATAGGAAATACTATCACAAGGAAAGTCATGCTACCAAATTCAATCTACCAATTGAAAACCCATTACTATATCAATCAATTTTAAAAAGCAAAATAACTCATTCAATTAGATTATGAATCCTATCCAACATCAATTGAATCTTATTCATAAAAAATAAAAAATATTTCTATCAATGGAAAACAAATAGAATGACTTAAAAAGACTAAAAAAAAGTAAAAAATACTTCTTTTTTTCTCTTTTTTTATTTTTTTACACAAAAATTCCAAAGAAAGTATGAAAACTTAAAAGAAAACAAATAAAATCCTAAAATTCTCTCCTTCCCTACTTAAAACTTATATTGTCCTTAATATAAAGCATATTAATATCAAGAAAGATAAGAAACAAGTAAAATAAAAGAGAAGGAAACAAAAATATAAGTCTAAAAAATTTGAGTTGCCTTCCAAGAAGTACCTTTCTTTAACATCTTTGGCTAGATATTTTTAATTTATAATTATAGCCTTAAACAAATCTAATAAAGAACACTTCAAATGGTTACCTATGATGTTCACTTTCAAAATTGGTATATCCATTAACCTTTTACTAAGTGTTAACCTTAGATCATTCCTCCTTTACAAATCAAAGTCATCCTGTACTATGAAATCAATCTAGTCAATAGAAAGAAATAAACTTTAGGAGGATTTTTCATAACCTTGAAAACTTTAGGTTTTTCTATCACTCTAATATGCACATCAATTTCTTCTTTTTCTTATTTTTCTTCATCAATCTCCTTTTAAGGCATATTAATTCCTACCTTAATGAAAGTTTCTAAAATCTTTTTTTTTCTTGGCATTTTCATGGCTACAAGGAAAAGGAAGAAAAATAGAAGAATCAACAAAAAGAATGGAATTAGGTGCAAATTGTACATCAAATTAAAGACGTTGGTTTCTTTTTTTTTCTTTTTGTTCACTTGCTGGGTGGGAGATAGAAGGTAACTAACTTGTATACTAACTTTCCAACTTACTAAAAGATAAGGCAAGTTGCCTCTCTTGAGTCTTTGAAATTTTTAAGCTTCCTATCATTTATTATTAGAATTGTGTTATCTCCTAGTGAAATTGCATTGTATTCTATTGAAGTTACTCAATAAGTTCTATAAGTTCCATCCTTGAAGTTTGAGTTTTAAATATTGATGGATGCTTTTCAATAGAAGGTTGATATTAATTATGACTCACTTGTTTGTCATCACTAAAAATTGAATGATCTTACCAACTTGGATTTTAGGAATTAGAATTTAGAGCATGATAGCACTCAAGTGGGCATGGAAATCTTCTTACTAAATGAAATGGCTTAAATGATTCATATCTTTGAAACTCTAGATATATATTCGAAAGATGTCAAGCCATATGACACAAATCACACATTTGATTTTTCTACATCAGTGTTACAACTAATTGACTAACAATAAAGATTAATTTAGAAAGTTATTGCTCAATTCTAAATGTAGATATCTTATTAAAATCACTACAAAAAGCCATTTTTTTAAAAAAATTTAATTACTTAATTAATGAAAGTTCCTAACACATTTTGGATTAAAATTTAAGTCAAAATTATAGGAGGAAACATTCATACATTGAAGGGAACAAGAATTGAATGAAAACAAAAAAAAACTAGAAAATACAAAAAATAGAAAAATACTAAAAAAATTAGAAAACATCACTAAATAAACACTTTTTTACAAAAAAATGTTAGGGTGAAGGGCACCCTGTTGGTGTGTGTCCTAGAACCAATCATATAAGATGATTAGAGTTATACACAATGTATTATATTTTATTTTAGGCAATTTAATTATTATATTTGTTTTTATTATTATTATGCGCAATTTATAACTTAATATAATAATTATCCTTAGAATAGCTTTGCTATTCCTAAAATGCCCCTAGTCAAGTATTATTACGAAAATAATAGTAATAATACATCGAGACTAGCATGTATAGTGACTGATGATTACGAATTATGGATATGTGATATCAAGTCAATACATGAGTACATTGCTAAGTGAACAATGTACTGGACTGACCCACTATGAGAATATTGCATGGATAAACGTGTCATAAGTTATTTTCATATGATCACAACTACACATAAACCTTTGACCTGAAGTCACTACAGTTCCCTACATGAGGAATTACTCACTTTAATATTGTCCTATGTCACCTTTAATCAGGATGACAAGTAAGGCATTGATTGGGTGTGTCATAAATCATGCAGAGGGAAGTGAGTGATGTAAATGGGATTTTGTTACTCTTGTATAAAAGAGAAATATCCTTGGGCCCCTTGATTGAGTGAGACTTAGAAATGCATAGTCATGCTCAGTTGAATTAATATGTGATATTAATTATTTATTTTAAGTCTACTCAGTATCAAGAAATATAAATTGAACATTGACGAGGATGACACATTCCATGCCTCCAGTTCAATTTGGATATTATTACAAAAGGGTTATGATGCAAAACGTTGATCATGTATTAGGTGGATGTCGAATCATAGACATTCTTACTACTTGAGTGGCAGTGATGTATTGCTAGATACCGCTTGCTGTCTATGGCTCAATAATAAGTCATTGTCAACGTAGTAAGAACGTACAGGGTCACACAAAAGGAGTAGGAATAAGACAATAATTAATTGGACTTTAATTATATTAATATCCAATTAATTGAACTTATTTTTGTGCATATATATATTATTAAGAATAATAATTCACATTTTATATATATATATATATATATATATATATTATGTGATATTATTTGATATTTAATATTATTTGATATTAAAGAAATATCAAATAATTATCTTATCAGATATTAGATAAATATATTATGAGATAATATTATTCTGATATTTGATAACTATATGCAATTATCTAATAATTAAGATATTTATATTATGAGATAATATTATTATCTAATATTAGATAAGTCTTATCTCTTCCCATTATCTCTAAGATAAGGATAAGATGAGTTGTTAAGTGTGATTAGGATTTTAGAAGCATTATCCTAGTAGGACTAGGATTATGGCTTGCCTAAGTTCTATAAAAGGGGATTTGAGGGCAGCACTTAATAATCACGTTTTAAGCTTCCATAAAAACCCTAAATCACTCAGAAACATCCAATCCTAATTCTTAGAGAGAAAAATGCATCCTAGCAGATGCGTGGAGGGTAAGAGGTCGTTGTTCACTCCGTGTGGATACCGTAGAGACGCTGTACCTTCCGGCTGGCGTTTGATTCATCCGCTCTCAAGTTTTGATCAGTAGAAACACGAGTGCCTAATAGGTAAAACCCTAATCATTGACTTATGCTTTTTGCATGGATCCTAGGTAGAATTCGGATCAAAAATTTAAAATTTCGCTGCATGTGATAATCCGAATTCCCAACACACCCTTGATCTTTCTTAGAATATCAAATCTTTGTCTCCAAATTCCATAGCAAACATTGTTACTTAGCAATACCAACAAGCTAGAAAAACACTAAAATTTGAACAAAAACAAGTTAAAAATAAAGAAAAATAAACACCAATTGCATAATTTATTCATTAATAATAATGCCAAAATTTTGATGCTTATCATTTGACACTAAAAATTAATAGTAAACCTACTCTAACACATACATTGGTTGAGTCCAGTTCAAATCTAAAAGAATAGAAATTAATTGGTGAAAATAGAATATAAAAATAGGAGGTTTTCAAAAGTAATTTAAATAAAACAATAAAAATAAAATCAAAGTAAAATATAATAGAATATAAAAACTTAGTTCAAGGAATATAGCACTCCAATATATAGAATTATCATTGACCCTTAACAAAATTCATATTTAATTCAATTATTTAACCAAAAATTACCTTGATGCCAATAGTAGTTATGAAAGTTCCTAATGATGATTTATCTAGAATAAGTGCTTAAACTAACCTATTACTTAATTTCAATTTAAGGCACATGCCTAAATCTAATGAATTATAGTATTAAACATCAAGAATAAAGTTAAGACCTAATCAATAACTTTACATACAAAAATTATTAATTTTTCCTGTATTTTTTTAGGCAACTAATGATTTATCCAGCTATCAAATCACCAAAATCTAATTATTATGATTACAATCAATTACTACTCACTTATACAAAAGAATTAATCATAACTAATTTTTTAGTTATAGACTACGATAGGTAATTAACTAACCAATTGTAATTAGCAAAATATCTAAGCAATCATTCACAACATAAGTAGAAAAACAAGAGATAATCAAATTAAAGTAAAGTTAAGTGAAAGGTCTCAAAATCAATCTAAATTGGAGTGCTAATCCTTTAAATTGGTGTAGAAATTTAGCCACCCATGGTGGAATACAAAGAAAGGTAGAAGAAAAAGAGTTATTATCTAGAGTTGTGTTCTTGTCATTGGAGGCACAAAATCTTTATATCTGAATCCTTTTACTACAAAACCTAATAGGTTAAGTAAATATGTCTCCTAAGGTTACAAAGAATGGGGTCTTGCTAATTTTAGAAGCTCATAATATATTTTATTATTTAATCTACTAACAATATTTCACTACAATAATTTTTGTCACTCTACTTGCAACTCAAGTTTAGTTATCAAAATGCCGTAGTTTCACTAAACCCTAAACATGAAAGTTATCAAGCCAGGTTATAGCCAACTTTCAATATTAGTTTCACATTAATTGGACTTTTGAAGCTCTTAATAAAGCCCAAAAACCAAGAGTAGTTTAGCATAGATAGAAAAAAAGTATCAATTTTATGATCATTTTTACCTTCCAAACATTTGAATTGGGCTTTAACCAAAATATGAAAGTTTTATAATTTCTTTTAAGATTTCTAACAATAAAAATATCATCAATTTCCATATTTGAAAGTCAAGGCATAGGTAAAAACCTAAAATAGTCTAAAAATTTGGCATGAACAAAATGATTACAAAACATTGAAAAACCATTACCCAATCACATAACAAAGCAAATTCCATCAATTTAAGCATATATAACTCATTAAGTGACATAAAATAGGAGGAAATAATATAGAAAATATTTTGCATATCATGTAACATTAAGTTTTAACATATATAAACTTGAAATAATAGTAAAACAATATCAAAGTTATTAAAATTATGCTTTGTATATATTTGAAATAATGTGTTTCAATTTGTAAACAATAAAGATAATTCTTAGTGACCTAAAAATTTATGTAGTTAAAAATAATATATTCTTTTATTAAACTTTGTTGTTCTTGTTAGAGAGCCATCTTAATCTTCTCTCTATTATTTCATTTCTATTGAATTGAAGATTTCTAAAAGGATGATATAGGAAATTTAGTAATGATAAGGGAATAATTATTAGATTTTAACTAATAGTCATAGGATTTGTCTTTTCATCCATTTGTCAATTGCCAATATAATAAAATTCTCTATAAAAAAAATTATGTACTAACATACACAAATTAATTTTAGTTCATTTTGCTTTATGTATATTATTTTTATTCAAGAAACAATTCAACGAGATAGCTACTAAAGCATTATAATCTGCTTACATTAGGACAATACAAAGGTATAATAGAAGAAGAAAAGGTATAAACATGATGGTATTAATGATTGGTTAACTTTTGAAGCCTATAACAATCCTATCATTCTAAAATAGAAAGTGAAGAAATGCCATTACATACAAAGAAGCAAAGCTTATAAATTTAAACATAGGTGGAAATAGAAAGCAATATTATAATCTTTTTTGTAGGACAATGTAAAATTTTAATCTATCAAAATGCAAAAGCTTAGTATTCAACAATTATGATCAATTCAACCATCAAAATAATTAGTGCACAATAATCTAGTTTCAAATATACATAAGCCCCAACTGAAATAAATGTTCAAACAAAGCAATGTCTAGTGAAATAAAGTGGCAAAAGGTGAAATAAACATTGAGTTGCAAATAATAAATGAAAAATTATGATGGAAGCCTTTGGTTTAAAACAAGTATTTGAAGATAGTGAAAAATATAATACCTAATTTGTAAAAAGAAAACAACAATATGGCAAAGAGAATTTATGCAACAATGGCATCATGGATGAATGCTTCAAACTGTTTGTGAATGGTGCTAAGCTAAGACATAGACAAAAATAAAGACGAAGAGTTGAAAAGGAAGCTAGAAAACTATGTTCGAAGTATGTAGAACAAAAGGAAAAACCTAAAAGTAAATATAATATAATATAATATTATAATAAAAACATATTTTATACTAAGCTCGTTTAAGCTCATGAAGAGCTTGAGCTGAGTAATTGAAAGCTCAAACTTAGCTTGTATACTAATTGAGCTCAACTTGTTAAAATTTAAGCTCAAATTAAGTTTTTTACAAATCGATCTTGAATTGTTCATGAAGAACTCAGCTTGTTTGCTTTATTACTCTAGAGAATCCTAATTTAAACAACTTTAAAGAATAAAGTGAATAACAAGAGATTGAAAATGGTGAAAATTTATGTATAATATCATAATTAGAAAAAGGTGATTTGCTAAATCTATCTTAATATCTATTGCTCAACAAGGCTTGTACTCCTTGAAAATGCCTTTTAAATACAATACCTATAGATGAAATGAGTATTCATGAAAAATTGATGTATTATACATTTTCATATGAATAAATAGTATATAATATGAAAAAAATGCTAAAAAAATGAGTGAGGTCAAATTTCTTACCTATGCAAACTTGCAAAAATTGCATTAAAATGATGAACAATAAAATAGGATCAATTAGGAAACTAAAAGCTAAATTGCAAGAACAAATACAACAAAATCCTTACATTTATATTTTATATCTTTGTAGGGAGTACTAAATTTTATATATTTAGCCACAAGCAAACTAAGCTTTCAATCATATAAAATAATTAGTGAGAAAAAATACAATGAAAGATAATTATCTTTAAGTTGGAAGGATTACATACCTTATTAGATAGAGAATCATTTTAAGGTTAGAAGAGCTTCAAGATGAAATTTGCAAATAGAGCCATGCATCATTCTTTTTTATTTTTAATTTATGCCGTGCTTTATCATTTTTATTCTAAATTCATACCCACAGCTTAATATTCCATGTTAGTTATTAATGTGTATCGTAACATACTAAAATTAAATCAAAAGCACAAAACTATAGTAAGGGTAAATTGAGTCAATCCTAAGAAGATTAAGCTTCAATTTACTCCAAATTTGGTTATGAAACAAGACCAATTCCTTTAATGTAGGAAAATAGAATATTGAATCATAATAAAAAAAATAGATAAACACAATTGATCTAATGTTAATCATTGGTCACAACATATTTGACAATTGTAATTGATTTTTTAGCTTAAAATCATATGGAACCCTTACAATGATTTATGAATTCTATGCTAAATAACCGTCTTGGATTTGATCAATTTAGATTAGTAGAATTAAGCAATCACTATAATCCATAAAACTAGATTTAAATTAATTTGAAAATAGAATTCAACTAAATTAAAGAATTAATCTAGAAACCTTTAATTTAATAATTCAATCCTTTATTTTCACAAGAAAAATGATGATTAACTAACCAAAATTGAACATAAAATTAGGTAAATATTATAAATCATATAAATGAATATAGATTATATCAAATCTATATCTAATTCATGTAACTCCAAAACACTAGATAAAAGAATTAGAAAAAAATAAAAATTAATTAGCAATAATTAACATTACAGCTTAGGATCTCATAATCTAAACTGAGATGAGACTCAAATTCCTTTAATCAATTCAAAAATTAGCTTTTCATGGATAAAAAGAAGAAACTTGGAGAAAAGAAGAAAGCTATCTAGAATTGTGTATTCTTGCCTTTTGAGGCATAAACCCTCAAATCTAATTTCCTCTCATACAAAACTTTATATGACAAGTTAATATACCATCTAAGGTTACCAAGAATAGAGCTCTTTTAATTTTAGAAGCTTATAGCCAATTTAATCTACTAATTGGGTTTTATTGTAGTAATTTTCATTACTTAGCTTTTAACCTATGTTTGACCATCTAAATGACATAGTTTCATTGAAGCCCAAACATAAAGGTTGTTAGGTTGAGTCTTAGGCAAGCTTGGGTACTAGTTTCACCTTGATTTAACCTCTAGAACTCTAAATATGGCTCAAAAACCCAGATTAGTTCAACTTGGATAGTAACAAAGCATCAACTTTATAACCATTTTTAACTTTCCAAACATCCAAATTGACTTTGACCAAAATATAAAAGTTTTAAAGCTTTCTTTAAGTTTTCTAATGATAGAAAGATCACTTAATTTTGACATTTGAAATTCAAGTTACAACCAAAAGTCTTAAATATTGTAAAAATCTAGTATTAACTAAATAATTTCAAAATATTAGAAAGCCAACACCATATAACAAGACCAATTTAATAGAATTAAATGTATGAAATACACTAAAAAGCATAAAATAGAAGGAAATAATATAGTCAATATTTTGCACATCAGTTACTATATAACAACTAACATATAAAACTTATAGTATACATCAATTTAGATCACACATCGTTGTCTTTAGTACAATGATGTCCTCCTATTAAGTAATTTTTAATGTCAATTACAACAACAAAAAATCAATGTCATAATAGATGAATTTTTTAAAAAAATGTTTATTGTCTTATTATAGAATTAAATAGAATAATAAAAAATTAAACGTAACTTAAATAAAAATGAGAAAGGAGATAATATATTATGACCATATATTCTTTTATTTTATTTATTTTCATATTATTGCATGAATATAAATGAGAAAGGATGAATTTCTTTTTAATAAAATATATTTCTTTTCTTCTTACTATAGAATTAAACAAAATAATAAAAAATTGAATGTGGATGAAACAAATAATTAGAAAGAAGATGATGTATTACAAATAAATATTTTTCCATTTTATTTTTTTTCATATTAGTACATGAACATATATACAACGAAAAAACTATTATTTACAATGAACAATAGACTTTATATTTACAATAAACATACATGGCATCCTTATAAAAATTAAAAGGAAAAGTGATTATCCATTGCTCGTAAGTCTTTTATATTGCTTAATAGCTTCTAAGGTGCTTGATTTCATCGATTTTGTATCTAATGCCCTTAAATTACTTGATTGCTTTATTTACTACAAACCTCTTAGCATTTTTATTTTTTTGTGTGAAAATGGGCATGCTTTTTGCTCTGTCTATCAAAGTTTAACATAGTACATAGAGAACACAATATATTAATTTTTGCATTGTGACAAAGGAAGCATCAGAGGCTCATAGAAAATGGAGAAATGAATTATTTTAATGTCAATAGGAGGACAACACATGCCATTAATATTGTATAATTATAAATGATCAATCTTATGATCATGGTAATCATATCAAACCATGGATATGCTCATGACCATTTATTTGGATGCAGAGGATAATTCTATTTTGATGTGATGCTTATGACCATAAAAGATAGCTTTTAAGATTGAAATAAAGGGTGTAGATTATAGTATTCAACATTGAGGAGGAACTAGGATCTCTCTAAATTTCTTTAATTAAAGGACTTAAGTATGTATTTTAGCGATCAACATAATCATTCTACAAAGAATTTGGAAAGATTTTTCTTTGAAGTCCTTACAAATGTATTCTAGAATTCCTATGTTTATGGTTGAATTATCGATATAAATTCTTGGAAGGAACTTAGATTGATTCTAGAATCTTCTAAAAGCATTAGTTTTTGGAATTCATCAAAGACTCTTGAGATGAAAGGTATAGAGTGTAGTATTAACCTTACCAAGGCCATGTAGGAAATCTAAGAATCTAATAGGGTTCTCTATAAGTTGCAAATACAAGTCCTTGTTGTAATAAACTTTGAAAGTTTCTTGAACCTTCCAAATTGTCATAGTAATGTCAAATACTAAGATCTATACCCCTATTTATAAAGCCATATTTTGTAGAAGAAGAACTATCTTAAAAGATTATTGATTTGCTAGTAAAGAGCCCTATTTGAAAGGCCAAGAATGAAATAATTAGACATCAATTATTAATTAAAAATTAACAACATTTGTTTGGTCATACGTATCATTGTAATAACTTAAGATGTTAGTTGAGTACTAAAACAATGCATAAATTGTTAAAGAACAATCACGAAAATTGAAGTGAACTCATATGATAGTAATAAAAAAATGATGTTTTAATTTCCTATTCTTGAACTATTATAATGATTGATATAAACTTACTTAACATTCACCATAAAAACCCGATCTTGCACATTATTCATTGAATGTCATTAATGAAGTTATTTTCTATTTTATTCATTAGACATCTTTAGTTTCATTCATTTAATTTTCTTTATAAGTTTATTATTTTGACTTCTTCAATCGATCTCATTTAAAATTCTTTATAAATTCATTCATTTAGATATATTCAATTTTGTTTATTTAAACTTTTTTTTACAAATGGCATTTATCATCCTTATAATTTTTTTAAAAAATGTCATTATATTAGGCATTAGTTAAACCTAAAACTAACATTTTTACGTTTCCACTTACTCAACATTATTTTTTATACATAAATAATCAAACATGAAAAGAAAGTTATTTTTAAACTAATTTAGCATAGAAAGTTATGTTGGTTCTGACATGTCTTAACTTTATCAATATATGTAATCCAAATGCCTATTATAGAATTTTCAAGTAAAAAAAATATAAATGAGGAAAAAGAAATAAATCTACAAATTTAAAAATTTTAATTGTCATTACTTTATTCATAATGAAAGTACAAATAAATGACTAAAGAGAGATAATATCTCTATAAGTTTATACAAAATAACTATATTAAATCATTAATAAACAAAATCTACATGTTCACATATGAACACATAAAAACAAAGGAAAAATCACTATGTATTAGAATCTTCATTCTCAATGCAAACTTTAGTATTGTTACTGAAATTCCTCCAATTTGTATACTCCATGGGAAATAAGTGAGCATACGATAAAAGAGAAATGAAGGCTAAGGTTCTCCCATTGTACACTCTCTCAATTAAAGTAAAGTGAAATATTAGCAACAATTACCATTAACTAAATCTTCCACCTTACTTTTACTCCATGGGAAATGAGATAGTATACAATGGGAGAGAAATGAAGGTTAAGGTTCTTCCGTTGCACACCTTCTTAATGAAAGTGGAGTAAGAGATCAAAAGTAACATTATGTATCAAATTCATTATACCTGAGAGCATATTAGAGAAATATTAAAAGAGTTCTTATGGAAAGATAGAACCAGAGTGAAGATTTATATAAAAAATAGACTTTGGTTACTAAGCAAAGCTAACATCGTATGCTTCCATAGTTTTTAATGAGAATTTTTAAATGGCTTTTAAATGATGGTTATTAACTAGGACTGACATCCTATGCTTTTATGATTTTCAATAAGACTTTTGAAATACCTTTTAAATGATAGCTATTGATTAAAACTAACATCCTATGATTTGATAATTTCTAATGAGGCTATTGAAAAGCATTTTAGATAACATTTAAGTATAGAATTGACATTTTAAGTTGCTATACAAGGTTTAGATGTCAATTGTGTTCTTGTCCATCATCTTTAGTTTTTGTCCAATTTTAAAAATGGTAACACATTAAAAACATCGATTTTGTTGTAAATCAACATCTATCAACTAACATAAATCATTAATTCTATAGTAATGACTTATAGTTAAGAGACCCCCTGTTAGGTAGGTGGTGGAAGGTATATTTTCCTAAATAGCATGCTTCACATCATTGCATTATTAAAGGACAAATGTAAGGTCATAGCAGACATTATTTAGGATGCCACAACTAAGGTGGCATTTTTAGGTATCTCCATAAAAAGAAACTAGTAAAAATTTGGTGGAGGTGGATAAGGATAAAGATGGCAAGTTCAAAGAATCAAAGAATTTGGTAGCTTATTTTTAGCAAAAAAAACAAAGGTTATGACATCTCTAAAAGAGCTTCAATCCATTGTACAAGAGATGTTAAATAATAATCTTATTCCATTAGGTATAAGCTTGGATATTATGGGACATAGATATACCATTCTCCTATGCAAGTATCTCATCGTACATCTTTTAAGCACAGAGGAGATAAGTATCTTTGGTATTAAGACTTGGACTATACATGTTTATCTTTACCCTTCAAATCTTCCCTTTTTTATGCATATATTAGACATTATAAATTCTAAAGCTTATGCATTCTAAAAATGATAGGCATTTACATCATATCATCCAATATATGAAATAGGTTCTTTCTTTGATTTCCTAAATCTAAACATTACTTAGGAGGTGGGGATAGCATTGGAGTTTTGAAACAAGTACACATATGTAATACCTAATGAAAATCTAATAGATTAAAATTATTAAAAGCTAATTAAAGTGTTATTAATATTTGGTAATTAAAAGAAAGACCTACTAATTTTAGTGGATAAAAATCCACTAGTAATTGTTTTGGAAGATTCAAATTTATTTAAAATCGAAAGTTAGTAGAACCCAAGTGTAACAAAAAGCTTTTACCTAAAATCACCCTATAAAAGTCCAAAGTGGTCTAAATGAGAAATTTATAGGATAAATGGAAGCATGCCTACAATTATTAAGGAGCCAAAATGAGAAATTTTCAAATTTGAAAGGTAATAGTACAAGTAATAATAAAATGACTAGTGTATTGTACATAAATAGTGTCAATGATGTTGAAAGCTTAATTAATTAGGACCAAATCTAGTGATTTCCTAGGATTTTTCCTAAGATCATAGTAGATTTTGCAATCTTAGAAAGATTTGGTTTTACTTGATCACCAAGAAAGGAAGTGTAACATTCACATTACTAATTAAGTGAGCATATTCCATACTTATTTTAAATATCATGGAAGTGCTATAAATTTAAGAAAAATCTATTTTGATCATAGGAAGTTAAAGAGAATATTTTAATAATGGATTTGTATATTTTATCTCATTTTTAAGTATTAATTATTTTGTCAATTATTTTAAAGAGATAATTTGATCTTATAAATGTCATGACCTAATTTCTAGGTGTTATGACTGGCATAAAGATATCTACCTAGTATTAATCTACTAGTAAAATATCTTTACAAGCTTTTATAAAAACTTTTGACTTTCTTACATAGCTTAAACATTAGTAATAATAAATATTTATAAAAACCAAAATTTATTGCACAAATATTTGGAATTCAAAATATAATCTATATATGTGAAAAAAGTTATATTAAAGTGCTAAAATTTACAAGGGTACAAAAGTTAATGTATAGATATTAAAATAGAAACAAAAAATCTCCTAGCTTAAAGCATCCTATTACCAATAAAGATCCTCCTCCAAATCTAATTCAATGGAAGGGGAATGTGGAGGCATGTTCATCAAACTAAAACTACTTGTTGTATCCCCCTGATGATGGTTTGGTAAAGCAAGATTTATCTCAAATGAATTTGGCTCAGAATTTATCCTTCAGAGGTGTATAAAGTACTTAATTTAAGGCCTTTGCTCAGACATGTAGAACCTATACTGGAATATAATCAAGAAAGTACTTCATAATGTTAGGAGTGTCCAAGTACAAATATCAGTTAAGCTAGGGCGGTCTATCCTTAAATTTTGTAAATAAAAGGTTAATAATAGAGTGTGTGAGTATTATTATACTTAGTAAACGACTATACCTTTTCTTTTTTAAAGAATTCTCACCTTAATAAATAAAAAAATAACAATAAATAGTGTACAATATAAATATGAAATAAGTATTGATTTAATTTAACCCTAATATATCTAGTATACTCTTTCTGTATAATAATAGCAAAATTCTTTCTAACAAATGGCAATGGTTAGTATGTCAATTTTTCTTTATATTTTCAATCTAGTTTTATCCTCCCCTACCCTAGTCATTAAGCCTTCAACTTTATTCTTCTAACCCTTACCACTCATTACCTTCTTTACAAAGGATGTAAATCTCTCCTTATGAAATTTTTTATATAGAGTGAGTAATAATGAGATGTCGGACATAGCATCAATTATTCATTTCAAATTCATTAGGTATAGTTAAAATATTAACTTTTCCATAAAACCTAGCTACATTTATACACATTTATGTTCTATCAATTCTGGATAATATATTTAAGAATAAGTTATTATCAACCTTTTAACAAAGTTTCCTATTCTTAGGTATTCAACTTCTTTAACCATATACTATGGTATTCAAGGTTAATACACACAAAATTTTCATTCATCTTAACAACAATATATATTTCACACCAATAATTAACAACATGATTCCATCATCCATGCTATATAATCAAATTTATTCTAATATCTTCACAATTGCAATTTTGTTACTTATATATATATATATATATATATATATATATATATATATATATATATATATATATATATATATATATATATATATCATAGCTTAGTGCCCTTAAGAGCCTTCAAGTTAAAGCAAAATTTTAACAAATTTTTTTCAAAAATCCTAACATCATATTGTACATGAAATATTAATTATTTGGCAACATTTATTCCTATGGGTACTATTCATCTAGAACCTAAGTAGAAGTTTCAGAAATAAGGTAGCATGCATATGCCTATAATTCATGACACTTTTCACCATTTAATGGAAATTAATTACTTCCAAACTTTGACAAAACATTATTAACATCTTGAATAAATAATAAATCAATTGTTGTTTAATTAATTTCATGGTTTTACTTATACACCAAATGCATGAATTTAAAGCTCCTAAATTCATATAGTATTGGAGTTATAAAACTAAAACCATAATTTGGGCAATCAAATTAACTCCAAATGTTGCCAAATTTTATCAGAAGCTCACTAATATTCAAGATAATATGCTTCTAAAGTTTTATAATTTTTCTCAATCATATGTTTCCTTAAAAAAATTCAAATCCAAGACTAACCAAAATAGGGGGTCTGAAATGAGTAGTTTTTAGTATTCCACTTATAACTTAGTTTTTCTTGCATCTAAAAATTTCTAATTTCTTCTGCACAATCCTAACACTAAATATGACCTTAAAATGTTAGGAATTTAAATTTTAATAATTTCTAATCTATACTTATAAAAAGAAATAGAACCATATCATAGAACCATTCTCATACTGCTTTAATACAAAATAAGATCAAAAGAACAAATATATGGCTCCAAAATCTAATAATTTATCATCACCACACATATTACATTTATAGTGATGATTTCATTAATTTTGTTCATCTAGTTTGTGAAAACTCAATAGAATAAGAGATAATTACCACTTACATTAACCTCTTAGATCCCAACCTTGTAAAAACTCTTTGGAATAGCATAACAATAGCTCTAATGAAATAAATCAAATTTTAGGAATTTAGGAGAAGAAATAGCCATGAAATCTTAAAGAAGGATGAAGAAAACCTTATGTTACCTTGCTAAAAATAAAGAGCCAAGTAGAAAAATCCCTTGAATTACATTAGAAAATTGAAAAATCTTGTAAAAAAGGATTAAGAGTGCACAATTTTACTAGTGTGCGGGCAAGAAAAATGTGCAAAATTTTATCTTAAAATCCTTTATATATATAAAACCTTAAAATATTAAAATTTCCTTGTTAGAAGCTTGTAAAATTTTCCTTCATGATAGGTAGCACATGGGAACATTTCTTGTTGCTAAGAATTAGAAGATTTTTGCCCAAAAATTTGATTAAAACGAGCTAAATAAATTGCCTTTAAAAATCATTAACAAATGCCTTTGGTTTTGCATTTATTTACTAATTTACCAAAACAAATTTAGGCCTTCTTGGGCTTTATTATTTTAATCTAAAATTTTTTATTTTAAAATTATATTTGGGCCCTAAAATGTTATATTAGGTTGACGTGTTCCCGCAAGTGCACGGGTTTAGTCGAGTTATAGTATAAAAGATATCGTCTCCACAGGGATTGAATGTTGAATACTAACTGAATTTCGAGGCAAATTATCTAGGTATATCAATTGATATTGTGAATTAAGGATAAAATGCAAAACAGAGCTTAGTTATCAAAACGATTTAATTCAATTGAGATGGAAGCGTACTCAGCTTAGGGTTCCCTTGTACATTTCATTATGGAATGAAGATAATCCTCTAACTTGATTTACTGTTAATTTAGATTGTTGGATTACCAAAAATAAGCTATACCTCATTGCAAGGCTACTAGCTATTAACCAAAAGATTAAGTGCCTAGAATTTCTCTAGTAATCACTCATCTAGGTTGCATTAACATTGCTTTAGAATCCATTCTTAGACATTTCATCATGTGCAAAAGAATTTAATTAGCTTAATTCTTAAGTCTAATTGATATTCCCAATGATCATGCAAGGTCCGATTAATTAATTGGTCATTTCAACTTAGAATCAACTAATCCTTAACACAAATCCAATATTCCGGAAGTATTGGTTTGTTCAAGTACAAAATAGCATAATCAAACCATAAATCAATAGTAAATCAAATAGAAATCAATTCCATAAATCCATGAACAAGTTCACCCCAGCTGAGCACAAGGGTTTAGTGTGAAGTCATTACAAAACTAGTAGAAAACTAGAAAACAGAGAGGGAAATCAAAAAAATCATGAAGCTTTACAAATTCTTTGCTTGAATCTTCAATCCTTTGCTTGAATCCAATGCTAGTAAGTGCCCTTGGTGACTTTGGGTCTCTCCTAGGGTTTCTTCTCACAGCTCCCCTTTCTAATTTTCGGTTCTCCCCCCTCTCCTTCTGATTTTTCGCACAATACTTATATGGGTAATGTACACGAGGTGTGACACATCCCGTGTTCTACCTCGTGTTTCTCTGCGAAGGCTGGTCAGCATGATACACGGGGTATGACACGACCCATGTTGTACCCCGTGTTCTTCTGCGAAGGTTGAGCAGCATGATACACGGGGTATGACACTCCTCGTGTTTACCTTCGAAGTGAAGGGCAGTATGGTACACGGGGTATGACACGTCCCGTGTTTACCCCCGTGTTCTTCTCTGAGCAGCTTAGTGAAGCTTCGAAGCAATCCAGATAGATACACGACCCTCCACACGGGGTTCCCATACCCCGTGTTCTTTGCCAGGTGAGCAACTTTGCTTCGATTCTCCACAATTCGCACGGTTTTGACTCCGGATCCTTTTCTAATGCTCAAATGTGTCACTCCAAAATCTGAAAACAAAATATCGAGCATCTAAGTATCCTTTTCAATCAATTTTGCACAAGATACTAAGTAAATTAGTAATGAAACACATAAAATTTAAGTACAATTGTGCATTTATCATAGGTTAGCTTAAATGAATCAAAATTATTTATTTTAAATTTGTGCTCAATTTCTAGGGTTTTGAGTTCATTGAGCCATTTTTCAATTACCCATCCCCTAGTTTCCTACTAAATTTCTATAAAAAATTTTCAAGCTTAATTTAAGCTTTTTATGATGTTTTAATCCATACTAATTTCTGGTATAAGTTTGATAAAAATTCTAGATAGATATATCCTAAATTTGGCTTTATAATCTAGTTGAATTTTACCTGATTTTGTTATTGGGTTTCTATTAAGGTAAATTTTCTATTCAAATTTATTCTTAAATTTTTTTAATCTTTTAGGGTATTACAATAAATTAGAATTAATTCCAAGAATTTAAAAATTTTACTAATTTTATTAAAAATGAAAGTTTAACTAGGAAAGTATATTTTAAAACTTGACCTATTATTTAATACTTCCTTAAGAGCACATGTTGTATTTAAGGCTAAGAAACTAAGCCTAAGTATAGGTTAGAAGGATCTTTGTCACATAGGCATGTAACAAAAAATTATTTTGCAAGATTCACTAAAATCTTAAGTGAGATTTCATTAGATTTTCCTTAGCTCATTGAGCAAGCCATGATCTTGCTCCTTAAGAATAAGCAGACATTCTCATCCTCACACAAATGCCATGCTTTAGAAAGGTGAGATAACTTCTTACCATAAAAGGTTTCATTCCTTATCGAATTTTACCTCCAAATTAAGAGAGACACACAATTTTGTTGTGAAAGGGAGAGGAAGAAAGAGTTTTTCACTTGTTATTTTTACACTACCTTCTTAAAGTGCTTTCTTGGCTTTATCTTTAGTTTTTTTTAAGAAAGTGTTCCTAGATCTTTCTTGAACAAGGTAAAATATATTCTTTTGTTTGATTTTTTTTATGATTCTTTGAAACTTTCATCTATTAATATTTGTTTTGTTTTTGGAAGACGAATCTTGAATTTATTAGAACTAAATCAAAGAAAAACTTCAAGAATTGTGAGTGGAAACCTACTATCCTTCCTTTAGGTTTTCTTTTATAGAATTGTATACATATGGAATATATATAACCATATGTTTTTCATGTATGATGGCGTGTTATGAAATTGATTTTTGAACTTTGAATTGAGACTTGAAAAATTTTCCAAAAATAATATGTTTTAGAGATTTTGAAGCAAAATGAACATGAAATTCTAAAAATGAAGTTTTGACTAGTTACTTGAAAAGGAAAAAAAAAGTATTTTGAAAAGATTGAGTAATGTTCATGAAAGGAACCTAATGGAAAATTATTCTATGTTAGATAAAATATAGCCATTTACCCATGAATAGGTATGCAAGCTAAAGATAGAAGTAAATTGTAACTTAAAAGCTCAAGTGAGCTCACGGGTTCTATAGGGAAAATTGTTAGACATTTCTTAAATTTTGCAGGAAAAATTAGTTCTCAAAATGCTGAATTGTTATAAAATGCATAGGCAATACATAAGGTTAAATTTTGGAACAAATTGATGTAAAAAATTTCACAAAATAACTCATAGTTTTAGTGTTGGAAAGTAATGAGCCATTTCATTTGGTTAGAAAATTTGGTTTCCTAACATGAGAAATTTACATGAAATACATGATTAATGAACATTGTTAAACTTAAGACAATTTAAAGGTATAACTCTGGTTTTTATGATGAAAAATCATGAGCCATATCTTTCTTTTTACAAGGAAAATTTGATTTCCTACAAAATGAAATTTGTATACAATGTGGGAGTGTGAAATATGATTCAATTTGAAAGAATTTAAGGTTAGGATTACATGATGTAATCTATGATTTTTCTATGGAAAACTGTGAGCTAAAGCTCATTTTAATGCTTGGAAAATTTACATTTGACTTGAGAAAATATATACTTAAAAATTAACATGAGCATGAAACCTTCTGTAAAAGAGTTTGAGTAGAAAATTTTGATAATTATTATGAAACAATGAACAAGAAAGAGTTATTAAACTTTTAAGAAATCTTTTGATAATGAATAATGAGATTTGAAGTTATGAAAAAAGATAAAATGCTCATTTGAGATGTGACAAATCATTTATAATAATGAATGTACTTTAATGAGTTTTGTATTATAAATATTCATTTTTTATATAATGATCATGATAATGATGGTACTTTGACCTTACCATGTTGAAAATTATGAAAATGATGAATTGATGAATAGTGCAATAAAATGCTCCTATGAGAAAATGATTCATGAATGAATATGATATGAATGTAAAAATGAAATATATATGAATATTAGAAGTCTAATAGACTATTGAGATTTGACTTATGTTGTGGAGAATGTTAGGAGATGGTTTGATGCCTTGTATTCCAATGTCATTAAATGATAAATGGTAAGTAGTAAGGAAGGATAAGGATGAGATAAGTAGGATAAGATTGATCGCGCGTCATAAAGAGCAAAAACCTTGCATACCTCTTGCCATTATTTTTATTATGTGCATATAAAAGCAATATGCCTATGAACATAGAAAAATAAATGCTAAAGTGTTTTGATAACAATAAACAATGTTTTTGATATATATAATTTGCATATGTTTGGTTTTATGGCTAAAACACATTAGAATAAAAATTAAGTAGCCATTTAATGAGTAATTCATACGTATACTCTACTTATGGTTATTTTTCAAATATATAATAATGGCGTAATGGACCAATTTGAAATTAACAAATGTTAGCGGCATATTAATTTATAACATTGCATTAAGATGGTATTGACTTGAGTTTTACTATACTTTTCAAGATTAATTATATATATGTGCACCATTTGTCTAGGGTTAGAGTTATTAGTTTTAAAACAATGATATCTAATCTAGTTTAGTAGTTCTTGGATACACATTCTGCTAACGAGCCATGTTTTCATATGACTTCTAAAAAGCCCATTCCCTAGACTGTATAAGAGGATTCTGTTAATAGGATTAATTAGTATCACTTTGATGTTTAGCAATTTCTAATAGAACACATACCTCACATCCTAGACTAGCCTTAATATCTAGCTCTTGAGCGCCAGATGTTCCACCAACAAGCCTAGCATCAAATGACCATGATCCTAATGATAGTTAGATTTAGACCATCATTGACACTCTTTTAAAATATTTGAAACATGTTTGTAAAATTAAGAGTTATGTATAATTATGTTAATCTTTCTTCATTATATAAATATTCTAACTAATGATTATTATTTTTTTAATAATAGTAAAAACTAGGTGAAAATGTATATAACCTAGGTGTATTGAATTTATGCAAAATTATAAATTATTGATGCATATATAAAATCAAAGATGCATGCCCACTAGTACTTTTTCTCTGCTATTTCTTAAAGGCTATGATTTTATATGTCACATGCACATGACAATATTTTTTTAATATCAAAGTTTGTGAAAAGCATTCATGGCCATAGGCTATTATATGGAAGAAAAGGAAAAAAAAATTGATGTCTTGTTTAAATAAGATAGTATGTTATCTCTAAAATGGAATTTTGTAAAATGGATGGGATTATATTTTGAAGTTTTCTCAATGTAATCTTATTCTATTAAGTTTGCTCCATGGTTTAAACTTTTGAAGCAAGTTTGAAACTTAAATTTCTAGAAAGAATAAGAGAATTTCTTCATTTGTTTTCTTCCATATAAATATTTTTCACATTTCTTGAGGAATTATAAAGTATAATGATCTACGTGAAAATGCTTCTTAATGAGCTTTAAATTAGAATGTCTTTTATAAATGTTTCAAGTGTTTATACACAAGTAGAAATGTTACTTTTTCCTTAAAAAAATAGTGAAATTTCCAGCTACATGTATTCTACATTATGCATGTCCTTAGAAAAAAAAAATGTTTTGTAAAATCACTTGATTGAAAAAACTTATAAAGATATTTAGTTGATGTCTCTATACTAGTCACAATGGTCTAAAAATGGATCATGATAATAAACAAAGCCACACCAGTGAATAAGAAGTACCAATGCTACATGGTACCATACCATAATCAATATGTGGTTGGAAAGATGATTAATTCATCTTTTATTATATTTTTTCATTAATTGTCTTACTTTTTTGTTGATAATGTTGAAGGCACCACCCTATGCTAAACATAATCTATTTGAAGGTGTAGATAATCTACTAGTTTGACTCGTTAAGGCACAAACCGCACCTAAGTTAGAAAGTGGTACTCAATGAGGTAATGAATGTGCATTACAAGATGGATAATTACAGCAAAATGTTCTTATGCATGTTTAGGTATGTCATATAGTGATCAATCATCATTACATGAAATTAACACCATTTTGAGTTTGATTATTGTAGTACCCTATAAAAAAAGCAACATGAAGTGTAGCTACTTCACAATAAATTATATGCAAGATCTAGTTTGCATATGAAGAGGAAGGAAAGGCTTAGTAAGGTAATTCATTTGAATTTTGGTTGGGTAAACACTTATGGAAAACATGTAGTTCTATCTTCTTATTGAGTTTTATATGTAACATACTTAGTTTCTAACTTTCAAGCAGTAACAAAAATAATTTTTTTAAAAAAAAGAAATCATATCAATTGTTTATTAATAACCAACATTGATAATATACAAATGTTGGGTTTATATAAAAACTTAACATGAAAAAATAAAATTATATCTTTCTTAACATTGGATAGTAGAAGCAACAATTTGATGAAATAGTAACACAATGTCAATTTTATTTTATAATTAATATGGAATACTTAATGACACCATTTTTATTTCCTTAAAACTTACAAAAATAAAGTTAATGGTTGAAATACAAGGGAAGCCTATCTCAACATTGAATTACATATTGGAGTGTCAAAGTGAGAGCATCTTACTCGTGAAATTAGTAATGCTGTACAAAAAGCTTAACCGATTGATTTTCTTTCCTAAGCAAGAAATCTGCTACAATTTTTTCACATAAAAATTCACTTTTGCTTAAGTTCTACAATTGCTTGCTCTTGCTAGTGTCTTTTTCTCAACATTAAGGATAGTTTAAATGCCTTATATGTTATGTATTATGTTGATATGTTTAAATTTTATGTTTTTGATTTCATTATTTAAGGTTTTAGATGGTGTTGGTTTCTTGGAGAAAAGGTAGTAGTTTTCTTGCTTACAAAAGTAGATTAATGGATATTCCTATATAAAAGACCACAATCACAAAAGCACTATGTAAACAATAGACAATACCACCAAAATTTAATGGCATAAGCTACATAATAAATTTTTCTTCAACAGAAGTGTCTTATATTAATATTCCACCTATAATATCAACTCTAATGTGCTTGTGTCTTTTTTTTTTGCCATAATAGGATTCATAAGGATTTCTATCAATAGCCATGTCATTAAAAGACAATATAACTTCTTTTTATGTATTTAGAGATATTATTTCTAGTTTTTGCAATATATGCATATTATATGTCTTCTATTATTTGAACCTAATTAAATGTATGAAATTGGTGTTATTAGGTATTTATTATTTTTAGGATATTATTTTTTACCATAAAGATATTGAGATAGGGCTTTAATATTATTATTTTACTACTTGTATAATAATATATGTTATTAGATTTTATAATCAATTTAAGATAGTCTATAAAGAGTAATGGGGTTTAGGAGAATTCTAATGGATATAAAAAAGTAAATTATATTAATTATTTTATTAAACCATTATTCTATCCTACATTATACATTAGTTATTTAATGGAAATCAATGTATTATGTAAATTTTAAGATTTGAAAAAAAAATGATTTTGAATGGTCGTTTATAGATTGACGTTTGATATAAACAATGACATTAATTATTAAATTGAAAATTTGGCATCTTATTTTAAATATTTCACATTATACAGAAACTATACTTGTCAATTTTCATGTAAATTAAAAATTTAATGTTGTTAAGAATCAACATTGAATACACTAGACATATAACAACACCTATATATACATTGATAAAGAAATGACATAGAATGAGTTAAAAAAACTAACATTAAAGGTCATTTTTATAATAGTTTATCTTTCATAACTTTAGTAGAGAACCTTCTTAACTTTTTATATACTTTAAGATTAGCATAATATGACCTTCGGAATTTATGATATAGATAAAAAATTAAAATAATGTCAAAATCTAACATTAACTAATTAATTCAATTACATTCTAAAATCATTATCTATTCACAAAATAAGGTTAAATTTACTAAATTAAGCACATGTAATACCCTAAGATATAAAGTATATTGTAGAATTACTATAGATATCAAGTTTTTAAAGGATTACATGTTAATTTTTTTATTGACATCTAATTAAGCACCATTGTATATAAGTTTTAACATCAATTGTATAACCTTAAACAATAATAGTAATATTGGTTATTATATCAAAAAACTAATGTCATTTCATTTGAATCACCTTAAGAAATAACATTACACATTAGTCTTTTTATTAACAACTAATGTTTAATTTTAGTAATCCCACTTTCGTTTCTATAAATAATTGATATGATTTGTTATAACCCTAACCTTAATCCATTCCCCTCGTTCCTTCTAGTTGAATCCTTCTTATTGCCTTCCTCCCTTATTCCCCCCTCTTGAATCCTTCTTATTGCCCTTTGTATTCCTATTTACCTAATACCTAAACTAAGAATAAAAGCAATATCTTTTATGATATAATAGAATCTTAATGTCAATAATATTAAAGAATAAGTTGAATAACAAAAGTTTAAAAATGATAAGAGGTTACATACAATATCTTAATAAAAAATAAGTGTTTTGCTAAATCTATCTTTATACTTATTACTTAATAAATAAGATTTGCACTCCTTAGAAAATCAATCTTGAATTCAATACTTACAAATACAATGAACATTCATTAAATTTTATATATGGTATTACACATTTCATATATATAAATAGTTGATAATACCACTAAATAACAAAGAAGATGAATGAAATTAAATTTCTCATATGTATAATCATATAAAAATCGCATCAAAATGAAAGATAAAAAAATATAGTCAACTATGAAACTAGAAACTAAATTGTAAGAACAAACATAAAAATCTAACAAATCCTTACTTTTATATTTTGCATTTTTTCAAGGAGTGCACAGCCACACATATTTAGTAACAGGCTAATAAAGCTTTAGTCCTACAAAAAAATTAGTAATGATAAACATATAATAAAAAAATCATCTTAAGTTTAAAAGGTGAGAAAACCTCATTAAAGAAAGAATCATTTTAGAATTGGAAGAGTTAGAGGATGAAATTTGTAGTTAGTGTTAATACATTACTAGTTTTATTTGCAACTATGCCAGAGGTTGAAATGGTCAAGAAAATGTGGTTTAAGTTTAGACATCAGTTACTAACTACAAAATTGACATTTAAATGACAACAAAGTCATTCTACTTATAAAATTTATTATGTTAGCCATTTATTAAATAATCAACATCTTATTAACAAAGACATTGATTTTTAGGTAAACAATTGACATCTTTTTGCAATGCAATTTTTTTAAAAAAATCCTATACAAATAACCAATTCACAAATGTAAAAACATTTTATAATTAACAATAACAATAGAATCATATAATAATTGAAAATATTACAAATAATTATTGAAGCTTTTATATGAAGTTTTTGAACTTTCATTTATACATCAAAATATGATAGTTATTTAAAATTAAAGCACTATCATTAAGTAATTTATAACAAGTTAATTACAATCACTATATATCTAGATCCACACAAAGCTATTCAAGTTAGTTTAATTCTAATCCTAATTAAATACCTTGTGCAAAGCTTTCTCATTTCATCAATTTGGTCTTAAGGATATGGATTAAGGTTATCCTTGAAGCATTACAATTTGTACACAAATAATATATTATCATTAACACCAATTTAGTTAATTAAGCATATGATAAGATAGAAATAAGCAAGTAATTACCTTAACCGGTCAAGCTTTTTTAGTGATGTATCACATCATGCATGTATAGCATAATGTAGTAACCGTACTCCACATTATTGATCTGTTTAGGGCACTATAATAAAACAAGAGGTTAATTTCATCCCATTAATGCATAAACTTCCATTTGAAATATGTTGTGCTACTTCTTATTTTAATTTTTTTTTGCTACCATAAAGAACTTTTTGATAAAAATCTTGGCTTGTGATATCGCAAAATAATTGTTCTGATCTTATTGGATAATTCAATGCTAACTTTATTGGATGTACATTGGATAGAAAAAGTACTAGTGGAACATATCACATTCTTAGGCCAAGGCCTTGTTTCATGGCAAAATAAAAAGCAAGCTTAAATGTTCTTTTAACAACTAAGGTAGAATATATGACAGCTAAAAGTTGTTATGCTTATATATGGACGAAGTAATAGCTTGAATATTATGGTTTGAATCTTGATCGCATTCTAATACTTTGTGATAATATTAGTTCTATTAACTTGATCAAATATCCTATTTACTATTTTATAATTAAAAATATTGAGATTAAGCATCATTTTATAAGAAATCATATTCATAGACGGGAAACTGAACTCAATTTTATAAACATTGAAAATTAGTTAGTTAGTATTTTTACACAACTCCTCCATGATGATAGATTTTATTTTATAAGAAATAAGTTTAGAATAATTAATTTTAATTAATTTGGTTCAAATTTGTTCAATTATATTTCATGAAAAATTAAAAAATTATGCAATGCATATTCCATGTCATTTTGCATAAATACTTATGCATATAGCATTTAGGCATTTTTAATTATAATAATAAACTTTAAATTAATTACTTGCAATAAATAAATTAATTAATTAAGATCCATTACATATTGCATTTTAGTGGAAAAGGAAAGCAAAATGACAAGTTTAGTACATTCCTTTTGGCAAGGAAGCTTTTTGATGAATCTACAAGGAAAAGCTAATTTTTGGTGTTTCTAACACAATTACACATATCCCAAGAAAGGTTCAATATCTTTGGTTAACTTATTTGATAACCCTTCTACTCCTTATCATATAGCATCTTTTTGCCTACTTTTTCTCTTATTTGAATAACTTTATTTTGTTTGGTATAAACAAATTCTTCAAAAAGCCCAAAACTCTCAAGTATTCCCTTTCAAAGAAACTCACAAACTTTTATATAAACTATTTTTTTTCATACTTTATAACCCTTAATTTATAAAAATTATTTTCTTTTTTTCTTCTTTGTACAAATAATATTGGAAATGCTATTCTTTTTCTTTGACTTTTTTCTATTTTTCTTGACCATTGTGCTATAGTAAGCCCTTCTTCCAAGCTTTTCACAAATTGATACTGAGGTTTTGCTTCTTTCTTTATTATCTCTATCATAACTTGACTTTCAAATAATATGACTAGCATAAAAATACTTAGCATTATTTACTAGTCAACCATCCTTAAAATCCTTTTAAACATTTCTAACTATTTACTACTTAACCTTACCAAAGATGAAAATAAGCATTTATAAAAAATAAATTAATTATATCTACAATTGAAAATTCAAAATATAATTTACATACATGAAAATATTTTATACAAGAATATCAAGTTTTTACAAAAATATTAAAGTTTACATATATAAACTATAAGTAGAGAAATTCTTAATTTGATCCATCTTATTTTCATTCTAGGTCTTGCTTAGGATTAGATTCAATTGATGGAGAAGCCAAAGGATTTGGCATATCAATAGAGCTAAAACTACTAAATGTATCCTTATAAGAATGGTTAGGTAAGATAGAATTAATAACAAAAGGATTTAGCTTATAATTTAGTCTTTTGAGTCCTACAGAATAGTCAATGCAAGGCCCTAACAATATCATATGGAATCTATATTAAAATATAATTAGGAGGATCCCTTAGAGTGTCAAAGGGTTCTTGTACATATTTTAGTTATTCCTTAGTGATCCATGCTCAAAATCTGTAAATAAAAGATTAACAATAAAAAGTATGAGTATTAAAATACTCATTGATTAACTATTTTCTCCTTTTCTAGGGACTTTACACCATAATATATCAAATACATATGTAAATAGCAATGTAAAGTAAACAATAATTTAATTTAATACTAATTTAATGTTTACAAAAATTGTTTTTAAGAATGACAATAGTTAGGATATAGGTTTCGCCTTATATCTTTGATTTAACCTTATGTTCTGCCATCCTAGGTATTAAACCACTAACTTTATCCTTCAAACCCTTGCCACTTATCTCTTTCTTTGTGAAAGATAAATAACTCCCTCCGCAATTCAATTTCATATTAAGTAATATTATGATGTCGGTAGTAGCATTAATTATTTATTTCAAATTTATAGGATATGGTCAAAATACTAACTATATTATAAACTTTAATAGAATTGCCAATACTCATATATTTAATTTCCTTGATGATATAATATTGTATTCATGGTTAACACACATAACCTTTTCATCCACAATAATAGAAACACATAATTCATATGTATAGCTATCAACATGATTCCAATATCATCAACTATTTCATACATTCAAATTCCTTTCAACATTTCTAAAAAAGGTTTTAAACAATAACATTTCCAATTACTTTGTATGTGTCATAATTTGGTGCCCTTTAGGTCTTACAAAATTAATTTAAAATTTTACCAAAATTTCTACTAACATTCCCAACATAATATTACACATCAAACATGAATTAATTTACATTATTTATTTCCATGGGTATTGTTCATATAGAACCTAATTGGAAAATTTAAAATAAAAGGAAGTTAAAATAAAACCCCTTTTTAACATCTAAACAATTCCAATCATCACCAAATTTTTATACAATATTTCTCATGAGATAAATAATGGAAAAACTCAATTATTTCATAAAAATTTTGTGGTGGTATTATTCATATAGAGCTAAAAGCACAAAGTTGTCAAAACTAGTTAGATTTGAAGCTATTATAATAAAGAACCTTCTATGGTATCCAAATCAACTCCAATTATTGTTGAATTTTTATACAAGCTTGCTAACATGCTAATAACTAAAGAACATTAATTACCTTAAATTTTCTCAATCAAATTAGTGCATAAGTAGCACCAAATAGCAGCATACAAAATGTAGAATTCTATTTCAAACTATTGTAACCAAAGTCCATTCAAATGCACTTTTCATAACTTTAAAAGTTTCCAAAATTTTCCAAATCTATTATAACATTAATTATGAAACTGAAAATTAAAATTTTAACAATTTCTAATCCTTATTTCCATAGAACAATAGAAACATTTCATAATCCTTTTTTGAAAAATTTTATTTCTAAATCTATCAAGAGCCTATTGTAATTTCTTAAAGAAAACTAGATGAATCTTTTTCTATTAGTCCTAATGCAAAATTACTAATGCTAAATCATCATATCAACATTTATTTAATATCAAAATCCATTCATATAATACCACAACTCAATTTCATTTCTATAATGACTAAAATAATCAAATTTTTCATCTTTTATGAGAAAACTCAATAGAACAAGGAAAAATTGCCATTTACCTCAACTTCTTAACTCTTTAATCTTTCAAAGACCTTTTAGAATAGTAAGAACAATCTCATTACAATAAATCAAATTTTTTAGAGATTTTGGAGAGAATATGATCATGAAACTTAAAGAAAATGAAGAAAAACCTAAGTTGCCTTACAAGATCTTGATGAAACTAGTTAGATAACTTCTTGAAATTTTTTGTAAAGTTGAAAACCCTAAAGGAGTAGCTAGAGAATCTTATAGCTTTGCGTAGAGAAATGGTCAGAAAAAGTGTGCAAAAAAGATCCCAAAAGGCTTTAACATAAACCCCAATTTTTAAGGTATCTACTATAAGCTTGCTATTTTTATAAAAATTTAGCTAATAATTTAGCATGTGGGCATGACTTTTGCTAGCGTAAAAATTAAATTTTTTTCTTTTTATATCCAATAAAATTCATCTAAATAAATGCCAAGAAATGCTTGCTAACAAATTGCCCTTAGTTTTTCAATTTTTCACCAAAATGCATTAAGCTTCTTTTAGAAGATTGGGCCTTATTTTGGGCTTGAATTTTTTAGTCCTAAAAATCATGTTCATGTCAAAAAATGTTAGGTTAAGCCAACCTTGATTAAACAAAATGGTTTATTTCAATTTTGAGCCTAATCTTTAGATTTTTAGGTTACTTGGTTGATTTTAAGCTATCAACTCCTAATTTTCTATTGGGCCTTCATATAATTTTTCTAGGCTTAGTGTTTAGCTTTCAATTATATTTTGATCCATACTAATGTCTAATATAAGTTCTACAAAAACTTTGGCTAGATAAACCTTCATCTTATCTTTATAGTATACCCGAACTTTACTTGATTACACTATTAAGTTTCTATTAGGGTAATTTCTATTCTAATTTCCATCTTAAATTTTCTTGCTTCATTAAGGTACTACAATTTTTGGGTATTTATTTCTATTTTGGACCATTACCCTTTTTAATTTTCACAAATTCATGCATCAACTCTCTATTTTACAAAACCTTTTTAAAAATCAAAGATTTTAATTTCCTTTTATAGCATATCTTTATCCTCTCTCATTCTTATATTTTATTTCAAATTCATTTCTCTGCTCTTTCAAATTTGTTATATTTTTTATAAAAAAAATTAATATATAATAAGAAGATTAGCACCTTATCACTACTACCAATTTGTCCTTTAATGTTAGTTATTTTAGGGCTTTGACTTTAGTTGATGATGTGTATATGCATATTGTTATAAATTAACATGAATATATACAATGATGTCAATTATTTTACTAGAAAATTGACATGTTTAGTTCCTATATATTGACCAACCATTCACATTAGACATTGATGTATAATTGATGTAATAAATTATATCAAACTAATGTAGAATATCAACTATGATATTGGTTTGAAACCTATTATTGAAAATTAACATTCATTCATAAGTAAATTTCATATATTATGTTGGTTTATATTAAATAACCAATGTAATATGTAAAAAAAAAATAATGGTCTTTTATAATAACTGATGTTAGTTATTTCCCTAGCAATATTCACTTGTACCCCCACTATACCCAGATTAGTATCCTTAGTATACCTAAAGTAGTATTTGAACCTAATTACATAATCCAACTGCCATATTATTATACAAGTAGTATTATTGTAGATAATAAAATTCAAGCCTTATCTTAATATCATTATGGTCAATGATAATATCCATAATACAATAAACACCTAAAGAAACAATTTCATACATTAAATTGGGTTTGAATAATTAAGGATATAATATATATTGCAAGAATTAGGTTAATACCCCTAAATGCCGAAAAAGGAAGTTACATTGTATTATAATGGATATGTTCATTAATAGAAATCTAAATGAAAGCCACTATAATAAAAGAAGGACACTAGCATATCAGAATTGATGTTACAAGTGTAATATTACTACTATATTAAACTTTACTGGTATAATGTATTATTTGTTGAGTTATAGATTACTATTCTTACCATCAAATGCAAATATGATTGGGGTTACTTGTAAAACTTGCATTATATTAAAATATTAAAATATCTAAACATATATTAAATACTAATAAATAATTTAAAAATGCTACCTATTATACATATAGTATTGGCATAACAAATATGAATACAAATACTTTCAATTTTTCCTAACATATCTAGATGGATCTTTTACTCATATCCCTTCAGTATGATAATTTTTCACATAAAACTCCTCCATATAACCTTTGTTGTCCACCAGAGGCATTCTTATGGAGAAAGAAGAATGCCTCAATATCAACCCCTAAGTCCTCTTTGTCTCCATCACTAGTACTTTGGTTCTTTCTTGGGAGAACTATACATCACTTATGATTGGACAACTTTGTGGCATAGAATATTTATTTTGCCTAGGATGCCATTATAAATGGCTACTCTTTTTAACCTTCCTTATTAAGATTCACTAACATGAATCCTAACTTATCGACTCAAGTGTTATTCTTGTTCTTAACCTATTTACATAAAAAACAAGCACCTTAATATAATGTAGTCAAACTCCTAAATGTCATCAATGACCCTATATTATGACATATTGGCATAAATAGGGTTCCTATCTTTAGAACTACTCACATGCATAGCCTAAGCCACCAATGTAACCCCACTATTCTGTATAGTGCTCCTATTATCTTAACCTTTTGTATAAAAAGAATACTTATTAATGTCATATCTATGATAAAAGATGACCTCCATGTGTGGCCTTTATGCTAGTCATCTGATAATCTCAGAAATAACATCTAGTCCTTGTATCATCTGATAACAAACTTAACTTTCAGACTAATTAATGAATAATCAATTGTGTTCAACTTGGTTCCATTGATCATACCTTCTATGATATTATCCCCTTACAAAAGTTATATGCTCATCCATATAAAGTTGAACTTTATTATTATTGTGTAGGATTTAAAAGTGGGCTTGCATGCATATTTCATGACTTATGCTCACCACCCAAATATCCAATAATCCTTTACTTACAATTCTACCCTCATGGTAGGATTTTAAAAGTCAGATAGCACTTGTATTTAATAGTTAGTCACTACAAAACTTAGCCATCTCCTTAGTAATATTTTTAACTTATTATACATTTGAATGATTATTTATTAAAAAATAAAATGCTATTGAAATGCAAAAAGCTATGAATGTAAATAAAGAGATATATGAGAAAGAAACAATGAAGAATTATGAAATTGCAATAATATAATAAACAATCAACTCTTCTTTACATATATATTATTACATCATTAACATATACACTAAAACACTAATCTTTAACATGTTCATTTTTGCCAATTATCTTTTATTGAATTCTCCATGCTTGAGGACCTTTGAGTTAAATGGCCTATTATATACAACTTAATAATGCTGAAATGGGAACCTCCATATATCCTCATTGAGAAACTAATTTTAAGGAGGATCTCATTGAAGCAATAAAAAATATACTAATCTTTAACATATTCCTCATTAATATTGAATTACTAGTCTAGGAATTACATTTGCCCTTATTACAAGTGTAGAGTTTAGGACAAATTCAAAGATAGCCTCCATGGCTATCTTAAGAAACCCATTTGGAGATGCTATAGATCATATTAAAGGACTTGCCTTTCCTTTGGTATCTTAGATTTCACATATTTTTCTTTTATCGAAGACACACATTGTGAAACTTGAGATATCAAAGGTGAGACAAGTCTTTTGACAAGATTTGCAGCATCCTTCAAATAGGCTTTGTGAAAAGGACAGGGGGATATCTTTAAGTTATAATTAAACTCTAGAATTAGATAATGAAGACTAAAGCTCGTGGAGATGTTTTGAATGGAGTGTGGAATGCTATTTATAAGCAATATAAGATATTATATGTTAGTTGTTAACATATAACTAACATCTTAAAAATAAATTTTTCTTGTTAAGTCCATTAATTTATCTTTTAGATGTCAGTTATTTTAACAATTAACATGGTAAGTGAATACCATAGTGCATTTTAAATAAGCAAACCATTGAAATATAAGTAATCTTTATGATTTTTATTAACATTGTAAATACAAATATTAATTAGTTGTGGATAACTTTTAAATGTCATTTTCAAGTACAACTACATCTAAAACACTAATTTTTTTTTATAGTTTCTAATAAAACCATAAATGCAGTTATTAATTAACTATTAATATTCCTTTAGATGTTGGTTTTATATGAAACATAAAATTAATGTTTAAAATGCAAACTTTTTATAATTTCTAGTAACATCATAAATACAAATATTAATTGGCTACTAACATTCTTTTAGACATCAGTTTAATGTACAATATTCCATATGATATTCATTTAAACAATGGTTAATTAAAAAACTAATATGCTATCTGTATTCAATGTTGATTTAATATACAATCGATGTTTTAAGTTTCCTTATGTCAAACCATTCATCTCCCATTAGAAAATATGGTTTTAATAACATCAATTTATTATTCTAATTAATGCGATGAGTTGTACTTATTTTTTGAAATGTTGCCATGCCATTATATATGTTAGTATTCATTTTAATTGACATAAATGTGGTGAAGTTAAAGGGCAAATCTATAATAATGCATTAAAAATAATAAATTAATGTTTTTATTAACAATAACAATGTTTTAATAATATTTATTTATATGTTAATATATAAATAAATGATAATATAAAAATAATTTAGAGTAAACTAATTTAAAATACATTTCAAATTGCTGATGGGATGAATAAAATGTTGTTAGTTCAGGTATATCGATGTGCATATTTATTAATCTTTGAAATATTATTTGTTTACTCAACATATATACGCTTAAAATTGCGATTGTATTGTCACCAACAAGAGAGCAAACAAATGTAAAAAAATATATATAACTGTTATAGAATAAATGTATAAAAAATTATCGTATATCGAAATTTAAAATTATGTCTCTCGCCATGTATAGAAAATTACACGCATGCACACATTAAAATACCAACCATTTCAAAACTCTTCACTTCATTATTTAGTTTTAGGTTTCCTTTTTTTAATAAAAATATTTTTTGTAAGAATAATTTTATTTATATACATTTATAATTATAAAATATTAAAATAATAGAATACATTCTATTTGTTAAATAGGGAAGCATCATTTTTTTTTTAAAAAAAAGTTATCCCTGATATTATAATATTATGCATTACTTTTTATCATAAGATATATGGATAACTAGTGTTACTTTATATTTATATTTAATATAATATAAATATAAATATAAATATAAATAAATAAAATTCTTATAAAGAACATTTTCTGACATAATAAACGAAATCGTAGAATAAATAAATGATGGGACAACACTTCGCGATCAATCACTGTGGTAAATGCCGAAGTCTTGGCCTTCCACTATGCAAGCTTGTGGGAATTCATTTGGAAATTAATGGAGCAGAAAAGTGCTCTATGGCATGTCTTGCTTTACATAATAAATGCTGAGTTTGGGACCATATTTTTAGGTCATTCTCGATTCAATTCATGGGTAAATGGCAAAGCTCCATTCACTCCTCCTAACAGATTGCGTTTTTTTCTATAGTACTGGATTGCTCCTAAAATGGTCCTACAATACTATCACTTATCCTTTGATCAGTGAAGGTTTTTCCTTCATTCTATAACCCAATTCATACGGCATGCATCTGATGCATATAGACACAATACTATGATGGCTGCCCTAGAGAGTCAACTAATGAATTAATGGTTTGTTTGCCAGCAAGACAGATAGGGGAAATGAAAAAAATTGAGAGTATAGATTGATCTGTCTGTTCTGAGCGAAAACATTTTCTGAGAAAAATATAGTTTTAAATTATGAAGATAGAAAAAAAAAAAGTTCTGTATATTCAATGTTTAATGAAGAGAATCTAATGGAAAATAATTTCTTTTTAAAAAATTACTTTTTTCACTATTATGACTCTTCGCATTAGTTTTTATTAATCACAAGTTATAAAGTAATATATTACTCCTTCATTTATATATAAACAAAAAAAATTTCTAGTAAAAATATATTTTAACATAACAAACAAAATGATTTTGTAACACCTAACAAAGGCAAAAATTCCCCTCATTGTGAGAAAAAATAGTGAAAAATTTCTTCAGTTTTCCACTTTATCTACCTATGGTTTTGTGATTTTTATTTAACTTACTAGCAATCTTAATGTTAAAATTTATTTATAAGTACTTTCGGCCATTAAAACTTTATTCCTTTTAAAATTTAATAGGAACTGCATTTGTGAGGCATGTATCTCTTTTATCTCCATTTTTTTTAAAAAAATTAAATCTAATTTGCAACCTTATTTTAGATATAAATTATCAGGAAAAACCCCAACCCTCTTTGTCCAAGTAATTCCACAATTTTTTCTTGAAATTACCGCTTCTAATTAGAAACCCAATTTTAGAAGAAAAATCTTAGCCCTATTTATTGAAGCAACTTCGCATGCTTTTGTTCAAGTAATTATGCATCCTCATGCTTGAATTTTGGATTAAAAATAGTTTATGTGAATTAAGTTTTCATAGTTGAAAATATAAGTGAGTTAACTTTAACACTTAAATCCACATGTAAATTAAGTGAAAAATGAAAAAATTATAAGCAAGTAAAGTGTAATTTACTCTAGGATAATATGTTTTGTTTTGATATATCCTTAAAAAAAGGTCCAACGATTTTTTTTTATTTTTTAATAAAAATTATAATTATGTATAATCTTACAACATTTTCATCAAAAATTAAAATTTTAAGATTTTTGTATGAAATTGCAAAAGACTTGGAATTTTTTATCACAATTTTGAATAATGGAAGTACAAATTTTCATGTATATATTTGCTACGTATATAAAATCTATATAGATTTTTTAATTTTTATGAAAACACCATGAACTTTTGTATTAAAATTGAAAACTTTGTTAGAATTATTTTGCCTACTAGCATAATTGGTAATAATTTATAGACTTCGATTAACGAATGTATGAATAATGTAGAATATTTTGGTTATGCCCAAATTTGTGATCATACCATGATTGAGCCCTATTTAGATATTTAGACTTATGTAAATGTTTTATTTTATAGGCTTTTATTTCTAGGTCTTCTATTATGGGTAAGTTAACTATAATATCCCATATAAGTCTTCTATAGAAAATACATTAAGTGAAATTTTCAAATAGGTATTGTATTAGAAAATACCCAAATCAAAAAACCCAATAGGAAAATTAGTTTAAATTTGGGAGAATCACAGAAATAATTTTGATGTGAACCCAACTAGAATTTTTGTGAAAATTTTATTAGGAATACCTAATAATAGGTTTAGAAAAATTTGTATAAAAATTTACTAAAATTTCAAAACACGGGTAAATAAAAAAGTGAAAAAATAGGTAAAATTTAGCAAATTAATTAAAAAACCCTTGTGTTGATTTAAATTAATTATTCTAGGCTCAAAATGAATATGGAAATTCAGAATAAAAGCCCAAAAATATTTAAAAGCTTGGAGACAAAAATACAAGAAAATGAAAAATTTGGAGTTAATTTGTAATTTTGGCATTGGGCTAGGTTGGTGCAATTTTTAAAGGTCCAAATTTGATTTAGAAGACCTAAAAACATAGGCCTAAGGTTCTAAAAGAAACCAAGGATACAAGTGAGAAAAGAGAAAAAAGTAGGGGCATTTATGTTAAGAATTTCCTTAGAAATTTATTAACCTATTTTATTCAAAAAAAATACGATAAAAATATTAGATATTTGGCTAAGGGAACCATGACCCTCCATATGTGCAAGTCATCATCAAATTTTTATAAAATAAATAAAAATAAAAAAGTAAAAAATAGCCAATGAGATTAATTTAAGGGTTTATATAAATAAGGCTATTGGGGGACCAACTTAGCACATTTTTGCTACCTCTCTTCCCCCACAAAATGTGAGTTTCTTAGCCTCTTTACTAGAGTTTTTCATTCAATTTTCTTGCACAAAAATTTTCCAATACATTTCCCCACAAAAATCTTGAAAGTAAATTTGCTTTCTTCTTTTCCTTATGTCTTCAATGGAAATTCTTCTCAAAATTTTCTAAAATGGTGTTTATTATTTTAGTTAGAGATCAACTACCCCTAGTGAGTACCAAGCATATTATAAGATTTAAAAATTCAAGGTGAGTAGCAACTACCTTTTTTCTTTAGAGATTTCTTAAGAAAAGTGATGAATATGATGATTTGTGATAATATTGTTATGATTTTTGTGTTTAGCCATATATGGAGACATGGTTCTAATTTTGTGCCCTTTTAAAATTTTTTGATGATATTAGGATGATTGTAGAAGAAGTTGGGAATTTTTAGGAATTTTTAAATACATGAAAAATTAAGTTATGGGTGAAAAACTCAAAACTATTCAATTCAAACCCCTATTCTAGTTAGTCTCAGGTTTCGAATTTTTGAAGGCATCAAATGATCAAGAAAAGTTATGAAAATTCACAAATATATTATTTAGGATGTTAGTAAGCTTGTATCAAAATTTGGTAGCAATTAGAGATGATTTGACAATTTTAGGTCCATGCCTTTAGTGTATAGGCAAATCCATGAAATTTATTATACATCACTTAAGTTGTTCCTTATTTAACATGTCAGGGATGTTTTATCAACATTTGATGATTATTGGAGATGATTTAGATGCTCAAAAGGAGCTTGGGTTGCAAGTGCTTTTATGCAATCCTAATTCTAGCCCTTTATGGAAATAGAATTATTTGACTAGTCAAACCATGAAATTTTTAAAATGTAATTGATGTTCTATGGTTATTATGTATTGGTAGGTTTGTATCAAAATTTTATGATTTTTGGAAATGATTTGAATATTAAAAAGGCTTTTTCATTATATGACACTCCATGCTTATCCTATTTTAAAACTATGCTTTTATCTCTATGTGAACAGTACCAAAGAACCATAATCATGCAAGATAATTGACCTTTGATGATTCATAATGGGTTAATAAGATGTCAAGATTCTTAGAAAAAAATTTAGTGAAAGTTTGATTAAGTTTGATTGGTAAAATGGATTTTGCTTCTAAATACTTTTTTATAGTCTAATAAGACTTTTAGGATAGTGAAATAAATTTTAAATTTATATCATATACTTGATATTTGAATTGCCTTAAGTCTTGAGACATTCAAATGACATATTTTTTGTTAGAAAAAATTTCATAAAAAACTTATGATTAAGTTAGTATTTTAATCATATCCATGATATGTGATAACAAAATGCATGGTTGATGCCTATGATGTCCCAATATGGTTGATGCCTAAGGTGTCCTAACATAGTTGATGCTTATAGTGTCTAATTATGATTGATGCTTATGGTGTCCCATCACTGCTTATTGCAAATATAAATGCTCATCTTGTACATGATTGATGGCTATAACAACTTAATACTTATTTGTAAAAAATATGCAATCTTCACATAATAAATTATTAAAGTGGAAGGGCATAAGGTGAGATAGAAATTATTAGGGGGAGGAAGGGTGTAAGACGAGATCAAAGTTCCAGGGAGAAATCCTGAATATCAACTATAGCCATTTAACTTAATAATTTAAAGAAGTAATATTTTAAAAGAAAATATTACTAAGAATTTATTTTGTGATAATTGCTTAAATTTATTGATACATGTTTGATCTTTTATGGAGAAAACTATTTAGAAAAAAAGGAAAGTAGCCATTCACTAATTATTCTTAAATATTTACACTTATGTGTGTTACTTTTTTTGTAGATACTAATTGTGGCCCTGATGAGACAAATTGATATATATACTAGATCTTTTCCCCATTCCATAAAAACACACTAAAGGAATATATTATAAGATAGTTTGGTTTATTTAGCAAGGAGTAGTACTCCTTAGAATGTTATGTATATCCTAAAAACAAGGCATTTCATATACATTGTAAACTTATGTATATGTTTCCTTTATTAAACATATTAATATAAATTTGTTTTCTCTCACATCTATATGCTTTAATACTTATATAATCACAAGTATTTTTCCTACTATATTATAATAAATAAAAGTGGAGAGAAATTTATCGAGTATAAAGACTTGTAAAGGTATTCGGTTAGTAGATCTACACTAATTAGATACCTTTATACTGATTATGATATCTAAAAATTGGATCATGACATTAACCTTGTTCAACTTATAAGGGAGTGGTCTTAAGTCTCACCTTATATATATTTGCAGTTGCTCCATTGAAACACAAGATTTGTATAGGGGATGAGAGTTGGACAACTTTCTCCTAACATTTGACTACCTTTTCTTTATCTTTACATATTCAAGCAAAATGAAGAGGTTTGAACTTAAAGATAAGTAGATATGAAATACAAAGATATTCTATGAGTAAAGATTATATTAGATCCACTATTAAAGACATCAAATCAACATTCAAGTATGATTTTTCATTATAATTATTTTCTGCTTATAGATTTGCATAAACTCATATGCTATATATGTAATATGGTGAATGCAATATTATGATTAGCTTTTCAAATTCTTGTTCTAATTTTTCTAACAATGGTATTAGAGCCAATATCTATCATATTACATCACTATCATCTATGCAAAATTTGTTGAAAAAGCTAAATTTTATTTTTTGGATTTTTAAATACAAAAATGTGAGAATCTATGACAAATTTTTATCTTATCATAAATTAATGAAAATTTTTTATCTAGGAAATTTCATATGATTTTCCTATATAATTTGCACAAATTATTTTGTTAGTTTGTGAATGAATTTCTAATTTTTTCAATTAAAACTTGAAAATTACGAGTTTCATGATTTTCTAAAAAAAATTTGCAAAATTGGATCAAATTCATGATGCATTTCATCAAGTTAGTTTAGGGTTTCATCTCAAAATGATAAATCTAAAGTAGGAAATGTATATATTTGATTATTTTTTAATGGTACAATAATTTGAAACAAGAAATTTGAAGAAAATATTAAGACTTTGTTTTGGAGAACTCTCCTAATAGATTAATCTTGGATTTAGATTATATTGAAAAGTCTTTAAAATTTTAAAAGAAAAATAAAAATTGAATAATTTTAAATTGGATCTAAATCCTAAGTTGCAAATTCAATTTAATAGAGAACATAATTGGTGAATTATTATAGTTATTTTTTTTTGTAAAATTCAATCTTATTATTCATGCAATAATTAATCCATTTCAATTTTCTTTTGGATTAATGTTATGTGTTGTCCAAATTTGTGCTTCAATGAATTTAAACATTTGGGTGATTAGGTAATTAAAGTAATATGATGTTAGGAAAGGACCAATTATACAAAACCATATAAAACTTCACTCAATTTAGTCCTAGACATTAGATCCACACCAAATCAAATAGATGCAAGAGATCAAAGGCTTTAGTCAACTTTTGACGGCTTTGATCATAGTGATTTCCAATAGTTTCACAATATTATAAAAAAATGACTTATGTGATTCTATTTTATACTTATTTCATTTGGACTTTTAAAAGCATGATTTGTCATTTATATTTTATCTTTCTTATGAGAATGTTTAGCGATTGAGTTTATCATTGCTTATCTAATGTCATTACATCATAATGTTTTGGCTAAAGCCTAATTTAGATATTTAGAAAGTTAAAATTAGCCTTAAAGTTGATGTTCTATTTTTGTCCAGTATGATCTAATCTCAAAATTTAGGACATATCTAGAGCTCCAAATGTCTAATAAAGGTAAAACTAGTGCCTAAAATATTGTAGAACCTAACCCAACAACTTTATATTTGTAGTTTAGTGAAACTCTATAGTTTTGAGGGGTTTTACATTGATTAGAAGTTAGACCTATGAGATTTTATAGTAGTAACTCTTGTAGTGTATTATTAGAGTTCTAGCAAGGCCTTATTCTTTATAATTATGGGAGGCATATTAATTTAGCTCACTAGGTTTAGTACCATAGAAAATTAGATATATGATTTGTGCCTTAAAAAGCAAGAACACAATTCTACATAATTCTCGATAACTTTTTTTACTTTTTCAAGTTTCTTCTTTTTTAACCATGGAAGGATAACTTTCTAATTAATTTAAGGAATTTGAGAAGGCTTATCTATATTTAAATTATGAGATCCTAAACCATAATGTTAACTTTTGCTAATTGATTTTCTTTTTTCTCTAATGCTTTTATATGTTTTTCAAAATTTGCATGAATTAGATTCTGATTTGGCATAATCTATGTTCATTTATGTAATTTATGAGTTGGTTAATCATTATTCTTCTTATGAGCACAAAGGGTTGGATGATTAAATTAGAGGTTTCTAATTTAATTCTTCAATTTAGCTAAATTTTATTTTCAAATCAATTTAGATCTATCTTTATGGATTATAATGGTTGCCTAATTCTTCTAATCTAATTTAATCAAATCCTAGATAGTTATTTAGTATAGAATTCATGAATGATTATGAATGTTTCGAATAAGTTTAGGCTAAAAAATTAATTGTACTTGTCAACTACATTGTAATCTATGATTAATCCACCAAGGAGTTCTCAATTCCTTGGATCAATTATATTTTTCTGTTACTTCTATATTCTATTTCTAATAGTGCATTCATTTTGATTCAAACCCCTTAATTTAGTTTTATTTTCATTCTTGCATCCTATTTGTATACTATTCACATAATTGCTTAATTTTGTTTCCATTTGCTTATTTTATTTTTATGTAATTTGATAATTATAATCAGTAATTGAATGTAAAAGGATATCTTAAGTGGATCACTATGAGTTTGACCTAGTTTATTACCTTATACTGCAAAATCTTTATTAAACCAATGATTTCTAATTTTGATTAGTTTTGAAAGTCATCATTTATGCTTGTGAAATCTTCAATTTTTTATTTATAATCACCAAATATTTTGCAAAGCTAATTGACCTGTTGTTAAATATGTGATGCTAGTACTCCTTTAAATAACGTAACATATAAATCTAACGATTTGTTTAGGTTTTGTGATTTCTAATTTCATACTTCTTTTTTGGCCTTTGAAGGTTTTATTTACTATTTATTTATATAAAATGTATAATATCATACATCAAGTTATAACAATTCTAAATGCTTATGCCATTCATAGGGAATGGATTCAAGAATGGATTTCTAAGGAGTGCCAACCATACATATTAAGTAATAAATATCAAGATAGATTTAGCAAAATATCCATCTCTTATTGTGGTATTAGATATAACTTCTATCGTCTTCATATTTTTTTTTCATTCAATTTATTGTTTAACATTGTTGAAATTGTGATTCTATAATATCATAGTAAATGTCAGTTTCTATTTCAATTAGTGAGTTTTATAAGGTTGTGTAGGGAATACAAAGGTGTGTATAAAGGGAATAGGGAAGAATAAAGGGAAGGGTTTAGATTAGGTGGGAGAAAATCATACTAAAATAGTTATTAATGAAATTGACATAGTATATAAGATATTATGTGTTGATTTTTTAAAAAAAAATCGATGTTAATGTTATTTCCCATAATGATTTACAAGAAATGATGTCAATTATTTTTTATATAAGAACTATTGTTGTTTTTTTTTTCCATTGGTTATATGATTGAAGTTAAAATTGATATATAATGATGCTCATTTAAACATCAATTGAAAATTGATGATGATTTTGTTAAATGCCCAGTTTATATTTACATTTATGCAATAATGATATTAGTACAATAAGTAAGGGCAAATGAGATGATGTAACTATTTTGAACTTGGTACTCTAGTAACATGGACTCATCAGACTTATTATATGTATAGGTCAAAATAATACTCTATCCTCATTTAATACACATAAGTATTCGTAAGGTTATTGAATCATAATTACATGCAACGAGTTTAGCCTACATGGCTATCTTATTTCTTAGTTTTAACTAAGACTATATTATATGAAATTACCGCTTCTCATTTCTTTAAGATCTAGTCCAAATCTAAGTTAATATTCCTTTCTTGCCAAAATTTGGCTTAATACCACTATTATAGAAATTCAAATAAAAGATAGTTATTTAAAAAAAACCATGTCATATATTAACTAACATGTATATGAGTGATGTTATATATTAGGGTTTTTATATTGATTTTATAATCGACATGAAAAATAAACAATGATGTCCATTCTTAAATTAAAAAAAATGGACATGGACATCACTTTATTAGGGAAATACTAACATGGTAAGACAACACATTGGTTATTCATGAAATATTGACGTGAAAAAGTGTAACAATGTTAGTTTATGTCATGAGAATTGATGTTCTTGCTAGAATATTTTCCACTGTGATTTTTTTTAAAAAAATTGGCATGTAATCTTATATAGACTTGTTGGTGTGTGTCCTAGAACCAATCATATAAGATGATTAGAGTTATACACAATGTATTATATTTTATTTTAGGCAATTTAATTATTATATTTGTTTTTATTATTATTATGCGCAATTTATAACTTAATATAATAATTATCCTTGGAATAGCTTTGCTATTCCTAAAATGCCCTTAGTCAAGTATTATTACGAAAATGATAGTAATAATACATTGAGACTAGCATGTATAGTGACTGATGATTGCGAATCATGGATATGTGATATCAAGTCAATACATGAGTACATTACTAAGTGAACAATGTACTGGACTGACCCATTATGAGAATATTGCATGGATAAACGTGTCATAAGTTATTCTCATCTGATCACAACTACACATAAACCTTTGACCTGAAGTCACTACGGTTCCCTACATGAGGAATTACTCACTTTAATATTGTCCTATGTTACCTTTAATCAGGATGACAAGTAGGGCATTAATTGGGTGTGTCATAAATCATGCAGAGGGAAGTGAGTGATATAAATGGGATTTTGTTACTCTTGTATAAAAGAGAAATATCCTTAGGCCCCTCTATTGAGTGAGACTTAGAAATGCATGGCCATGCTTAGTTGAATTAATATGTGATATTAATTATTTATTTTAAGTCTACTCAGTATCAAGAAATATAAAATTGAACATTGATGAGGATGACACATTCCATGCCTCCAGTTCAATTTGGATATTATTACAAAAGGGTTATGATGCAAAACGTTGATCATGTATTAGGTGGATGTCGAATCAGAGACATTCTTACTACTTGAGTGGTAGTGATGTATTGCTAGATACCGCTCGCTGTCTATAGCTCAATAATAAGTCATTGTCAACGTAGTAAGAACCCACAGGGTCACACAAAAGGAGTAGGAATAAGATAATAATTAATTGGACTTTAATTATATTAATATCCAATTAATTGGACTTATTTTCGTGCATATATATTATTAAGAATAATACATTCACGTTTTATATATATATATATATATATATATATATATATATATATATATATATATTATGTGATATTATTTGATATTAAAGTAATATCAAGTAATTATCTTATCAGATATTAGATAAATATATTATGAGATAATATTATTCTGATATTTGATAACTATATGCAATTATCTAATAATTAAGATATTTATATTATGAGATAATATTATTATTATCTAATATTAGATAATTAATAGATAAGTCCTATCTCTTCCCATTATCTCTAGGATAAGGATAAGATGAGTTGTTAAATGTGATTAGGATTTTAGAAGCATTATCCTAATAGGACTAAGATTATGGCTTGCCTAAGTTCTATAAAAGGGGACTTGAGGGCAGCACTTAACAATCACATTTTAAGCTTCCATATAAACCCTAAATCACTCAGAAAACAACCAATCCTAATTCTTAGAGAGAAAAACGCATCCTAGCAGACGCGTGGAGGGTGAGCGGTCGTTGTTCACTCCGTGTGGATAACGTAGAGACGCTGTACCTTCTGGCCGGCGTTTGATTCATCCGCTCTCAAGTTTTGATCAGTAGAAACACGAGTGCCTAATAGGTAAAACCCTAATCATTGACTTATGCTTTTTGCATGGATCCTAGGTAGAATTCGGATCAAAAATTTAAAATTCCGCTACATGTGATAATCCGAATTCCCAACAAGACCACATCAATTTTAATCAATAATTGATATGATATAATGTTCTCCTAACCTAAATCCTCTATCCCTTTATAGACATTGTTGTATTCACTATACAACCTTACAAAACATCCTAATTGAAATAAAAACTAATGTCTTTTATAACTCTTAAAAATCTTAATTTTATTAATTCTACATACTATTAAATTAATAAAAGTATAAAGTATCAAGCCATTGGACCTAATAAATATTGGATAATGCATCACAAGATCAAGGATGAAAATTACAATTTTGAATATATGAGTAGACAAAACATGTTCAAACCCACCATAAGAAAAAAAAATACATAAGTACATTATGATTTGATAAGTGCGTCAATTAGAAAGAGTATTAGCTTATTTTCAACACTTAAAGAATTATGAAAGTAGAAATTAAGAAGTAATTCTCTACACATAAGGTGAAAACATAATTACCTTCAAATTATCTTAATATTTTTATGTCAAAGGATATTAAATCCTTGTCCCTTTATTATAAATGTTAATATTATTATTATTATTATTATTATTATTATTATTATTATCTTTCATGTAAAAGCTATATTAAAATAGCATATAATAAAACAATTAGTGAAATAAAAACTAATAAGCAAGCAATTATGCAAACATAAATTTAAAAGTGAGAATAAGGTGTGCTAATACTTTTCCTTTAAAGGATCTTTAACCCATATCCTTTCACCATGATCGCTTTGCATGTAACACTCATCTAAATTGTCTTCATAATTTATGAAAGGTAGTCTTGATGAGAAAGAAGGAGCCTTTTCAATATCTATTGCTATGTCTTCTTTATCCTTACTACTTACAATCTATTTTTTCTCTTAAAGAGCTATGGACCACTTTTTATTATTTGGATTAGTGATATAAAAACATTATTTTTGCTTAAGATGACATTATGAATGGTTCCTCTTATGACTTCCCTATTAAGATCATCCATCAATGTGAATTTTAACTCATTAACTTTGATGTTGTTATTATTCTCCACCCACTTACATTAATACATAGGCTCATACATATAGTTCGGCTTCTACATGTTTTCAGTGATCCCATAATATGACATGTTCTTGTAGGTAAGGTTTTTATCTTTAGAACTAGAATCATGCATTGCCTAAGCGACCAGATTAACCTATTATTTTACATAGTACTCTTCTCATCCTATTCTTTTGTGTAGAAAGAATATTTATTAATGTCATATCCATAATAAGATAAGACTTTTATGCAAGGCCTATGAGCTAATCATCTTATAATCATAGAAATACACTACAACAAATTAACACTTATGCTTATGCTATAAAAATTCAAAAATTAAGGCAATTTTATCTCTTGCCACAAGAATAAAAAAATCAAACAAATCTATAAAAAAATTAAAAAATTTATACCATGAGAAGACTTTACTCATGGTAAAATACCACTTGCACCATAAATTAAATTATGAGAACACATTCTATATGGTAAAGTATCACTCATGTCATAAATTAAATTATCAAAACACATTTCTTATGATAAAGTATCATTTGTTCTATCATATAAGTCGAAAAAATTTATCCATAACAAAGTATTACTTATGCCACATATTAATTCAATGGATAAGATTATAGTCAAATATACCATTTCTATAGTAATTATATATATATATATATATATATATATATATATATATATATATATATATATATATATATATATATAAGCTAATAATAACATGCTACAATATAGCAAACAATAAAAAGAATACAAATATTTATAAGTTATAGACATTTGACAAATAGCTAATTTATCACTTAAGTTAAGGGTCTTTAACTAATTGACTAACTTAAATAATTTTTTTAAAAATTTGGTAAATAACTTATTTGATTAACTAATTGGTGCCTAATGAACTAAAATAAAAAAGCTATAGAACTTAGCATTTTTAATTAACTAATTCATAAAATATATGTAAAAAGGTAGAACTACTTATAAATTATATAGGTAAGTACATCTATTATTTTTTATAAATAATAGAGATAGAAATTGAATCCTAAATGCATTTTTGTTTATATATTTACCAAATTTAATATTTCTTAAAAAGTAATATTTTTTTTATAAATAAGAAAAAACCATTTATAAAATGGAATGAGTTATGAGAACTCAATGAGCATATAACTACCACTATCTTGTAGGAAATCAATTATATATATATATATATATATATATATATATATAATAGCCATAAATTAATCATATAACTAAACTTATTTTCTGAAGTATGTGCGACCATGCCCTAATATGGAAGTTCACCTGCATAAGACTTAAACTCCGTTTCTCATATCATAATCATATGAGTTTCAACCTTTTGTTAGAATTCTATATTGTATATTACCCATTCTAGGTAGACATCACACTCACAGATAACCATTAAGGCTCAAATGCACACATATCATCATAATCACATCATCAGTAGAAGTGAATCACAAATAAACATATTATATCACATATTCAAATACAATAAATATACATATAGCTACTCTATGGTATTAAGATCAATTCTATATTTCTCTCAACCATTAGCCTTGAATTTCCTATCTAACTCTTAAATCCATCCTATATTTTTCTCAATTATTAGTCGGGAATTTCCTATTTAGCTTTTAAATCAATTCTATATCCCTCATAATAGTTTATTAGGAATTCTTTATCCAACTTTCACATTATCCATCACCATTCACGACTTCCAATACTATTATTAGCATGATTCTTAAATAGTAAACATAAGAGAGTTTAGTTTTCATATCATATTAATCTACAAGACTTTTGATGCCATCCACAATGGAGTTTGCAAATAATATAAACCTAAGAGTTTAACTCTTAAATCACATTTCATGCTATCATTTCTAACATACAAGTAGTAAACAATTCAATTATAAACATTCGGCAATCATTAGTAACATCATCATGCTTTTACTATGCACTCTAATCAACTATCAATTACTTAATAGCTAACTACTCAAGAACTTTGTTTATATATAACTATAAACATGAGTGTGAGTATGAAATATGTATTATAAAAAAGAAGGATATAATACATAATATCTAAATTATCTTTAATTACGATAAAATCAGTGATGAGATATATGCTTACATGGTAATATTGATCCACTCTTAGAAGTCTTGAAGTATTCATAATCATCATTTCAACATTTCTCTCTCTTGTTAGAAAATGTCGTTGATAAGGTCATTGTCATTGGAGAAGTGTTGGGATTGCCGAAAATCTTAGAGAATTCAAAAAGCTTTGATATTGCCTTCGTAAAATTTGGCAACTTCTCCTAGTGACAATAGCTCATTGCGATTACTAGTAGAGGAGAGGCCCCAAAGGAACCTATGGAATCTCGTTGAAAAGCTTCTTGCTAGTTCTAGTCCTATTACCTATGAAGCTTCCTTATTCATGCTCAAGGATCGACGCATCCAAAGCTAGCTCAAGATGGTAGCTATAACACAATGTGCTAAACCAATAGTAGCTAACAACTTTCATGTGGCAACGAGGATGGTAGGGCGGAAGGGAAAAGAAGTAAAAGAGAAGAGAGGGCAGAGAGAGGATGGAGAGACTGGGTAGGAGAAAAATAATGGTTGATGGGTTTCTGCCTTTTCTTTATGGGGATGACAAAAAAACACAAAATAAGCTGGGAACTTACTTTTAGGAGATGAAATATCAAAAATAAGAGAGGAGGATTAGATTTTTCTTGTAAAATAGACAGAGGGGCTCGAAAATAAAAGGAGGAGAGAGAGAACAAAATGGATGACAAAGGAAACAATATGCTAATGAAGGAGGGAGAAGAGATAGAAAGATAGTGTAATAAAATAAAAAAAGAATGCAAAGTCAATTTGCACAGTAAAGGGCACTGAGATAAAAAAATAAAAAGAAGAGAGAAAAAAAGTTGGCACAAGCTTGGGGAAATGATATGGTGCTTCTCAGTGCACTAAAACCAAAGTCTCAAATTAATCTCATCCCTTAATTTCTCATTTGATTCAATCCTAGCCATTCATTTTAGATAAATATAATTCAACCATTAATTTATTAAAAATTATTTTCATAAAACAAATTTTTATTTAAAAATTCAATTCAATTATTTCTTAAACTTCCTTCAACATTTATACATATATATTTATTATTTAGGAAGCCCTAAAATAATTATATTATACTTCTACAATCTTTAAAAATAATTTATCAATACCAACATTTAATTTTTATAAAACTTCATACCCATTATTACTATTTTCAATTTATCAGAAAATCATCATAAAAATATTTAAACAAACATCAAATCAATATTAGCCATATAAACAAATGTATTTTTTTCGAATATTATCATCATTATTTTTAATATTCTAAAACTTTTAACTTAAAAAATAAATTTAAAACTAATATTATCCAAATAAATAACTTATTCACAATTCTCGGAATTATACAATTTAATATTTAATTTAGGATATTACAAGTTCTTCCCTTTCAAGAAAATTCATCCTCAAATTTTCAAAAATCAAGTATGACTATATAGAATTATCAATAGCCTATTCATTTATCTCGTGTGTTAAGTGAGCCAAATTGGTATTCTTTTCTCTTTTTTGAAAATTTTTTTTCCTTACTACTTTAAGTGCAATGACATGAATGTTCAAGACTTAAACAATCTAACATATCATTTTTGCCAAACACAAGCTAACATGCTTATGCGAGCACTAAACACATTAGGCACATCAAACACAAATGAGTGCCCTAAGCACAATTCAAGATTCATCATGTAATTTTGAATATGTATCCCATTCTTTATCTAATCAAATAAGAAAACATTGACATTGGTTATTCACTATATACCCAATGCATTCCGCAAATAATCCGTAAATAATTCTAGTAATCATCATGGAAACAATCCATAATGAATAATTTACAATTAAGAATTTCAACTAAAATTTCAAACACATAAACCAAGTTGCAACTTGGTTTCATCTAAACTACAATCATACTCATTCTTCATTGATCAATCAATAAAATTGATAAACTATTACAAATTAGATCTGTATATGCCCAATGATAGACATCCTCATAATTCCATTTCAAAGTTCAACTACAATCATTCATACCAATGTAAACTCATAACAATATATTCACCAAGCATTGTCATAGACACTAACTTCACACATAACCTGTCTTAGGTAATTTACAACCATTCAGATAGCAACAAAGCTCAATTACATCATGTTCACTTTAAACAAAACATCCAAGATTAATCAAATTTCAATCATAACATAAGGCACAACAATATAGAGAATGGCTATAATAGTTTTTTTAATAAAAATTCACCAAATGGATCTAAAGTTTCTCTTTATATTTTTAGTGTAGCCTTATTCCCCGCCACCCTAAGCTTGAGGCCACCAACCTTTTTCTTCCAACCCTCACCACTCCTTTCCTCCTCTATGGAGGATGTTTATCTCCCCTCATCACAAATCATATACAATATGAGTATCATTCTCATAATGGCCATCATAGGCATCATTCTATCCATTATCTCATATGTCAGCGATCAATGATAGGACACCACAGGCATCGCATCACCATGATAAGGCACCGTAGGCATTAACCATTCATTTCATGATCATATATCATAAGGTATGGTCAGAACATCAACTATGCCATAGGAGTTTTATTAATAAAATATGTCATTCTCATATCATTAATCATTCCACATTAATGAATCACATAATGCAACACACATTCTTAAACACATTTACTTTATCAATTAACAAAGCCTTTGTCAACATTAATAATTCAAGGCCATTTCACACACTATAAATCATTCATCCTACATAACATCAATCTTAATTCATAACACAAGTTCCTTTCACATAACATAACCAATTATCTCATACAATTCCAATCATCCAATTCACATAATTCAATTCATCACACACTTTCAACTTTTAGATCAAGACAATTTACCAGAGGATAATTCATCTCGCAAGATAAACTATACAAAGAATTAACTAGTTAATAAACAATGGCTAACACACATAGAAGAAAATCCATAGAGATCTTCAAAGACATGCCTCCTGATATATGCAATTTGCTTACTCAGATTTGACAAATGGATCAATCTTGCCCATTTACCACTAGGAACCTAAACCAATGCTCTGATATTATCTCCATCACAACTTATCTTGAACATGACTGGTGTGAATCCTGTTACTGGTTTCTATAAGTCTTAACAAATTTTCTATTCTAACTATCCAATGAGAGTTTCCAAATTCTAGGGGAACTTAAAAATTCATTTTAAAATTTTATGAAAAAATGAACAAAATCTCCTTAATTTTTGGATACTTCTCAAAAGCCACACGCCTTATAATTCAAAACCTGTTTAATTTCCAAATATGATAGTGTTATCAACATACATAATTGCTATACAATGTAAAATCTAAACATAGCTAAACAATCTAACACATTAATGGTTGAATTATTGAAAACTCTATCTTTATATCTAATCCTAATCCAATTGTTAAAATTCTTTAGTAAGGTGGTCTTAGATCTCCATAGATACAACAAATTCAAATATGCTCACCATAATTTGAAAATATTGAAGATAGAATAGAATGAGTTACGAGAACTCAATGAGCATATAACTACCACCACTATCTTATAGGTGATCAATTATATATATATATATATATATATAATAATCATTTATTAATCATACAACTAAACCTATTTTCTAAAATTTTGAAGTATGTGTGACCATGCCCTAATATGGAAGTTCACTTGCACATGACTTCAACTTCATTTCTTATATCATAATCATAGGAGTTTCAAATTTTTGTTAGAACTCTATATCATATACTACACATTTCGAGTAGACATCACACTCACAAGCAACCATTAAGGCTCAAATACACATAGATCATCATAATCACATCATTAGTAGAAGTGAATCACAAACAGGCATTTTATATCACATATTCAAATACAGTAAATATACATATAGCTGCTCTATGGTATCAAGATTAATTTTATATTTCCCTTAACCGTTAGCTGGGCATTTCTTATCCGACTTTCAAATCCATCATATATTCTTCTCAATCGTTAGCCAAGAATTTCCTATCCAACTCTCAAATCAATTCTATATCCTTCATAATAATTTATTGAGAATTTTCCATCCAGTTTTCACACTATCCATCATCATTCACAATTTTCAATGCCACTATTAGCATGATCCTCAAATAGTAAACACAAGAGATTTCAAGTTTCATATCATATTAATCTACAAGACTTTCAATGCCATCCACAACGGAGTTTGCAGATAATATATTCCTAAGAGTTTAACTCTTAAATCACATTTCATGCTATCATTTCTAACATACAAGTAGTAAACAATTCAATTATAAACATTTAGTAATCATTAGTAACATCATCATGCTTTCTTTGTGCACTCTAATAAACTATCAATCACTTAACAATTAACTACTTAAGAACTAAGTTTATATATAACTATAGACATGAGTGTGAATATGAAATATATACTATTAACAAGAAGGATATAATTCATAATATCTAAATCATCTTTAGTTAAGATAAAATCAGTGATGAGATATATACTTACATGGTAATACTAATCCACCCTTGCAAGTTTTGAAGTATCCACAATCATCATTTCTACATTTTTCTCTCTTGTTGGAAATTGTTTCTGGTGAGGTTATTATTGCTAGAGAAGTGTTAGGATTGTCGAAAACTTTAGAGAATTCAAGAGCTCTGTTATTGCCTTTAAGAATTCGATAACTCCTTTTAGTTACAATAGCTCACTACAATTGCTGGTAAAGGAAAGGCATTAAAGGAACCTATGAAAGCACTATGAAAAACTTCTTACTGGTTCCAGTCCTATTACTCATGAAGCTTCCTTATTCATGGTTGAAAATCAATGTATCTAGAGCCAACTCAAGATGACAGTTACAGCATAACGTGCTAAACTAGCAGTAGTTGATAGCCTTCATATGGCAACAAGGACGATAGGGTAGCAAGGAAAAAAGAAAAAGAGAAGAAAGGACAGAGAAAGGAAAGAAAGATTTGGCAGGAGAAAAAGAGTGGCTGACAGGTTTCTATTTTTTCTTTAAAAGGATAATAGAAAAAAACATAAAATAAGTTGGGAATTGACTTTTAGGAGATAAAATATAAAAAATAAGAAAAAGAGAAGAGGATCATATTTTTCTTGTAAATAGATAGAGGGGCTAAAAAATAAAGGGAGCGAGAGAGAACAAAATGGATAAGAGATGAAACAACATGCTAATGAAGGAAGGAGAAGTGAAGTGATAAGAAGATAGTGTAATAAAATAAAAACAGGGCGCAAAGTTGATTTGCACAATAAAGGGCATCGAGATTAAAAAATAAAAAGAAGAGAGAAAAAAAGTTAGCACAAGCTTAAGGAAATGATACAACACTTCTCAGCATACTAAAACCAAAGTCTCAAATTAATCTCATCCCTTAATTTTTCATTTGATTTAATCCTAGCCATTCAGTTTATATAAATATAATTCAATCATTAATTTATTAAAAACTTATTTTTGTAAAATAAATTTTGGTTGAAAAATTCATTTTATTTATTTCTTAACTTCCCTTAACATTTATACATATATATTTATTATTTAGGAGGCCCTAAAATAATTATATTAAACTTCTATAATCTTTAAAAATAATTTATCAATACTAACATTTAATTTTTATAAAACTTCATACCCATTATTACTATTTTCAATTTATTAAAAAATTATCATAAAAATATTTAAACAAAACTCAAATCAACATTAACCATATAAATAAATATATATTTTTTGGATATAATCAACACTATTTTTAATATTCTAAAAATTTTAATTTAAAAAATAAATTAAAAACCAATATTATCCAAATAAATAAATTATTCATAATTCTTAGAATTATCCAATTTTATATTTAATCTAGGGATATTACATAAAGGCATGAATTGTGTCATCCTTATCAATGTTCAATTTATATTTCTTGATATTGAGTAGACTAACTAAAATAAATGATTAATATCACATATTGATCCATTTGAGCACGGCCATGCATTTCTTAATCTCACTTAATCAAGAGGCCCAAGGATATAAATCCTTCTATACAAGAGGAACAGAATCCTATCTATATCACTCATATCCCTTTGTATGATTCATAATACACCTAATTAACATCCTACATGATATCCTAGTTAAAGGTGACATAGGATGACATCAAAGTATGTGACTCCTCATGTAGGGAATTGTAGTAACTTTAGGTCAAAGGACTATATGCAATGTAGTCACATGAGAATAGCTAATGACATAAAATAATTCATATAGTATTCTTACAGTAGGTTAGTCTAGTACATCTATTCTCTAATAATGTATCCATGTATTGATTTGATATCATATATCCATGATCTACAGTCATCAGTCATGATGCATACTAGTCTCAATGTATTATTGTTATCCCTTTTGCAATAATACTCGACTAAGAACATTTTAAGAATAGTAAAACTATTCTAGAAATAATTATTATATTAAGTTATAATTGTGCAAATATCAAAATGAAACAAAATATAATAATTACATTGCCTAAAATAAAATATGAAGCATTATGCATTATTACAATCATCTTATGATCACCTTATAGGACACATAGACCAATAATCTCCCACTTGGGCTAGAGCCAATTATTTATGTATCTAATATTGAGTGACCTAGTATGACTATCATATTTTTTCTGCACTAGAGGCTTAGTTAGTAGGTTAGTGATATTATCATCTGTTGGTGCTTTACATATCTTCACATCTCCTTTATCAATGGTTTCATGAATAAGATAGAAGTGTTAAAGTATATGCTTATATCATTAGTGAGATCTGGGTTCTTTAACTTGTGCAATGGCCTCATTGTTATCACAATAAAGATCTACTAAGTTTGCAATACTAGGAATAATGCTAAGTTCAATGATGAACTTCTTGATCAAAATAACCCCATTTGATGTGTCAAAGGCAGTAGTATACTCAACTTCTGTAGTAGAATTGACCATTGTTTCTTATTTTGAACTCTTCCAACATGCAGCACAACCATTTAGGCATAATACATAACCTGACTACGATTTAAAGTCATCCTTATCGAATTGGAAACCAATATTAGTGTAACCTTTTACAACAAGTTCTTCCTCACCTCCATATATTAAGAATGAATCCTTAGTCTTTTGTAAGTACTTAAAGATATTCTTAATAGCAATCTAGTGACATTAGGATGAGTATAAAACGTGACATACATGATAGATCTAATTACTAATGCATATGGTATCTTATTCATGCAGTTCCTTTCATCTTATGTCATAGGACATTAAGCTTTAAATGGATTTATGCCATATGACATAGGCAAAAATCTCTTTTTGGATTCTTGCATGTTAAAATATTTTAACACTTTATATATGTATGTGCTTTGACTTGAGCTAAATAATTTTCTTAATTTATCTCTATAGATCCTAATACCCAATATATAGGCAACTTCACCTAAGTATTTCATTGAGAAATAATTCCCTAACTAAGTCTTTACAGTTTGTAGTGTAGGGATATCATTTTCGATAAGTAGTATGTCATCTGCATATAATACAAAAAAAATAATTGTGCTCCCACTAACTTTTTTATAAACATAAGATTCATCTTCATTTTTTATGAAACCAAATTCTTTAATTACCTCATCAAAACAAATATTCTAACTCTTGAAAGCTTACTTTAATCCATAAATGGATCAATATAGCTTACATACCTTTCTAGCATTTTCATGAGTGACAAAACCCTTAAGATGTGTCATGTACACATCCTCAAGAAGCTTTCCATTAAGAAAAGTATTTTTGACATCCATCTATCAAATTTCATAATCATAAAAGGCTATAATAGTAAGTAAGATCTGGATGCATTTAAACATAGCAACTGGGGAATAGGTCTCATCATAGTCTATATCATGAACTTGCCTATAACCTTTTATGACTAATTGCCTTTTAAAGGTTTACACATTACCATTCATGTCAATTTTCTTCTTAAAAATCCATTTGTACCTAATGGGTTTTATCCCTTTAGGTGGGTTAAACAAAGTTCATACTTGATTAGCATACATGGAATCTATTTCGAATCTCATGGCCTTAAGCCATTTCTGAGAGTCTAGCCTTTTAATAGCTTCTTGGTAGATTATGGGCTCATTTTGATCCATGAGCAAAATATCAGCATGCAGAGTAATAAGAAGTATATATCTCTTAGGCTCATGGTGTATCCTACCAGATCTACGTGAGCCTTGTGTTACTTGAGCTAGTTTTTGAGCCATAACTTCTTGTGGTCCCTATTTAGGTTCTATTATAGGTTTAATATTACTTTGTAAGTTTTGAACTTCTTTGATTTCTACTTTCCTCTCACTATTTTTCTTGGAGATAAACTCTCTTTCAAGAAAAATACTAGTTCTTGCAATAAACAATTTACCTTCGGAAGGATTGTAGAAATAGTATCCTTTAGTTTCCTGATGATTTCTTACAAAGTAGCACTTATTTGATTTAGATCCAAGCTCATCAAAGGCTTGACATTTTACTTAGGCCTCATAATCTTAAATCTTCATAAAAGATAAGTTAGAACATTTTCCAATCCATATCTCATATGGAGTCTTTTAAATTATTTTAAAAGGAACACAGTTAAGCATAAAAGTAGCTATCTCTAGAGAATACCTTTAAAAGGAAGTTGGAAGACATGCGTGACTCATCATATATCACACCATATCTAATAAGATATGATTCCTCCTTTTTGAGACACCATTCCATTATAGTGTTCTAGGTGGAGTGAGTTGTGATACTATACCACACTGCTTTAGGTAGTCATTAAATTCTTGGCTTAAGTATTCTCCACCTCAATCTAATTGAAGTGTTTTAATATTTTTACCAAGTTATTTTTGTACTTTATTCTTGAATTCTTTGAACTTTTCAAAGGATTTTGATTTATGTTTCATAAGATACATATATCCTTATCTAGTAAAATCATTAGTAAACGTAATAAAGTATTGGAAGCCTTCTTTAGTAGATAAACTAATAAGCCGACATAGATCACTATGTATGAGACCCAATAAATCATTATCCTTTTCACTGTGTTTAGTGAATGGAGCCTTAGTCATCTTGCCTAATAAATAAGATTCGCATACCTTATATGATTCAAAATCAAATAAATCTAAGAGTATATCTTTATGGAGCTTGGATATGCACTTCTTATTTATATAGCCTATACTATAATGCTAGAGATAGGTTAGATTTAAATCACTTGGTGTTTATGTTATAGACATGCATTTCAAGATCAAGAATATAAAGTCCATTGAATATTTGTGCATTGCAATAAAACATTTCATTTAAATAAACTAAAAAACTTTTATCTTTTATTAAAAATAAAAAAAAACCTTTTTTTATCCAAACAAGAAATAGAAATAATATTCTTGCTAATAATAGGCACAAAATAACAATACTCTAATTTAATCACTAAGCTAGAAGACAAGGATAGATGATATGTTCCTATAATTAGGCTAGCAACTTTTACTCCTTTGCTAACTCGTAGGTCCACTTCACCTTTAGGTAGAGTCTTATTCCTTTGAAGTTACTACATACTAGTACAAATGTGAGAACCACATCTGATATCTAATATCTAAGATGTAAAAGTAGATACATTAATTTCTATAACATAGATACCTGAAGTGAAAGTCTCACTTCCTTTCTTTTTTTTATATTTTCTAGACAAACCTTGTAGTTTCTTTTCCAATGTCTGGTCTCACTACAATGGGAGCATCTTGAGTACATGAGACTCAATAGGGTTTCCTTCTACTATTTTGCACTAAAATAATGCTTTAGTCACCTTAAACCTTTCATGTTGAGCTTGACCTTTATAAAGTTTCTTACGATGCTCAAACATGTCATAAGCTTCCATGTTTTCATTTTGCTTATGAAGCTTAGAGTCCAAGGTAACCAACATAAGGAAACTAACATCTAAAGCGTCATCATGATGTTTCTTATAAGCATCCTTTTGAGCATGGGTTGCACTAGCTTTAGGTTGCTAAGGAGCAGGTTCCTCTAGGACATATACTTTTTGCGTATGTTTAAGAACTATTCTTAAATTCCTATACCAATCTAAGAAGTTTGTCCCATTCACTTTGTCTTTCTTAAGGATCGATCACAATGATAAGTTATTTGATGTATTAGCCATTAGTTATCTATGATAGAAATATGCAAAGTAAGTATTAAGTTTTAAACAGTTAATAAAGTCTTTTATTAAATGCACCTTCCATATTTTATTCAAATTAATAGCCTTCACTATTCGTTTAGAAAATTGTATTATCAAGACTTTCTAGTGGGCCAAGATCCATATTTCACTAATCATTAAGTCAGCTTTGGCTAATTACTTAAAATTTAGTTATTTAGGTAGGCAATACTTGCCAATTATATCATATACAACTCTTGGATAATTAGGTGAACAACACTTGTTTTAGTCTATCTCATAAACTAGGGCCTAACTCTATGCCTCTAAGTCTCAATCCTATTGAGATAACCTAGTTAAGTTGGACCTAATGTTTGACAATTGGATATCATTATTAACCAATTACATCTTACTAAGATAAACGAGGTACTTTGCTTTAGCAAATTTACCCTATGTTGATCAAGGCTTTAACAAGTGTCAAGCACTGGAAGGCATCATTAATTATTATTGACTTAATATTTTAAATAAGAAATTTAAATTTATTAGATCTCATCATAATTAGCCTTCTTTATCATACATTATATCTAGCTTATCTCATACATGATATAAATAAAACACAACATTGCATGTATATATCATATGTCCTATAATGGATAAAACTATCACATAGTCAAAGCATATGCTATCACTAAGTAAATGTATATTTATCAATATTATCGCATAATAAAGATATTAAAATGTCACATAGTATGACCTTAAAATCCTATTTTCTAATAATATTCGTAAACTAACTTCTTAACTTCTCCTTATGCCACTCTAAGATGCTCTATTATGAATATAATTTTAAAGCAAAAAGCCTAAGTTACATTTCGAGGGAGTAAGATGAGAAGATAATATATAACAAAAAATAGAGAAAGGCATGACATACAAGTCGTATTTAAAATCCAACTACAAAAACTCTAAGGGTCATACTATGCAATATAATTATGCATCATATATATATATATATATATATATATATATATATAACAAGATAAATGATATATATATTTTTCATATAATAATCATTAAAATCTTCTTTTAGAGCATCTTATGAACAAAAATGATTTTTGAACCCTATATAGAGTTAGCATATCTTATAAACTTACTATCACAAAGTAAATGTATATTTATCAATATTATTACATAATAAAAATATTAAAATGTCACATAGTATGGCTCCAAAATCCTATTTTCTAATAATATTCCTAAACTACTTAGCTTCTCTTTATGCCACTCTAAGATGTTCTATTATGAATACAATTTTAAAGCAAAAATCCCAAGTTACATTTAGGGGGAGTAAGATGAGAAGAGAATATACATCAAAAAATAGAGAAAGGTACAACATGTAAGTCTTATTTAAAATCCAATTACAAAAATTCTAAGAGTCATACTATGCAATACAATCATACATCATATGCTATAATTGCTAACAGATATATATATATATATATATATATATATATATATATATATATGTACATATATATATATATATATATATATATATATGTATATATATATATAACTAGATAAATGACATATATATTTTTCATATAATAGATCATCAAAATCTTATTTTAGAACAACATCTTATGAACAAAAATATTTTTGAACCCTACATAGAGTTAGCATGGCAACCTCACTAACCAGTTAGCAGGCAAGGTTAAAGGACAGTGCCCTTGCGGGGTATCAGGGATGAAGCCCCTGAAAAGATAAACCAAACTAATTTCTTGCACTTACTAACCCTTAGAATTATGGCATGACCCTATCATGCTATTTGTTAATTTCATTGCCATTAAAAAACATAGATCCATGGCTTTTAGGGACACAAATCTATGAATTAAGATGATTCTTTCTTGTATCATAGCAATAGTGGAGTGATCCATGGCATAAGCAACAATATGCATACATAATATATACATTATATGTCTAATGAATACTGCATAATCATCAAGATCATGATTATAGGCAAACAACATAGATGTTCTTTGCTTTTAAGATGTCACAACCATAAAAAATCACCTAAAAATTATAAGATGAAATCACATGGACAATTGATAAATGCACATTTCTACTTAAATTTTATGTGTTTCATCACTTATTTACTTAGTATCTTGTGCAAATTAATTGAAAAAGGGTACTTAAATGCTCGATATTTTGTTCTCAGGTTTTGAAGTGACTCATTTGAGCATTAGAAAAGGATTCGAAGCCAAAACCATGCAAATTGTGGAGAATCGAAGCAAACTCGCTCATCTGACAAAGAACACAAGGTATGGTTGCTGGGAATCGCGCATCATACATGCACAGCGGAATAAAAATTTTGCACGATTTTCACCAAGGATCCATGAGAATTTAGGACGTCATAGATTAGGGATTAGGGTTTATACCTTTCTGCAAAAATCTTCTGTCCGCTACACAGCAAATCTGATCTGCTTATGTCCGTTTTCCAATCCAATCTGCTCTCCAAATCACGAACCGAAATAAAAACTAGAAGATCAGATCACCAGTACAGCGTTTAATATGGCTGCACCTCTATGGTATCCACACGAACCCGTGAATCACCGATGAATGTTCACACAAACACTGGTTGGAATTAATCTCCTTTCATCTCGTAGTGCTAGCTACGCCTCTTCAGGGGTTTTGGTCAAGGAGAGGTGCTAGGGTTTTTTTTATGCCTTTTGGGGTTCATGAATAATGATAATTATTCTATTATTACCCAATAAGCCTATTTAAATAGGTGCATAGAAAAACTTAACCTATTTGGGCTTTATTCCATGTACAATTATAGGCTTACTATTGGGCCTTATAGTTATAACATGAATTCCCAAATATTAGGCCCAAATAATTTGGTCCATTAATTCCAAATTCACTAGGCTCTAGGTGTGTGACCCTACAGGCTCTCATTACGTTAGCAATGATCATTGATCATATTAATGATCATAAACAATGATTAGTGTCTAGCAACACATCATTGTTACCCAAGCAATGAGAAAGTCGATGATTTGACTAAACCTTTACACGTGATCATCACCTATGTCTTTTTATCCTATACATCTAGATTGAGCACGAGACATGGACCGTGTCATTCCCGTATAGCCCAATTTTAAGGTTTCTTAATTCCTAAGTAAGCTGACTGAAACAAATGCAATCAACATCCTATGTCAATTCATCTGAGTATGGCCATGCATTTTCTCAGCTTTACTTAATCAAGGGGCCCATAGATGTTACTCCTGTTATATAGGAGGGACAAATCCCATCTTGATCACACAAATCCCTCCGCATGATATGTGACATATCCAATATCTACCCTTACATTCACTCAACCATTAGTGACATAGAATAGTATCAAAATATGAAACTCACATGTAGGAAACCTTGGTGATCTCAGGTCAAAGGACCATATTAATAATGATCACTAAGAACCACTCATGACACTCATATAACGATCCATGTAGTGTTCTTAATATGGGTCGGTCCAGTATACAAGTTCTCTAACTTGTACTCATATGTAAACTTAATATCCCATATATAAGTCTTCACACATGCTAGTCTTAACATATCAAAGCAACCTAATCCATAATGATATATGACTAGGGACATTTAAGAATACAATTATTCTAAGGTTATTATCATAATTGAATATATTACGCAGACAATATATATAAATATAATAATTGAAATTGCCATTAAAATAACATGATTCAAAATTACAATCACCAATATGATTAGTTTTAGGGCATATACACTAACAATGGTAACCCCGTCTGGAAGGCCGTGTATATTTCTGTGTGTTTCGAAGCCTTACTGAGCTGCTTGTAGAAGAACACGAGGTATAACACGGCCCGTATTGTACCCCGTGTACTTCTGCGAAGGTTGGGCAGTATGACACATGGGGTCAGACAATCTATGCTTCCTTTTTTTGTGTCAATCACACAATAGTGGCATAAATATTTTAAGCCTTTAGAATATTGTGTCCTTTTGAAATGATGCATACAAAATTCAAATTAATGGAAAAATTGTAAAAACAAAAGATATAATCTATGTATACACTTCCAAAGCTTTAATACCACTATTGGGTTTCACATACACTTAAACATAGCAAAATTTTAAAACATGTGAAACCTTTGTAGAATTAATATATAGGGACATGGATTATTAATTACATATATAAGAATTACCTCTTAGAGTGTAAATTATGAATCACAAGCACAGTCAAGCAGTGGTGTTTCTATGGTATCCACATGAAGTAAATAACAACTTCTTTACCTTCATGAATCTGCTAGGAAATGCTTCCCTCACATAAGACTAGGGTTTTGATGTGATTTTCTAGTAGCAGTTGTATTCTTTCTACAAAGTGATGCCTTCATGCCCTTTTTATAAAGCTAAGGCACGTCACTTTCCTAGTCTCACTAGGAAATCACTTACACTTTCTTAATTTCATTTAACCACTAATAGCTTATCCCTATTATGATAAGAGTGAGAAGAGATAGGGCTTATTCGTTAGTTATCTAATATTATCTTAATAATTAAATATTATTAGATAATAATATTATCCTATAATATAATTATTTAATATCAAATGGTATAGTTATCTGATATTACTTTAATATCAAATAATATTATATAATATACTATATGTTACGTGAATAATATATATATTATTACTTTCATCATATATATGTACTAAATAACAAGCCCAATTAATAGGATTTTAGTTTACCTAAAATTCAATTAATTACTATCTCATTCTTACTCTTTTTGTATGATCCTATAGATTCTTACTACATTAGTAATGATCCATTAGTGGACTATAGATAGTGAGTGGTATCTAGCAATACATCACTATCACCCAAATAGTAAGGATGTCTATAATTTAACATCCACCTAATGTATGAATAATACTTTACAAAATAATCCTTTTTATAATGATATCCAAATCGATTTAGAGACATGGATTATATTATTCTTATTAATTTTTAAACTATATTTCTTAATATTAAGTAGACTAACTTAAATAAATGGTCAATATTATATATTAATCTATTTGAGTACGACAACACATTTCTTAATCTCATTCAATCAAAAGGCCTAAGAATATCACTTCTTCTATACAGGAGGAATAAAAACCCATCACATGACTTATATCCCTCTGCATAATTCGTGGCATGCCTAATTAATGCCCTACATGACATCCTGGTTAAAGGTGACACATGATGGCATCAAAGTATATGACTTCTCATGTAGGGAACTATAATGACTTTAAGTTAAAGAATTATATGCAATGTGGTCACATAAGAATAACTAATGACACACGACAATTCATATAGTATTCTCATAACAGATTAATCCAGTACATTTATTATCTAATAATGTACACATGTATTGACTTGATATTACATATCCATAATTCACAATCATTAGTTATGATACATACTAGTCTCGATGGACTATTGTTATCCTTTTCGTAATAATAAATGATTAAGGACATTTTAAGAATAGTAAAACTATTCTAAGAACATTTATTATATTAAATTATAAACTGCATAAATATTAAAATAAAATAAAATATAATAATTATATTACCTAGAATAAAACATGATACATTGTACATTTTTACAACCATCTTATGATTGACTTATAGGACACATACACCAATAAACCAACCCTTTAATTATCCTACAAATATGAATAATTTGGGATATATTATGTAGTTATTATTAACAATTTATCTAGTACTTATTTGATATTGTAAAAATTTCTTAGCATCTTAACTATTCTCCAGATGTGAACTATATTGATATATAATTTACATACTTGGAGAAGTATGAGAAAATGCTACTAAAATTTTTGCATGTAAGAAATGATAAGCATGGATAAATTGATAAAAGTATAACTACAAAAATATCTTGAATAGGATAGAGTTTACATTTTAGAATTGGAATGATATGGTGGATTTAGGGCACATAACAAACATTGATCATAACATCTAATTCCATCGGAAACTATCATGTTCGTGTTCATTGGTACAATGTCTATAGATAAAAGCTAGATATATGAAGTTTGATAAATATTGGAATGGCGTGATGACATTTGCTGAGAAAGTCAAGAACTTTGTTGATGAAAAGGGATTTGGTAAGATGCCCATGTAAGAAGTGTGTTAACCTATTATTTCAAAAATTAGTAACATTGAAGGCATATATTATAGATAATGGATTTCATCCATTATACATAAATTGGGTGCATCTTAGTGAAGTGGATAGTTCGAATTTTGAGGGGACAAGGGTGTATCACCTGATGATGAAGATGAGATAGTGGATATTATACATGATTTCATTAGCTCTCATGTAATTGAAGAAATAGTTCATGATAAAGGAGAAAAGAATAGGGACACATCTGAGGAGGATATTAGATCAAATTATAGTAGTTGCGATGACCTTTTTGAATAAGTGGAAATAGAATTATATTCAAAATGCATAACATTTTTAGTTTTGAAATTTCTAGTGAAACTCATGCACTTGAAGGTGCTATATAAGTAGACTAACAAGTCATTTAATGCTTTTTTGAAGTTGTTAAAAAAGGCATTTCTAAAAGATAATAAATTATCAGAATCACATTATGATGCAAAGAAATAGCTCAATAAGTTAAGGTTAGGGTATAAGTCAATTGATATGTATAAACATGACTGTGTACTTTTTTGGAAAGAACATACTTTAAAGGATAACTATCCAATTTATGGGGAGAGTTGATGGATAGATAAAAATACGAAAGGACAAAAGGTGCCTCAAAAAGTGATTTAATATTTTTCATTGACTCCTCAACTGAAGCAATTCTATATGTTGAGGGATACTGTAAAGGATATAATATGACATCAAGTTTTGTAAGAATTTGATAGGAGGCATCCCAATTTTTTTGCTGACCCACAAAACATAAGGCGAGGCTTAAGTGTAAATGGATTTAATCCTTTTGGTGATAGGAACTTGTCTTATAGCATTTGGCCAGTGATGATGACTACTTATGACTTACCACCATGGATTTGCATGGATCAATCCTTTTTCATGTTAATCTTATTAATATCGGGGCCATAGTTTCCAGGCAAGGATATCGATGTTTTCCTAAGATTGGTTGTAGAAGAGTTAAGATATCTTAAGGAGAAGGAGGTTAAGACTAGGGATGCTAATACAAATATGATGTTTGACATACAGATAACTCTATTGTGGACTATATATGATTTTTCAGCATGAAGCAATCTTTTTAGGTGGAGTGGATAAAGTTATAAAGCATATCCTACATGCAATAACAATACTCGATCAATTCGAGTTAGGGGAAAATAACTTATATTAGTCATTGTCATTGGATTCTAAGGAGTCACATATAGAGAAATAGGAAGGAATTCAATGAGAGGCTAGAGAGGAAAACCCCTCCTCGTCCTCTTACCAATGAAATTATCATGGACTAATTAGGTAAGATGGCACAAATACTTCCTAGAAAACATATTTAGTTTAGTGGTCTAAAGCGAAAGAAGGGTGTCAATGAACTTAATTAGAGTAAGAGAAGCATATTTTTTGACCTTTTGTATTGGCTAATAATGAACTTGAGGCATAATATTAATGGGATGCGTGTTAAGAAGAATGCATGTAATAGTATTTTAGGTACATTATTAGACATTTTGCATAAAACAAAAGATATAGACAATGTAAGATAAGATTTAGTAGACATGAAGATAATGCCAGATTTGCATCTATATGAAGAAAAAGGCTAGTTTTTCAAACCACATGCTGCATACACACTTAACCAGGAAGAATGAAGTAAGTTTTGCCAATTTATAAAAAATATGAAATTTCCTTATGAGTTTGTTAAGAGTCTCGAGAAGAATGTGACTGATCATAATATGAAGTTGAAGGGGTTGAAATCACATGACTATCATGTTATCATGCAAAGATTGTTTTGACCTTTGATTTAAGCATTTTTGCTGAACGAACTATCATATTAGATTGTTGAGTTATGTAACTTCTTTAATCAAATATATGCTAGAACTTTTAATAGGAGGGATATTCTATGAGCCAAGCAAGACATTGTCATCATTTTATCATCATTTTATGCAAGCTTGAAAGGATATACCCTCTGGCATTCTTTGACGTAATAGTTCATTCGATGATGTATTTTCTTGATGAAGCATTACAGGTGGTCCCCTTCATTTTCGATTAATGTACCTATATAAAAGATATATAAAAAAATTGAAGTATTATGTCAAGAATTGTGCTCGACTTGAAGGTTCAATTACAAAAAGATATGTTGTTAATAAGGCATTAACATTTTGTTCTATGTACTTAGAAGGAGTGGAAACTAGATTTAATCAGTTTGATCAAAACCACAATGTAGCATCCAAACATAAAAAGAGCATTATTAGTGTTTAGATTTCAATGTTGACTAATGAGGAATAATATCATTTCTCATTTCAATAGGAGAGATCAAGATATTACTATATAGTACATCTTAAATAATTATGCCGAGATCGAAAAGTATCTTCAGTAAGTCTCTATAACCATTTATACTTTTCTCCTAATTAATTATAATAAATTAAAATACATATGCTGTGTAGTGAGCATCGGTAAAAGCTGAAACAAAGTGGTGTTGAAAATATTTATCAATTACAAAGAACAAATTGTTTTGCATGATTTTACTCTAAAGTAAAGTTTTTTTAGTGCTAGTCGTGTTATACCAATCATGTAAATATTGTTCCTTACTCATGCTTTTTCTCCAATTTAACTCTTTATAAAAATGTTATTTTTGTAGATGTACCATTTATATAGGATTGATTCTCCAAAAGCCACTAAAGAACTACTATCATTAGTTTTTTGTCCTAGTTTTACTATTATGTTATACTTAATATATATTATAAATAGAGTACACTTTATAGTTAAAACTTAAGATGCCAAGCATAAAACACAAAATAGTGGCATTTTTTTCTGAGAACTGACAGTAACATATTTTACAGTGTATTGAAGGATATTATAAAGTTAACTTATTTAAATAAATACAGTATGACTGTATTCAAATGCAAATGGTATGACACTAGTCAAAGAAAGAAAAAACTTTACATTAACAAGAACATTACAAACATCTCCATCAATGGGCAATGGTACAAAGACAACCCTTTCATACTTGTAACCTAAGCAAAACAAGTCTTTTACATCAAGGATTTTCTTAATGGGCTAAATTGGAGGGTCATCCATAATGTGGTGCATCGCGACATATAGGATCTACTTGATGATGATGGTAATGTACAAGACTTGCCATTCTTGCAAGAAAATAACTCCTCCAATTTTAACTTCATAATTGACCTTGGAGATTTCTATTTAGTAAACTTGAGTGATCAGAAAAATGGTCCTTCAATCATTTCATCTTCCAGGAGTACTAGATCTGTCATAGAAGGAGTAGTTATTTTCATTAATGATAAAGATAGTTTAAAAGATGAAACAATTGAAGATTATATGGAAGAGGGGCTTCTACAGTCTAATGATAATAGAAAAATGGTGATTATGAAGATAAGTTTGTTAAATTCACTAACACTAATTTAGATCAAGGAAATAACATTTTTTTGTATTACAACTCATAATTGTATAAAAGTAATTGTGTAATTTCATTATATGAATATAATAATTTATATCTTGTTATCAATTAGTTCAATTATGAACTTTTCTCTTAAATACTTATACAATATATATTATCCTAGTCATAGCAGATGTCGAGGCATAACATCATGGAGGTGACATTAGACAGGACCTTTCACATCAGCCTACCCACATTCCATCATAGTATGAGGGATCAAGTAATTTTTTTAATTGTACACACTTAAGTTGATTATTTATTTAATATGAATTTATAGTATTAATATTTTCTCTTATCCAATAAAGCTACAACTCTAAGAAAGAAGGGCTTAAATAGGCCCCTCAAGCTGCACAAGAAGATGGAGAAGAGTAAGGGGAAATTGCTTCTTGTACAATTCGATACGATTAGTAGATGGCATGGCAATTGGTGAGAATGCTAGCCATCTCTCCTATGATATAGGTAACATTATTTGAGCCTACATGCCACCTTATTATAAATCATGACAGTTAGGACCTTAGTAATTATGAGACAGAGTCATGCAGGAAGTCCGTGTAAGTATTTATCTCTTCCCTATCTTAACTTAGTTATATTTGATATTGAAATTTTTGGATATAGTACATGCAAATTTGTTAAATGTCTTCTAATGCAGTCTTACTTTAGGTTTCAGGGTATCTTTAAGCCTAAGTGGGACAGAGTGCTTAGTGATTTGATATGGACTGTTATTGACATGTATAGAGACTGGAAGTACAAGTTAAATAAGCACTTTTTACACCATGAAGGTGATAGGAAGTAGGATTTTGACTTAGATCATGCTAGGCATTGTGTGTTGCGATCTATCTCACCTCAAATATGGTAGAGATGTATAAACTTCTTTAACAGTGATGCTTACAAGGTAAGTATGATATTTAATAAAGTTATGTAATTATTTCATATATTTAAATTATAAACATAACTATATTATATGGTTATATCTTAATTTACAAGAGTTGTCTACAAAGAATGCGGATAATAAGGTGAAGAAGGTGGTGAATGATCGATATGGATCGAAATCCATTGTCGCACATCGTTATGATAAGGTAATTTAACTTATTATTCATGATTTAAATGTATAATATGTTAGTTAACTCAATAATTATGTTCATCCTTTTTTTCTCTTGTAAAATATAAATAGAGAAATAAGGAGATGGGTGAGTTGCAATCAACGTTGAAGAACGTTAGGGACTAACATATGTATAAGATGGAAGAGCGGGTGCATCCAATCCCTAAGGATTAGTATGTAAGTTAGTTAAACTTTATGTTTTAATGATACAAATTTTACAAATATATATTGTAATCTTTATAATTGATTTTTGTTTTAATAATTCAAGGCGAGGATGACTAAACTAGTTATTCAACATGCATAGTCTAGTGTATCATCTATTGGCTTGCTTGGCACTCCTATACAGATCAATAAGGTTGCCATCACTCATGAACTGCTTGGTACTCATCGAGGGTGTAAGGAGGCGGCTAGTTGTGTTTTAGCTAGTTGGTTGAATCATTCAATAGGCACCTTTGATTCCAGGGCAACCTCACAATACGTGTCCTAGGTAGGTGAGTTGTAGGAGCAGTTGGAGCAAAGTTGAGAGTAGCTTCAACAAAGCTAATAGTTGATTCAAGAGTAGCAACATCAATAGATGTAGCAACAGTTTGAGACATACCTGACAGAACTTACCTCCCTGCTCAAACAGCAAGGCCTTGTACTACCTGTGCCTCTATTTGCTTCTGCATAGCCTAAGTCGAGCTGATTTGCAGCAACACCCCTTGCATAGCCACCCAGTTCCCTACCTTCGATGTATTGTCCATATTGTCAGGATGATGATAATCCTAGTATGAACGATGATACATCTGAATGCCTACACCTTTTCCCCCCTTAGATTACCATTTATATACAATTTTTTTTCATGTATATATAATTTTTTATTTATATGTATAAACAATTACATAGTTATTTTATGAGTATTCATTTTTTATATGGATCATGTGATCGTATTATACATTATTACTAGTTTTGTTGGCATATTTTATTTATACAATTTAAATTAGATAAAATTAAATTAAAAATATCAAATTAATTTAATTGAATTGAAATAAAGAATATTCTTATTTATGCTATTAAATATAATATATTAATTTAATTACATTTAATTATAATTTAATATATTTTATTTTAATATTTCTAAAATTTTACTATAAAAATAATATTATTAAATTTAATTTATAAACTTTCAACAATAACAACATTGTTGTTAAGGTTTTAGCTAAAAGATAATTTTTTAAATATTTAAGTTTTCATCAAGGTTTTAGCAATGACATTATCATCGTTGTATGATTTAAATTAAAAATTAAAAAAATTTAAAATACCTTTTAGCGATGACTATATCATTGCTAAAAGATTCATTTTTTTTTTATTTTTAATTTAAATCTTATAACAATGAGAAAGTTATTGTTAAAAGTTAATCTTTTAGCAACAATATTATCATCGCTAAAAGCTGGACTTTTAGTGATGATATTATTATGCTAAAAGAGATTTTATAATGTTTTTGTTTTAAATGAATTTATAGTGATAACAAAATCGTCACTAAAAATTTAAATTTAAAAATTTTGAAATTTTGAAATTTTTTTTGCGATGACTCTATCGTTGGTGAAAATCTCAACTTTTATCGAGGATAAAAGTGTTGCCGGCATTGATACCTTCATTAACAAACTTATGCAAATGATACTTTCTTTGACGATTTTAATATTCAACAACAGTCGATTTTTTTATACCAATGACCTCATTGTCAACACTTTATTAGTAGGCCTCTTACCTAAAGGTCTACCTTGTCCAAATTCATAAAGAATCTTGCAAAGGAAGAACAAGAGAAGCTTGTAATTGAGAAAAATAAATGTAAATAATTTAATTAACTAAATATTATTTTTGGTTCAGACCCAAATAGAGCACAAACCACAATGCCTCTTCAAAGTGTTTTACCCTCTCAAACATTGTTCGATTGAAAAATAAGGTTGTGATTCACTTTATAGGTTGCTCAACTTTTATAGCTCTCTAGAGGGGGTCGATTAACTGGGTACAAGTGTCCGTTCGTTCGCTCCCATAGGACTAGCCGAACGGTTGGTTCGGATACAAGTCATTGATTCGGCCCGAAACCCTTGGCTAACCAATCTTACATCCTAGACTGGGGGGGGGGGGGTGTTCGGCAGCGGCTGTATTTTCCTGTATTATCCCGCAATTTGCTAATCCTAACATACACTGCATGCAATTGGAATTTAGAATCATGCTGACAACATGCATACTACAAAATGGAGTAAATTTGATGAAAGAATAAATCAAGTGCTATACTAAAAAAAATTGGACTAACAAATTAATATACCCTCAACTTTTTCTTCTTTCTTCTTTCTTTTGCACGCAATCAAGCCATTAATTCATCACTTGACCCTTCAGCGCAGCCGGCATTGTACTATGTCAATACACATCAGATCCATGCCGTATGGGGGAGGGTATAGATTGGAAGAAAAAGCTTGACAAGTGGAAGGAAAAGTGACAATAATGTAGGACCATTTTAAGGAGCAATCCAGTTGGATAAAGAAAGACGTAGCAATCTGTTAGGATCAGGGAATGGAGTTTTGCCATCTTACGTTCACTGATGAATTAAATCGGAAATGACTCGAAAATTTGGTTCCAAACTCGGCATTTAATATGTAAAGCTAGAGATACGTGCCATAAAGGCACTTTCCTGCCCTATTAATTTCCAACACGAGCTTGGATAAAACCTGGTCCATTCATCTTCTTGCTCAAGACTGCTCAACTAACTGTTTCGTGCTTGAATTGTGGCTCAAGCTGAAGGCTATGATTTTAAATTTCAATTTCAATTTTACTGTAATTAGTAAAATTACCAATAATATGAAAAAAAATACAATTATTATAAGGCAAAATTGCAGAAAATCCAATTGCAATGTAATTCACAACAATAATATTATACATAATATTTGAGTTATGGATAACAATTTAAAGCTTCCTAAAGGCTATGATGTTGGCATATTGTGGAACACCAGCACTTCAGTCATTACCACTAATGTCATTGACATAGTGATATCTCATCGTTACTTTTTCTAAAATTTACTTTTTCTATCACTTGTTAACTATCACACGTAGTTGATTTGATAGAAATTTAAAAAAATATTTAATTTATTTATTTTTAGTGAACTTTTCAAAATTATCTTTCAATTTAAAATTAAATTTTACTCTATTCTTATAATTCCCTTTACTTAGAATTTATGATCAAATTTGAGTGTACACATAACTTCACATACTTTTTCATATCATGTATAAATTCCAACATGATTAAAAATGAAGAAAAATAAATAAAATAAATTTATTGAGAAATTCTAAGATGAAAATATATAAAAATGAAGCATTTATTAATAAAAAAAGGAAAAGATTAAAAAGATATTTAATGCTTCATCAAAATTTTGAAATGACAAATAAAAATAGTCAAAAAATTAAAAAAAGATACAATGAATGATAAAAAGAAATAGAGGAAATATAAGTTATGCCATACGTAATTAATTTAAAAATAGTTTCTAGTGGGAATGCCCCACAAGAAAAATTGAGAAATTATTATACAATTTAAAAATAATGTAAAAATTTATAATTAGATACTATAATTATACATAATTAATATAATGTTATGATAACATATCTAAAGTCACACATAATTAATTTAAGTCACTTTAATTTATTTAAAAAAATATATCAATTTGATATATAATTAATAATATGTATTATTCTTTTTTATACTTATCTTCTGTAGTGAAATCTTAATGTGTTTTTATTTTTTAAAATGATTAAATTAATAAGATAAAAAATATTATAAATATATATATATATGTATGTATATTAGTGAATAAAGTAAAAATATAATAATTTTATAATAGCAAACCTTAAAAGACAAGACATGATATTATTGCTTCATCTCAATATTTTGCTTGAGATGGAACTAGCTCATTCCTTATCTTATGGAGGAAAAAATATGCCATCCCAAACTCCATAAAAGCTATCCCCATGAACAATTGTAAATTAAGGCATTTTGTTGTCCCTAAGAGTGAAGAATTTTAGAATTATTAATTAATTTGAATTCTCTCTTATGCTCTTTCATGATGTTTTTGTTGTATTGGAGGATGATAAATACAAATTTTTTTTTCTATTGTGGAATCAAGAGAATTCTTGTTTATATGCAATTGAACCTATAAAAAATTTATCTATATATCTTTCTTTAACATTACATAGAAAAATGATAAGAAAAGGACAAGATTTAAACCCATTATTGATGTTTTAACAGAGTGGTTAAGGCTTTATTTTATAAAATAAATAAGTTAATTTATAATTTATTAATTTAATTAATAATTTATAATTTAACTTCTAGAGATATTTCATGTACTAATTTAATAAATAAATTAAATTTTGATTTAATAATCTATTTTGAATAACTTATAACTTATGAGGTATGACTTTTGCAATTTTTTCAAATTTATTCTTATCCTTTTTTTAATTTACAATTTCATAAAATATAATAAATTTAATTTTAATTATATTTTAAGTAGTTATATTTTTAATATAAATAATAAAATAAAAATTATGTAAATAAATAAATATGTAAGTTTATAAAATATAATTAATTAAATATTAAAAAATACATTTTTATTTTGAGCATTTTAATTGCATTAATATAATTTCATCTTTAGATAAATATGAATTATTTAAATTTATATATATATATATATATATATATATATATATATATATTGATATATTATTTTATAATTTCAGTTAATTTAATAGTTAATTTTGTGATATATTTCTTATATAATTAATTAACTTATTAACTATCAATTATAAATTATTAACTAATTTATTACTTATTTGCATGAAATAAAACTTAAATCCACTTAATCTTTTCTCTACTATTTCCCCTCCCTTTTTCTCTTTTTAAGTGGTAGTGGATATTTGCATAGGATTGTTTTTTTCTTATGACTCTTAACAAGAAACCTTTAAAATGAAGACAACTCTTCCAAATGTCTTGGGTACCAAAAAGAAAAATATATTGTAGGATAAGCGAATACATTTTTCTTAGTCTTAACCAAAAAAAAAAAAAAAGAGAGAGACTAAAACACTAATTAAATACGCATACTGGCCTAACAAGATTCGATGCATCTTATACTAGGAATATGAAATGCCGTTGTTATCGTACCATCATAGCAGAATTTTTTTTAAAATAAAAAATCTCAGAAAAAACCTATACAATTTGATAAAAGTGATTGTAGGCTCCGTTTGATTTGGGAGAAAATGAATTTTTAAAATTTATTTTTTAATTTTTTCTTATTTTGACATTTAGAATTTTTTATCAACAGGAAAATAAATTCTGATTAACCAAAAAATTATATTATTTTTAAGGAAAATAACTTCTCATTTTAAAAAATGAAATTCATTTTTCTTGTTATTTAGTACATCCATACCCAAATCCAAACTTTTTACCTTCTCACTTTATTACGCAATCACGATCATAAATAAAATTTATTTTTATTTATCAAATATTTTATGATGGATGCTCTATTTTTATTTTTATAAAATTTATTTTTATTTATTAAAGTTTAGGTGCACATTTTTATACAATATTTACTAAAATATTTTTTCTTTTTTTCTCATGATGAATACTCTATTATATAATATTTTGTAATAATTAATTAAATTAATTATGTGAATTTATATATAAGATTTTGTAATGCTTTTAATATATATTTTATTATTAAAAATTAATCATTATTGGACTATTAGGTATCAAAAATAATAAAAATTTTATTATAATTTTTTTAAAAGGTAAGTAAAATTATAATAATTTTAAAGTAAATAATTTTAATTTACTTTAAATAGAATTAATTTTTTTGTGTACCAAACATCAAAAAATATTTTTTCTTTACACACCAAATAATAAAAAATTAATTTATTTTTCAAAAATATATTTTTTTAAAAAAATATTTTTTAAAAATTTTATTTTTTCCTAAACCAAACAGACCCGTAACGTAATTGCAAATTCTTTATAATAGTCTCTTCAAACTTTGCTGATAACACCTTGAGTCTGTGATAATACAGCAATTAACAAGGAATATCAAAGTAGACCCCACACCCAGTCCCAGTCCTCAATGGATTATTGTAATTATACGGGCACCGAGGGGTATTTTCGTCAACACATAGCATGCCTATAATTCTATAAATTCACATGCGTGACCCAACAATTTTTGCAAAACCCATCCTTCTTCTCTTTTGGCAGAGCTTCTAAGCAACCCTAAAAATCATGCCTCGTGCAAGCTCCCCACTGTTCTCCAATTCAACTTTCCACCCCCTCAAATCCGAAAATTCGCCATTAACACCATTTTCCGCGGTTGCTCCGCCTCGCTTCGCTTCACCATCAAAAATACACATCCATCTAACCTTGGAAACAATTCATGAAGAAGAAAATGAAAATGAGGAAAGTTTTGAGATGTCTGAGACCTCTTCACCCTTCTTCATGATTCGTGAACCTACGAGTATATATAGTTGAAAAACGGGCTCTTTTCGTGTCGTTTCGCCTTAATTTCTGGTGTGCATAATAATTTGATTAGTACGTACGCGGTAGCCCAAATTCTGACGTATTCCACGATTATGTATTAATTCATGGTCTATGTTGGAATTTTGAGAAACTGGTCAATTAGTCCTTAGTTTTTGGGCTTTATTCTGAAATTTTCTGTTTGGATGATGTGTAGTTTATGTATAATTAATCTGTAGTAAGAAGCCTATAGATGCTTTTGAGCTCTGTGGAATGCACAGATGCTAGATTGTATATTAGAAATAAGCTAATTTTAATTTTGACGCTTATAATTAGTTTCAAGATCAATATTTTATCAAGAGTCTAGCTACTTTGTTTTATTAGTAAACAGTGAAAATGTTAATATTTAACCTATTCAAATTAGTTTAATGACTTTTACTCTCTTTATGAGACTTTGTCAGGCCATTTTTATCTAATTATATTTCTAAGTTATCGCTATCTTTGAAATGAAGGATTTATGTGGTGAATAAAGATATTGTCATATGCATAACAACATTGCAACTAGGATCTAAATTACGCTGGCCACCACAGTTGCGAATTTATTGCGATTAATATATAAAATCGTGAGCAAATACAAAATATATATATATATATATATATATATATATATATATATATATATATATATATATATATATAATCATTATAATATAAAATTAGAAAAAAAAGTGAATGTAGTGTGCTCCATAACAATAATATTATGGTGTGATTGTGTACCATAATCTAAAATCCTGATTGTGCCTAATAAAGATAGAAATTTCTAGTTCAAAATGAAAATCACGTTTTAACTTGTTAGCATTACTATATATATATATATATATATATATATATATATATATGTGTTAACTTGTTAGCATTACTATCTGTAAAGATAGAAATTTCTAGTTCAAAATGAAAATCACGTTTTAACTTGTTAGCATTACTATATATATATATATATATATGTGTTAACTTGTTAGCATTACTGTGTGTGTGTGTGTGTGTATGTGTGTGTGTGTGTGTGTGTGTGTGTGTGGTTATACATCTTTGTTCTTATTTAACCTGAAGAATAGAGAGAAACATTACTATGTGTGTGTGTGTGTGTGTGTGTGTGTGTGTGTGTGTGTGTGTGGTTATACATCTTTGTTCTTATTTTTCTTTTTAAAAAAGGGGCAGATATAACTAAAATTGATTAGGTTTTCTATCTGTGAAAAATAGGATCTAACCTGAAGAATAGAGAGAAACAGACAATAACCGCACCATAACACATGGCCATAGTCTCTTAAACACATTTTTGTCCCACTAAAAAAAAATTGAGAGAAACAAGCAATAGCGATGCCACAACACATACGGCCGTAGTCTCTTAAACACATCATTTTCCCACTAAAAGGCAAAACTAAACTCCGCTATTTCAAATTATTACCTCACAAAAAAAATTAATTGATTTATTCCAACTAAGATACATCATAAATGTCTATCTAGCATTATTCATAAAACAATACCTCATATTTGCTATATATCTGCAATGGATTATTAATTACTAGTTTAAATACAATTATGAGTGACTATCACTACAAAAAAGGGCTATACAAACCACAAAAGTCATCTGTATAGATCAGATTTGTCATCTATATATATATTACAAACAATAATATCGTATGTATTGAGTCATCTGTATAAAATCGTGTCTGTTGCACCTTATACAAACGACATTTTTTTTTATCATTTGTGTAGCTTGAACCTATACAAACAACACATGTTGTCTATGTAGGTGAACCTATACAGACGACAATATCTATGCAAACCACAGTATTGTCTATATAGGTTGGACCTATACAAACAACAAAGGCTATATAGACCACAATGTTATTTGTGTAGGTCTGATCTACACAGACGACACTGTAATTTGTATACCCATGTGGTCTGTATAGGTCCCACCTACACAGACTAAAATGTGATCTGTATAGCATTTATCGTCTCTATAGGTCCAACCTATACAAACAACACTGTGGTCTACGTAGCTATTGTTGTCTGTGTAGGTCCAACTTATACAGGCAACATTGTGGTCTGCATAGCTATTGTCGTCTGTATAGATCTAACCTACATAAATAACTTTGTGGTCTGTATAGCTATTATCGTCTGTATAGGTCCAATCTATATAGACGACTTTGTGGTATGTATATCTTTTGTTATATGTATAAGTCCTATCTACACAAACAATAATTGTCATCTACATAGTCCTTATCATCTGTATAGGTTATTTTTAAAAAATAAAATAAAATTCTACAAGGATTCATGATTTTTTTTTACATATCATAATTATTTATTTAATAATATTTATGTTTATTATTTTTTTCCATTTATATTCATACTTAGTTATTTATATATAAATAAAATAAAATGATAAAAAAATTAATTTGGTAAAATTAAAAATTATCTAACACAATCAATTATAATTATAAAAAGAAATGAAATATACACTAATTCTAAATAATATATAATAAAGTAAGTAAGTTACATACGTACATGCTATAAAGTATCAAATCAAATTTATATGATACAAACTATCTAAAATAACAATCCTTGTTGTCATCATCATTAATGTCCTCTCCACCATCTGAAGGTAAATGCTAGGGTTGGGGTGGAGGTGGAGGTGGGCATGGCTGTGGCTGGGATTGGGACAAGGGTCGCTATTGTTGAGAAGCCAAAGGATGCTATGAAGTAGAAGGTGTCTCAAAAGTGAATCTAGATGGTACTTTTGGTTGAGGCATTCTCCTCGGAAGAGGAGATGGTACCTCAGGCGGAGGGAGAGAAAATCCTAAAAATTGTAAAGCAGCATGCATGCCCTCAAGGAGAGTATGGTTCTTCTATTGCCACTTCTTATGATGACGAATACGCTCATCCACGTCAGCTAAAGCCTTTTGAGTCATGGTGACATAGGTTTGCATCTCCATAAATGTTGCATCGTGGTGCGACCTCGAAGGAAATGCTGTAGTGGATAAACTAGCATTATTGGTGCCATATAGTATCATAGTAAGCACACAACTGCCTTTTTGTGCCCTCGACAAGTGTTGAATACCACATCAGCAATAACAGGCTTGTCAACACTCGGTGAACTTACCAGAGAGCTACTGGAGGAAGCACTGAACTGTGAAGATTAATTAGTGGCCAATTCCAGCATCTTGGCCTTAATTTTTAAAACAAAATATAATTTCAATGAAAAAATTTTCATGTAGTAATCAAAATTATGTAATCAAAAAGTAATTACTTACATAAGTAGTCTTAACATCCAGATGCACCCACTCTCCTGTATGATATATATGACGCTCATGAAAATTCTCCCTTACTGGTTGCCTTTCATTTATGTCCTTATTTCTCTATACCAATTTCAAAACATGATATTAACAATTAGTAACAATTAGTAAGACTTTAGGTGATAGCACTATGTAGAAATTTAAATATAACTTATCATGTCATGCCGCTGCAATAGACTTTGATTCATGGCAATCATTATACAATTTTTTTAACCTATTCTCTGAATTTCTTCTAGATAATTCCTACATATTTAAACCAAAATATTTATAATTAGAAGAAAAAAAATCGAATGTCAAAAATTGCAAATAACTAATTGTACTTTAACTTTACCTTATACTCGTCACTATCAAAGTATGTACATAACTTATCCCAATAATTTGTTAAAATATCATTGGGACAAGCTTGCCTCACACTGCTGAGATCACGAACATCATCTTGACCGCCATGTTCTAAGAAATGCCAGTGAAGCACGAACTTCCAATCTTTGTATCGATCAGTTGTTATCTGCTGGATACCTATAATAATGCATCCCTGCTCCTCAAGCTCAACATTCACAAATTCAAAGTGGGACTACACTGGAATATGTGAAAGCATTTTCTATTATTGTTTCTATCAATCTCAATTTAAAAAAAATAATATCAAAATTTTGTCACAGTACTTACACAAACTCGTTGCACGACATGCTCTAACTACTCCTCAAGCACTTGCAACCAATTTTTATGGAAGGGCTCACAATGCTTCCTGACTAGCACTCTTATGTCACATGCAAAATGCTTTGAATTTGGACCAATTGTCTGCCATGTACTCATCTTATCGAAGCAAACAGGTAAAGGGTTCCCATTATTCTTTTGTATTTTTTGGTTAAGGGCTAAAAACCTTGATTTGCTACGATACCATCGACTTGATGCAACTTTCAAACATAAAACTTTATTAAGAACATAAATTTGTAGAAAAAAATAGAGTAAAATACTTTACTATAACCAATTTCACCTGTCTCACACTCTTACACTGGGAAGTGATATGAATGGGGTTTGGTGGTGGGTCGTGTCCACCGTCTCCTCCATGATAGTATGACATAACATCAGTCATGACTATCAAGCATTGTTACATATAATCAAATACACATAATAGTTATAATCTTCTATAAGTAAGTAATACTTATGATACATGAAATAATTCATCCTTCCACGATAAATTACATTTGCACATATAGAATAAGTTATTCAATAATAATTGGGGTAACTGGTTACAAATGATACTTACTACAAAATCCAAAATTATCAAAATTAAATACCTAATAACTACTTTAGAAACCAAAAAGTCCTGATCCTAATCAAATTCATCATCAGTGAATGTTGCAAGGTCATTATCTTCTTCATTAGTTGAGTTATTGTCGTTGGACTCCAAAGTCTCCTTTTCTGTGTAATCCCCAGTGGTTTGATCTTCTATATCATCATCATCATTTATAAAATTGTCATACATCTACGAAGCAACCAGAACATTTCTAGAAGATGAAATAAAATGAGGATCATAGTTCTGATCCTGTAAGGTAATCAAGGAAAAATCTCTAAGATCTATTATGAGGACAAAGTTTGCAAAGTTATTATCCTACAAATAAGATGCACCATTGGCACTAACATTATCATCATCAAGAATATCCCATACATCACAATGCACCATATTATTTTTAACTCGCTAGTTTAGTCTGTTAAGAGGATCTTCAATGTAAAAAACTTGTCGTGCTTAAGATACAAGTATATATGGATCATCTCTATACCACTGAGCACTGATAGAAATGTTTATTATATATTTTTATCTATGATAATTTTCTTTTTTCTATGATTGGTGTCATACCATTTACATTTGAAAAAAGTCATAGAATAGTTATGTAGATAACTTAAATCTATGATTTCTTCCAAAATACCATAAAATGTATTATTTTCAATTCCAAACATAGAAACCCCACTGTTCTGCATTTTTTGCTTTGCATCTTAAAAAGCTATTACAAAATGAACTCTATTTACCACACATGCTGAATATGACATAACTGTGAAGCTTAGTCTAGAAGCTAAAGACAATAGCTTATTAGTCGCCTCAAAAGATCCACTCTTGTAAATATGGTAAATCTGTACAATTTTTTAAAGTGAACAACAATAATATAAGTATAAAATAAAATTGTGTAGCATTAGGGTGTAATAAGAATGATAAAGAATTACCTTTGAGTAAAACCACGAAGGAAATTGTATTTTTTACAAATGTTCAATGTTTTAGCAACCACTTGCTTGTAATTATCGTTTATGTTCACTACATTATAGAAGAAGCTCATTAGGAAATAGAATGAATTGGATGAAATGCAAAAACAATTTAAGGGACTTACTCTAAATATTTTTGAATTTCAGGATAGTTGTTGAGGATGTATCATATTACTGCATCACAATCCCTTCTATCTAAATGAACAACATGCTTTCTACCAATAGGTCGACATTGAGATCTAAAAATTGACAATCACCTTTCTGTGCTCATATTAGCTATATCCTGATTATGATGAGTTCAATTGAATTTTGTTTCGACCCCTTATGGGTACATAGAACAAAATATCAATGCCTCATCTATAACATACCCTTTAGCAATGGAACCTTCAGGTCAAGCACGATTCCTAACATAATCCTTTAACTTCTTTATATATCTCTCATATGGATACATCCACCTAAAATGAACAGGACCTCCTAATAGTGCTTCCTTAGGCAAGTGCATCATTAAGTGGACCATTATATCAAAGAATGCTAGAGGGTATATCCTTTCAAGTTTGCATAAGATCAATACAATATCTTCTTTAGCTTGCTTCATATCCTGTTTATTTAAAGTTCTTGTACAAATTTGGTTAAAGTAATTGCTTAACTCAACAATCGGTAATGCCAACTCTTTTAGTAGAAAAGCTCGCACTGTAGATGTCAATAATCGTTGCATAATTACATAACAATCATGGGACTTTAACCCCTTGATTTTAGTGCCATTGTTAACCACATTCTTTCTCAAACTTCCAACAAACCCATTAGGAAACTTCACATTTTTAATGAATCAATAAAATCGACATCGATTATCTTGACTGAGCATGTATCTAGGATGTGATTTCATCCACCTCCCCCTCTCCTTGTATAAGTGCTATTCTAGCCTTATATTCATGTCGGCCAAGTCACATCTTGCATTGTTTATATCTTTCGATTTATGTTCAATATCTAGGAATGTACCCACAATGTTGTCACATACATTTTTCTCAACATGCTTCACATTAATGTTATGCCTTAAGATCATTATGGACCAAGATGGAAGTTTAAAGAAGATACTCTTCTTACTCTAATTAAGTTCATCTACACTTCTCTTCCGCTTAACTCCACCCCGTTGTATGTGTTTTCCAGGAAATCTCTGATGTACTCTACTTAATTGATCTATGATCATATCATTAGTAAATTATCTCGAAGGGGCTTTCCTTTCAGCCTTTCCATCAAAGTCTTTACTATTTTGCCAGTTGTGGCTCCTCAGAAGGAATCGATGATGACTGACATAAGCAATTTTCCCTCTAATCAATATTAACAGTGTGTCTTCATTGCAAGTAGGACATGTTTTACATCCTTGTTCGCTCCAACCTGACAAACTACTTTGAACAAGAAAGTCGCTCACAGTCGACATTAATGCCACTCATATCTTAAACATGCTATTCGTAGTAGCATCTCAGGTTTCAACTCCAATCTCCCATAATTGATTTAGTTCTTCAACAAACGGTCTTAAAAAGACATCTATATCTTTTCTTGGAGATTGTGGCCCAAGGATTAGTAGTGTTAACATGAAAAAGGATTCTTTCATATAAAGCCATGGTGGCAAATTATATGTGGTTAGCACAACTTTCCACATGCTGTATGATAGACTCATATCACTAAAAGGATTGAATCCATCTACACTCAAACCTAACCGCACATTCCTCGACTCTGCTGAGAAATCAGGATATCTTTTGTCAAAATCTTGCTAAGCTTTCCTATTAGCAGGATGTCATAAAATCCCATCTTCGGTGGATCATCCTATTTTATGCCATGTCATATCTTTTGTTATGTGCCTTGATCCGTATAACCACTTTAACCTAGGGGTCAATGAAAAATATTGCAAGACCTTTTAAGGAACCTCTTTCCTTTTTGCATTTTTGTTGACCCATCGACTCTCCCCATAAATTGGACATGTCTCAGCTTTAGCATGCTCTCTTCAAAAGAGGGCACAATCATGCTTGCATGCATGAATTGATTCATAGCCTAATCCTAGCTTATTAAGTCATTTTCTTGCATTATAATGTGACCCAAGCAATTTGTTATCATTCGGTAATGCCTCCTTTAATAATTTTAATAAGGAATCAAACAACTTATTCATCCATTTATGAAGTACCTTCAGATGCATAAGCTTAACTAAGAAGTTTAGCGAGGAAAAAGTTGTGCAATCGAGGCACAATTCTATTTCAACTTCTATAATAGGTCATCAAATGCTTGTTCATGAGATGTTTCGCCCCCTAAAGTGTCCTCATTTTGAACTCTATCATTATTGTCTACTTCATTAGTGGCATGAGGGCCAATAAAGTCATGTATGACATCAATCATCTCATTAGCATTATATACAGGTGCTCCACGCATAACCTCCACCCTAGGGATATAACCTTTACTGTGATGGACCCAGTTCGTATACGACGGATCAAATCCATTGTCTATTAGGTGTGCCTCCAAGGTATCCAATGTCTAGTACAACACATTCAAACACTTCTTGCATGGACATCTTACCATCCTTCTATCATCAACAAAGTTTCTAGCTCTACTTACAAATGCAATAGCATCATTCTAGTATGCATTAGATAATCGATCTCGTACGTTTATCTAGCTTTTGTTAACAAAAATGGCATAACTAGCCTACAAGGACACAAGTTATCATGTAATTCAATTATGTGTGTATGTTTGTTATGTGTCCTAAATCTATCTTATCACTCCACTTCTAATAGGTAAGGCCCTATCCCATTTGGAATATTCCCCCTATTATTATTTTCACTTATCCATGATGCATTTCACAAATGATGAAATTTTGGTAGTATCCCCCCTCGTTCTCCAAGTGTGTATACTATACATCGATATAGTACATACCTAGAGAACATTAGAAGAGAAAGAAATTTCAATCAAGTGAAATGATGAGTAGATAAGATTATCACAATAACTAAAGGATATATCCCAAACTATTCATATTCTCTGGACAATTCAAAGGTTGGTTCATCTAAGAAGATTAACTAACCTTTGAATAGGTCTAAGGTTATAGTGCAAATATGCTTCAAATTTAACATGGTGTGATTTCTAGACTGGCAATCTTGACAATGACTAGAACATATATTTTATACTATTAAATGACAACATTCAATGAACATATTTAAATATAGTACATTAATTGCCTTTTACCATGGTAAAATTTGTGAACTACATGGATGTAGTTCATAACTCCTTAATTTTGTACAAAGAATGACATTGGATATGATCTTTTAGATCATGGAATAGGAATTTTTTATATCATTTTGCAATGATTATAAGGAATTCTTGATATCATTTTATGCATTATTTTAAATTTTTTAATCTATTTCATTAATACTTTTATAATTCTTTTCATATGCACACATTTTATTATTTATACCTCATATGTTAATATTGCCAAGTAGCATATATATATATATATATATATATATATATATATATATATATATATATATATATATATATATAATATAGTACTTTTTATTATAAAAATATTTGCTATACATTAAAATTTTAATTTATTTTTTTAAGTTCATATTCTACCTTTAATAATAATTATATTAATTTATATCTTACTAATTATTTCTCTTCCTTTTTTTATACAATTCATATTTTTATTTTTATTTTCAATTGTTTATGCTCAATCCCATTACTTATATTTTGACATTAATATCTTAAACAAATATATTTATAATAAAATACATTTAATTTTTTTCATAATAATTTAATAAGTGAAAATTTTAATTTACTTAGATTTTATTCTTTACTTTTATATTACTTTATAACCCACCCATTGTTTCTTTTCTTTTTCCTTACTTTATTCCACATTTTCCAATTTTTTCTTTTATAACTTACATGTTAATATTGCTCAGTGTTGATATCATATCATATATTTAACTTTAAGCATATAGTTGTTATAGTATGAACATAAATAATTATATTTAATATTATAATAATTCTTAGTGTATAATATTTATTATTCTTATTTTAGAAAAAATAGAAGCTTGTGTGTAGCACGAGCTTAATGCTAGTTTATTTTATCACAATGTATCTTCTATTTATTTAATCATAATAAAATATATTTTATAATGATAATTTATTAAAATTATATTTAACTAAATTAAAAAATTTTATCTATTAATTAGAGAATGTATTTTACATAGGGGAAGTTGCTAAACTAATAGTTTATATGCATTTGTTGTAGAGTAATTTCATCATTTACTTTTTTAAATGGTTGTAAGGGTTTCATGAAATTGTAGATTATGAGACATTTTATATTTTTGTTTTCTAATTTTGTGAACTTCTACATAAATTTTATCTAATATATTTTCTACCTAACTCATAATACAAATGATCTAACAAATATATGAAATTGTAAAAGATATTAATTGTACTAATCTACACAATAAAGTAATAAAACATGGTAAAACATCACTACACTAATATCAACCACTATATAAATATCATTCAGTAATTATAATAGCAATAACAACAACAATTTATAAATGTCATTCAACAATTAAAATGAAAGTAAAAATACATATATAATATATTTATATCAAAGTTATTTAAAAAAAAACCTTTATCATTTAGACATATTATAAAAGACAATAGTTTCCCTACTGAGAAAATATATTTTACAGTATTGCGTTAATAAAAATACATGAATTTTAGCTAAACAGTACATAAAATGTTAATAACTTCTACATAACTACATCATATAATATGTATATTAATTCAAATAAAATGATTTCAACCCATTCAACCCACAAGGCAAATGTATAATCTACAATTCTATAACAAATTATGCATAGAAATTATTAAATAAATTAAAAAAATACAATGAAAAAAAATAAAAAAAAGGGAGCTAACTCTTAAAAGTAAGGATGTGCAAAGAAGGAATAGAGAAAAAACAGTAGCTGAAGCGGCCAAAAATAGGAAAGGGAAGGTGCTGCGTTAGTTTAGATACTGAAAATAAATACAGATGACATGTGTCGTCTGTATAAGCTACATGGTCATCTACATTGCCTTTAATGAAAGGTAAAAATGTCATTTTACCAATGGAACCTATACAAACGACAGGGGCATCTGTATAGGCCCTATTGTTGTTTGAACAGATGGACAAGATTTTCACTTTTCCCGCTTAGGAATTCTATTTCCCGTACCATGAATTATGCTTTACATTGTGTTGCGCCATGTGTTAACTCTTCCTACCATAGTCCCCTTACTTTGCACCACGTGTCATCTTCTTCCACTACTTTTACGCCACGTGTCTTCTAATTTCTCCTTTGATCAATCTGTGCATGCCATGTGTTATCTAATCGGTCAATTTGTGTGTGTAGTATAATCTCTACCTTTGTTAGTTTTTGCATGCCACATGTCATCTAATCCCTGCACGTGGTCAGTATGCGTATGCCTTCCCCCCACTACCTTTGTGCCACGTGTCACCTGCACGTGCTTCCCACTTACTTTCTCACCATATGTCACCTTTACACGCCTTTTCGTCTGTTGCTCCATCTCCTTCCCACCTTGCTTAACACGTGAATAGCATGTGATTCCAAGCAGCCTTAAATCTCCAAAAAATGCTGTGGAGGAGCCTCAAACCCACACCCTTTCATTTGCCATAATTTCAGCTTGCCGCCTGTGCTAGCATTCACTAATGCAAGGCATTGCATTTCATTTATATAAACATATCTCTACTTGTAAAAATAAATTTAAAATGTTTGATAAGCATATATAAAGTATGATTTTAATATTATAAAATATATTTAAATTGTATTGAATGTTTATAATCATGAAAAAACTTCTAATTTTATTGTAAAATTGAAATTTTAATACTACTTCCTAGTGTATTTTAAGAAATTAATATTTTTAATATAACAATTAAATTATGCTTAAAATTTTGATTGAATAGATTTTAAAATTATAAAAGTAGCTTTCTAGTATGTATAATGATAATGCTTAAACTTTATTTTATAATTATGACAAAATTAATATTTATTTATTATATTTTAAAAATTACACCTATATAAATTTGGTAGATCTAATTTTTTTCATATATATGTGTGTGTGTGTCAATCATCTCACTAGTTTAACCACCTAATTTAACCAATTAAACTAGTATGACCTTCACTCGCTTGTCTTGCCAAATTAATGGTCGGACCGAATTTTAAAACACTATTTTTATGTTAAATATGCAAAGAAAATGTACAAAGTATTAGAATTTAATTTACTTATATTTATTTATAGTTATATATTTAGATTTAAAATGACTTAACCTTGAATATGTGGTACAATAATTAAGTGATATGACATATATAAAAATAATCCAATTATATTATATTTTAAACTTATTGAAAAATAAACCATACAATAAAGAAAATTTAAAAAGAATAGACAATTACATTTTTTGAGATATTTAAAGTATTTTTTTGTGAAAAATTATATTATTATGATCTAGAGATATTTACATTGCAATTATAATTAATAAAAGTAAATAACAAAAAAAAGAAAAATGTGCAATAGATCAATTAAAATAAAGTGAAATAATAAGTAAATTGTATAGTTAAACAACATGAAAAATAAATATATTCTTAATTGATTAAATTAAAAAAAATGATTAAGCTTATTTTACAATAGAAATTATTTTACATATATATACATGTATGTCAATGATATTGACATATGAACATAGTTAGGTGAATACAAAGATAGATATATAAAAAAAATAGATAAAAAAAGTGGAACCATACATAAACCTAAACAAAATCTCAATTATTTTTAAAATTAGTTTTAATATTTAATAAAAAATTATGAAAGCATTAAAATTTAATACATTATATCTATTTTATAATTATAATTATATTTAAAAATTATACAAGGATTGAAATGTGTGATATATAGTAAAATAATTCATTAAATTAGATCTTCAATTTAATGAAGGAATTATACTAAAAAAATCTCGATTACTATATATTTGTAATAGAGGTCTTTATATATCATATTAATAATAAAAAAATGATTAAACAAAAAAATATCTATTTAACTAAACTTTTTTCTATACTCAATAATTCCATTAAATTTAAAAATGATATATAAAGATAACAATATATCTTTCAATACTAATGTATATTTCACTTTTTCACTATTCAAAAGAAGAAAGGTCTCTATTAGCTCTTCCTTAAATTTAAAATTTTAATATCCAATACTAAAAAATAAATAAAAAATATATCAATAAATTTTATTAAATAAATTTAATGACAATATAATCATAAAGGGATACTTATCAACATCCATCCTATTATAAGTAAAAATATTTGATTACATCATTAAAATCAAAAGAATGAAGTGTACACTGTAAAAAATGTATCTTTTAAATTATGTTAAGTAATTTTTTTCTATGAAAAATGTTAAGCAGTTGTAACTCTTATGCAATATTCTGAGATATCATAACGACACAAATATTATTCTTCATAAAAGGGTATAACACAACAAGATATTGTTTTCAATAATTGAATATGGGTTAAAAAAAAGTTGATGTGTTCTAACTCTACTTCATTATCATTCCTATCACTATGTACTTTAAAGATACCCTATATATAGATTGATTTCAATAAATATTTTGAGTTAAATTACTTTCTTATTTATTATTTTTTTCATTCAAATCATTAATGTTAAATAAAGGTATGTGTTATTAATATTTTTAGGACACTTATACAAATTTAACATTTAAAACCCTAACTTTACAATCAAAATTAATGCTAGACTAAAAAATGAAAATAATATTTTTATTTCTAAATCTGATGATTAAATATTAGTTGACATAATTTTTTAATGCATTAATATAATATAATAATGGTCATCAATTATATTTGAAATAATTTTAAAAAATATTTCATTTTTTATTTTAATTCATTTCTCTGAAATTTAAGATGATTGAAATGATAAGATATCTTTTAAAATGATTTCATATAAGAAATAATTATAAAATAGCTAATTATAAAAAATTAATTTAAAAATAATTATAATTTGATATTTTATAATTGATAATACTAATTAATTATTATTTTTGAATGGAAAACTTTTACTCATAATTTTTATCTTAGAAACAATTTTCACTACACAATTACTTTTAAATAATTAATTTTTACATAATCAAATAACTTTAAAAAATAAAAAAAAAGTTTTTTCTCCATTGAGAATATAAAATAAGATTTAATGGGAAAAATTTTTACATAATGAGTAATGATATTAATATCTAAGTAGAATTTAAAATATTTAACATATATATATGGGTGATCTATACAGACCACAATGTCGTCTGTATAGTCATTCTCTATACAGACCACATGTCTATACAGACAACAAATAGGTTTTTAAATTTTTTTTAAAAATAAAATTTCTATAGGCCTCTACAGATAACAGAGACTTTGTTGTCTGTATAGGTGTCATCTGTATATCTCCAAATTATTGTAGTGTATACTATCCTATTGAGATGATTATGAATGTGTATCCAACATTAGTCATAAAATAGTACCTCTTACTCTCATAACTATATGTTTATAAAGGATCTTATCAATTCACAATTTCAATATAATAAGACTCTCTACTTTTAATTAAGAACTCAACTTTGACTTTATGATAACTCAAGTCTACTATGTCATTAATCACAGAAGCATATAGAACCAATCATACTTTTACTTTTAATACTATAATGAGAACATAACAATTTTATAAGTCTCCACCCTTTTTAAAAGAAAAGAAGAAAATACAAAACATTTGTTTTATACAAAAGAATGATATTTCATGAAAAGGGTGTCATCTTAGGGTTTTCATTTTTCTTATTTTAAGAATCTCATAACTATAGTTTCTCATGATTGATTCCATAATAGGCAAATATACAACCAATCAAACTATAGATATTGGACCATTACAAAAGATGATTAAAATATAGGTCAAGTTTTATAACATATTCAACCAACACAAAACTTAAATATAAGTTAATATATGGACATCAATTGTGCCAAAATGAAATGTATAAAATTAATTGATTTCTATTTCATGAAACTTGACCAAAAACAATACTTCTAAAACTCAATATTACGTATTAACCTCTCAAACCATTTTTTAGGAATAATAGCTTTTGAACTCAAGCTTTCCCTATCACAATAAGTGGACACATAATCATAAGAAATATTTAATAATAAACATAAACAATTATGATAGCCCAAAATTATCTTTTAGAAACTCTTAATCCTCATAATTGATCACAAAAAATAATGACATAATAAATTTGCATATACACCATATTAAGGAAAATATTTATTACGCATATAATCACAATATTCATGTTAATTATTTCCTTATAAAATATGCAATTTTTACAAGATTCAAGCAAGTTTATATTAAGGAGTATTACACCCTTAAATTTGCAGCCAATCGAGTGTTTAAAATCTAGGAATATAATATAATTTTTATCATGATTAGTCTCACAATGGGTAGGCTAACAATCATACAAAAATACATCATGGGATCAATTAAAGACATTATATTCTTAAATTTGGTGCAATAAAGTATTTAAAACTTAAAAATATATACAAAGCCACACTTTTTATCATAATTTGTCTCAGAATAGATGCACTAATAATCATACAAAATATGAAATAATTTATCAATTAATGCTTAATTTAAAATACTTGATAATTTTCACCTCACTTTTAAAGTTAAACAACCCACAGTTCTCCACTTTTACGATGACTAAAAATGAAAGTTATAATAATTTTGTTTTGTTCTCATCATTGCATGATATCAATGTGACTTCAACATAGCTTAATTTGAGTTCCTCAAGATCTCCGTGCAAATTTTTCCTTGCATCTAATTTACAAGATAGGATGCTAGAAATCTTTAATTTATTTGTCCAAAACATGTACATCATTAATAATTTGATTCATGCAATACTTTATGTGGTTGAAACACATTTTTACAAATAATTGGAAAATATCATGAATAATAATAACTTTAGTCAAAATTATTACAAATTTATGCTCTCACCTACAGTTTCCAAAAAACAAATAGCATAATGTATATTTGGGGGACATAAAACTCATAATCAAACAAAAAAATAAAATAAAATCGATCATTATCAAAATTATTTCATCACAATGGACCCATTTTAGTAACAGATTATTGTCAATTAATTTAGGTTATTAAAGCTTGTGTTTGCTGGCCATCCATGGCCAATCCACAGCTAATAATCATATTATTAATATATATATATATATATATATATATATATATATATATATATATATATATATATATATATATATCGCATATTTTCTATTTGGCTTTCAAACTATAAGTCCATCAGGCCATTTGGCCTTCAACTAGAGCTTACAACAAGACATTTCAAGTCTTTAAATTTAACCAACAATTACATATTCTCTTAAAAAAAAAGGAGAGATTTTACTTTTAAAAAAAACCTTCTATAAAACATACAGAACTTGGATTAGTTTCTTGCATTTAAAGGAAGTTATGTATTAATTTTTAACATTTGAATAATAGTTTATTTCAAGGTACACAGTTAAATACAAAAGGGATTAACACTTGATTCGTTTAGAAATTGTTAAAGCACCAATTATACCTTAAAAAGATAAAAAATGTGTCAAAATTGTCTTAAAAATGTATTAATATCATTTTTAAAAAGTTTTAAAAAATTTACTCAACCAGCAATGTTACATTTTTTATTAATATTAAATTGCATAATTAATATTTTTTAGGATTGATAATAAATTGAATTAAGTTCAGCCAATCTCAACTCAAGTTTAACTCACTTTAAATTTGTGCAACTCATAATTCAACTCAAATCCAAATCAAACCTTTTTTTAGTTCAAACTCAATTTCAGTTGAACTCATGAGCAGTTCGACCTTAGTTTCTAATAATAAAATATTTTATTCATAATTTAATAATATAAAATATTTATAAAAGTAAATATATTTCACAACTTAACAATATGAAATAAAAAATTATAAATGATTAAGTTTAATATTATTATATTGTTACCTATATATTATAAATATATATAATGCAATAAAAATGTTAATTAGCCCTAAAATATAAAATTATTTTATAACCACAATTAAATTCTAAAAAATGTCTAAATTTTTCAATACTTTCATTGATACTCATAACATTATTAGTGTAACTACAAATAATCATAAACCCTTTTTAGAAATCAGAAACGAAAATTGAACATTATCTAATTACTTAACTAATAGAAATAAAATTAATAAATTATTTGAAAAATTAAAGTAAATATTATTTACATAATTATTTGACTTAGAATTAAAGTAAAACTAACAACTTATTTAATAAACTTCTACTCTTTGGTTTTCACTCATGTTATAAATCCATGGATAAATTATTGTCAACCAATGCTAATATAATTTTTGTTAATATTTTTACTTAAAATAATACAATATTTAAAATACTTTTGAAAATTTTTTATTATTATATTAGTAATAAAAATATGTATTATTTTGGATTGTAGAACAAATGTTATTAAATATATTTTTATAACTTATATACTTATTTATAATTTTTTATTTTACATATCTATATATTGAGAGAATGTATGATACAATTGAATTGAATTTTTATTAATTTTAACTTAATTTATTTAAAATATAAGTTAAATAATTTAATTTATATATTATTTATTTATTTATAAACATAATTTATCAAATCAAAATTTGAATTTAACGGTAAGTCTTACGAGATATTTGGATTAGTATCACCTCTAATTGATTTGACATTGATCTAATCTTTTGACAATGAATTTAGCGGGAGACCAATCAAATGATTTTAATTACTGCCGGCCAATGACGACATTGTCACCACATGAACAAATGCTTTGAGTTTCATGCCTATGTGACCTTGGGCTTTATAAAATAACCATAAAATAGGATTAAAATGGAATAGAATATGACTTTATAAAGATAGAGAGAGATGGGCGGTGGGGAGGGATGAGTAGGATCCACTACGTATTTTCATAATTTGTCCAGAGGAGGCGTTCCCAAGTGATAAATTAACACACAAGCAATCAAGAATTGCCCTTAAACTTGTATCTATTCAACAAAAAACAAGCATTAATTATCGTTGCAACTACTATTTCCCTGGATGAGACGCTATTGTGTTTGAACGAGGGTTTTGCTACGATTGGAACTTGAACAAGTTGCCAAATTTTACGGGATTCTAGAAAAAATTAACGAGAAAGTTATAACGTTTATAATTTTTATATAAAATTATATAAATTTTGTAACAAATGCATAAAAATTACAGTTCTATGATTCAAAATTGCAACAATTTTTTTGAAAAAATTTATGAAAAAAAGTTATAATACTTAAATAAAAATTATAACAAGGGGTTACCACACGCACACTTGCTATTCTCTCGAGATTATACGAAACATTCTGCCATCTATAAATACGTAGAGCTATACTCCTCTCTTTTCAAAACTAAAATTCTATTTTAATCTTTAAGATATTTAACTTGTACAAAGTTCATTTATAAAATAATATTTATATTAATTTGATTCATAAAATTTTAAATTTGAGTAAAATTTTGATCTTTTATAAAAATTAAATTGATATAAATTTTAATTTTTACAAAAACTAAAATTTTACTTATACTTAGAATTTTAAGGATTAAATTGATATAAATCTTATTTTAAACATTAAATTTATACAAATAAAATATTTCAAGAATTGAAATAGAATCTTAATCTCCAAGATAATAGATCTAAATTTGTTCAATTTTTTTTTTGTGATCATTTTTATGTCATTTTAGAGATATATGTACAAAATATTTTGTGGGTTCCATATTATACGGCAAAAAGAATATTGGATCCCATTACATATAAGAATTATATGTCTAATTTTTTTTAATTTGATAAAAAAAACAAAAGAGAACGAAAAAAAAAAAGGAAAATCCAAATTACTCTCGTATGTTCTCATCCACGCATTGAATCTCTAAAAAACTAATATAAGTGTCCGACTGTACATATATGATAAACTCCTTTTATCATAAATTACTAACTAGCAAGGATTTATAATGCAGATCGCAACATGTATTGTGGCCACAAATATTGCAGTTATCATAGCGCCCATGAAAGCTGCATTACATCGCATTTGTAGTACTTCTACAAATCAAAATTATATCGGTGAGTAGCGGACACTGCATACTATTACAATTGCAACAACTGTAATACACATATTTATAAAAAAAAATTATAAGATAAAAAGATCAAAACTTTCATATTACATTTGTAAATAGAATTTATTTAATATAATGTGATGTTACATTAAATTAAAAGATTTGATATCAAATAATATAAATAATAATGATTGTGTAATTTTTATTATATTTTTTATGAATACAAGAAGATTTTACAACCGTAATAACCATCATCCGCATCATTACTTCGACAACCATAAATAGCTGCAATCATAATTTATCACTCACGCAGACCAATATTTTAAGAGACATAAGATACGATGCTTTCCATAAAGACAGGGAACCATATATAACCGTTTAAATAAATTTAGAAAGAGGGAGTTATTGATTGGGTTGTTTACTTCAAGACCATTTGAAGTAAATTTGACGTCTGAAGGTGATTATCACCGGTCTACTTATCGTGTGCCCCATCTTATCCAATACCATTATCCCATTGTTGTGGCTCATATCTATTTTGAAAATCTTGATTACCCACTAAAATAAATAAGTGTTATTTATCTTCAAATTTTTTTTGAATAATTGTAATTTATCTTCAGACACGAACAGAGTTAATTTAGTTATAGTAAAATTGCTCAAATATCACACACATCTAGCTGGCACATAACAAGCCGCAAAAAGCTTAAATCGAGTCCTACACGGTTCAATATAAACACTAAAAGGTTTTATGAGATGAACTTGATTTGAAGCAAAAGAAGAATTAGAACCCCTTCATATATTTGTGTATATAACTGAAAGAAACCATGAAATATTGTATGAGAGCTTGCCATGCCTTACCATAAATTTGAATCCTTTCTTTTACTTTTCCAAGTGATCCTCAATAAGTTTTTATAGGGGAAGATTATGGTACTTTCAAAAATTTCAAATTCTGGGTGGTGTAATGTAATTTTATTTATTGGATGAAATTATCTAAATCTTTGGTAATCTCATCCGATAGATGAGATTCTGCCACACCATCCAAGATTTAGAAATCCTGTAAGTACTTTAGAATTTCTCATTTTTACACCTTCAAGTGTCCTTACTCTTAATTGATAGAAGTGAATTCGTTGTCAATTTTGTAAAATTCAAATAATTAAAGTTATAAGTTTTAATTTTCAATATATATTAAAAATCAAAATTATTATTTTTTCATTAATTAAAGTTAAAGACGCATATTTTAATAGGAACGAGAAAGAATTATTCGCGATGACTTTTCCCCATGCAGAAACACAGCAGACAGAGAGATGTACCCGCGGCTTCAGGCAACCCAAGAAAATTAAAGTGCGAATTTGGCAGCCGCCAAACCCCACAAACACCAAATCTCCAGGGATATCAAATTTTCCAGATCAGTGGCCCACTTCATATACAGTTATCTTCTGGGACATCTGCATCCTGCCGTTTCTAATTTGTTAATTTCTTACTATTTTAAAAAGATAAAAAAATATAATTTTTATTTCTATTACATGATTCATAATTTTTTATTAGAATATAATAAAATTCTTTATTAGAATATAATAATCTTTGAAGTCACAATTTTCTGTCATTTTACTTCAAGAATAAGCTTTCTATTATTTCTTTATAATTATAATTTTATTAATTATGATGTATTTACAATTTTATTAATTATGTCATAATTATGATCACCACCACCTCTGTAATTTAAAATTAATTATGTTTGTGAGAGATGTCTTGCATGCACTTTTTTGCCGTCACAATTAATGCTCAAAGATAGAGACGGCACTAACAAACAAAATTTGATTTGGACTTGTGATACTAACACCCTTGACTCAATTTATGCCCACTTGCTCCCACTCTTATAAATTCCATCCACGGCTTGTGCTTCAGCCATCGAACAACCAAACCAAATCAAATATTTCTGCATAACTCCTTCTTCCAAAACAGTCTCGCTTCAATCAGCTGATAAAAATGGCGAATTCCCGGGTGGCTAGATTCATAATGGAGGTAGCACCGCCGCAATATGTCATTGTGATGAGGAACAGAACGTCCAAGATGCTGGATACAATTAGTGAAGATGAGGGAGAATTTGGCCATAACGATTCTCCTAAAGGCTCATCCTCAGCTTCAACTCTTGCAACTGCTTCTGCTGCTCATGCAGGTGTGGTGTTAATGCCAAGTACTTCCTGAAGGAATGTTCAAATATCTCTTTTCATTTTTTATCTTTAAGGCACTTTGAACAAGAAAAACATTAATCGGAGGCCTTTTGTATGAGCTATGCTAGATTTGCTTTAAATTAGGCTGCTAGTTTTCTTTTGCTTTTTTTTTTATTTTCGTGTCTTTTTTTTTTCACCATCCGCTCTTTTTGCCTCTTGAGAATCATGTAATTCAATGGGTTAGATGAGCGAGATTGCTAAGTTGAGAGTATGGCTGTAAATTGTAGTTATCGTCCTAGTTGGGACTACACTGTGACTAGCATAATTACAGATAATTGAAGAAAAATATAATCATTGGAGTGCAAAATCAAAGAATTACACTTGAAATGCGGTTCGCTGCTGCAATATTAATCGTGTGCAGCATAATTGCTACCAATTGCAAATTTGGAACTCTGAGACTTTTGAGGTTATGCTTCTTAGAATAGGACTAAACTTGAGATATTCTGCTGTATACATCCAAATTTCTGCTAGTTAAGTGAATCTCAATCAACTATAGTTTATTTTCATGTTCTTGTTGTTGCCACTGGCAGAGCTTCTTCAGGGTTGAGGGGTCTTGAATTCCTAAAATTTTTTATATCATGTAATAATATTTAGCAAAAGAAAAAAAAATTAAGGATTTGTTTTATCGAATGTAATTTATGTTTCCCACAACAAAAGCTTTGTTACTTTAGTTTAGATCAAGGTCCATGTATACTAAGACAATTTACGTGACACTTTCCAATCTTCGAAAGTATGCTTCAAATCCCTGATCTCAAATGACACTTTCCGTGTGGCTTGCAAAGCAATTACTAAAATCCTCCATATAAACACATGATCCAATGGTATCTCTAAGTGACTAACATAAAACGAGCAATATTTTGCTTTTGAAGGATTTTTTATATTATCTCATATATCTATCTTCATTCTAATTTTCCCTATTTAAAAAGCAAAAACTAAGAGATAATTATGTCAATTTAGGAATAATTAGAGAAAATCAATTAAATTGCTTCATTTTAAATATAATTATCTTTGAAACAAATTTGAAAATAATTTATTCATCAAAATTAAAAGTAGCTAACTATCATAAAAAATATCCATTCAGAATTTAATGTCATTAATTATTTAAATAAATTAAATACGAAGGCATGGTCATGTGAACACATCACATGTAATGCAATATCTCCCACTTATACATATGGGCGTGCATGTTCTCTTGAAGTGAATGTTAGTTAATTCTCTTAATCGTATGATAAATGAAATGTGTGACCACATAAGAAAAAGTTAATAGTGAGTAAATAACATACTAAGTCAATGTCTAACTATTATGACATCATTCAAGTCTTGCTATTCCCACTATTACAGAATTGAAATCCTATGTTGGTGGATATATACTAATAGAAGGCAAAACTAACTTTTATATTAATGAGATGATATTTTTGAAATTATTGAGATTAAGAAGACAATAGTTTGTAATTACAACTAATGTCTATTTTTAATGCAATGACATTTTTTAAATTCTTGAGTAACTTAAGATGATAATTTTTTATTTAATTGACATCATAAGTATAACATTTAAAGAATCTTAGGAAAATGACAACCCTAAAATGTTAGTTTTAGAATTAACTTATATTTATTTGAACATAGCGGCATTTTTGCAATTGTTGGGAAACATAAGATGATGATTTCTTTTCTTAATTGATGTCATAATATATCACATTTGAAGGTTATTAAGAAAATGACGAAACTTAATACGTCAGTTTTAAAATTAACGATTGTCTACTTGGACATGATGACTTTTTTGAAATTATTAAAAAATTTAAAACATTGGCTTTTAACTTAATCGACCTTATAATGTATGACACTTAAATATTAATAGGAAAATGAGAAAATTTAAGATGTCAATTTTATAATTAACCAACATCTATTTGGACATAATGGCATTTTAAAATTATTTGGAAACATAAAACATCAATATTTTATATAATCGATATTAAAATGTATAACATTTAAAGGTTGTTAGAAAAAAACAAAGAAACTTAAAATATTAATTTTAGAAATAATCAACATTTAAAAGCATTGAAGTCTAGTGAGAACTATTAACATGATGATATTTTCCACTATAAATAAAGCACTTCTTATTCTTTTCTTCATTATCACTATCACCTCCTTATTTGTCACAATCCTTGTCTCTATCTAGCTCTCTCTACAAAACTTTAAATGTTTCTTCATCCTTCATCACACATTAATGAACTATCAATACTCCTTCAACTAATATCAAGTATGAAGTAAATGTCATACTAGTTCAACATGAAAGAAGTGCCTTTTGTTGCTTTTATTTCTCTCAAATTTTTATTTTTTTTTCAATTTCTATGATTTCTTGCATAAGTTTTTTAAGAAATTTTTATTTGTGCTTCACTTATATAAATTTTAAGGTTATATCCAAGTGTTCGATGCTTATCATGTATTTGGTAAAATGCCATATTTGAAAAAAGATAGAGAAAAATGAAAAAAAGTTCATGAAAATGGCTATTTATGATTTTAAGAAGGACCAAACCACTTGTATTTTTATATAGATGGATAAATTTTAAAAAGTCACATGAAATTAATGTAAAATTTTCCTTAAATGGATAACCAAGTATAAAGTTATAACTTTTTTTGAAAATTTTAGCTCAAAATACATATTTTTGTACACGATATTGAATTTATTTAATTTTGACTATAAATATTCTAACGGGGAATCCAAAAACTATTTTTTTGAAAAATATTTGGCAAACATTTTATGTCGATTACTTATTAGAAACCAATGTCTTTAACTTTGCATTGGTTACTAAGTAGTTTATTCTATAAGAAACAATGATAGTTTTTTGTTATAGAAATTGATGTTATTTTCCTTTTTCACAACAATTTTGTAATCAACATCATAAAATATTTACTATGATGCTTGATAAAAATTAGTCTCATTTTGACATGAAATTTTCTAAACATCCAATGCTAATTAGCTTTTCTATAGTAGTAACACCAAATGATTTACATGCAATTGATTTTCACATTTTTTATCCTTCTTAAATATAAAACCATGCAAAATCCAATCTGTCCTTTGTATCATGGTCACATCAACCCCATAAGCTAATATAACCACCCAACCAATGAGCTTTAAGACCATATTTCTAAGATTAAATATTTTTTCCTTAAACAATCATGCTAATGCATTAACTTCAAGTTGTTTTCCTGGACATGTTCCATTAGACCACATTATGCATGGTACTTGAAAATCATGCTAAATTTGCAACACCCAACCTTAGATTCATGACTTATATCTCTTTCCCAAAGGGTACAAATATAAGACACTCACAAATCCTATAAGGCTTACACAATGATGAAGCAGGGACCATTCAATCACTCCTTTAACATTAGTCATGCTACAACAAATATAGTATGAATGTACATAATATAATTGAGCTTTCATTTAAAGCTTGTTATGCTTAAATAATCTACCATATAGAATTTAGACTTATCAGCATAAAGTAACTAGCTTGAAACACTAAGTTTCAAATTTTTCTTCATATAAGTTACATAAAGATGTGAACATTCTGTATGCTTAACTCTCTTAGAGTTTCATTTTAGCACATAGCTAAGGTGACATATTTTTATAATTAATCCTAATTTGTCACATAGGTAATAAAGAGATTATCTATGCATGATACTTAATGATCATTAATGTGCAAGACTTTTTTTATATTATTTCCTCCTATTTTATGTATTTTAGTATGTTGTATATGCTTAATTTTATAGAATTGGCTTTATTATGTAAGCTAGGTTCACTTTTACAATAATTTGAAATTCTTCATTTAATACTAGATTTTTATATTATTTTAAATTTTTAGTTATATCTTGAGTTTCAAGTATTAGATTTGAATGATCTTTATAATGTTGAAAAATTTAAAAGAATCTCTACAATTTTTATATTATGGTTAAAGTCAAGTTCAGACATCTGGAAGGTATAATTTAACTAAGAAATTAAAACCCTATTTATATTCTAACTGAACTAGTTTCAATTTTTGAACCATATTTTGAGTTTTAGAGGTCTAATCAAGGTAAAACCAATACCCGAATTTTTCTAAAACTTAGCCTTACAAATTCTATGTAGAGTTCAATGAAAATACATAATTTTGGTAATCTTACATCAGGTAAAAGTCAAACTTATGAAATTTCATTGATGTAACTCTTATAATATATTATTTTGTAAAATAGGTTTTGGGCTTTCAAATTTAATAAGGTCATATTCTTTATAACCTTAAAGGCATATAATTGAAGTTCATTAAGTTTTAGAGGTTAGCAAATTAGATATAAAGTTTGTGCCTCTAGAGGCATGATCAATATTTCACTCCTACACAATTTAGTAAAGATAACTTCTCTTTCTTCTTCAAGTTTTTTGTTCTTCAACCATAACAGGCTAAATTTCTAATTGATTTATGAATTTTGAAGCTCATCCCTATTGGATTATAGGATCCTAATTTGTAATATTAACTTTTTCTAATTGATTTTCCTCTTTCCATAATTCTTTATACTGATTGCTTGAAATTGCATGAGTTAATGCTTATTTGGTATAATTTGGGTTCAACCTTGTGAATTTTTATCTTTATCTATTTTTATGTTGAATCGTAGTTGTTAATCATGATTTTTCATGTAGGGGCAGAGGGTTGTGAGATTAAATTAGAGGTTTTTGGTTTAATCTCTCAATCCAGTTGAATTTTATTTTTAAATCAATTTTAATCTAACTTTAAGGATTATAGCAATTGCTTAATTATGCTAATCTTAATTGATCAAATTCTAGATAATTATCTAATGTAGATTTCATGGATTATTGTAGGGGTTTTGAATAATTTAATGTTAAAAAATCAATTGGAATGGCGAATTATTTTATAATCTATGATTAATTTATACTAAGAGATCTCAAATCCTTGGATTAACTATTTTGTTATACTAATTTTCCTTCTTTCTATTTTATTTCTATACTTTACTATGCTCATTGCATTTATTTTAATTTCAAATCAACAACCCCCCAATTTGGTTCTATGTTCATTCTGTTCTATATACTATTTGGATTTTGTTTACATTTTAGGTGTATTCTATTTCAATTTTGTTTACTTTTCTTTTTTCTATTTTTAATGCATAAAAAGCTTAAAAAATTATGTAATCATTGTTAGAAAATCATTGAGAAATGATATATGAAAAAATCACTAAAGGTTCAATTTAGTTTGTTACCTTTTACTAGAAAATTTTTAAGCAAACCAATGATATCTAATTTTAGTGAGTTATAATGCATATTAAAATTTTGGCACTATTGCCAAGGATCGAACCTAGATCATCCACATAATAAACAAGAATACTTACCACTATACTATAAATAGTAATATCTGATTCATTTTCTAATATTGTTATTCTTAACTTTGCTATTTTTTGTGTAGTTGTTTTTTATTTTGGTCTTAACATTATTAGTTTTACTTTTGTTGATTTTAATATAATTGTTGATGCTCCTTATGATGACATATTTGTTGGTTTTTCTAAAATTTTTGAATTTATGGATTATATGGATGGCCATAAATGTACTTGATATGAAGGTGACATTGAGTGTGTTATATATGCTAAGATTTCTGCATTCATAAGTAATGAAAATAATGTTATTTCAAAAATTACAAAAAATATTTATCATGAAAAAATTCAATTTTTAAAGGAATAAGAATGCTATCTTACTAATCATTCTAGTTACTTTGTTAATTATGTTGAATTCATTATACAAGATGATTTTGAACATTCAAGAAGAAAAAGTAATTTAAGGATAACACTTAGAGAAACCATGGTAGATGATCCCAACTTGCAAAAAACCTCTTCAATGGATAAATTAAAAGTTAGCAATTTCGAAGCAATGGTGTAGTCAATCATCATATAGATCCTGATTAAAGACATCCAAGCCATGTCTAGTCAAAAACATTAATGAAAGGCACTTCTTAGAAGGCAACCCAAGAATTTTAGATTTGTTTTCTCTTACCTTTTTTTTAATTCACTTATCCTTTATTTTTATCTTTCTTGATGACATTGATATACTTTATATTGAGGGTAATGTAAAATTTAAGTATGGGGGAGAGTTTTAGGATATTATTTTATGTTTTATGTCTTCACTTGATGCTTTTAAAGTTAAAAAAATAGAAAAATTTCTTTTAAAAAAAGTGTTTTTCACTTGTTTTTTAGTTTTTTTTAGTCATTTTAATTGTTTTCCATTAATAAATATTTTATATTTTTCATGAGTAAGATTCAATTAAAGTTAGATAGAAGTTATAAGATGATTGGATGAATGATTTTGATTCTTGAATTTAATTGATGTAGTAATAGATTTTGAATTGATGGATTAAACTTGGTAGCACGACTTTCCTAGTGAGATTTTAAGCCTTATGTTAAGCATTTATGTTATTTTCTTTCTTTCTTATGTGATATTCTTCTATAATTTGTTTCTCTAGAACTTACTTTGATTCTATTTGAGATTACATTTTACATATGTATGTATAAAAATGATAAATGTATTTTTTCCTTATTTAAGCTAGAACAAATAGTTAACATAGAATTTTTATCTTTATTGAGCCCCTTTGCACTTATTGCTTTTTCTTTATTAATTAGCCCATGAACATTTCTTTTTTTAATGAAAAATAAGTGTCTTTATCTAACATTAGATATTAGTAGAGCATTTGAATTTTGATAAAGGAGCCCTTGAATAAGTGTAAGGGTATCTATATGCTATCAAAGTTTATTAACTTCAAGTTCAAGGGTTAGTTAAAATGAAAAAAAAAAAAGAAAAAAACCAAAAGAAAAAGATAAAAATAAAAACAAAAGAAAAAATTCAAAAAAATGAAGAATAAAGTGAAAAAGAAGAAGGATAAAAGAAAAGAATTAGGAAAGAGAAAAAAATAAAATTGATGAGTATTTGAATTTAAAGTTAAGTTATAGTGTTAACTTATAATTCTTTATGATTGGCCAATATGTTTATAGTTCAAGTGCTCTGTTAATTTTTTATTGTTTATAGCCTTTCATATCTTCATTTTTCCTTTCCTTTTCCTTAGTCATATTATAACCTTGAATAAAGTTTTTTTTATTTGTGTTATGTATGTGATTTAAGTAATGAAAATTAGATAATTAGCAAACTTATGGTAGAACAACTTTATGGAATGAACTTTATTGAAACACTTACCTTAAATACTTGAAAGTTGAAGAGTGAATTTTATAAGAATATACCATGTTAATATACTTTCTTTAAATGAAGTTGCTATCTTAGTTAGTTTAAAGTTTGTTAAGAATTTTCTTCATGATATGTTATCTTTCTTGCTAGCTTTAATTTTTTTCTTGCTTGTATGTTTGTGATTTTGAAGTTCTTAGAAAATGACTTGGTTATTTTTTAATTTTGGATAAAGTTATATCTTGCCTAAGGTCATGCAAGGGCTAAGTGTAGGAGAATTTGATATGTAAGATTTTATCTATATTATTTCTTCCTATTTTATACCTCTTGGTGTGTTACATATACTTAATTTTATAAAATAAGCCTTGTTATATAATTTAGGATTGGTTTTATAATAATTTAAAATTATTTAGTTAATGCTATATTTTTTACTATATTTTAAGCTTTAGATATTAGATTTGGCTCATCTTTATATTGTTAGAAAGCTTAAAGAAAACTCTATAACTTATATATTTTGGTTAAAGCTCAATTCAAAAGGCTAATATAGCTAAGAAGTTAAAGCCATGTTTTTGTCCTAGTTAACCTAGTTTCAATTTTTTGACCATATCTAGAGCTCTAGAGATTTAATCAAGGTGAAATGAATGCCTAAATTTTCCTACGACCTGGCCCTACAACTTTTATGCTTAGAGTTTGGTAAAACTATATAGTTTTGGTGATTTTACATTAGGAAGAAGTTAGACCTATGAAATTTTATTATTATAACTCTTGTAATATATTGTTTTGTAAAATAGGTTATGGATTTCTAAAATTAGCAAGGCCTTATTTTTTATAACCCTAGGATGCAAATGATTCAAGTTCATTAAGTTTTAAAGATTATCAAATCATATATAAGGTTTTATGCTTCCAAAGGCAAGATTTACTTTTTACTTATACATAATTGAACAAAGATAATTTTACTCTTTTCTTTAAGCTTTTTGTTCTTCAGTTATGGAAGGAAAAATTTTTAGTTGATTCAATAATTACGAGGCTCATCTCTATTGGATTATTATATCTTAATTTATAATGTTGACTTTTTCTAATTATTTTTTTCCCTAATTCTTTGTATTGATTGCTTGGACTTGAATGAGTTGAATGCTTATTTGGTATAATTTGTGTTCAATCTTATGATTTCTAATCTTTATTTTTTTTTTGTTGAATTATGGTTAGTTAATCATGACTTTTCACATAGAGATACAAGGTTAAGAGATTAAATCAAAGATTTTTGGTTTAATCCTTTAAATTAGCTAAATTATATTTTCAAATCAATTTCAATCTAGTTTTATAGATTATAATGGTTACTTAAATTACTAATATTAATTAATCAAATCCTAAATAGCCATCTAGTATAGGATTCATGAATTATTGTCAGGGTTTCAAATAATTTAAGGTTAAAAAATTAATAAAAATTAATTAGAATGGCTAATTTTTTTATGATCTATGGTTAATTTAAACTAAAAATTCTCAAATCCTTGGATAACTTATTTTGCTATATTGATATTTATTTTTTCCATTTTACTTTTATGCTTTGCTTTGTTTAGTGCATTTATTTCAATTTCAAATCAAAACCCCACAATTTAGTTCTGTGCTCATTCTTTTCTACATATTATCCAAATTTTGCTTGCATTCCATATGCATTCTATTTGAATTTCTATTTAACTTTTGCTTGTTTTTCTTCCTATTATTTTTAGTGTGTAAAACGCTAGAAATTTGTATAATCATTATTAGTAAATTATTGAGGAATGATATATCAAGTGGATTACTAAAGGTTCAACCTAATTTATCACCCTCTATTACAATAATTTTAGCAAACCAACAATATCTAATTTTGGTATGTTACAATGCATATCAATCACTTTATTGGTTTATACTCTAGTAGCCAATTGTAGGATGATTGAATTTATATACAATGTATTAAGTTTTTCTTATATATAAATAATGAAATATAATTGATTATTATGTTTAATGTTATACATGTGTAATATAAATAAATACAGTAATATAAACAAATATAATAATTACCTCTAGAATAATTTATGTTGTTTCTAAAATATCCCTAATTAAATATTATTGTTAATTGAGATAACAATAATGCATTAAGATTAGTATGTATATTAATTGATAATTACGATTATAGATATAGAATATTAAGTCAATTCATGGGTATATATTAGAGAACCAATGTACTAAACTGACCTATTATGAGAATATTACAAGGATCATAGTGTTATAAGTAATTTTCATAGTGATAATAGTGTATGTGTCTTTTAACCTGGAGTTGCTATGGTTCCTTGCATAAGGAGTTATTTACTCTAATTCCATTAAATGTCATCTATAATAAGGTCAACCTAAAATATGGTAATTAGGTATACAACAAATCATGCAGAAAGATGTGAGTGATTTAGATAGAATTTTGTTCCTCTTATGTATAAGGAGTGGTATTATAAGCCCCTTGATTGAATGGGACCATAAAATGCATAGCTATGTTTTAATGGATTAATATGTAATATTAATTCATTTAGCTCAGTTAGCCCACTCAGGAATCAAGAAACATAGGTTGGATTATAAAAAAAGTGACATATTTCATACCTCAAGTTCAATCTGGGTATCCAAGGCAAAAAGGACTAAAGTACATAGAAAACTAGTCACGAAAAGTTAATATTAATTCATTAGGAATTCTCATTACTTGGGTGGTAATGATATATTGCTAAATATCACTCACTATCTATGATATTAAAATAAGATTTTAATGTCACTACTAATATAATAAGAATCTATAGGGTCATATAAAGAACAAATCAAATATTAGGATTTCAATATAATTAGGAACTTTTAGTTAGACTGGAGCTTTTAATTGAGAAAAGGCTAATATGATTAGGCTTCATTAGGTAATAACATAATATGATTGGATTATACCTAGGAACACCAAAATGGACTAATTAATAATAGTCAATTTAAGCCTACTTAATAATCAAAGCCTAATCATCTCTTTACTTTAAGTAAATTCTAGTTAAAGATAAAATATAAATATTTTATTTGTGAAATAAAATAAAATTACTTTATCTAGATATTTTTTGTTTGCAAGATAAATATATTAGTTTGAAAAAGGTAATGATTTTGATTAATCATTTATTTAAATTAGGAAAGATATATATCCTTATAAAAATAGAGATTAATTTCTTGATTTTAAATCCTAATTATATATTTAATATTATAAATATCAAAATTAATTAAGAAATATAATAAAAAGCTAGAAACACTAGAAACCCAAGCTACTAGCATTGCCTCATAAGAAGAACAATCCTATCAGATCATATCAAATTCTTTAATCATTCATATGTATACCTTAGAGACATTAGCATCTAATGACGTTCGTGATCTAATAATCAATTCTTGATCATTCATGATGATCTTCCAATTTTAAGATTTATACTAGTTGAATATGTGTATGTGAAAACAGCAGCAACCTGAACCTATGTTCATGATTCAGTTTGTAGTTAATTTAATTTGGATCAAGTTCTTCTACATCAATTTGGAATTACACATCAAAGGCATATGTCTTTCACAAGTTTATGCTTCTTTTGCTTGAATCCTTGTAAGGTTTTAGTATATTTTTAAATTATTCTATTATATTTTTTTATACCAAAACCTAACATATTTAAGTCTCATCTTACCCACTATACACAAAGTGTTAAGGTGTCTTCCCATATGAGAGGGACAATTCAAGCCTAATGACAAAATATATATGCACATAATTAACCTTTATTACAAGTTAATAAATAAGAAGAAAGTAATTTTTTCTCAAAAAATAAAGCATAACACAATAGTATATCAAATTTTCAAAAAACCTAAACCCTTAACATGCTTACTAAAAGGCATCAACAAACACGTTATTAATGGTGAAAAAATTTAAGGAAACTAATCGATATGCATGTTCCTTGTGAAGTATTAAATCTAGGAGGCACACTCTTAGTTCTTACTATTATATGAAATGACTCATCCTTCTAACATAAACATATAGCTCACTATAAAGTTATATTTGTTTATGAGTACAAATAATTGGTATTACTTCTTTTAGACATCCACTTAGATAGTATAAAGTCATATTTTAGGTATCTACTAGATGTAAGTATTCATTTCATTACTCTCCAATAAATAATCTCGGGACTACTTTGAAATTTACAAACCATGCGAATGTTAAGCTAACTTTACATATCAACATTTATCAAATTGCTATTGTATTTACATATGATACTTATTCCATTTTCATTGTTTCTTCCTCCATCTTAGGATGTTAATATAAGCTTAGGCAAAAACTCTTATCTAATGGAGTAACCATAAATTTGGAATTAAGTATGCAAAAATTATCCTATAACTGTTATGGTGTATGTTTTTTGTGACAAGCAAATGAATTTCTAAGAACAATCCAATGAGATCTTATCCTAAAAGATATAGTATATATGATTTAAATCCCTCATCTCAAATAAGTAACATAACTAATTTTAAGTTAATGGAATCTAATATCTAATACCAACTGATGTAGTAAGGAAAGTAAAGATTAAAAAAATTAATTTCCAATGCACTACAAATAAATAACAATATTGAAATTAAATACTTTATTAATTTCTATAATGAATATTGGATGCATTTGACTCCTAATGGGGTACACACATACACACATACATTAATTCTAAAGAAATAACCCATCAAACTTAAATAATGTGAAATTTAATATATTTATACTAATTATCTAAAATTAAAACTCCTATTCCATTTGATGTGAGATTCATAAAAGACTAGAATTCAAATAATAAAATAAATATAAAACTAAATAAAAATGTGATAATTATCAATTTATTTTTACAATTTGTAGTATCGTATTTTTTATAAGATCTTTTTGCTTTTGCTCCAGCATCGAAGAGTGATTATGTGATGTTTATTGATTAGTGAGGGGACTTTGAGAAAAAAGTGAAATATTGATTGTTGCTTGCAAATCTTTTACCTTTGAAAAAGGTTAGGATTGTGGGTTGAATGTAGTGTATCTGAACATTATAAATAACTTGTATTATTTGTTTTTTAAATGATATATTTTAAATATTTATTTTATATTTCTATAATATTCTTTGTTATTTAATTTCTTATAGATTAAACCATCTTTTTCATTCTTGTGAAATTCTTTTTTTTTCTATTTTCATCCCCATAAAATATTAATCTTATATCCACACCATCCTTTGAGAAATAAAGTTGAATAAATTGATTTCCAAATGAACACTAATAAAAAAATAAAAGTAAACAAATTAATATTTCACAAGAATGAACAAAACTATTCTTTAAATTAATATTTAATCCTTTATTTATTTGGTAAAATAAGCAACCATAAAAAATTAATGATCTTATTTATTAGATGAAAATGGAAAGAGACAAATGATTAGAATGAAAAGGATATTGTTAAAAAAATTAAACTAAAATTGAAAACATAATATCCAATTTCATTCTTCTTTTTCGTGTTTTTTATTCTCAAATAACCAATATTATAGTGTTAGATTGCAATCTTCAACCTTAAAAGCAGTTGTAATTTTTTGATTTTCTTGCTTGTTGGACTTATATCCTATCATCCCTTGAAATTGGATTAATCTTTCTATTATTTATTTATTTGGAAAAACTTCTACGTATAAAGAATTGGGATTGAATCTTAAATATAAAAAGAAGTAAAATCTTTGGTTTTATTTGTTTGCACAAAAAAATGTAATTATAAAATGTTAAAATTAAAAAAATATTTTACTTATTTAACATTAAATATGAAATATTTGAGGAGGGTAAGCTTTTTTTTTTAAAAAAAAAGAGATTTACTTTCCTACATTACTATAACTCTAGGTATTATTTTTAGTTATAAATATAAATAGTATGTGAATTTTTTATCAATCCACATGCAATGAAGTTGAAAGCCTTTGACAAAAGTGGTGATCAATGTCTTTTAAAGGCTTTATGCCTTCTATTGCATTTAAGATTTAATCCCTCATCCTTACATATTTGTATCTAATAGCTTAATCACTCCTACTATTACCAAATATATATATGCATGTCTTTGTGTGTGTGTCATGACTTAATTTTTGGACTATTAATGTAACACTCAATAAAAATTTGTTAGTAAAACCTTGACAAAGGTAAATTAGGTAACCTTTATAATAGGTAATTTGCAAAAATACTCATTAAAACCTATCGAAATATTTATTAGAATTAATAGGAAAAAAACTCACTAGAACTTACCTTAGAAAAATCTAGGAAAATTTGAGAAAATGGAAGTATTTAAATTTATGGTTAATGAAATTTTTAGAGTAACTTGGTATTTGTACTCCTTAAGTGGGAAAAACTAAAATTTTGATACACCACACAAGGATATACACAATTTTAACGGAAGTAAAGGGCATATGACAATTTTCAAGAGTGTTAGTGGAAACATTAGGAAAAACTTTTAATTAAAGTCTTAATGAAGTTGACTAGTGATTGATCATTGGTTAATTACAATTAGAAAGTGGGTAGGAAGTTTCCAACAAGGTTAGTCAAGTTGTGATATAAGGGATGATGAAAATAGAAAATGTAATCCATGACAATAACAAGAGATGATGAAGAGCAAAACAAAGACTAAGTAAAAATTTCATTATATTTTCTATGAAAAAACTATGCACTCCCTCCCTTGGATGCTACCTCATTTCATTCTTTTATAAATAACTAAGTTTAGCTCCTCCATATGCATGCCAAAGCTCCCCTATATAGAAAGCAAATTAAGAGAAAAAGAGTGAGTTCTTAAAAGTTCTTTCTAGTTTTGATAGGATTTTATATAATCTTTGGGAGTTTTTTGAAGTTAGTTGAAGAAGAAAGCCATTTAAGTCCATTAGTGAAAGTAGAACTTTATTAATTTCCATGAATTCAATTTTATTTATAGTTTTTTCTATAAGATCTTTATTAATTTTATGTTATTTTTGGTAGAAACACCTTGAATACTAGATGAAAGAACTAAGTTCTACAAGCTAATTGAAGTGAGTAAAGATTTACTTCCTTTCTTTCTAGTTTTGTTTTAAGAAGATCATTATATATGAGATATGTATGCTAGGGTGATACTATAAGTATCATAGTGGATTAATGAAATAGTTTTCTTGAAAAGGATTTTGAGCAAAGTGAGAGTGTTGCTTTGAAAAAAAAATTTTGATTTCTACATGATTTGTTAAAGAAGGACTTGCAAAGAAAGTGAAAAACAATTTTAGAAATGATTTCATAAGTTCATATTAAGAAGAAAGAAAAATTGCTGTGAAAATTATTTGTTACAATTAGTAAAGTTTTAAATAAATATATTTTCATGAAAAATCTTATGGATGAGGTCCATGAAGCTCATGATTTTTCTTTCATAAGATATGCAAAAACCATTGTTTTTAATTCTCATAATATGTTACATTATGATCCACTTGAAATTTAAGAAGTTAAATGCTTGATTTTCAAATTTTGAAATAAAAAATGCTTGGTTTTGTTCATTAAAGATTCATAGGTTCCCCTATATTTTATAGGATAAAATTTATTAAAATACCAATCACACTTATATATGAATGTTTTAAAAGGATTCCACTCAAGTTTTCAAGATAAATCCTTTTGAAAAAGTATTTAAGACACTTCCAAATAAGTTTTTATTTTGGTAAGAAAAATTATATTTGTAATGGAAAAACTTGTTCTATCAAATTCTACAATGACTTAGAGATATTTATTAACATTCTTGTTTAGTTTTTATGAGAAAACATGTTTTAAAATATATTTAGAAGTTTAAGGATTTAAGTTGAAAAACTATTTTCAAATGAAAAATGGGTTCTTCCAAACTAGTTCTTCTAGTAATATGTTTTAATTCGTTATATTACATGTGTTATGACAAAAAATGGTTGTTTAGTGATGTTTTATATCTCAAATACTTGGCTAGAAATTTTTTCAAAATTTTGGCAAAAAGTTGTATTAAAAGATGGTGTTTACATAAAGATCTTGTCATTCTTGCTATTAATAGATAGTAGACCGGACCAATATGATAAGTGATGTAACATTTTTTAGGTGTAAAAAAGATTTGAAAATGTTATCATGAATATCTAGTTTGGTTCTAGTAATTTTTGAAAAATTTTGCAAAGAGTTGCATATAAAATGGATTTTTTTAAAGCCAAAATAGCCCCCTTTCTAAGCATATTAAAGGTTTAAGTTGGGGAAAGCTTGAGAAATTGTTTTATGCATGAAAATAGTTTAAAACTGATGTTTTATGACCTACAATTCATTCTAAAAATTTTGATATGATCCCTAAAAGTGAAAAAGAGATTCCATATTTATTAGAATGTCTAATAAAAAGAACTAAGGTCAAGAGGATTAAGGAAAGACTTCAAGGGTTAATGGAAAATGCTTGGATGCAATAGGAAACAAGATTGGAGGAGCTTGGGTTATGTGTATTTTAGCTTAGGTAGAAAATAACTAAGTAGTCAAATATAGTACTAGACTATTGGATTTGGAATTAAGTCCTATCATTTACTATTCGAATACCTATAGGATTCTAAATAGTATTTAAATATTGTAGTTAAATGCTAAAAGGTTAATGCATGTGCAGGTCCTATTTCTTGTGGCTAAAGTCCTTGTTAGGCCTTATGTTAATTTGGCCTATTCGTTTATAACTCTATTTGAATTAATAATGTTTTAATTAGCCTTCTAAATTGGGTCTAATTAGTTTGATTAGAGCCGAATCAGTTTGGTTATTATGCAAAAAGTTTTATTCCGCTGTGCATGTATGATGCGCGATTTCCAGCAGTGGTATCAGAGCCACTTGCAAATCCATAGATTAGTTTTCTGTGTTATGCGTTTAAATCTAGATAATTGGTGTTTAATCAGATCACGCATGATGCAATTAGGGTTCTGGATCAATGTAATTTTGTATGTTGATGAATCGGTTTTGATTAGATTAAAATTAGATTGAAACATACATAATTAATGATTCATTTTTTTTAATGAGATTAAAAAAAAAAACTGGAAACGTAGCTGATGAAGTTTCTGTTTTAATGAGATTAAAATTCGATCAGAAACATGTCTGGTTGTATACATGTGATGTATGCATTCTGTTTCGTTTAATGAGATTAAATTAAATAGAACATGGACTAATGTTTGAGTTAATATGGCGGAACATCAAGAAGTAGGATTCCGGAACAGTTCTGAAATTAGGGTTCTTGATAAATTCTAATTTTGGCCAATTGTTTTAATGGTTAAAACAGAAATCGAAACGTTCAAAATTTTCTGGATTTTTGCCCGAAAGTCCTCAAAATTTTGAATGTAAGATGTATAAAATTTTTTGGGAAGGAGGCTCCGCCCCCTCACCCCCGCGAGGGGCGGCCCCCCCTCGACCCCCGCCCGCTAACCGGCTAGCGGGACTGCCGTACTAACTCTGCGTAGCGCAATAATTGATTGCCTAAATCTAAGCTGCGTTTTAAAATCAATCTTTTCATAACCTTTTAATTTTAAACAAGTTAAAATTGGAAACAAGATCAATTTCAATAAATACCTATGGTTGTTTGTATGCTTACATATGATGTTTGCTGCATGATGCATAGTTATGGCCCTTACACCATAATGTATGGTTATATTTCATTTATTGGTTTTGGTTTTATTGTAATTAAATACGGCCTGCGTGTCGTGCCTTTCTCTATAAATTCTAGTTGTACATTCTTTCTCTCACCTCACTCCCCTCGAATGTAACTCGAGTTTTCTCCTTCATTATGTATTGTAAAGTTAGAATAGTTTACTTTCAAATGTACAATATGTTTAAGCCTGGAGCTTGCTGCCATGGAGACAAGGAGCCAAAATCAATATGAGGACAACCGTGAAAGATGCTTAAAGAAGATATCTTTACCCTAGGTTGACCTTTTGGTTTTCTCATTGGCTTGGGAAAATCAAAGTAGTTGGGCCATAACTATGCACATTTATTTTATGCTTTATTGCATGCTTTATATTAATGTATATGATATGTTAGATATAGGCATGTATGGATGGCAAATAATGGTGAGATCTAAAATAGACATTTAAATCCCTCAATGCAAATATTAAGTCAGTAATAAAAGTGATGCCTTCCAATGAATGGCACTTGTCAAGGCCTTGATCAACATAAGGCAGGTTTGCCAAAGCAAAGTGCCTAGTTTATCTTGGTGAGACACGATAGGATAATAGTGATATCCAAATGCCAATAATTGGGTTTTGACTTAACTAGGCCATCTCAATAGGATTGGGGGCCTAGAGGCATGGAGTTGGGCTTAAGTCCATGAGATGGATTTGAACAAGTGTTGTTCACCCAACTATCCAAGAGTTACATAATATGTAATTGGCAAGGAGTTGCCTACCTAAATAGCCAAAACTTAAGTGATCAGCCAAAGCTGACTTAAGTCTAGGTGAAATATGGATCTTGGCCCACTAGAAAATCTCAAACGCTACGATTTTCAAAATAATAGTGAGGGCTATTATTTTGAGAAAAAATAGTAGGAGTATTATTTAATAAAAGACCTTATTAAATAAATGAAATACATGATTCTCATTTTGCATATTTTTCTATTGTAGATAACCATGGCATCAAATGCATCAAATTTATCACTGCGATCTATCCTTGAGAAGGATAAGCTGAATGGGATGAATTTTCTCGATTGGTATCGAAACTTGAGGATTGTCCTCAAGCATGAGAAAAAGCAGTATGTCCTAGAGCAACCTACTCCAAATGAGCCTGCTGCTAATGCTCCTCGAGCAGAAAAGGATGCTTATAAGAAGCATCTAGAAGATGCTCTGGATGTCAGTTGTCTCATGCTTGCTACCATGAACTCTGAGCTTCAGAAGCAACATGAGAACATGGAGGCGTTCAATATGATTGATCACCTTAAACAGCTCTACCAAGAGCAAGCAAGACATGAGAGATATGATGTATCTAAAACATTGTTTCAATGTAAGATGGCTGAAGGAACACCCGTTGCTACACATGTACTTAAAATGATTGGGTACATCAATAGCCTTGAAAGATTGGGTTTTCCTTTGCAGCAAGAATTGGCTACTGATATAGTTCTGCAATCGTTACCTGAGAGCTATAGTCAATTCGTCATGAATTACAACATGAACGAAATTGACAAGACTTTGCCTGAACTGCTTAACATGTTGAGAACTGCTGAGCAGAACTTAAAAAAAGTCCAAGCCCAATTCCATTATGATGGTTCAAAAGGGCAAAGGAAAAGGCAAGTCTAAGGCCAAGAATAAAAAGAAAAAGGACAAGACTGATGGAAAGTCCAAGTCAAGTTCCTCTGCACTGAAGCCCAAAGGTGGCGTGGCCAAGGAAGGACAATGCTTCCATTGTAAAGAACCAGGACATTGGAAGCGAAATTGCAAGATTTACCTGGAAGAGCTTAAGAAGCAAAAGGAAAGTGGGACTTCCAACTCAGGTATTTATGTTATAGAGGTTAATTTATCTACTTCTACATCTTGGGTATTAGATACTGGATGTGGTACTCACATTTGTGTAAATGTGCAGGATCTTAAAGAAAGTAGATCATTAGCTAAAGGTGAAGTGGACCTGCGCGTTGGAAATGGAGCAAGAGTTGCTGCATTAGCTGTAGGGACTTATTATTTATCTTTACCTAGTGGATTAGTTTTAGAATTGGACAATTGTTATTTTGTGCCTACTGTTAGTAGAAATTTGATTTCTGTTTCTTGTTTAGACAAGAAAGGTTTTTCATTTATAATAAAGGACAAATGTTGCTTTATTTATTTAAATGAAATGTTTTATGGCTGTGCACAATTAATGAATGGTCTTTATGTTCTGGACCTTGAAAATCCAATCTATAACATAAACACGAAGAAGGTCAAAACTAATGATTCAAATCCAACCTATCTTTGGCATTGTCGTTTAGGCCATATAAATGAGACACGCATCTCCAAACTTCATAAGGATGGATTTTTGGACTCATTTGATTTCAAATCATATGAGGTATGTGAGTCATGTTTATTAGGTAAGATGACTAAAGCCCCTTTTTCTGGGAAAGGTGAAAAGGGCTAGTGATTTATTGGGCCTTATACATAGTGATGTATGTGGACCTTTAAACACACAAGCTAGAGGAGGTTATCAGTACTTCATTACTTTTACTGATGATTTCAGTAGATATGGTTACGTGTTTCTTATGAAACACAAGTCTGAATCTTTTGAAAAGTTCAAAGAGTTCAAAAATGAAGTACAAAACCAACTTGGTAAAAGTATTAAAGCACTTCGATCAGATCGAGGTGGTGAATACCTAGACCGAGAGTTCCTTAATCATCTAAAGGAGTGTGGCATTGTATCACAACTCACTCCACCAGGAACACCTCAATGGAATGGTGTTTCTGAAAGGAGGAATCAAACTTTGTTAGACATGGTTCGGTCAATGATGAGTCAGGCTGACCTTCCAAATTCCTTTTGGGGACATGCTTTAGAGACTGCAACTTTCACACTAAACCGTGTTCCATCAAAATCAGTTCAAAAGACACCATATGAGATATGGACTGGGAAACGTCCTAGTTTATCTTTTATGAAGATTTGGGGCTGCGAAGCTTACGTAAGACGTCAGGCTTCTGATAAACTTGGACCCAAATCTGATAAATGTTTTTTCGTTAGATATCCTAAGGAAACAAAAGGATATTATTTCTATAATCCAACCGAGCAAAAAGTGTTTATTGCTCGAACTGGTGTCTTTCTAGAAAGAGAATTTATCTCTAAAAGAATCAGTGGGAGAAGAATAGAACTTGAAGAAATTCAAGATCAACGAGAAAATATTGAACTTGAGATGGAACCTGAGCCGGTTCCACAAATAGTTGTGGAAGAACCTGCTCATGTAACACAGAACCCACGTAGATCTAGTAGGATACGTCGTGAGCCCGAGAGATATAGTTTTCTCGTGACTCATCACGGTGATGTGTTGCTCATGGACCAAGATGAGCCCACAACCTACCAAGAGGCTATGATGGGACCAGATTCTGAGAAATGGCTAGAAGTTATGAAATCAGAGATGGATTCCATGTATTCAAACCAAGTTTGGACTTTGGTTGATCCACCTGAAGGGGTAAAACCCATTGGGTGCAAATGGGTTTTCAAAAAGAAAACTGACATGGATGGTAATGTGTGTACCTTTAAGGGACGATTGGTTGCAAAAGGTTTCAAACAAATCCATGGTATTGACTATGATGAGACCTTTTCTCCAGTTGTCATGCTTAAATCTATTAGGATTCTTCTAGCTATAACAGCATATTATGATTATGAAATCTGGCAAATGGATGTCAAAACTGCTTTCCTTAATGGAAATCTTCTTGCGGATGTGTACATGACACAACCTGAAGGTTTTGTAAATCCTGAAAATGCTGGAAAAGTTTGTAAATTGCAACGATCCATTTATGGGTTGAAGCAAGCTTCTCGGAGTTGGAATCTTCGTTTCGATGATGCAATCAAAGAGTTTGGTTTCATCAAAAATGAAGATGAACCCTGTGTATACAAGAAGGTTAATGGGAGCACAATAGTCTTTCTTGTGTTGTATGTAGATGACATATTACTCATTGGAAATGACATTCCTATACTACAGTCTGTAAAAACTTGGTTAGGAAATTGTTTTTCTATGAAAAACTTAGGTGAGGCCTCCTATGTATTAGGTATCAAGATCTATAGAGATAGATCGAGAAAATTGCTTGGCCTAAGTCAGAGTACGTACATCGACAAGGTGCTAAAAAGGTTTAGCATGCAAGATTCTAAAAGAGGATTCTTGCCGATGTCACATGGCATAAGTCTCTCAAGAACTCAATGTCCTTCCACAGAGTATGAGAGACAACGCATGAGTAAGATCTCTTATGCATCTGCGATTGGATCTATCATGTATGCTATGTTATGTACTCATCTTGATGTCTCGTATGCTTTAAGCATGACGAGCAGATACGAATCAGATCCTGGTGAAAGTCACTGGACAGTTGTCAAGAACATTCTTAAGTACTTAAGAAGAACTAAAGACATGTTTTTGATTTATGGAGGTGAGGAAGAGCTCATTGTAAATGGTTACACTGATGCTAGCTTTCAAACCGATAAAGATGACTTCAGGTCGTAGTCAGGTTATGTATTTTGCCTTAATGGTGGCGCTGTGACCTGGAAGAGTTCAAAGCAAGGGACAGTGGCTGATTCTACAACAGAATCTGAATACATTGCAGCATCAGATGCCGTAAAAGAGGCTGTTTGGATTAAGAAGTTCATCAATGAACTTGGAGTTGTTCCTAGCATTGCTGACCTAGTAGAGCTCCATTGTGACAATAATGGAGCCATTGCGCAAGCCAAGGAACCTAGATCTCACCAGAAATCCAAACACATACTCCGGCACTATCATCTCATAAGAGATATTGTTGACAGAAATGATGTCAGGATATGCAAAATACCGACTGATGATAATGTCGCTGATCCACTGACAAAAGCCCTAACGCAACAAAAGCATGATAGTCATATGAGATCCATAGGTATTAGATACATGGATGATTGGCTTTAGTGCAAGTGGGAGATTGTTAGTGTATATGCCCTAAAACCAATCATATTGGTGATTATAATTTTGAATCATGTTATTTTAATGGCAATTCCAATTATTATATTTATATATATTGTCTGCGTAATATATTTAATTATAATAATAACCTTAGAATAATTGTATTCTTAAATGTCCCTAGTCATATATCATTGTGGATTAGGTTGCTTTGATATGTTAAGACTAGCATGTGTGAAAACTTATATGGGATATTAAGTTTACACATGAGTACAAGTTAGAGAACTTGTATACTGGACCGACCCATATTAAGAACACTACATGGATCGTTATATGAGTGTCATAAGTGGTTCTTAGTGATCATTATTAATATGGTCCTTTGACCTGAGATCACCAAGGTTCCCTACATGTGAGTTTCATATTTTGATACTATTCTATGTCACTAATGGTTAAGTGAATGCAAGGGTAGATATTGGATATGTCACATATCATGCGGAGGGCTTTGTTTGATCAAGATGGGATTTGTCCCTCCTATATAACAGGAGTAACATCTATAGGCCCCTTCACTAAGTAAAGCTGAGAAAATGCATGGCCATGCTCAGATGAATTGACATGAGATGTCGATTACATTTGTTTCAGTCAGCTTACTTAGGAGTCAAGAAACCTTAAGATTGGGCTATACGGGAATGACACGGTCCATGTCTCGTGCTCAATCTAGATGTATAGGACAAAAGGACATAAATGATGATCACGTGTAAAGGTTTAGTCAAATCACCGACTTTCTCATTACTTGGGTAACAATGATGTGTTGCTAGACACCAATCTTTGTTTATGATCATTAATATGATTAATGGTCATTGCCAACGTAATGAGAGCCTGTGGGGTCGCACACTTAGAGCTTAGTGAATTTGGAATTAATGGACCAAATTGTTTGGGCTTAATATTTGGGAATTCATGTTATAATTATAAGGCCCAATAGTAAGCCTATAATTATACATGGAATAAGGCCCAAATAGGTTAGTTTTTTTTTCTATGCACCTATTTAAATAGGCTTATTGGGTAATAATAGGATGACTATTATTCTTCACGCACCCCAAGTAAAAGCATAGAAAAACCCTAGCCACTCTCCTTGACCAAAATCTCTGAAGAGGCGTAGCTAGCACTACGAGGTCTAAGGAGATCAATTCCAACCGGTGGTGTAGCGGACATTCATCGGTGATTCACGGGTTCGTGTGGATACCACAGAGGTGCAGCCACATAACCGTTGTACTGGTGATCTGATTTACTGGTTTCTATTCCGGTTCGTGATTTGGAAGCAGATCGGACTTGGTGTAGCGGTCAGAAGAATTATGCCGAAAGGTATAAACCCTAATCCCTAATCTATGACGTTCTAAATTCGCATGGATCCTTGGTCGAAATTGTGCAAAAAGTTTTATTCCGCTGTGCATGTATGATGCGCGATTTCCAACAATTATCATATGGCAAATTTATTTTCTACTAGCAAGACTTTTACATTTAATGTCTATTTTAGAAGGGTGAAAAGGTCCACATTGATTTATTACAGGTAATACAATCACTTTATAACTTTATGTCTAACATTGTCTCACAAATTATGGTTAAATTTGACAAATATTAGGTTAATTATTGTTTACTTTTATATTATGCTATCATTTAGATCCAAAGTACAAGTTTAGGCTTCTAGAATACTATTACTAGAAAGTATATAGTGGTAGTATCAAGATCACTTAAGACTAATGGATTAAACCATTTTTTATCTATTTAATGAGTATAACAAGAACTTTTTCATTTCCATTACACTAGTAACTAAGGCAAATAGTAGTGTTGGAGATTCAATTTCAAGAAATGATGCTAATTTTCATTTGGTTAACTATGGACATTTTTTGCATTCAAGGTTTAGTTAATCTAAGCAACCTTAATTGAGGCAATATTTAGATGAAAAGAACTTAGATCACAAGACTGATATAGATGTTCTTAATTATTGGAAGAAAGTTTCTTTGCAATACTCTATTATGTAATTAATGGCCTAAAAACTTAGATAAAGTTGAGCCAAAAGATCCTATTTCAAGATAAATTCATGAGGAAGTGGGATTTTAGTTGTACCAATATCTACTTTTCTATCATAATCAACTTCTAGTGTTAAAAAAAAGGTGATAAGTCCTATAAGAATTTCACTATACCCGAGGAATATTAAGTCATTAATTTGTCTTAAAGATTGAATATATATCAAAGATAGTAAGATTTTATGAAATTTATTGTTTACTTATTTTTTTATTTAATATTAATGAAGTCTTAAATATATATATTTTTTTTTACCAATATCATTGAAGCATCTGACCTACCAAATAATCACAACAGTATAATGAGTAAGATTCTAGTGATGATGATATAGACAATACAGGAGAAGATAGTTGCTATATTGTCTTGTAGTTTACATTAAGGTAATTTTGAAGCTACTTCCTAGTATATTGTTAATATTTATTAACTATTTTTAAAGAGTTTGTCAACTGTGTGTTTATATGTATAATCCTAGCAATAATATATTGTAACTAATGTTCTAAGGAATCCAAAATATTATATTCCATGCATGTATCATGCAAATTGATCTATTATATATTATGCATATATCATTCAAATATATTAATGATTGTCAATTTAGATTTACTTCCATGAACAAAAGGTAAATTTGTCAAATTTATTTGCTTTAATAACTCAAGGCATATATCATGCATATGTCAAACTTACTTGCTACATTTTAAGGGTTTAAGGTATTTTTCCTTCTTCGTTAAGTATTAGGTTTTCCATAACTTTTGCATTTTAATTGTTTTAATTCTCAATATAAAATTTTTCATAGTTGAAAAAATAGGGAAGTAGGATAGGGAAGAACTAAGTTTAAATAAGTACTTTAGATTTCCATCTTGAAGGGTATTAAAAAGTTTAAAGTAATAGATTCCATATCATAAAGAACAATATATCAGTATAAATTTCAAAAGTGGCTAATGAAGCTTTAAAATCTATTATTTTTTCTATTTTTAACTCAAAGAAAACAATGCAAGAGCTTTCATCTTCATAAACATTATATTTTGGAGTGTAATTATCCTATTCTTATCAATAGCTTAGTTTCGTCTAAATCTGGTAACCATAAACTTCCTAAACTGATTGTTCTTAGATTTAGTTGAGTCATTTTATTTATATCATGTTGTGTTATCATGTGTGTATGAGAATATGTGAAAGTTTTTAGTTTTTTTTTTAATTTCTTTCCATTGTTGTTTAATAGTAGTGTTTCTGTTCATGTTATATAACTCCCACTATAACTTTGTATTTTCATTAAGACATGAGTTTGTTTAAATGTATATTGGTCACATATTACATATGATTTTGGATGGTACATCCTTTAGTTTGTTCTTGGATTTGTATTTGTTAGAACTATGTCACTTATTTTTTGTTAGACTTTAAAGATTGTTTTATTTATGTTTTACAGAATCTTATCTTTCTATTATTGGTTTATTAGTTTAGGCTACAAATGTAGTCTTAAGTTTCTATGAGTTTTAATCTTTTCTTTTTTCTTTTTCTATTCTAAAGAAATAGTATTGTTTTACTTTATGTCATTAAAATTATTTTACATTGGTATTGTTATTCTGTGACTATGTTTACATTTTTTAGGTTTATCTTTATATTATGCTAAATATGCTTATCCTAAATTTCTAGATCTAGCCCTAGATATTTATCTTAAAAGCTCCTAGTGTTTTGTATTCTGTCTAAACAAAACAAAAACTACCTTGAATTTCACATTCAATTAGTAATATAATTCCCATAAAAATGAAAGCAAACTTTAAGTGTAATAACCAATATTTCATTCTAGTTGTATCATAATCTAAAGTAATGCTGATAATCCCAGATAGAATAGAAACCAGCATGGTAAACTTTGCATCTTGAAATAAAATTTTCTTTCACTATTTAATGATCTTTTCCTATTGTATTTCAATTCATACAATCCCTATTATCTAATTGATTGTACATTTTACCATTGTAGCTATGTTATAGGAAACTGATAACTGTACTAAGAATAAATGTTATTAGTTGTCTACCATCACTTTGTCACAAATTGAATTAGATAATAGCTTATCATCTATTTACATTTTAATTTCAAACAACATTCACATAATCAATTTTTGATTTAGTTTGAAGCTTTTATGCTTGATGTATAGATAAGTAGGTTTAACTAAATGAGAAACCACTATTGGAAGCTTGTTTTGTTTGGTTTTGCTTTTTTATTATCTTTGTTTTGCTTTTCGGAGTGACAAAGCCATTTTTAGTGAATATAATATTGAAACTTCTCTACTTTCATTGGAAATGTCCTTTATTTATGATATTGATTATAAAAAATTAAGTAATTCATACATACATGTGGTCCATTCTAAGTATGATGAAAAAAGTGAAATGGTGGGAAGGAATATAATTATATGGTAGTGGTAGCTCATGCAAATGTCCTTTTTTTTGGTAGCAATAAACTCATATCTATAAGCTAATTATTATTGAGCTTAATAGCTCAACTTGGGTTTTGCCTAAGCCTATAAGCCTAGGCCCTAATTCATAAATGGGCTTGAAATTATGTAGGCCAAGGCTTAGGCTTTGGCTCAAAGCCTATTATATTTCACAGGCTTTAGCCTAAACTTGGCCCACTAGAGCCCATGAGCAGGTTTATTCAAAGCTCAATTATCTCCTATACATTCTAATTAGAGATCATTTTTAGATATTTTACTTATGAAATAAAAAAATTAGATAGATTATTATTTAGATTTATTTTACCAACGACATAAAATATCTTAATTAGATTAGGATTTGATTATGATTAATCAAGTAGGATATTATTCTTAAAACAAATGGAGATATTATTCAAGCTTTTAAATCCTTATTCTACATATAATATATTTAGGATGTCAAAATTGATTAATTGATATATGATCAAAATAAAAAACATAAAAAAACCTTTATGGTTAACATTGCCTTGTGAAGGAGAGCAACCTATTCAATCAAATCAAAATCTTTAGTTGTTCGTGTAGATACCATAAAAACACTGTTATATAATGGCATTTGTGATCTAATAATCGATACTTGAACAATCATGATTTTTTTGTGTATTCATAAGATTCAAGCTAGTTGTACATTTGTGTTCATGAAAATAAAAGCACTATGTATTTGCATTTATGATTTGGATCGTCATTGAGTTAATTTAGATCAAACTCTTCCACATCAATTTAGAATCACACTTCAAACATATATCTTTTACCATTAGTTTATACTACTTCTTATTGGATCCTTTGTAGGTTTTTAATATGATTTTAAAATTTTTGTTATGTTTTTAATATCTAAAATTGTAGTTATGGAACTTGGAAAAAATCCTATGTTATGCTTCACACAGTTCTATTAAGGAAACTATGAGGGACATGAATCACATGGTGTTTTCATGCTAATATTTATATGATTAATATATGTCAATGATAGCTTGAATGCATACTTGACACGTGATGAACATTCTGTGGGAAAAATGGATACAACTTTAAGGGTTCCACAATAAAATGATAAGCATGTTAGAAAGGTTAATGCATGAAATTTTGTTTGAAATATTATGTGACCTATATATGCACTAATGTGTTTGTATGAAAAGAAATGCTAGTGAATAAGGCTTGTGAGAATGACTTGATATCATTATACTTGTGAGAAAGCAAAATGATAATCTAGTGTTTGAAATGGAAATGCCAATACTACTTATGGTCATTTAAAAGATGACAAGGTAGTTTTGAATTCTTTTGCTAGATTATTTTGATGTTATACTGTGGTTATGGCTATAGCTATGCTTGGCATTTTGACCTTACCTTATTTTATATGATGGGCTAGTGAGAGCCTAACATGAAATTGGCTTCGTGCTATATGAAAATGTATGGTTGTATGCCATGAGCTTTATGTTGTATCTAACAATATTGACTTAAATATTGTATGCAACATGTAACATGAATATGTGAAACCTTATGGAATGGTTTGCAATTAGCCCGACCTTTTAGCTTCTAAATCATAATGGAGGGACATGTAGGATAAAGTTAACTTAGAGGTATAAGGCTGATTAAGAGTAATAAGGAGGATCCCTTATGACTCCATGCTATTTGACAATTGTTTTAGATATTAGCAGTATGTATAAATTAAATATGTGATTTAATTGCCTTAATGTAAATAATAAACTAAGAAATACATTTTTGGTAAGATACATGTCCTATATATAATTAGTTTTCTATTAAAATTGGTCAAAAAATTTATGTGATGCTTTTCTCACTAAGTAATTTTATTACTCACTCTACTTATGGATATATTTTTCAAGTACTTTTGCCAAGGATGTTGATTGAAATTACTAATTATTGGTGGAAGATACATCACACTCGAGTTTACACATTCAAACTGAAGTTCCATTTTAAGATAATGGCTAACTAAACCAATGTCAATCATTAGTCTAGGATTCAAGTAGTGAGGATTACACACCCTTCATTTGATCCCACCAGGTCATTCTTAGAAAGCCCACATTTAGCGGCAGATTTTTAGCAACCTCTAGTATTCCTATACTTGAAGGTACTAATATTAAGATAAAAAAATGCAATTATATTAGACCACAATAGTAAGCCATAAACTTCCTTGACTCTAGTTTTTTTATCTATCAAAAGCTTTTCACTACCACTATCTGCCATACTGGTTGGTTTATCTAATGTTATACCTACTTTCAACAATTCATTAATAACTCTAACTTAGATTCTGACAACCCTTTTTCATTTTATAGTTTGGCCTTTGAAATACAACCATTGGTTGTGATAAGGATGATGATAAGCTATCAATACAAAGTTAGATAAGTAGCATCTGATCATTATTCTTATTTTTGCTATATATTATTACTCTAACTCCTTTTAGTAAGTATCTATATATAAATTTTTGTAAAACTATAACCTAGGAACAATCTATATAAAATCACTAACTAAATATGTTTAATTATTTGAATGTAACATATGATGTAGATTATTATATAAATTGTTTGTTTGGTATTCCTAAAAAAAGATAGGGAATATTTTGGAACACAAACCTAACAAAAGCTTTTGAAAATTTTTAAAGAAAAATGGAAGAAATAGTAATTTCTTTTACAACAAAGGTAATTGGTTTTTAAAAAGCAATATATGATTTATTCATTTAAGATTTTCCAAGAAAGAAATCCAATCTTTGAACTTGATGTTATCTCCAAAGTATTTTAAAAATAGAAAATAGGATTAACTAATTTCATAAAGTTTTATTGCCTGGTCCTATTCTATCATATTTGTTTCATGGTTTGAGCCACTATTTTCAAAAAAAAAGTTTTTAACCCTTTCAAAAGGAGCTCCATAGTGAAGCTTGTATGAAACCATTTTCTTTATTTGGAAAAGCTTATGTTTTAAGGCACTATTTGTTTGAATCTTGTTGTAAAGAAAATGCTTATTTTCAAGAAACATTTTTTTTGAAATCATTTCACTAGTTTTTCTTAAACTCATTTTGATTTGACCTCAAAAGAAATTACTATGTTTCTACTTTCAAATTCCTTTTCAATAATTGTATCTTTTTGTTAGGAAAAAGCTATTTCTAGTATCGAATATAGCTAATTTCTAAAATGAGTATATATATATGTAATATTTCTTATTTAGAGATGAAGTTCCATCTGTTGCATAAATTAATGAATGTCATTCGCATGAGGAAAACTACATTCTAAATTGATTGTGCTTTGAAAAGAAAAAAAACTTTAGCAAATTTTTCAACCTTGTAATTTTGCATTATGCATGGTCTTCGTAAAAACGACTAATTTCAGGAAACTTGATTAGGATAAAAAGGTTTGTAAAAATGTTTAGTTAGTCAATGTCTTTACACTAGTCACAATGGTCCAAAAATTAGGTTGTGACATGCTTGAAGACATCAACTAGACACATTTTATAAGCCTTTCTAAACCAAATTAATTACTTAGACCAATTGTTCTTATTAAAATATACATGATGCAAAAACACAAGGTTAAAAAATTTGTTAAAAGTTCTTTTTTTCCAAAAGCATTCTAAAGTGAGGAAATAGTTTTCCTCAAACTATTAAGGTTCTATATTTTACTAGTTAGTTAATCCAACAAACAAAACCTCATCTCTAAATAGGAAATGTTATTATTATTATTATTATTATTATTATTATTATTATTATTATTATTATTATTATTATTGTATAAATATATAGACTTTTTCATTTCATGATCAGTGATATACACGTCACAATGCACCAAAATTAAATTAAAATTGGTGTGCTGAAAATATAATGCTGTATAGTGACAAAACCAAGTCATGCCCTAAGTTTCCCTTTTAATTTTATCTTTACTAAATGATTTCATAATACTATATACACAATTGTTGTTGCTGGATTATTGATGCAATGAAAAAGAGAGAACTAATGCAAACAATATGTAAATGCAATAAAACCAAATGTTGTAATAGAGATAGAATTGAATATGCTAAATGTTGTGTGGAATAGAATGCAGAATAAAAATTATGCAAAATTAGGGGGTTTGGTTGCTCAAAATTAAAATGATAGAAATAAAATAAACAAGAAAAAAATAGAAGTAAAGTAATAAGTAAATAAAAAGAATTCAATATATGAAAATAGTTGATTTAAAGATATGATAGCTCTTAATATGGATTAATCCTAGATCACAAAATATTTGATTGTTCCAATTAATTTTTTAAATTTGGATTACCTGGAATCCCTACAATAATCGATGAATCCTATACTAAATTACCATCTAGAGTTTGCTCAATTAAGATTAGTTGAATTAAGCGATGGCTATAATCCTTAAACTAAATTGAAATTGACTTAAGAATAGAATTCAGTTAATTTAGGAAATTAAATCAAATACCATTGAAGCAATCCCCTAATCCTCTGTACCAACATGTAAAATCATGATTAACCAACCATAATTTCACATTCAAATAGCAAAAGAATAGAAATCATGAGATTGAGCACCAATTATACCAAATTAACACTTAATACAAGTAATTTCAATAATTTAGCATAAATAATTGAAGAAAGAGGAAAATCAATAGGAGGAAATCAACATTACTAACTAAGATCTCATAATCCATGAAGAGAAGAGCTTTACAATTCTTAAATCAACTAAGGGCCTTTAACCTTCCATGGCTTGAAAATAAGAAAAGAGATAAAGATAAGCTATGCTATTGAGTCTGTGTGTATTGGTCTAAAGTCTAATGAGGTTCTCTCTTATTTATTTGACCTAATTAAGCTAAAACCCTATTGTAATAGTATTTTATGACTTTTAAGATTACAATAATAAGGTATTTCTAATTTTTAGAAGCCCAAGCCTATTTGTAATAAATCAATTAAATCCAATAGATAAATTAATGAATTCCTGCAAGTATAATTTCTAACCAAATTTTGACCATGAAATCAATGTGATTTGGAAAATCCATAAACATAAAACTTGTAGGCCTATGTCTTGTGAGAATTTAGGTGCTCATTTCAAGTTAATTGGACCACTATAACTTTAGATATGACCTAAATACAAAAATAGATATGACTTTCAAAATGCCTAAACTGTGCTTAGACTAAAATATAAAATTTATAGTTCTTTATTTTAGCTTTCAAGAAATATAAAGTTTATCTCAATCTAACATCCAAAGCCTAAGATATAACTAAAAAATAGAAATAATATCAAAATTCAACATTTACTGAATAAATTCATAATATTGTAAAATTGACCACAATTTATAAAATAAGAATTATTCAATGAAATTAAGTAAATATAACACATAAGAGACATAAAATAGGAAAAAATATAATATAAATATTTTTTTCATCATTCAAAAATAACTTTTCTTAATGGATAATATATATACATTTTTTTCAAGTGGTTAATGATTTTAACTGATAACTTTTATTAATATCAGAAGGTTTAAATAGTTGAATATACTAAACACCCTTTTAACAAGGTGTGGTTTAACAATTTTGTATCATCTTTGAGAAAAATAAAAATATAGGAAAACATTTTCTTTTCTTTCTTTATGAATAGAAATTTGAAATCAAAGATATAGTAATTTCTTCTAGAGTCAAATCTAAGTTATAAAAGGATAAGTTCATTTTTCAGACTAAGAAATAGTTTAAACATAATTAGTTCATGAAATACTAGTGTGGTCATTTTAAAAAAAAAATATCTTTTTTTCTAGAAATAATTACTTTTCTTCCAATAGATAAGTTTGCAAAAAACTAATTTTATCAAACTTGAAATGGTTTCATTCATAGCTTTTCAAATCTCAAAAAACATTATCAAAAGGGAACCATTAATGAACCTTTTAATTCTATGGAAAAATTAAGTCCTTTCCTACAAACAAACACAATATAATATGACCATGCAACAAAACTCAATGAATTAATCAATCTATCTTTTTTTTCAAAATATTTTGGAGATAGCATCAAGTTTAGAGGTCAAATGTCATTCTCTAAAATCTAGATATAATATTTTCTAGAATAATCATATACTTTTCTTTGAAATTTGGTTACTTTTGTTGCTAAAGAAAATCAATATTCCTTTTTCTTTTCATGGAAAATTTTCAAGCCTTTGTCAATTTTGTACTCCAAAAAGTTCCTTATCTATTACACAAAGGTAACAAGCATATAGGTTACATGATAATGTACATTATACATTACATTAATATAATTAGACATATTTAGTTAGTTCCTTTATACAAGTAGTTCTTAAACCTTACCAAGACATATGTACATATATTTGTAAAAAGAGATCAAAGTAGTAATATATAAAAGAAACTAGGAAGAATGGTTAATCATCACTAAGCTAACTCTATATTGACCACTCAGTATTGACCTTATAGCTAGCTGGATTTTCAAAACAGGCTATAAGATGATAAAAGGCTATCTAAGTCATTAGAAGGCAAATTGTAACAAAGTATGGAACTTAAAGGGCTGACCAATGGTGTGGCTAATGGTACTATTATTGGTAATGTCATTGACATGATGCATAACAACAAAATCAGAGCAAGAGATATATAAGGTACATGGTCACACTTAAGCACTTTCACATCTCCCACCTTGATATGGGATCATTGAGTATGATATCATTAATGACTATTAGAAATTCATTACTAAAAGTGGAGTTATACAAATAATGTTAAGTAAGATTTAATGGGGGGATCCTAATTCACACAATGCATATCCTACCCTAGTGGTAGATACTAATTTCATCGCTTACTACAGCAAAATGAAACTCTATCCTAAATGTTCCATATCGAGCATAATATGCCTTCCACCATATATTGGTGATCTCAACTAGAATTTCTAAAAGGAACACCTAAAAAATATCTACAGGTAAAGTGAGTAATAGAATTACTTGGTGAGATAGTTATCACACTATTTTTCAAACAATTTTGACTAAGAAAACTAATTATATATAAAACATGCATCAAACATTTCCTTACTACAAATATGTTTTTTGGACTAGCCTGTACACTACATTATTTATATCAAATCAATTTAACCATATAGTTCATTTATACATAGTATAAACATTTAAGAAAATCATTAAATTCCTTAGAGGCGTAAAGGTTTCTCCTTATTACTCCCAATTAGCCTTATCCTACTTATATCCTTGCCTTATCCCACATATCTTTCCATATGACTTGGAAGTTAAGCCATTAGGCTAGTCCTTAAAACTCTCTATAAGATCTCATACTCATATAATCATGTCACATGTCATATATGACATTTAAGCTAATGACATTTCAAGCCAATAATATAAGACACAACATTAAAGCCCATACCTAACATATAGCCACAATTATACATATAACATGAAAGCCACTTTCATATAGGGCTCTTATTAGCCTATCACATATAATAGGGTAAGGTCAAGATATTGACCATAACCATAACCATAACCATAACCAAAGCATAACATAAAGAAAATCTAAAAGAAAAGGAATTATAGTTACCTCATCACTATTCTAATGATCACAAGCAATATTGGTGATTCCATTTTCCATGCTAGATACTATTTCACTTTCTCAAAATTTTAATGACATTTAATCATTCTCATAATCCTTAATCACAACTACTCTTTTCGTATAAATACATTAGTGCATATACAAATTATAAGATAGTTCAAACAAAAAATCATGTCCTTAGAGTAATGTCCATTTTTTTCATATCATTTTCTTCCATATTTAGGTTCACATTTATGCTATCATCATTTCAAGCTAATCAAACATATATTATTGTGAAAAAAACCATGTAAAGCACAACTTGATTTCTCCAAGTTCCACATAACTTTTAATTATGAGTAATTTTACACCCATTCTTTATATATTATTTTAACAAGTAAGAAAAGTATTTTTGCTTAGTTATTCGAGCCTTTAAACATGCTGCCTAAAAATAAATAAAGTAGCTCAATTCCACCAAATATTAACATCAAAAGTTAAGGAATCAGTCACAAACCCATAATAAGTTCTAACAATCACTCTTGTTCTTATAAGTTCCACTAAAAATAGCAAAATTTCAAAATTAATATTTACACATTTAATAGCATTTTCAAAATCTTTCCAAGGCTAAAATAAATCATATAAGTTACCATTATATCTGACTAATAAAATACCTTCGAAATGGCACATTTATCTTGAAAAATTCATTTTAAATATCAAACTTTAATGAAATTTTGTAAAAATTTCCATAATTAATAATAGGTCATAAAATATCATTTTTGAACCATTTTTACACTCAAAATAAGTTCCACAAGTTCCTTACAACTCAACTAATGACATACCTAGGCTTTCTTGGCTTTCAAAAAACCATTTTGTGTGTAACTTTTTGTAAAATTTCTTAAAAATTTCTAGAGAATTTAAATGATGTTTTCAAACCATTTTTATACTCAAAACATGTTACACCATTTACCATATTAACCTATTAGCAATCAGCATCAAGTCTAAAATATCATCCTCGTTGTAAACTTTTTACTAAAAATTTCAAAAAAATTTCCAACCAAATTTTATAGATTTAAAACAAGATTAAATAGCCATTTTTAACCATAAAATAAGTTACATAAGTAATTAGGACATTTTACTAAAAGAACCCACTTATAGGAAATAACATTCTTCTCAAAACACTTGTTCACACTACAAGAAATTAACACTTTTACTATGAATTATGCTATGAAAATTTAAAAATTATCATAATTTTATATCTTGCCATGGGCATAAAAAAATTCAAATAAATGTACAAAAACTAAAAAACTTATGGTATAGAAAAAGATATACTAATGTTACCACTAACTAAGTTACCAGAATACATTCCTTATGGCAAAGTATCAATTTTGCCAAGGAAAAACTTTACCTATAGAAAAATATTACCTGTGCCATAAACTAAATTACGAGAATACATTCTTTATAACAAAGTGTTATTTGTGGCACCATATAAGTTGAAAAACTTTACTCATAGTGAAGTATTACTTATGCCATAGATTAATTTTATCGATAAAGTCATAGCCAAATATATCATTCCTAAGGAAAATATACATATAAAAAGCCTAATTATAATAAGTGCAACATGTTGCAATGTAATAGATAATAAAAAAAAGTATACAAATATTTGAAGGTATTTTATAAATAGTTGATTCATCAAATTTTAACTAAGTTTGGGCTTTTCAGCTAACTAATTAAGTCAAATAGTTATTTTAGACATTTAGTAAATAACTTATTTGATTAGCTAATTAGCCCTAATCAATAAAATTAAAAAGTTAAGGAACATAGCATTTTTAATTATTTGATCCATGAAATATATGTAAAAGATAAAATTACTCATAAATTATACAGTTATATACATTATTCATTTTGCTTAAAACAATAGAGAGAGAAATTAAACCGTAAACCTTAATATATATAAAAGAAAGTTCAACCATTACACGCTTAAATTTTTTTTATTTATATACTAATTTAATATATATATGAGAATGTAACAATTCTTCATAAATAATCATTTAACTTTTCATTAATTAAACTTATATAATAAAATTAATATACATCAATAAAATAAATATTCTAATATATTAAAGAATATGTTATACAATTATTTAATGAATTTAAATTCTTTACATGTTAAAAGTAAAAAAATAATCAAAATAAAACTATAATATATATATATATATATATATATATATATATATATATATATATATATATATATATATACACAATAGTTTTTTTAGTTCATCATTTGATTCAATTTTTAAAACATTGCTTAACAAAAAAAATAAATCATTTAAATTATAAAACATTATAAAAAGATTTTTACGTACACGTATGATTTGTAATAATGAAACAAAACTATTACTTTGGAAAATATGTACATAACAATTGTACACAAATAAAATTACATACAAGTATGATTTGCAAGTTTATGTGTGTCTATGTGTACATGTGTGAGTGTGTATTTATATTCATATATATATAATCTTAAAAAGTAGTTATAAGTTCACACATTTTATTTTCAAGGTAATATATGCTTCAAAATACATATTTAAAGCTTATTGAAAGTCAATATAAATTATTATTAATTAATTAATTTTAATTTTTCTTCTTGTATTAAGTCTCTTAAAAATTTAAATTATATCAATTTGGTACTTCGCATAATTTCAATATCAATTTTATTCATTATGTGTTATTTATTTGTTATTTGGTCATTCTATTTCTATAATCATTAGCCTATTAAGAATAATACTAACAATGGGGAAATATTAACTAATTAATTATTTGTGTAAGATAAAATTGATACAAAATATTTTTTAGGGATAAATTTGATACAAATGAAATTAGTAATGGAGTAAATGAGGTTTTAGTTTATAAAAATTAAATTTTTAAAAGGAAAAACTTAGGTAAAATTCTTTATGTGTTTGCCATAAAGTTCTCTTTCAAATTAAGACGTGTACTAATTACTTTATTATAATTATAATATAACTAATTATTGTTATTATCAAATTTAAGTTACTAATAGTTAATGAAGCAATGACTACACTTATTATAATCTAAAGGCAAACCATATGGCAACACCTAAGGAACCTTACCTAAGTATTGCCTTTTTTTTAAAATGAAGTCATAATGCTTTTAAGTATGAGTGTTTTTTTTATATGTATTCATGTAATATTTTATTATTATATAATTAGTTTTGCATGAGTATATTTTTATTTGTGAAGTCAATCAATTAACTAAAACTTTGTATAAAATATATTATATTGTAAGACTAAAGAAGCAAACTAACAAAATGATAACCCATGGATTTCCTTAGTTTAAATATTCATGTTTGATTCCCCATAAGTGTAATTTGAAGCTTTCAAATAAAGAAATTTTTTATGATTTACATTGGCTTGATTTAGGTTAAAAGCACTAATAGGTTTTAACAAATGTGTAAACTAAATGAAAGGCTAGCACGTAGTCAAATTGATTAAACAACTATTCAATTTGGATACATATAAAAACTATTTTAGCTAGTTATATTAGTTTCTATAGCAATATTATTTTGTTTTTTCCATGATTATATTCATAGCAATATAAGCTACTAATCATGAATGTACCTTTCTTGCTACATTTAGACATATGGCTAGAATAATCTATTAGACTCAAGTGAACTCATTGCAAAAGAAAATGCCATAAGACCTTTTCCTTATAGTAATTTTCTTGCCATGCCCATTTATGTCATGGGTCTATCTAGCTGGTATTCCAATGGCTAAATAGTATTGCTGCAAAAATTTTAATTTTGTGTCAATATTTTGATCATGGCATAAGTGATAATTTGTTGTAGTGTCAAAAGCAATTTTTTAGTATCATTCCATAAGCTTTCAAATATGTTTTCAAACATGTTTTTATTATTGATTGTTAATATAAACATTAATAAACATCTCTAAAATAATTTAGAATTTAGTGTAATAAGTTTTTCTCACAAAAATAGAAATTTTCCTTTTCAAATAGCAACTTACCCGTGAGAACCTTAAGAGCTTTTCAAAAGGATTTTTTTTTACTTGGAAATTTTAATAGAATCCTTTATAGAACAAAACCAACACATTTTCATCTCAAAATTTGATAATAAAGTATTTTAACTTCCTTAATTTCAAGTAAATCATGATGTAACATATTTTAAAGAATAAAAAAGAGTTTTACTTATCTTAGGCATAGGAAAACCAAAGGTTCATTATACCCACTAGCCAATGTTTTTCTCTTATTTTCATGTGAAATCATATTTTGAAACTTTTATTTACTAAAAAAAATCATTACCATAACCATTTTCTTCTTTCTTCTCAACATAAATTCATACTTAGGAAAAAAATCATTTACTTAAATCCTTTTCATTTTCTTTGTAAATTCTTCTTCAAGGAAAACATATAGAAATTAAGTGATCTTTCACAAACTAATGCTTCCACTTTTCATCAAAACCATTTTTAAGAAAACCTTTTTACTAACCCACCATGATACTCATTGGTTTAGCATATCTTTAACTACAAAATATACATACCTTATATAGATAATTTTCTTAAAAGGAAAATTAAGAAGAAAAGAAGTAGATCTCTACTTACTTTAACTAGCATGTCAGAGCTTGCTTTCTTTACCTAACATTCAAGGTGTTTCATCAAAAGCAACATAAGGATAGTGAAGAATTTATACAAAGAATTATGGAAAGAGATGAATCTATGAAAGTTTATAAGCTTATACCTTTGCTTAGAAGACTAACAATGCTAATATTTTCAACCAACTTCAAAGAACTTTCAAAGATCCAACAAAATTTTACTGGAAACTAGAAAAAACTCTAAGAACTCACTTTTTTCTCTCAATTCTCTCTCTAATTGTGAGGTATGTGTTTGTATAGGAAACAATGGAGCTAAACTTGGCTATTTATAGAAGAAAAGAAAAGTTAGCCTACAAAGGAAAAGAGTACAAGGTTTTAGCATAAAGTTGATGCTAAATTTTCAAGTCTCCTTAGTCTTTAGTCTTCTCTTTTGATGAAGTCATGACACATGTTGTTGGGATCGGGAGCCAAAGACGCGCAGGAAAATTAACTGATCCCAGGCAAGGGATCCATGTAAAACATTATATTAGAATAAAGATTCATTCAATACCTTTGGGAAGACTCAGGAACTTGTTCATTAATCACTTCTTCGACTTCCTTTCAGCCGAAGATTCCGAGATATCCACACAAACCAGTAGATCACCAATGAACGTCCACACGAATACTAGTTGGAATTCTTCTCCTTAGCCTCATAGTACTAGCTATGCGTCTTCAAGAGTTATGGTCAAGGAGGGGTGCTAAGGTTTTTCTATGCTTTAGGATACGTGAATAATTCTATTATTATCTAACAAGCCTATTTAAATAAGTGCATAGAAAACCCTAACTAATTAGGCTTTATTCATGTATAATTATAGGCTTATTATTAGGCTTTATAATTATACCATGGAATTCCTAAATATTAGGCTTAAATAATTTGATCCATCAATTCCAAATCTACTAGGCTCTAAGTGTACGACCTTATAAGCTCTCATTACATTGTTTATGATCATTAATCATATTAATGATCATAAATAATGAGTGGTATCTAGTAACACATCATTGTTACCTAAGTAATGAAAAAGTCGGTGATTCGACTATACCTTTATACGTGATCATCATCTATGTCCTTTTGTCCTAAACATCTAGATTGAGCATGAGACATGGACCATGTCGTTCCTATATAGCCTAATCTAAAGGTTTCTTAATTCCTAAGTAAGCTAACTGAAACAAATGTAATTGACATCCCATGTCAATTCATCTGAGCATGGCCATGCATTTTCTCAACTTTACTTAATCAAGAGGCCGATAAAAGTTACTCCCGTTATATAGGAGGGACAAATTCCATCTTGATTACACAAACCCCTTCGCATGATATGTGACATATCCAATAACTATCCTTGCATTCACTCAACCATGAGTGATATAGAATAGTATCAAAATATGAAACTCACATGTAGGGAACCTTGGCGATCTTAGGTCAAAGAACCATAATAATAATGATCACTCAGAATGACTCATGACACTCATATAATGATCCATGTAGTGTTCTTAGGATAGGTCGGTCCAGTATACAAGTTTTCTAACTTGTACTTATATGTAGACTTAATAGCTCATATAAGTCACCACACATACTAGTCATAACATGTCAAAGCAACCCAATCCATAATGATATATGACTAAGGACATTTAAGGATATAGTTATTCTAAGGTTATTATCATAATTAAATATATTACATAAATAATATATATAAATATGATAATTGAAATTACCATTAAAATAACATAATTTAAATTTACAATCATCAATATAATTAGTTTTAGAGCATATACACTAACACATGTCACATATATATCTATGTCATTGCATATGTCACTAACTTGACTAAAATTCCTAGGAAATTTCATACCACTTTCTAACCTTTATTAATTACCAATTAATAACTTTTTAATCTTATCATCTTTTCTAATCATCCATTAGGACTTTTAATTAAAGGTTTCTCTTTATCTTTCCATTGATACCATTGCACTTAGTCATATTCCTTTCTACTTCCCCAAAACCATGTATAACCCTAGGTTTATGCCCAAAAATTCAATTTTGACACCTTAGTATTTCCATAGGATGCTCTCAAGTACAAATGCTAAGTTATTCCAAAATCATATTAACATTTTCCTAAATTATTCCTTAATGGATTTTTCATTCGCTATTTTTAGAAAATACTTCTACTAATATTAGTGAGTATTTTTTTAAAAAAATTATCCATTAACAGACTTTTTCTAGTTTATCTTTGCCATTTAATTAGTTCATTTTTTTATTGGGTGTTATCACACACACATACACACGTATATATATATATATATATATATATATATATATATATATATATATATATATATATATATATATATATATATATATATATATATATATATATATATATATATATATATATATATATGCAAATCAAGTACTTTCCCATAAACAAAGTGGAACTTAATATTAAGTGCTCTACTTGAATATATGATTCTTGATCACATTTATTTTGGTTATTATAATCTCTTTTAAGATTTACTTAATGAATTGGTTTATGCAGATGAAGCCTCATGGATAATTAAGGTCTAAAAATAATATCTTCCATAATATTAGTTTCATTTATTTATATTTATAATCATGAAATAAAATATTAAAATGATAGAAAATGTTTAATTTGTTGAGGTTAAACTTAGGGAAGGTAATCGATTACCGGAAAAAATTAGGGAGTATGATAACAAGTAAGATTTTCTATTTTAAAGAGGAAATTATTTTTTACTATTATAACATCATTTTTTCTTTTACTTATAAGATGTTTATATACAAATAAATGAAATTTTCCTATAAAGAAAAGCATTTTGTAAAACATACAAGACTTAGATTAATTTCTTGCATATAAAGGAAGTCATGTATTAATTTGGAATTAACATGTGAATAATAGTTTGTATTTTATTTATTTAAAGGTATATAGTAGTTATGCAAAGGATTAACATGTGGCATAGTTAGAAATTAGTAAAACCACTAATTTCATCCCTAAAATGATCAAGAATTTGTCAAAATAGTTTTTAAAAAGTTTAGAAAATTGTTAAGTAGCTTTGGCTTAAGTGGCATCTGATATCTTTGGAAGACTTTGTACCTTCCACTATATTTAGGGTTTAATCATTGATCTATGCATATGTGTTTAGCAGTTTAGCCATTTTTACCATTATAAAAAAAAATGTTTAAAAAATGGCACTAGACCAACAATTTTACTTTTTTTAAGTTAATATTTAATTATATAATTAATATTTTTAGGATTGATTTCAGGGCTAGCCATGGATGAATTCTTAGGTATACATCATGTATTACATTAAATCATTTTAAATAATTTCTAAATATCAAATTATTTCTAGATTTTGACTAAGTGTAATAGTTGCATTTATAATTGTGGCATCTAATCATCCAAATAATGGATCTCCCACTAATCAAATGTTAGATAAAGGATTCATGGTGAATTAAGATTAACAGGGTTCCCATGAAAATGCAAAGACCCTGCTCATTTAGACTATTAGACGCAACAAACAATTACAATCATTACATTAGATCAAAACTTAAATAATTTAGCATTTAAAAATTATTTAAAATGAGTTAATGTATACCTAAGAATTTCCCCAATAGATGATAAAGGAAGTTCTTTCCAAAGACAGTATCGGTAAACAACTTTCATTGATTTATAAGTTTTATTTCTTCCATTTTAACACTTAGCAACCTACCAAATAACCTAAGAATTCCCCAATTCTTAAAGAGTTGTACTTTCCCACTACAAGAAAATATTGATTTAGTGAGGGACACAAGTTCCTCGCTAATTTAAGAATTTAGCAAGGGATTTACTAAAGAATAGCAAAGGAATATTAAAAAATTCAATTCAATTTTTTTTATTATTTTGCAAGGCATTTAGCAAGGGATATGTCCACCACTAAATTTAATGAAGGATCTTTCCTTTGTTAATTGCATCACTCTTTGGTTGTAGGAATGGTCTATTTTCATGAATTTTTAGTGGGTTTTTAACCTATTTAGCAGAGGATAGTTTAAAGACTTAAACATTCTTTTTAGTGAGGGACTTTTCCCTTGCTAATCCTTTCACAAAATATTAAAAAAATAAATTTCTTTCTTGCATTTCAACTTGTCATTCTAACAAGAAAAAATGCCTAAAATGTTAAAGAAATTGAAAGGAGAGTTTCAAGATTTTTGTGATGGAGGCCACTAGTTAAGGCAAATTCCAATGACTTTTTAGTGGTTGGAGTTGATGACTTGTAGCAAAAATGAGCTTGCACTCCATAAGGTCAATTTCTCCTATTTTAGATCTATTGTCCTCTTATTGATAGGCTAAGACTTATTAGGATTCATATGATGAAATGTTAGTTTTTTAAAATAAAAAAAAATTAGGGCTCTTTTTTATATTCTAGCATCCACTTTGTATATGTACTAGAATTTCTAGAAAAATACTATTTTTTATAATGGCGACTAAGTTCTATAGGCTCTTCTATTCTTGGTTCATTCTTCATTATTTGATTGATTTTCTTGATCCCAAAATTGAATTGATTCTTGGATTTAGATATTTGAATTGTTTATTAGATATGGTTGAATAAAAATGGATATGGTTTAAATATGGTGGAATTATTTATTAGATATTTGAATTATTTTTTAGATATAGTTTAGATATTTGAATTGTTAATTAGATATGCCTCAGAGTATGGCATTAACACTTAGTTTATCATTGTATAATGAAACATATGCATTACACTCTCTTAAATTTGGCATTTTCTTTATGGTTTTGTTAGAGATATTTTTATATAAAGTTCAATTAAAAACTATAGGAGTTTAATAAATTAACAAATAGCAAACTATAAATTACATGAATAACTTCAGCCAACATATTGACATTGATGTACACGTCGCAATGCACCCAAATTATATTAAAACTGGTTGCTAAAAAATAATGTTGTATAGTGGCACAACCAGGTTGTACCCTTAGTGATCCTTCTGATTGTATCCTTTTTAAATGATTTCTCAACAATATCTACAAAATAGTTGAATTATTGATGCAATAAAAATAAAATAAGCCAATATAACAGTACATATGCAGTGAAACATAATGTTGTGTAGAAATAGAAATAGAAACAAAATTAGAATGCAGAATGCAATAATGTGCTATATGTATAACAAAATTAGAATTGGGGGGTTTGGTTGCATGAAATTAAAGTAGAAGCAATGAAATAAAAAATCTTCAAATAGAAGCAAAGCAGAATTAAAATAGAAAGAAACTTAATGAAATTAAATAGTCGATTCAAGGAAATTGAGAGTCCTAAATTGGATTAATCATAGATCAATTATGATTTAACTTTTTCTAATTAATTCTTTAAACTTGGATTACCCAGAACCCTTGCAATAATCCATCAATTCTACACTAGAAAACTACCTAAGATTTGATCAATTAAGATTGATCAGTTAAGCAACCGCTATAATCTCTACCCTAGATCGAAACTGATTTAACAATAAAATTCGGTTAAATTAAGATATTAAACTCTCAACCTCCAAATCAACCTCTCAACCTTCTGACCCTATATGTAAAAACATAATTTACCAATCACAATTCATTATTAAAATAATAAAGAAATCAAAAATTACAATGAAGAATATCAATTATACCAAATTAACATCCAACACATGTAATCTCAATAATTCAACATAAGTAAATAGAGAAAAAGAAAAATTAATTAGAAAAAGTCAAGATTACAAATCATGATCTTATAATACTTAAGAGGAGAGCCTCAATTTCTTGAATTAACTATGAATTTAAGCTTCCATTGATGAAAATCAAGGAGAGTAAAGAGAAGAAGAAGGCTACCTATTGAATTTTCTATGTGTATTTGAATATATTATTCTCTTCAGCTCTCTTGTCTATTTATATAACCTAATTAGCCTAAAACCCTATTGGAATAAGACCATATGACTCTTAGGATTACAATAATAAGGATTTCCTAATTTCTAAAAGCTCAGACCTATTTTGTACAAATCAATTAAATCCAATAATTGCATCAGGGAATTCCTACAGGTCTAATTTCCAACCCATGTCTAGCTATGAAATCAATGGAGTTTGGATAAATCATGAACATCAAAGTTGTAGGCTTGTGTCTTCTAAGAATTTATGCACTAGTTTCAGGTTAATCGAACCACTATAACTCCAAATATGGCCTAAATACAAAAGTAGGTTCAACTAGGAAAAAAACATGACTTCAACTTCTCAGCTAAATAAAGATTTGAATAAGTCTGAACTAGGCTTTAACCAAAATATAAAAGTTGTAAATCTCTCTTTTATCTTTCTATTAATATAAAGTTTTCCTCAATCTGACATCCGGAGCCTAAGATATGATTGAAAACTAGAAACAATATCAAAATCCAGTATTTACTAAATAAATTCACAATATTGCAAAATTGACCAAAATTTATAAAACAAGGCCTAATAAGTGAAATTAAGCAAATATAACACTAAAAAAAGACATAAAATATGAAAAAATAAAATAGTAGATATTTTTTTCATTAGACATCCAATACATTTGGTATATTTCTACCTATGATATATTGTCTAGATAGAGTATTCATGGTGTTGTATCATGTGCTATTTGTATGGAGTGGATTAAAGCCTTCTGGTTGAAAGTAAGAAAAAAACCTAGATTCTTTGGATGTCACCACCATGGTTTGGATAAAGATCATCCTTTTTGAAAGGATAAAAAATATTTTAAGAAGAAAAAATTAAGAAATCCATTCTCCCACCAAGGTTAAGTAGGATAGATATTTAGAATAGAGTCTTCAACTTGCAAAAAGGTTAATGAATTGGAACAAATGGACAAGTTACTTAAGTTTGGGGATGGACACAATTGGATAAAGAAAAACATATATTAGAACTTGCATTATTGGGATATAAATCTAATAAGGCATAACCTTAATGTGATACGTATTGAAAAGGTGTTTAATAACATAATTAACACTATGATAAATGTGAATGGAAAAATAAAGGATAATTTAAAAGTAAGACAAAAACATGAAATTAAATTATGCCTATCCTAATTTAGAGTTAAAAGTGTTGGATAACGATAAGATTGTGAAACCTCAAGTTGTATTCATCTTAACAAAGGAACATAAGAGACTAGTATACAAATATATCACAAACTTGCACCTTCCTAATAGGCATTCTCAAACTTATCCAAATACATTGTTATGCAAGACTGCAAGCTACCAAGAATAAAAAGCCATGATTGTTATATGTTTATGGAGAGACTCCTTCAAATAGCATTAAGAGAACTATTGCCTAAGCTAATTTGAAATGCCTTGACAAAAATTAACCTATTTTTTAGAGATATATGCTCTTCTATCCTAAAGGTTGATCAAGTAAAGAATCTAGAGGCTAATATTATTATAACATTATGCAAATTAGAAAAGATATTTCTACCTAGTTTTTTTTTACTCAATGGAGCACTTGATAATGCACTTGCCATATAAGGCAAAAGTTGATAGGTTTATGTAATATAGAAGGATGTATCCCTTTAAGAAGTAAATGTAAATTATTTTTTAACCTTTATCCTTACTACCTTATATATTTATGAAATACTAATCCTCCAATTAACATGTATTTACATTATTTAAAGAAAAAGGCTAACAATAAAGCTCCAATGGAAGGATCAATTTATGAAACCTATATAATTGAGGAGATCTAAATATTTTGTTCTTTTTATTTCAAAACTCATATTTAAAAAAAGTTGAATACCATGCAATAAAATAATGATGAAGGCGAGTTTAATAGTCTAAATAGAGCTCTCACCATCTTCCTTCACCCAAGATGAGTAGTTAACAAGGAAAAATGATACTTAACAAATGTAGAGCTTAATGTAGCAACCATATATGTCCTATTGATTTGTGAAAAGATTGAACCTCTTTTATGGTTGGGGTTATTATTATATTTTAAACTACTTCTCAACCTCTATTGAACTTTATTCCATAATGTAGAATTTTTGAAAATTAATAACACAAAAAGTATCTTGATATTTAGTTATAAGAGATAAAAGTAAAGATCACCAATGAATTCACATTTTGGTTGAAAAAGTTATGCAAGGAATTCATCATGTTTAAATTACTAAATAATGAAGAGTGTTCAAATTAATTAATTGAAATAATTTTTTACTCTAATGAAGTACTTGATCTAGGTAATAATATAGTTGATAGTCAATTGAAAGATTTTGTGCTCGATCTATGTTGAAAAGTTCACATGTAGCCCTAATATTATACAAATGGATACAAATTCCACACAATTGTCATTGGGCAAGCAAAGCTACAATGAATAACGGAGTTTGTATAAAAGGTACAAATTATAATGATATTAACAGTGATTATTATGGCGTCTCCGAAGAAATTATTAAGCTAGAATACCATAATCCAAGTGCAAGATGCATTAGGGTTGATCTATTCAAATGTCAATTGTTTAATCCTTAATTGGGTTGAGGATATCAAGTTTATAATCAATATAGTATAGTTGAAGTCTATAGCAAAAAAGGTTTCAAAAGTACAAGCCATTCATTCTACCATAATAATCTTAACAAATGTATTATATAGAATACCCTCGCCAAAAACCTAAGTACTAAAAGAATGAAGGAGTTAATTGGTGGATTCTTTTTAAAGTTGAAGCTAAAAGAACCATTAATGCCCTATAGATAACTTACTAGGAAAATAAGGTTACCTATTCATCCACTATAAACATAAATGATAACCTCAGTAACTTGGCACTTGATAATAATGAAAACTAAGAAATACAACTAGATGATTTATATCATATTGAAAAGGTTATGGAAGGGGAAGAAGATCATGGATTTGATTTTATTTCCTCATTTGAGGATGATAACTCAAAAAGAGATAAGGCAATGCTTAAATTAAGAGATAACACAAAAGATAACTATACTAACATTGGAGATGAGGATGATGATCAATATATTACTAATGTCTTTCATCAATTAATTATGCATTTCAATTTGAAATTTAATGTTTTAAACATAAATTATGCTACCACAATTTTCACTCTTGATGTTAATTGATTGTGATATTATGTTTTAAGTTTCATATTAATTGATCCTGCTATTACATAAATTATGCTATTACAATTTTCACTTGTGTTGAAATTTGAAATTTGATTCTTTAGAGATAAATTATGCTATTACATTTGTAATTTCATATTAATTGATTATGTAAAGTTATTAATAAATGCCTTTTGTTAACTTATTTCACTTTTGTTAACTCACTACCTTTAATTTTCAACATCAATGATTGTTTAAGGTTATTAATTAGTGGCTTATATTTACTCATTTCCTTTTATTGATGCACTACCTTTTATTTTCATATTCTATAACTATGTATGCTCGTTATTTTTGTAAAGTGTCCAATTTATCCATGTAAACTTTAGGTTACATTCTAATTATTTGTTAAATTACTTGCAAGAAATTATGACCTAAGGAAGAGGTATGAGATCTAAGAGTAAAGCTATTATTTTAGAAGGGAGAAAAAGTTGTTACTCGGTTAAGAAGGGCAATCCTATAAGCATTAAAAAACCAAGTAATGCAAACACATAGCCATCTACATAGATTGATGCTTAGCCAAATGAAGACCTTAATCGTACATATCTCCTAGTCACAAACTTGACAGGATAATGAAAAGTGCGTATATTAAATTATTTTTATTTTATACAAATAATGTGTACTAACTCAGTGATTGATATTTGTTTGCTTTTATCATATTCTCTTATGCTAGTGTCATAAGCAGAATTATGAAAATAATCAAAGCTTCATTCCATAACCCCAAGATCATATGGTCTAAGGTACCTAATAAGCAAAAAGATAGATGGTTTAAGCATTTAAGGTTTAACATATCATGTTTTTTATAATTTATAACAACTATTTTTCTATTGTTACCATAAACTCATCGTATACATGCTTGGATTTTTTATTTCAATGTTGTAAAAAAGAGTAATAGAGGAATGCTAGTTGCAAGCCTAAAATTCAAAGGGTATGGAAAATCAAGTAAGCTAAATAGTTGTCCAACATCCTATATATGGCAAGGAAAACACATAAAGAGAAAGAAAAAGTCTCTAAATGGATAGGTGATCCAAATTGGCAAGCTATACTTAATTTGTGGTAGATAGATAAAAGCTTTAAAAAATTGTCTTAGGAAAACACTAAAAATAAAAATTCTAACTTTGGCAGCCTAGGCCCCTCATTACATATAAAAAGGTCAATCATAATGATTAAACATAAAAGAAAGCATGTCAAAAATATCAATTTTATTATTATGATCTTGGTTAAGTTACATGTACATTAGTTAATTTTTATTTTAATAAGTTACAAGTAAAACTAGTTGGGGTAACGCTCACATCATCATAGTTATTTTTGAAAAATCACAAAGATAATGAGTAGTTTGTCTGCAAGAATTCTTAATTAACTTAGGTTAGTAATTTATCCTTTTAAATAATACAATGATATTACTTGTAGCATTTTTTAATCTTATTCATCAATGATCTAATAATAGCCCATTTTACTTTCATTTTTTTAATATTTTAATTATGTTTGATCAGCGAAAAAAGTATTTTTAATTAGAAAAAAAAGTATAATGAGTTGCATAGGGAGAATTTTAGAGAATCCTTATCAAGTGCTACTAATGGCAAGTAAAAAAAAAATAACAAGGTTGAGCATACACCAAGAGAAATAATTGAAGAAGATAATGTGATAATTTTTTATGAAGTAGTTAGTAGGTTAAAAAAGGGAGCTTTATGGGCTTGGATCAAATATATATTTCTAGTTATGAAACAATCAGGATCATCGATTGCACCATAGCCAAGTCAACCTCAATCAAAGTTAAGAATATTGTTTCAGCTCCCTAGTTAAAGGATATGACAAAGCAAATTATGGATGAACAACTAGGCTAAATAGTTGAATGTTAAGTTCAATCTGAGTAACAAATGACCTAACTATGGGAGCAGATACCCTAATTTTTGTTAACATTGATAGTTCTTGCAAAAACTTAAAGCTTGAATGCATAAGCCCCACCACTTACCAACAATCCCCCTTTAGACAATGGTTCTTGAAATATATGATTTGGAGTAAATTATTTAGGAAATCACCATACATTTAGAGATTTCATGTTTAGGTTTACATGTAAGCTGCATTGCCCAGCATTTTGGGTGATTAGATTTTTATGATATGTTGTTTGATTTCACATGAATATTAACTATAATATATATTTACTTTTAATCGAATGGGACTTTTAAATATTTTTATGTCTCTGTGTGTTATTAAATATACAAGGATATTGTACAACAAGGGACACTATTTTGACTCCTTTCAATTATTATAAATAAAGGCTATGCTTTATTTTGTGATGGATATAAATAAATGCATTCTACTTTATATGAATTGTGTTGGTTAACAAAGCTAACCATTGATGAAGGACTTATGAGGGATTTCTCCCTTGCTAAAATATTATAGTGAAGGATTTAGTTAAGGAATATCCTTTGCTAAAATAGGGCAATTAAGTTCCAAAACCATAGGACATTTGATCTAACTTGATTAGTGAGAAAAATAATGAGGGTTCCTTCATTGTTCTCTTGCCAAATGGATACAAAATACAATCCTTATCTAACAATTAGCAATAGATATTTGAAATTTAGTGAGGGATATGTTGCTTTCACTAATTTTTAATTAGAGAAAAATTTATACCTCACAAATAATTAATGAGGCAATGTTTAGCTATGGATTAGCGAGGAATAGCATAGTTTACTAATTTAAATTTAATAAAGGAAAAATGTCTTGTTAGCAAGGATAAGTCCATCACTAATATGATTTTTTCTTGTAGTGTTCATACTACCTATACCAATTAAACGACCTATTATTTGAAATACTTGGAGAAACAACTTGAATAAGCTAAATTATTTTGTGTTTATAACTATAAAATAATAAAATAACATAAAATGCTTTTCTCATAGGCATTTAAAATAGTAATAATAAATATTTAATCTTTATTATTAATTTATTATGTTAAGATTAACTTGCTTAAAAATTTTTAATTTTATTTATATTTGTGGCAAGTTTGTAATTAAAATTTATAAGGAGGTGAGTTTATAAAATATGTTGCATTCATTTAAGTAATGTAATGATAACCCACCTTTTTTATATGTCAAAATTTTGGTCATTGATATTTATGGGCATGTTTATGTTTTGAAAATTTGTTTAGGCATAAAAGTCTCATTTGGACATGGAAGTCTTGCCTTAGTTTAATATCTTTATGGACATTTATTTTTTTACCATCTATTATAAGTTTATAATCAATTTTTATATTTTATAATGATATATATGTATCAAATATACCAAATTTTATTTAAGCATGGAATGTGAAATACCTATTTTGAGTAGTTCTATAACAATAATATTTTAAAATCATTTTCATAATTTTAAACTAGAATGAAGTATATAACTATATTAGTTAGGAGTGGAAGTAAGTTAGACTGAGTTAGGCTTGAATAAAAAAAAATCTAGCCTAGTCTATAAGCCTATGAAAGATTTAAAATTTGATGTAACCTAATTCGTGTATAATTTTTTCAAAGGCTAGCCTAATTAACCACTTTGCCTGCATAATCTTATTAATAATTAGTAAATATTATTCAAAATTATTATTAGGAGTAGAATTAGGTTAAGTCAAATCAAATTTTATTATTATCAAGCATAACTTAATTAACATAGAAAGTCATTCAAACTCTAATTAATAATGATATTTTAATTTAGACTTGCCTTGATTAATTTAAAAAAATATAAAGTTTAAGGTTTGTCTTAATTCAATCCTAAGATTAATATAAATATCAAAATAATAATTTTAAGTTAATCATTTAAATAATCATTATATAAATTAAAATTAAGAGAATCAATATGTACAAAAATTTCACACGTTTTTCTAATATATATATATAATATTTTTCTAAATATTATATATAATTTAAGATATAAAAATACAGGTTGAGTGATGGACTAATAGGTTAGGCTTTAAAGAATATAGGTTATCCCATGTTGTAAAATAAGTTAGAAAAAGTTTGGCCTAAACTTGTTTAATTTTTTAAATAAGTTAGATTAGATTAAAAATAAGCCAAGTTTTCACGGGCCTTATAGATTTAGTGGCCTACTTCCCCTCCTAATATTATTGTATGATATTTAATATAAAATATAAGATAATTCCATTGAAAGTTTGGTATTTTAGGAGGTTAGGTTTTTTTTATCAGGATTAGATTTATAATATTTTATTTGATATATTTATTTTTTATATTTAAAAAAGTAATTCAACAATAAAAATAGTTAAACTAAGAGGTCAAATACTTTGTGGAATTACCTATAAATAATAAATATAATTTTTTTTATAATATTTTAATCATCATTATCATAAATGCTAAACTAGTAATAAACTATGAATAATAAATAATATTAAATTAAAAGATTTATTTAATGTATAAAAGATAAAAAATTAAATAATACTTTTAATTATAATTGATTTTGATAGAATTCTTTTTATTTTCTTATGTTATGTTTAAACATTGATTTTCAATGGTAGTTTGCAAATTATTTATAGTTCATGTCAATTAAGTTAAGCAATTTTATCAGTTATACATTGACATTGTTACTTATGTTCCATATTGGTCCAAAATTGACATTGAAAAGGTGTTCTATAGTAGTGTGTGAAGGGATGCCATGGATGTTTATTGTAAATATAAAGCTTGTTGTTCATTATAAATGACAGTTTTTTTATTATATTTGTTCATATGCTAATATGAAAATAAATAAAAAGGAACAATATGTTTTCATAATAAATTTTATTTTTTCTCATTTATTCAATTTATTGATGTTCTATTTAATTATATAATAAAAATATCATAATACAAAAAAAATTAATACTATTGATTTCACTTAGAATTAGTTGTATTTTGGATCCCAATTTGATATAGATGTGTGTATGTATTTATGTGTGCAAATTAGAAATTATAAATTCTAATTCATATGATGTATATAATTGAATTAATTTTAATTTGATATATATACATGTTTGTTGTATCTAGTCTTTTCGGAATGATTATAGGATTGTCTTAGAATGGTTATGGAAAAAGTTGCTAAAGTAAAAAGAAAAGAAATCTATTTTTTATAATATTGATTTTCTTGTAGTAACCAACATTAAAGATTACTTAATATAACAATGTTGTTGTTTTAAAGACTCCAAATTGGCATCTAATATTATTTTTAGATATCAATTGTTTTTTAGTAATTGACGTAGAAATTTAAGCCAAGGGCATGAATTGAGAATGAGACAAGTAAAACCATGATGTGAGTTAAAAATAAAAAGAGTAAAACAAAACACTATTTGCAAATCTCTTCACAAAGTGTTTCTAATCCTAAAATAATTCCCTATCTAACAAAGTATGCTTTTCTTTCAACCTTGAGATGATTTCTTTCAATTTTATTTTTTTGCTCACTAATTATTTTACAAGATTGAAACTTAGTTAGCATGTGGCTAAATATGTGAAGTTAAGCACTCATTGGAAAAATACAAAATATAAATGTGAGGATTTTTTTCTTTTGTATTTGTTATTGTAATTTAGTTTTTAGTTTCTTATTTGAACATATTTTTTAACTATTATTTTAATGAAGCTTTTATAAATTTGTGTAGGTATGAAATTTAATCTTAGTCATCTTCTTTAGCATATGAAAATATGTAATACATTAATTTTTCATGAATACTCATTGCATTTGCAAGTATTACATTCAAAAGGCTTTTTTGGGGAATACAAACTCTATATATTTAGCTACAAATATCAAGACAGATTTACCAAAGTACATCTCATTATGATTTTTTATATAATCTTTCACTATTTTCAATATTTTATTATTCACTTTATTCTTTAAAGTTATTTAATTAGAATTCCTTAGAGTCTTAATAAAGATATTAGCTTTCTATTTCTAGTTAGGAATACTAAGGAAATAAAGATGATGAAGGAGTGAGAAATATGATGATGAGGTTAGGATTTAGGATGAGAGAGTGAGGAATTAAGAGGTAGGGTGGGGCTAGGGTTGTTAACGGACATATAACATCGGTTATTTAAATGAATCAATATAGTATTATAGTTATTAGACAACATTTTTTCAAAAGAAAATAATGTTTAATATTATTTCTTAAGACTATAAAATATAAATGATGTTAGTTTTTTCAAAATAAAAAATGACGTTGTTCTTATATTTTATGATAGTTTGCAAACCAACATTAAAACTATAAATACTATGACACTTGATTAAATGTCAATCATTTTTCAATATGTAATCTACTAAATAGTCAACGTTAATAAGCTATTATATAGTAATGTATGTATGATTTATGGTGCTTGCTATAGTACCATAAGAGTTTAGAAATCCAAGGTGACATGGTAAGCCTGGGAATTATTAGATTGAAATTATTCAATCAAAACTACTTATTTTTGACAAAGGTGATAAAAAAATCTTAATCTAATAGTTTTTAAAATTGTCATATCACTCGAGGTTTTAAAACTTTAGAGTTACCATAGAAATCACCTTAATTTGTTTAGAGGAAACATACTGATAAAAAAATGATTCATACCTATAAACTTTATTATAGAACTAATGTAATCCTTTGCAGAACCATTCAATAACATTCTTATGTCATAGAACTCATATTCTCCTAATTTCCCAAAAGCATGCTCTATTTCACTAAATGCATTCATTGAAATTCATAGCTTTAACATTATTAACAACAAATCAAGATTACATCAAGCATAAGAAGTTTTTAAAAAATGTTAAAAATTGAAGAAAAAAGAGATCAAGAGTAGGAAGTTTTCATAAGAACGATATTAAGTGGAAAAGGATTAAGTGGGCGAGGAGATATTGAAAACTACTATATGTTTTCAAAATTTTATGTAAGGTGAGAGGTTATGGGCTTGTTACTATTTAGTAAGGTGGATAAGGTACTATTATGTGCCCTTTGTTTGCTATCTTATTTTTTTTATAATGAGCGATTATGGACGAATGAGAAATAAAGTTGAAATCTCCTGAATTGGCCTTATATATTAGTATAGATTATTTTTAATTTCTCTAATTTTATTTGTATTTTGTTAGTGGATAAGTTATGCTTCAATTCAAGTGGTTGGAAATTACTTTTTAGTCTTATTATGTTTAAAATAAATAAAAGTTATATTTTTTTAAAAAAAGCAAAGTGAACACCAAAAGTAATTAATATAGTATAGTAATATAGATGTTTAGTTGAATTTAAAATCCTCAAAAGGGAAGGCTACAAGCAATGGTGCAAATAAAATAGGTCAAATTAGGCTTTACTTTAAATAAGTTATGCTTGCTTTCTGAAATATTAACTTGAGCATAGCCTATATAAGACCAAAACTTGGGCTTGGCTTGGCCTATTCAAAAAGTCTTATTTAGCCTATTAATCTATTTAAAAACTTACTTGTATAAATACGTTCTCAAATATGCTAACTAAAGTTTTTATTTAAGATCTAAAATTGTCTCAAGATCTAATTAAGCTAATATATATATGCTTAAAATATCATATTATATATATATATATATATATATATATATATATATATATATATATATATATATATATGTATGTATGTATGTATGTATATATTTTGTATTATATTATTTTATCTATAAATATATTTATAATTAAATAGAAGGACCTAATAGGCTGACAAGCTAAGTCTAAAGAAAATATATATGACCTATTTATCTAATTAGGCTTATTTATTAACTTTAGCCTAACTTATTTAAATAAATAAGTCAAGATAAATTAAGTCATAAGTAAACTAGATCATAAGCAATTGATAGGTCATCTACCTTACTTGTATTCCAAATTATAGGAAGTAAAGCATTCAGTTAACATAAAATTTATTTATGGGATAAATTAGGTTAGATCAAGTCAAGAAAAAGCTGATAAAAATTAGTTTGCTTTTAATTTTGGCTCAAGTCCATGTCCATGAAAATTTAGCCTATTATCTAATTAATACTACATACCCATTGATACTCTACACTATTAAACTTACATTAAAATAATAATGATTTCAAAATTTTAAAATAATAATTGTATAATTATAATTGTAATTATATATACTAATATATATATATATACATACACGCACATACATATTAATAGAAAAAAGGATCGAAAGGGGATGGATTTCATTTTTCTAATTTTCTAAAAATTCCACATTCATTTTTATATTTTAAAAGAATGAAGGACAATTTTATAATTTTAAATTGAATTATTTGATATAAAAAAAATTTAATGTAACTTCTAAGAACTACATACTAAGCTATTCAAATACACTTCTTTCTCACTCCTACTTTCATGTTTCTTATCAATTTTGAAATATTATATATATTTTTATACACCATCTATAATCACCTCTTTTTCTCTCTTGCACAAACTCTTCATATTTTTCTTCCCCTATTATCCTATCTCAATTTTTAGTTTTTGACAAAACCTTATATATATACTACGTGTTTAAAAACCAATTAATCACGTGAAGTTATTATTTTAATGTAGACTTAATTTCTTATTAATTAATATTTAAGGACATGAATTGATAGAAGTTAAAATTTAACTACTTAAGCACTACTAAGGGTAATTTACTCATTTTTTGCACCAACTTAAAACTACCCAAACATTATTAGATGTATCTTCGTTTTTTATTTCTAACGTAAAAAGAAAAGCCTTCAAGCTTGCACAAGAATGAGTATGAAGAGTTCAATAATTACAATAATACTAATAACAATAATAATTCAATAGTTTAAAATAAAAATATAAATAACAATAATTTGAAATAAGAGATTTAGTTTAGGGAGAATGTATTTAACCTTCTTTCCTATTTAAACTAAATAAATTAAGTAATTATTGATTATTTATTTTATTTTCACTATTTTTGGTTAATTCATTTTTCTTTCTCTATTTTCAAACAAACGGCACCTTAATAAGATTTTCATGTTTGTTCTCACAGAAAAAGTTTACATTTCTCTGTCTCTACATCTGAATGAGTAAATTTTTCTTGGTAATAACACTAGTAAGAGTGGTAATTCACTTATTACACATATGCAAAGTCTAAAATTCGAACTCTAAACATGACAAAGAGTAAAATTTCTAGAACAAATCTTTGATTGTGTTTGGATGAGGAATTTGAAAATTCCAAGAGATTTTAAATGCTTCAATTTTTTTATTGATTTCATTTCAATTTCCTTCATTCATTTGGAGAATCTTTTGTTTGGAGAACTTATCTTTCTGTTGAAGAAATTTTCACTTATTTTAATTTATAGAATTTGGAAAAAAATACATTTCTATTATTAATTTATAATTTTATATTTCACATAATAAATCCTAAAAAAATTACTTTATTTATAAAAAATATTTATAATTTTAATACTTTTCACTAAGTATTGCCTAAATTTATCAAATACCACATACGTAATTTTAATAAATAAAGTTTTCATAAATTAATTGTGTAGATATTTTTATTTAATACACTTGTTGAGAGGGAAAATAGGTTAGATGTATTATAAAATTTGTTCAAAATGAATTAATCTTAACCATTAAATTTTATTGGGATTGATAATGTAAACATAATATAAGTCATTTAGCCTCACACTATAATCAATAGATCTCTATTCTATAATTAAATGCATAACTAAACTAATAAAAGCATATATAGTTGACAAAAATAAATGCAATATTAACTCAAGTAGGTATTAAGTGTGAACATTTCTAAAATATGTTTTTTGGTTATAGAATGGGTTGCCAATTTTTTTGAGTTTTGGAAAAAAATGAAAGCATGAGAATTTGACACCTATCTCATATCAAGGAATTTTAGATTAAAAAAAAGTATAAATAGATATAACTATCAAGCAACCATCTAAAGAATCATTTGATTCATATAGTAAGTATATTTCTATATAAAGTTGAACTTCTCAAGAGATAATTTTTTATGTAAACTTATCAGGAAATACTCAAAATTGTTTGATTAATATTAAAAAAGTTACACTTCACAAGAAATAATTTTTTATGTTTCTATTTAGTTTAATTTTAAATTTCTTGAGAAGTGTTAACAAAATTACTATTATATCTTCAATATTATTATAATATAAATTAATATATTTTAATTATTATTAATTAAATTTAATAAGAATATTTTTATTTTTATATCTGTAATAAACATAATAAGTAGAATTTACCTTAAGGGAGATAGATCGGCACTTTCTTATACTTTATGGGAATAAAGGCTTCCTAGCAAGGTTTTTTTTCTCCAATTTATTAAATAATAGTCAGCCAAACAATTTATTACTCTTTTATTTTTCTCAAAATACAACTTCTCATAGTATTACTACAAAAATAATCAGTAAAGACAATACGGATAATGCAATTGTCATAGTGAGGTGTCGAAGAACTGGAGTTTCAAATTCCACTTCATCAAGTTGAATTTCAAATTCCATATTTAACACCATTAAAATCCTCCATTAAAATACCTTGCAGATTAAAATTTTTAACAAAAACTATCCAAACAAAGAATTTGATTTGTTATAATTTATATACTTTAAATAATTATATTTCCTCCTTAAGTTACCATACCCAAACATAACCTGAATTCTCATGCTCGTGTCTACTTGTATCTGTCCTTGTTTACTTATTTTATATAAATGATAAACATTTATTTATGCCCATTATAATTTTTTAATGAAAAAGTTTACATACAAAATAATAATACTAATAATACTAACATAACAAAGGGTAATATAAAGCTATTATTGAAGTTTATCTCAAAAGAAATTTTTATATTTAAATGAAATGATTACACGCATAGTTTTAGCTTCTTCCCATTATTATACAATTAAGTTTATATATATATAATACATTATTATATAATTATATAATTATATATTATAAAAGAAACCAATAAATCACTACCTCAAAAATTTTGTGGATATCAAATTAGTATCGAAAGAATTTTTCTATATTAATTTAATATCAATTTCAAAAATTTCATCTATATTTCATATGTGGTGAAATTTTTAGAATTGATACTAAAGTTGATCAAAAAAATTCTTTAGATATTAATTTGATACTCATTAAATCTTTTAAATAATGATTTAATAATCTTCTATGAGTAGAAGGGATTCCCCATTATATTCATACTTAATAAAATCTTTACAAAAATCTCTTTACTTATATTTGGAAGCTTTATATAAGTTCCATACTCAATTCCAAATAAATAGATAAAATTACAAATATCTATTGAATATAAGTAAAATTATCATCTTTATGTTGATAAAAAAATTAAATTTTAAAATTTGATAAATAATAAACTATAAAAAATCATGTATAAAATTATAACTATCCACTTATTGTGCCGGTTTTAAAGGAGTGAGATGCTGACCGACCTCCTTGAACACAACTCCTTTGAAGTATCGGTGTGCGATCTCAAAGTAAGCTCCATCTTAGAAACATTAAGCCAAAATTATAAATCAATGATATCTGACATAAGTTCAGTGAGTATGCCCAAGAAGAGGACAACTATAGACATTTCATGGCATCCTCCCCTCACTGTGAAGGATTAATAAGAGGCTGTTATGGTGAATGGTTATATGATTTTGCCAAAATTTTGGGTAATTGCAATGCAATCATACCGGAGGTATGGGGAGTCTATGAAAGTTTAAGGATGACCTAATTCCTTAATTTTTAAATATTATTTTGAAATGTGATTCTCTTGCTTTACTTCAATTGCAAATTAACAGCGAAAGCCCTGGTATATATCCTCCTCATCTTCATGCTATTCCGTCCCTCCTGAAGAAAGAATGATTTGTGTCTATTTATTGTGCATTTTGCAAAGAAAATAGGTGTTTTGATTAGTTCGTTAATTATGGAATTTGACTCCAATTTGACAAATTTATATTAGCAGAACCTGTTACAGAACTAAAAATCTTGGTATTAACTAATACGATGAGAGTTATCATGACGAGAATAATTCTTTATTTATTTATTTTATTGGGCCTTGGCCCTATGGATTCAAAAAAAAATGGAAAACTATTATGTTTTCTCCATCCTCTGCTAACACACCGAGAGAATAAATCGGCAATAGGAACAACAATCCAAGAGGCGGAAGAAAGAACAACTTGGTTTATTCTATCTGAGCCAATCTCCTTGAAACGTACAAAGCAGTTGGGTTGGAGGCATGTGATCCCAAAACTCTCTCTCGTTCCCAAATTCTCCAGCATGCCCCTATATTTATCGAATTCGAAATATGTGACTCTGTACCGCACAGAGTCCTAGAGATGAAACTTAAGGGAAAATATTGGGTTTGATAACATTGATGATATTGTTGCTTTGTTTAATCACTTGATTATTCGGAAAATTTCACCGTCTATTACTATAAGATATTTCTTTCTTTCTTTTTTTGTCTTTTTCTCTCTTTTGCTATGAATCTGGGTAAGATACTTAAGTTAATAAAAAATAAAAGGCACTTTTATGAAGAGCTTGATATTTTAAAAGGTCCAGTATTTTAGGACAAGATTGATTTTTTTTAATTTGACTTGCTTTAATCGAGATTTAATAGAAAGTATTAAGAATACTCCACGTACTAATTAAGAGGTTGATCCCCACAATTGGATTAACCTTAAATAATAAATATAAGATGTTATACAATACTTTAATTCATGTATTGCGAAGAGCTAAAATAGTTGTTGATTATAAGAAATAAATCATATTTAATTAAAAACTTATTTAATATATTAAAGATTATATAGCATTTTTAATTAGAAATAATTTTGACAGAATTAATTTTAATCATAGCACGACAGCCGTCAGTTTTTTAATTTTCAGGTCGACGTCTCATACTAAGATAATAAGATAATATATAAATTAACACTACTGCTATAATTTATTAGTCAATAAATTAGTTAAATATCTGAATTAATAAGTTAAAAAAAAGGCCTCGATAAAAATAATGGAACTAAGGTTGTAAATTCATTGCTTTCCTCATTATGTTGCAATTTTTAATAGAGAAAATTTGACAAGAATAAAAATATAATTTTTCTTTGCATTGTGATTTTAATTTTGACCCATAAATTAAACTATTGAACTATTCAATACTATAACAGTGCAAAAAAGAAAAACAAGATAAATGTAAGTAATTGAGAAGCACATACTAGTTGTATTGAAGCCAGATACTTGCAAACTATAAAATTTTAGTAGAAATTGGACATTTTCTTAAGGCATGGTACATTTGGTATTGTGAAAGATATCATTTTACCCTCCACATTGTTACAAGATGCACTTTCAGTCTTTCTAGGATCAGATGAAGTTATATTAATCCGATCCAATATTATGTTGGTGCAACTTACAACATTGTCACAATCGAATTTAATTGCTATTTCAGAAGTTGAGGTTCCCTGAATATTTCGAAAAGTAACATCATCGACTCCAACTGCTTTTGAAGCATCAAATGCATAAGGATTATACTCATTGTAGTGCTGGTCAATTATTAATGGATTTTGAACTGCATTTAGTATTATATTCTCAAACGTGATGTTCTTGGCATAACCAAATCCTCCCTGTTAAAGAATAAGATAAATAATCAGTAGAGTAAAATAAATTTTATTAACAATTTAGTCGATATCTTATATATAGGGAGTTTTATCGAATGAAAGCATTACTTTATATGAAAATGAAAGAAATGAATTATATTTATCAGATTTTGTATCATTGATTACGATTAAAATAATATCGAATATGACATAATCACTTACAATTTTTTATAATTTTATATTTTAATTTTAAACAATAAAAAAAAACTGATAATAATATTTTACATCTTAACATGTACATGTATATGTCTGCGTGGAGAGAGAACTCATTACCTCCCACGTCTTAATTCTAGCTCCATTTGAAGTTTGCGTGAAAGTGCAATTTCGGACATATACTTCTTCAACTGTATCATGGGCTCCATTAGCACCAAGGCTTCCGATGCTATAAAGGAATCACTTATTTCAGATTTAAGATTTTATTACAAAAAGTTAGGTTTAAGAAAATTAAAGAGAAAAACAAAAAAATAAAATAAAATAAAACTAACCTTATACCATGACCAGGCCCACATTCGATATCAATTATGTTGATGAAAGATGAACCACCGTTAATTGCAATACAATCATCGCCTGGATTAATGATAATTTGCGGTTCAAACATTAATATAGTTAAACAGTATACTTGAGGTTAATTAAATGAAACAAAGGCATTTATTTACCTGTTTCCACTTTTGAATGACTGATTTCAATATCAGTTGATCCAGAGATATCAATTCCATCTGTATTTGGGCTATCACCCGGTGCTAGTATGTGAAGATTTGATATTCGAGCCCCATTGCAAGAGTTTATCCCTAGATGATTTCTAGGGCTGTTTACGTGAGTCAATTGGCTAAGTTGGAGACTATTGCAATCGTGGAAATGTAAAGCCTGTATACAAAAGATTGAAATATCCAACTTTAAAATTGAAATACTACGCAACAAGGAACGAGTAGGTTTTAAATTTTGGCCAGCAACCAATTTACAGTATTACTTTTAATATTGTTTTTTTTTTTTTCATATATTTTATGATTGAAATTATTAACATGTAACCAAAACTTAAAATAATGTTGAGGAAAAAAAAAGGGTCATTCAATTTAACTCACGGTTGGTCTTTGGTTATCAATAGGATTAGAGTTCCACCATGAAGCCCCTTGTCCATCAATTTGTCCTCCTCCATTAATAACAAGGTTATTTATACTCGAGAAATGAATCCATACGTCCTTATTATTATCTATCCATTTCCAAGCATCAAAATTTCTTGGAGCAGTAATGTTTCCTTGAAGCTGCAGAGCAAAATAAAATAAAATTTAATCAAAATAAATTATTCCAAGCATTTCAAGAAGTGTTTTTTTTTGGGGGGGGGTTGGAGCTAAATTATGGCAATTAATAGTTAAATGGTTGCCTATCGTGGTCTAAACATATCGAAATTATAGAAGTTGACCAAAGTATTAATGAAAATAATAAAAAAAAGGAAGTAAATGATTGATTTCTACCGTAAATTAGGAAGTCATAATATGCCATTAGAACGTGATATTGTTATTGAAAAAATTTAGGGCAGAGATGAAACTAAATTTGAAATGAAAGAATTTGATAAGGCATGACATGAGCTAGCATCATTGATTTTACATTTACTGTAATGCTTGCTGACTTGCAAGGACCCTGAAATATCAGAGGCTGCAACATGAACATTTTGCCATTTGGTACGAGGAGGGTTGGAGTCCCTATTGCAGCACACACATCATTCCATGCTTTAAGAAATGCCTGCGAAAATTGCCAATTATGTATATTAAATCATCATGATATTAATTAATTTGAACAATAATAAAAAGAAAAAGAAGAAGATATACACAGACAAACGAAGAAGACACACACATTGAAAATTATAGACGAAGAAAACTTATACATGCCTTTGAGTCATCAATTTGGCCATCTCCCTTAGCCCCGTAGTTAATCACATTGAATATTAGCATTTTATCATCTAACATTCTCAGAGACAAAGAAGGTGAAACAACAAAAATCAAGAAAAATGTTGCAAAAAGGAACTTCATTTTGCAAAGAAAAGTATAGATGAGTAGTAATGAAAATTCCTTGTGAGTGGGAAAGGACTATATATACTGTAATATAATAACATAATTAATAATACATTATAGTAAATTTATATTTTCCTATAATATCAGTTGAATTTGCAATAAATTTAGATTGCCCTGCAATATCTCTAATTTGTCCTCTAGCAAGTTTTATGCCATATTCGTCTATATTTAGATTGAATGTATATGAAATTTTGCATTATTGATCGATGTCATAATAATCAGCCACAGGATAACATTCTTTCAAAGTTCTAATGAGGAAATTACTATATATGGACAAAATTAACATAATGCAAATTAATAATATTATTTTATGGACAAATTATAATATTGCAAAATACATTTGGGTTGACTTAAACAGTAAAAAATTATTTCTTCTCTTCATATTATTTTTTATATTTTAAAGATTATATACAGATATTGCTTGGAAATAAATAAGCTTCGCAATATGATAAATGGCACTAGACCATTATGAGTATTGGCACAAATCAAGGATTTGAATATGGAATAATTAAGTTATTCAAATGTTAGTAGATGAAAATATAGTGGTGAAATTTTAACTTGGATTAAGCTTAATAACATGTGAAACTTTGATGTGTTATAAATTCAAAGTTAAAATCAACACACATGTGGAGGAATTTACAAAAATAATATTTTATTTACTTTCAAAATATTCTTTCAACACACAGTATTTGAATTTGAATTTAAATTAAATGAGATCTCAATTCATATAAAAATCATGGTTTATCGTATTAATGACATTATTATAAAATTATCAAAATAATTTTACTAGAACTAGAATTTATTTTGGTTGACAAAGACATGATGAAAGCTTAGAAATGATTTTAAACATTTAGGATCCATGTATTTTGTCAGAAAATATCTTTGATGTAAGGATTCATCTACTTATCTCTATTGTTACAAAAAATTAAGAATGAACATAAAATATTTTATCTTCTTTATAATGGTAGGGAGTGTGGCCGAAAATAACATTCAGTGCTTTGGAGAAGATGTCTTACCCCTCTATCAATACATTATTTTGTGAATCATAAAGTATATACATAGCATTTGTCTTTTATTTATATAAAAAATGAAACTTCCCTTCAAAAAAATATTTTTCAATAAAACAAACAAAATTCATTTCTAAATGAAATAAAATCATTTCTATGAATTTAGTTCAATTTTTTTTAAAAAAAATCCCTTTTTCTATATTAGAATTGAAGCAAGAAATCATTTTTCTTATTGAATCCTTCAACTTACATAGTTTATATATATATTTATATATATATATATATATGCATTACCATAAAACTACCTGACTAACTACTAACTAACTGGTAACTGACTCTAACTAATCCTAACTGATTGGTAAACTCAGTTGTGATATTGTAATACCCCCTCAAGCTGGAGCATAAATGTTGATAATGCCCAGCTTGGATATTGAAGATGAGAACTCAGCTGTAGATAGGGGCTTGGTTAAGAAATCAGCAAGTTGATACGTTGAACGAACTAGAAGAAGATGAATTAAATTAAAGTGTAATTTTTCTCTGACTAAATGACAGTCCAACTCTATATGTTTAGTCCTTTCATGATAAATGGGATTTTCAGCAATTTGAATGGCGGACTTGTTATCACAAAATAGAGAAGTGGGTTAAGAGACATGAATTTGAAGATCATGGAGAATGTAAACTAGCCATTGGATTTCACATGTAACCGCTGCTAAAGCTCGATATTCAGCTTCAGAAGAGGAACAGGAGATAGTATATTGTTTCTTTGATTTCTAAGAGATGAGAAAGGAGCAGAAGACATAGAATCCAGTGATAGAATGTTTGGTATTTGGACAAGTAGCCCAATCCGAATCACTAAATGCTTGTAGTTGAATAACACTATTGGTAAGAAAGAATAGTCCTTGACCTGTACATCCTTTAAGATATCGAAGTACTCTATAGCTGCTTTTAAATGATTTCAGTGGGATAATGAAGAAATTGAGAGAGCTATTGTATAGCAAAGCTGAGGTCAGGCCGTGTGTTAGTGAGATAAAGTAATCTACCAACTAGTCGTCTGTAAGAAGCAACATCATTGAGTAGAGGACTATCATTTTTATGAAGTTTAATGGAGCTAGGCATTAGAGAAGTTGCAGGTTTGCATTCTAAGAAACCTATGTCAGTTAAAAGATCTATGGCATACTTCCTTTGACAGAGAACAATACCTTTAGAAGATCTTGCAACTTCAAGGCCAAGGAAATATTTTAAAGTGCCAAGGTTTTTACTTTGAAATCGAAAATAAAGGAAGGATTTGACTTCTAAAATTTGAGCTAAAGAATTGCTAGCTAAAATAACATCATCAACATACACCAATAGAGCAATGAAAGATTTAGTGTCGTGTTTAACAAATAAAGAAGGATCAGTTGCAAATTGTGTGAAGCCATGAGATAGAAGAGATTGTGTGAGAGTGGCATTCCATTGTCTATTGGCTTGCTTCAGACCATATAACCTTTTGAGAAGTTCGCAAGCAAGATTAGGCACATTAGAAGAAAAACCAAGAGGAAGTGGCATATAAACCTCTTCATAGAGATCACCATAGAGAAAAGCATTATTGATGTTTAACTGGTGAAGGTGTCAATTTCTAATGGCTGTGATTAACAGAAAAGTTCTAATAGTTGTCATTTTAGCTACTGGGGAGAAGGTGTTCAGATAATCAACCTCAGATTGTTGTGTGAATCCTTTTGCAATAAGTCTCGCTTTATAACAATCTATAGATCCATCTACCTTGTATTTGAATTTGTAAATCCATTTGTAACCAATAGGATATTTTCCAGCAAGTAAGGAGATAATTGCCCATGTGTTATTCTGCTCCAGAGCTTGGATTTCCGAATTCATGGCTGCTTTCCAACAAGGATGCTTAATAGCTTCAGAGTAACTTGTGGTTTCTGTCACATATGTTAAGTTCAAAATGAAATGTTGATATGTTAGGGATAATCGTGAATAAGATATAACATTTGAAATGTGATGAGGAGAAAAGTGTGGTTTAGGCTGGTAAGTATTGTATATGTAATCTTGAAGTCGAGTAAGAATGGTTTTGATTCAAGTTAATCTTCTTGGCAAAGGGAAGGAGTTTGATATTGGTTTAGTTGGGACTGATTCAATTGACATTGAAAGTGATGGTTCAGTTAACACTGATTCAGGTGATGAAGAATTCTGAGATGAAGTAGTAACTGGTATATCAAACTGTGCTAGTTCATGTAAAGGCATAAACGGACATGACTCCAGGCTTGATGTAAAATTATCCATTAAAGGAGTAGAAGGACCTGGAGATGTAGCAAAAGGAAAAACCATTTCTAAAAAAATAACATTCCTTGAAACAGATATATGATGAGTAGAAAGATAGTATACTCGATAACCTTTTGTTCCGGAAGGAAAGCTCAGAAAGATACATTTGGTAGCTCTAGCATCAAACTTATACCTATTGTGTTCCAATATGGATGTGTAACAAAGGCACCCAAAGACCCTGAGATGTGTGTAAGTAGGAAGGGCTTTGAACAACTCTTCAAAAGGTGTTTTGTTGTGCAATGTTGGAATAGGCAATCTATTAATGAGATAGACAACATGAGCAATACAATCTGCCCAGAATTTAAGGGGTAAGTGAGCTTGAAAGCTTAGAGCACGGACAATATTAAGGATATGTTGGTGTTTCCTTTCAACTATACTATTCTGTTAATGTGTGTAAATGCAAGAGTTTTGGTGTTGAATGCCTTTGGAATTATAGAATGACTGGAAGTTGAACTCATTGCCATTATCAATTCAGATGGCCTTTATGCTGGTGGAAAATTGAGTACTAACAAACTGATGAAAGTTTTATATGATATTTCTTGTTTCACACTTGGATTTTATAAGAAACACCCATGTATACCTACTATGATCATTCACAATAGTGAGAAAATAATGGTGGCCATAAATAGAGGCAGGGCTAAAAGGACCCTAGATATCCATATGAAGAAGATCAAAATAATGCATTGCATGAGAATTGCTAAAAGGAAAGGAAAGTTTCTTTTGCTTTGACAGATGACATACATCACATACATCATTACATTGAGATTGAATGTTAGGATCTATGGACTATAACAATTTTATTCTGGAACTAGAAGCATATCCTAATCGCCAATGCCAGAGAGTACTATAGTGGCTGACAATTGCAGCTAAACCGGAATGATTATCACTAGACATAGTGTGACTTGGATGATGAGATGTAGATAGCAGAAGCTAGTACAAACCATTATGTTGTTTAGCTAATCCAATCATCCTCAAATCTTTGGTGTCTTGAATGAAACAGAAGTTGGAATAGAAGGACAAAACAAAAGATGAATGTTTAGTCAGCTTACTAATAGAAAGGAAATTAAAAGGAAATTATGGCACATATAATGATAAAGTCAATGATGTGTTCAGCTTCACAGTACCAACATGAGTAACACGAACTTTGTTGCCATTTGGTAATTTGACCATAGAATTCTGTACTAGTAGATATAACTCAAACATTTCCAAAGAGCATACAATATGATCAGTGGCACTTGAGTCTAAGATCCATGTCATATTGAATTTTTATATTTGAGGACTGGATAGAGAACAAAAATGAATACCTTCTTCTTGTTCACGATCTGCACTGAAATGAGCTATAAGAACATTGGCATGCGGTATATCTACACCAATTTATGAATCAACAGGTTGGATTAAAGCCAGGAGTTTCCTATATTGGTCTGGTGTGAATGAAATTTGTTGTTGTACTGAAGTTGGTGAGGAGTTAAGTGAAGAATCGTTGTGAAATGTATTAACCTTGTAAGCTATATCATTGTATGGAGGTAAATTGTTCTCAAACTCAAAACACATCTTCTCAACATGATTAGAAGAGCCAACTACTTCCTTTTTACTAAATTTGTACCCTAGTTGGAAACCATGCTTTCTGTAACATTTATCCACCACATGACCTTCAATACCACAGTATGTACAGATGGGTCTTCTGCTGGAACAATATGTGGTGTAAGAGTGCTTTCTCTAACTGTTGAAATTTTGTGAGTTTTTGGTACTTCCAATGTTCAGAGTGGATTGATGATCAAATGATACTGGAGACTTAGCATTACTATAGGAGACAATAGAATTAGGTGGTAAAGAAGGTGTCATTCAAAATTGTCTTTCCTATTGAATCACAAGGGCAAAGGCTTTGTTAATGAAAGGCAATGGCTCCATCATGAGAATTTGATTTTTTAAATGAGAAAATTTATCATTTAGACCGGTCAAAAATTTGATCAAATAATCATTATCTTGATAAGTCTTCACAACTAATAGTGCTCCACAATCACACTTCACTGCACAGCTACACATTGGAATAAGGCGTAGATTCACTAATTCATCCCACAAAGTCTGCAAGCGGGTAAAGTGGGCAGTGACATTGAGTGAACCTTGTTTGAGGGAATAAATTTCTTGCTATAGATCGGAAATTCGAACTGCATCTCCATGGTAAAACCTATCCTTTAAATCCTTCCAGATTTCAATAGCACTATCAAATGAGATTACAGATTGAGCAATGGTAGGAGACAAAGATTGAATCAACTAAGTGAGAACCATCGTGTTACACCTCTGCCATGCTGGGAAAATAGGATCGTCCATGCTTAGAACTGTTATGGTTCCATCTACAAACTGAAACTTGTTCTTCGAAAGTAAAGCCATCTTCATCGCTCTTGACCACTGATAATAATTTGTGTCATCTAATGCTGGAGATACCAGAACCAAGGCTAGATTTTCACTGGGATGCAAGAAAAACGGACTTGAGGGAAAATCTTCTGGTCTATGAGCTATTGCTGCCATTTTGATAACTTCAGTAAACTCTAAGCTTATTAAGAACTACAGAAGCGAAGGAAAGGTTGAAGACAACGAGATTTGGTGAGACAAAGAAGAAGAACGAAAAGAGAGTTCTAATACCATATCAGAATTGAAGCAAAAAATTATTTTTCTTATTGAATCCTTTTGCTTACATAGTTTATATATATATATATATATATGCACTATCATAAAACTACCTGACTAACTACTAACTAACTGGTAAGTGACTCTAACTAATTCTAACTGATTGGTAAACCCAACTGTGATATTGTAATATTATAATATGTTTAGTTGAATTTAAAATCCTCGTGAAATGATCAAAGGGAAAAACGGGAAAATGTTACCGGAAGTAAAGCACTGGGTTAACATAAAATTTGCTTTGGGTATAAGTTGGACCAGAGTCAAGACAAAGCTCGGAAAAATTAATAATCTTTTAGTTTTGATTCAGGTCCGTGTCCGCGAAATATTAGTCTATTATTTAATTGGGACTTAACCCTGGACTTATGAGCAAAATCCAAGCTCAACCCCCATGCTCCGTGTCCGCGAAATATTAGTCTATTATTTAATTGGAACTTAACCCTGGACTTATGAGCAAAATCCAAGCTCAACCCCCATGCTCATTAACGTTATTAAACTTATATTAAAATGATAATAATTTCAAATTTTCAAAATAATAATTATAATTAATATTAAAACAATAATGTAATTATAATTATAACTACATTAGTAATTATAATAATGTTTTAATAATGATTAGAGTAATAATAATAACAAGAATAACTTAATAGTTTAAAATAAAAATATGTATTATAATAATTTAAAATAGGTGAACTAGGGAGAATTTAACCATCTTTCCTATTTAAACCAAATAAATTAAATGATTATTGATTATTCATTTTTCTTTTTTTATTTCTCTTTATTAATTCTTTTCCCTTTTCTCCCATGTGAATCAAACAGCATCATAATAAATATTGGTGCATAGTTTAAATAAAAAAAATCCAATTTCTTTCATCAACTTACAATTATAAAGAAAAAGTTGTTATAGAATCTAAATATTTAATTCTGAAATAAATCCACAGTTAAAACAATTAAATTTAGTTTCTAATATATATATATATATATATATATATATATATATATATATATACTTAATGTTTCTTATAACAGCAAAATAAATCCATTGTCATTTTTATTTTTAGTTTTTGACGATTATTGTTTATTTTTGGCAGCCAAAGTTTTGTTCCATTGGCACCAGTCAATTACCCCATTTAATCTATCAAACTTTATTGTGAAACTTACTAATATGATACTACTGAGTTTCACCGCTCTAAAATATAACACACATTTTAAAAGGATAAGATAGATGATCGAGTACTTTTGAATTAAGTAATACTCAGTGTTTTCAAAGGTTTTGTATTTTTTTATATTTAATGTTTGATTATTGATGCAATTTAACTACTTCCTCATTAAAAAAGATAAATAATTATAATTATTAATATTATAATAACAATAAAAAGAGTATAAATAATTAGAAGTAGTTTATCTTTCTCCGTTTCTATATTCCCATGAGTGAATCAAGCTCCTTTAAAATGTATTGCATTTTAAAAATAAAATATGACATCACAATTGTTAATTAAAAAATTAAATATTCAAATTTTAATAATTAAAAATTAATTAAAAATAATTTTTAAATTTATAAATATTAATACTGTTGATTTTTTTGCTAAATATTACGATATCTCACTTTATCCTATAAAATATATCTTATAATTTAAGAAAGTCTAATCTTGATATGAATAAACTTTTCAACACTCATGACCACCATATCAAATTGCCATCCTATCAAATCTCGGAATTCCTGTACTTGTAATAAAAAATTATTATTATTATTCAAAAATACTAATTATACTAAGACAAGAGAGGATAATATAAGATTTTTATTGAAGTTCATCTTAAAAAATATTTGTATCAAATCACTACACACATAATTTTACTTTTTCTCGTTATTACATAATTAAGTATATATATATTATATAATTATATATTGTAAAGGAAATCACTAAATTACCATCTGAAAGATTTTGTAGATGTCAAGGTAGCATCGAAAGACCTTTTATATCAATTTCATAAGTTTCAATGTTAATTTAATATTGCTCAGATCTTCCAATACTAAATTAATATAAAAAAAATTTATACATTAATTTGATATTTAGTAGATCTTTCAGTAGTGCTTTGATAATTTCTTCTATATTATATAATGTGAACAGGTGAGGGTAGCACCCACCAGTATTCATATTCAATAAAATCTTTACAAATTATTTTTTTGCTCATACCTATCGTTTAAGCTGCATGTACCCATGTCTAAATCATCAATCATCAATCAATATATTAACATATTATGGCAAAAAAAAATCAATATATTAACATAATATCAAAAAAAAGTTCTTTGTCAATACATCACTCCTAATAAACAACACCCAATATTCTCTTTAAATAATTAATATGATAAATAATATCTTACCAAATTGTTTTTAAATAAATTAATTAAAATATAAGTAATTAATTCGGTATATTATTATATAAATTCAAATATCATCAAAATTATATTATCATAAATCTCATTTCCTAATTAAAATTGTGATAATAATCAATTTTAAATTATGTGACTTTAGTAGATACATATGTGATTATTAAAAAAAAATTTATAGAAAATAAAAATACTTCTAAAAGCATCTATATATAATATATGGAATAAAAATACCAACAAAATTATATTTAATATAATTTTCATTCTTTAATTAAAATTGTGATAATAATCATTTTTAAATTATATAAATTTAGTAGGTATATATATATATATATATATATATATATATATATATATATATATATATATATGTAATTATAAAAATTTGATTTTTATGGTATTGAAAATAAATATATTTAAAAAATTCTATAAAATATGGAATAAAAATATTATCAAATTTGTATTTATTATAATTATAAGTTTTCTAATTAAGAAAACTCATGAATTTAGAAAATCAAACAATTTTAGTTTATTTTGAACTTTGGCTTATAATCAATTAATTTATAATTAGTTTATTCGAAAACTTTAAAATAAAAATATCATCGAAATTATATTTTTTATCACTCTACAAATTTGTATTTATTATAATTATAATTTCCATTCGGGTTTCTGTTTACTTTCGTCAACATTAAAAAAAAATATGAATTTGTGTTTACTTTCATCAATATCTGAAAACTTTTTACTAAAATTTAAGAGTATAACTAATTATTTAAAATATTGAATTTTTATTCATACCTCCATCTTTTATATATATATATATATATATATATATATATATATATATATTAAATAAGAAAAATATTTTAATGTAAAAATAAGAAGAGTGAATTAAAGTTATTAGATTTAATATTGAATTATTAAGATTAAAATATAAAATTATATAACTTTTTTAAATAATCATATAGTATTTTGAAGTAATTATGTAACCCTCATTAATATTATAATCCTAATCATCAGTGTAAGATTTAATGGCCATAATTTATCATCTCATCTCTCACATAGAAACACTCATTTCATTTGATTATTTGCAACAGCAGTGACTTCCACTCTCTCTCCTATATAGCCGGAATTAGTTACAGACTTCTTAAATTATAAATTTATATCATTGCTCATACAACCGGAGTATTATTTACATTTTTTTCTCCTTGTCTCGCTTCATGTGATGTTAATTTCCTTCATTAATTTTTTTTTACATTTCATTTTCATTTCAGTTTTATATTATTTTGCCCTTCCAAATTATTATTTTTTATTTTATTTGTTTCATTACATAATATTTTTTATGCACTTCAATTGTTTACATGTTAATTATTTCATTATTAAAAAATTTATTTTATTTCACTTTTATATTACTTTGCAACTCCAATTTTTTTTTGCATTTTATCTATTTTATTACATAATATCTTTCATTCACTTCGATTGTTTACATATTAATTAGTCCTTTGTTAAAAGAAACTTTACTTTATTTCACATATCATCTCCTTAATAATCTCTTACTTTACCACTTTTTAAAAGATTTGTTAAATGCCCTATTTAATAATTTTTTTAATTGCATTCTCTTTTTTTTTAAATGATATCTCTTCCTAGTCATATTAAATATTATGTTCAATTTTTTTACTTTGTAATCATATAAAATACCTTATTTATATATAATAAAATAATAACTATCATTGTTACAAAAAATAATAAATAAATAACATAGTAATAATTGAAATAATAATAAAAATAAAATATTAATAATTAAAATTAAATAATTATGAAATTAATAATATTAGTAAATATATAATATTTGATAACATAAAATAGCAAATAATATTAATGAAATAATAATAAGTATTATTTATGATAATATTAATAAAAAATAATTAAATAAATAATAATTTTATTTTTAATGATAATTATAATATAATTAAATAATACTTAAATAATAAATAAATAAATATTATTATATACTAATATTATTGTTAATATTTATTTCAAAAATAAATAATATTATTAAATATTAAATAAACAATAAATATTATAATATTATTTAATTATATTAATAATGTTATAATATTTTTAATAATTATTATTTTTAATATTATAATATTTTTAAGTTATTAATAATTAATAATATTAATTAAATAATAATAAATATTAAAAATAATAATTAAATAAATAATAATAATTAATATTATTATGATAATATTAATAAGATATTAATAATAATTGAAATAATAAGAGTAATAATAAAAATAATATTAATAAGATAATAATAATTAATATTAAATAATTATAAAAATCATAACACTAATAAATAAAATAAAAATAATAAGATAATAATTATTTTAATAACAATTATAAGTAAATTATTTTTAGTGTAATAATTATTAATAAAGTAAATTAAAAATATTGGATTCTCTTTCTTATTTTTTTTTGTAATAGTAGGAGTGGTTAAATCACTAAATGCACACATGCAATGATCAGGGATCGAACTCTAGATGCAACAAAAGGCAAAACTTTCAAGGAACATCGAATGTCATTTGAGCCAAAGGCTTAAACTAATTCTCTTTTTTATTTGAATTAAATAGATTGAGTAATCAGAAGTTGTTTCTTTTCTTTCCCCTAATTCTCTTTCCTTATTCCATTTCTTTTCCTCAGTTTGAACCAAATAACCCCTAAATATTTTTAAATTTTCAAGTCAATTAAAAATATTCAATTAAGAGTAATGAAGCAAATCATTTATTTTATGAAATATTAATTATCCTATTTTTATTTTGATCATAGTTTCAAATAATTTTTTTATCTTTGCACAATTTTATGATGTGATTTAAATTGGTTAGGGAGTTTAATCATAACTTTAATTTATATATTGAAATTTTACTTATATAATTTTTTAAGAATAAGTAAAATATTTTGTTATTAAAATTTTATTCATAAAAATATATTTTTATTCAAAAAATATTTTGCATTTAAAATCTAGTATGTTCATATATATAGTAAATTATAAATTATAACACCTAATTATGAAAAAAAATTAAATTAAATTAGATGGTGGAATGTCATACCAAATTGTAATTGATAATTCGAGTATTCAGTCAATGAACACAATCAATTGTTGGGGCCTGTCTAAATTAAAATCAAAAATAAATTAATGATATGAAGAGAAAAAGAAGGATGAACAATCTATTCCACTCCTATCTTTTAATCCCACCGTGGTAACTTTTAGTCTGCGTTGCTATACGTAGGATACAAGTTAAGTAGTATAATTTTAATGTACGAGATTAAGAGAATATTAATCTAATTCAGTATAAGTGAATGCAATATAATAATACTGAATAAATTGTGATAATTTCAATATTCAGTCAATGAACAGTCACTTTATTCGCCACCACATATAGCACCACTTGATTATATACATATATATTTTTTAGGTTCTTGCTGTTTCTCTCGAATATTTTATTCCGAATTTGTTTTGAATTACACATAGCATTTATTGGACAATCAAGAAAGGATTTAAAATTCAAGATATTGCATAAAATACAGGAGTTGGACTTCAAAAGATTGCTCCTAATACATGCATGATATTTTCGGCACCAATTTGAAACGCTTATTTCCCGAGGTATGGTATTATCCTATTTTTAATCTTTAATGTTGTTGAAATTTATTAATCAATAAGGAAAAAAAAATCTTTCTATAAATTAAATACAATATGAGTTTTCTGACACCATATTTAACTTTTTTTTTCTTCTTATCACATCGCTTGTCCTACGCACAGCTGTCCAACTTATCGTACACACAGCTGCCCTATATCTATCACTATTACATAATTATAAATGGACAATAGTAGATAAACTACGGTAATAATTTTCAATTATATAGACAAATAATATGCAATCATTGAGTGCTCCATAAATAAAGTCATAATATCATGATTTTTATTTAAAATTTTGTAAAAAATTGTATAATTTAATAAAATAATTAATTAGATAGATGATGATATTAATTTTAAATTTTATGAAATTAAAACAGGTATTTTTTTAATTTTGAAAACTGAAAAAAGTAAAATCTAGTTATCATATAATTAAAAAGAATATTTCATATTTTGTTATAATTTTTCGTAGCTAAAGTTAAAATGAGTAAAAAAATTATGATTTAATATTAAACATAATATTTACTTTTTTTAGATTCATTTAATCGAATTAAATTTATTATTGACATGGAATCGTGTGAATTCATGCTACTATTAAACGTTTGGGCAGCACCGGACACATGGAGTTAAAATATGGATGCCTCGTATTGAAAACTTACTGATGGGTTGTGATGTTGAAATGGATAAGGTTTAATGAATTGGTTTGAAATTAGTATAATTTTTATTGATTTAAAATTAAAATTGATATGAAAAATGATAATAATATCTTAACCTGATAAAAGATTTGGATTAATAAGTATTAGTTCATCAGATTATTAGGTTAACTCATTAATACAATAATAGTAGTAAGAAATAAATAATTAATTTATATATATTAAAATTATATATGTGAGTAATATTAAATAATTTTTAATATTAAAATAAATAAATTTATTATTACATATTTAATCTATATATATTAAAATAATAATTTTTATATATTACATATTTTAATATATATAATATTAAAATTATATATGTAAGCAATATTGAATAATTTTTAATATTAAAATTAATAAATTTATATATTTAATATTATCGATATATATTATATAGGTTTATTAAAACAAATAATTATATTAAAATTTGATTTAAAAATTTTATATTAAAATTTTGAATTATTTAAAAAATTTAAATAAATAATTTTGTTATTAATTTTAAATATATTATATATAATATAATACACTATTATTTATTTTTTATTATTATATATAAATTATTATAATTACTTTTATTAATATATTATTTATATAATTATTTATTTATTTAATAATATAAAAATTATTAAATATATTTATTTTTATATATAATACTTTGGACTTGGTTAATATATGTTTAATAATATATATTTATTTTATTAAATGAAATAAATATATAATATAAAATTATTAATCAATATAAAATTCAAATTATTTTATTAAATGTATATATTACTAAATGCAAATTCATGCATTTACTAGTTTTTAATAATATATATTTATTTTATTAAATATATATTTAATAATATTTATTTATTTATTTTTATATATAATATATATGACTAATTGAGATATATAATAAAATTTTAAATAATAATATAATTATATTTAATAATATTATTAAATTTTAATTAATTAATAATATAAAATTAATAATAAAAAATAACTAATATGATAATAATAATAAAAATATATATAATAAAAATATATAATAAGTTATAAAACTTACCTAAATTCACTTGATAAATATCGATTTAAAATTCGAATTTGACCTAATATTATAACAATCTAATTTAGACCCTACCTAATGAAAAAATAACCTAACTTAAGATTGGTTCGATGTACAATTTTTACTCATTAGATTAAATTCATAAGATTGGGTTAATCTATTTTGACAAATCTACTAGTGGGATTTCTTTTCATCCTAAAATCTTATCTTTACATAATACCGTGTGACTTTAAATAAATAAGTTTATAATGCAAAGATGGAAAAAAAATTTATACCATACTTTTGATAATAATTTTAGTTTAGTTAATCAATAATAAGTAGTTAAATTGTTACCTCAAGTAGTAATTATGTATTATTGAATATGATTTATGAAAAAAAAGTTATGTTTGATATAATTACTATTTTTTTATTTTTTTATTTATCACAGTTAATCAATTTCACATATATTAAAAAGTAATTTAATTTATTTATTTTTAGTAGAATTTTTAATATTAACATTTATTTATAAAATTCAAAATAGTTAAAAATGGATAAAAAAAATGTGATAGACTAAATGTAAATAGATTGAAAATATAGAATAATGAAATATTTGTTAATAAAAAAGAAGGATAAATTTAAAAAAAGAATATTTAATACTTCATTAAAATTTTAAAATAATACAAAAAAATAAAAAAATTTAAAATATAATAGATAAAAAGGAACAAAAAGGATATTTAAGATAATAATTCAACCACTTAATACTAATTAAATGGAATAAAATTACTACTTAAAGCATGACACCGAAGAACTCACCAATAAATAAACACTCAAACTGGTTGAATTATTTAATCTTGGATTGTCTAGGCACGTTTGAGTTTAACAATGGCCAAAGTATATTACCTGATTGTTACACACACATATAAAAGTAATACTAGATAAAAATGCAATTTAAAATTAAATTTTAAATATAAATTAAGGGTTATTATTATATAAAAGATGATAAGGTAAATTTACAAAATTTAATTTAATTGATATAAGAGATTCAAAACTTAATTTTTAATATTATTTTTAATATTTATAATATTTTTGCACACATATTAACTTGAAGTAAGGAAATGCAACATTTTAATATTTATCTGTTGCGTAATTTAGAAATTTGCTTCTTTGCTCAATACAATTTCTTACCAGTTTTTCATGAAATGTTATAATTTTTTAATAAAATATTACAACTTTACTATAAAAAGTTTGCAGCATTTTTATGCAATCATTTAATATATTTATATTACAAATATGATTGTTCCTGTTACAGTTTTTTGTGAAAAAAATGTTGCAGTATTTTATGAAAATTTTGTAAAACTTTATTTTAAAAAAAAAACTACAACATTATACCCTAAATAATTTCTTAATGAAGTTACATATTTTATTAAAAATAGGCAAAAAGGCATATTTAATTCCATAATTTTCATTGAAGCTTGTTCCCTAAATTTTATTTGAAGCAAATGCATCCAACTTTGCATCCTAGGTGATATATATATATATATATATATTATTTTAATATTCTTATGATAAAATTCACTTTTAGTTCTTTAATTTTCTCTATAGTTTCAATTTTATCTTTTAAGTTTTATTTAAACTAAATTTATCTTTTAACTTTTAAAACATTATCATTTTTATATCAAGACAAAATGTTATTGCAGAATATGATCACTTCCATTGTAATTAAGCAATGCAAATATTAAACAAATTCAAATAATAATTTGAACCACTCAAAAGACAAATTACCTTTATATTAATAAGTTGTCGTGCTTGTTAAAATAGTTGTTGAGGGATTCAAAATAAGTGGGTAATACTGTAAAAATGCATTTTCAAATTTAAAGAGGTTTAAGTTACAAAAGAAGTAGTAAAAATATATTCTTGTCACTACATTACAATCACATTTTGTCCTTATATAGAAGGGATAATCTATTTTTAAAGTTAGAGGTTAAATTTAGTTTAAATAAAACTTAGGTAATTGAATTGAAAATTTAGTGAAAATTAAAGGATTAAAAGTGAATTTTTCTCATAAAAATATTTTTCTTTATGTCATGTAAGATGTTAAGTTGGATGTCATATAAACATCTCAATTAATGTTCGCCAAATGGGTAACATTGCATGTTTTTGAAAATTTAAAGGATAAATTTTCTTCAAATAAAACTTAGGAAATAGGATTGAAATTTTAATAAAAATTAGAAGACCAAATATGCTTCTTTGCCTTAAAATATTAATTTTTTCCATAAAATCACATAAGTAAAATCACATTAAATTTATTATATAGTTAGTTTAATTTCATTCTTGTAATTTTATTATAATATAAATTGATAAAAAATATGGTAACAACTATATCAAATATAAATATTAACATTATACATATTTTATACCTATACTTCACTAACCAAATGAAACTTAATATCCGATAGAGATATTGACATAAAATATGTATAATAAGATTTACATAATAGTAAATGTCACTACAAAAAAAAAACACTAATTAGCAATAGAAAATTTCTTTGCTAGAATATTTAGTGAGTATCTTTTGATAGAATAGGGAGTGTTGATAAACAGTGCATCGCAAATTCAATTAACAATGGAATTTTTGGATCTGTTGACATTTCTATCGCTAATTTCATAACCCCACGACAAACAAAAATAAAACAACTAAAGGAATTAATGACACCTTTATCCATCGTTAAGCCTTATATTACTGACGAAATATTTGTCACTAATTAAAATTTAGCAGCAAACAAATCTGTAGCTAAATTTTAATCCATCATTAATTTTATCACTAAATTAAGGAACTTTTACAAAATTAGTAGTATCATTATTCATAATTCCATCACTAATTTAAGAAATATTTGTTAATATTCTTGTTGTTTTTCTAGCAATGCAAATAGTAAACAAGTTATGTTGTATTAGATTTTTTTAAATCAAATATGCACTCAACAATTAAAATTTAGAATCAAAATTTATAAAATAAATTTGAATTTCAATATTTTTTATATAATATAAAAAAATAATGAAACCCAATATTCATCCAAAAATCAATGAAATTCAATATAGGTATAAAAATAATAAAAAATAAAAAATCATAAAGACTATGAACCTAACTCTTAGCATCTCATTATTGTTTATTCTCTTAATGCCCATGTCTTTATTTAGCTAGCAGTGGCAGAGGTGTTAAACCACTTGTATCCATCCTCTAGAACATATTTGCAAGCATGCACTAATGCTACTTCTAGACTATAACTACCACTCAATGGTGCTTTACAATTGCTATCGCTCAAGCTATGAAGATGATCTAACAATGGTAGATGATAGCCTAGCAACCTTGCATGCCTCCAATCATTTGCCATAAATACAATATCTTTTGTTCCAACCACCAGCTACCTCCATCCACAGTAAGGTTTTATTCACTTATGCCAAGGAACCTTCACCACCATTAACTAATGTTAAAAAAGACTACACTTAGCGTCTAACCATCAAGTGTTCAATGGTACCTTAACAATATTGGACTCAAAATAGATTAGTGCTAAAGGGGTAACTTTCTTTTTATTATCAACCTAATTCTTACACTTGAAACAATCCATTTTTTGGTGTTTATACTTTTAATAGAACTTGTAGTTACCCTTGAATTTGGCTTTCTTAGGCTCATAACATTGTTAACTTGCCTCACCCTTATTCCATTTATGGATATACTTTCACTTGATGTTTATCAAATTTGTCCTTATACCTTAATCTAAAGTTGAATTATATGTAGTATAATTAACCACATAAGTTTTTCCCATCCTCTTATCTTCCTCAACTTAAATAACTATTGAAATTAGCTCATTTATGGTTCACTAACTCTTTTAATGTTGTAAAATGTCTTTAAAACATCAAATTGAAATGGTAAAGATTCTAGTAGTTGCTAAGTTAAGTAACTATCAACTAGTTCAACTTTCATGCTTTTTAATGTGCAAGATTTTATCTATATTATTTCCTTATATTTCATATCTCTTAGTGTATTACATATGCTTAATTTTATAAAATTAGCCTTTTATGTGATTTGGGGTTACTTTGCAATATTTCGAATTTATTCCATTAATGCTGAATTTTTATACTGTTTCAAGTTTTCGGCTATAGTTTAAGTTCTAAATGTCAAATTTAGCTAATCTTTATATTATTGAAAGCTCAAAAAGAGCTGTATAACTTTTATGATTTTGTCAAAACCTAGTTCATATGTCTAAAACGTCTAATTTAGCTATGAAAAAGTTAAAGCCTTATTTCTATCTCAATTAAGTTAGCTTTAGTTTTTAGGTCATATTTAGAGCTTCAAAGGTCTAATTGATATGAAAATAGTGCTTAAAGCTTCCTAAGACCCAACTCAACAACTTTTATGTTTATGGTTTATTAAAACTACATTATTTTAATAGTCTTACATTAGGTAGAAATCAAACCTATGAAATTTTATTATTGTAACTCCTGAAGTATATTATTTTGTAAAATAGGTTCTTAGCTTCTAAAATTAGCAATGCCCTATTCCTTGTAATCCTAAAAGGCATAAGATTCAAGTCCCTTAGATTTTAGGTTCATCAAGTCAGATATAAGGAGTAAAAACACTACACACTTGAACATATTACATAATTCAACAAAGATAATTTTTCTTTCTTCCCGAAGCTTTTTATTCTTTAGTCATAGAAGGCTAAAATTCTAATTCATTCAACGATTTTGAGGCTTATCTCTATCTAAATTATGAGATCCTAATTTGTAATGTTAACTTTATTAACCTCAAGTTTATATATGATGAATTTTGATGATAAGAAATGAGTGTTACAATAGAATTGCATGCCTTTATATCAAATTGTTACAAAATCTTCAATAGACGTGCTACATTATGATTGCAATAGCAATACTTGATTGTATACTAAAAGAATTATATTTTATATAAGCATGACTAAGCATATGATTATTTAAGATAGATGATATGATTATTATGCATGTTTTTGTGCTAATTTGCTATATATTTTATATATGAATCTTGTATATTGATATCTTGATATATTATATTAGACTAACTATATGGTTTGCAAAGTTTATGAATTTTTATATAAGAAAGTCTAATAGGTACAATGAAAGTTAGCATTAAAGTAAAGAAATGAAAGATCATATTATGCTCAACTCAAAATAAGGAAAAAAGGAAAGAAAAAAGATGTGGTCAAAGTATTAAAGGATGAAAAGATTAAAGTTTTTGAAAGTTTTGAAGCATTAAGAAAATCCTAAGTATTTCATTGATATAGTTTTTCATTTTAGGCTTAAACTTTCTTATAAAATAGAGTTTTTATGATATAAAGCTCAAATATTTTTATAATATTAATTTTATCAAAATGTTTTAAAAAGATAGCTTATAAACATATTTTTACAAAATAAGCTATGAGACACTTCAAAGACTTATGAGATATGAGGTTTTAGTCCTTTTAATTTTCACATTTAGTCACTCTTTTGATTATATCTCACAAAATACTTACGATTTATTGTCAAGCTCTTTCTATATGAAAATACACTCAAATAGCTTTCCATGGATATATCATTTGCTTAAAATGATTAATATATGAGAGAGTTATGATTTTTTCAAGTTGAGTTTAAAAATTAATTTTTTACTTTCCAGTCTTTTCTGATCTTTGCTTATTATTTTGATCATATCTTAAAAATTACAAGTGATATAATAATAAAATTATTTTTATGTGAAAATAGACTTAAAAAATATTTCCATGAACAAGTCATTTGCTTAAAATGATCAAGATATAAAAGAGTTATAAATTTTACAACTCTTAAAATCAAATTTTTATAATCTACTCTTTGTAACATTTGCTCATTATTTTAAACATATCTCAAAAATTACATTAAATATGAACATGAATCTAATTTCATTTGAAAGTGGACTCAAATATCTAATGATGGGTTATTTTCTCAAAATAGACTTAAAATAAAGAAGTTATGACTTTTTAAAATTAATTCTATAATTATATCTTTATGGATTGATTGAACAATCGATTCTAGATAGAGAAAGACAAAAATTTTCATTAGAAATTGATTAACCTATCAATTCTGACTATTTTAGTGCTTCTATAATAGTTATGAATAGTTAGTTTTCATTCCCAACTATCCAAAATGGCTAAATACTCTATGGGCTTCCTATATATAAGTTAAGAAATATCAATTCATGTTTTAATATTATTTTACACCTTATCTTATCCAAATCATAATTTAAGCTCTTCTTTGTTAAATTTCTCTACTCTAAGAATTTCATTTGTTTCGCCAACTCTATAAGAGAGTTTATATGAATTAATATTCATCTTATATTACTTTCTAATTGTAAAAGGTGAGGTATCCCTTAGAAAATCTTAGAAAAGGTAAGATATCCCTTGTAAAAAGAATATTTGTTCAAGGAAAAGTAAGATCATTGTAAGGTTTCTTCAAGTGCCTATTGAAATTTAAAGGGAAAGTGGATTGAAATACAAGTTTGGAAAGTTTAGAGAATGGATATGCACCTTAGACAAAATATTCAAAAAGGAACCACTATAAATCTTTTTATTTAATCTCTCTGTCCCTCTCTTTTTATTCTTTATATTATACTCTATTTTTTCCTTATTAAAATTATTGAATCATTATTCTTGATTATCTTAAACTTGAACATTGCATTGGATAATCATTTGTTTATTATTTCCAAGTAAAAATTTACTGCAAAAGTTTTGTAAAACTAATTTTTAAATTGGTAAAACTATATGGTCTATTTTTCTTACTATACATGCACTGTTGTTGTTGTTGTTGTTGTTTTTTAATAAATATATTTTGTTTCAATGTTTATGTTGATGATTAGATGATTGAATGCTTAAAAAAGATGTATATCTATACATGTGCTTTTTAATGATATATCTATGCATACTTAAATGAGTTGCTTTGCACAAGTACATTGAACTATTATATGTTATCTGCAAACCTCTTCATTGAATTATCTTAAATTTATTTCTTAATGATTTATTTATAGATAGTTGAATAAGTTAATTTGCGTTAATTCTTTGAATTGTCATATCTTGAATGCAAATATATTTATAAAACTCTTTTAGAATTGTTTGAATTAAAATTATTCCCATGAATTCCCAAAATGAAAAGTTTTTTAAAAGGAATTTCAAAAATGGTAAAAGTTTTAAAAACACCTAATTCACCCTCTCTTAAGTGTGGGTTAGTAAGGCCTACAAATTTTTTCTAATTGATTTTTCTCTTTCCCTTATTCTTTGAACTAATTGATTGAAATTGCATGTATTGAATATTAATTTGATATAATTGATGTTCAACCTTGTAATTTTTAATATTTATATGATTTATGTTAAATTGTGGTTAGTTAATCATAATTTTTTATGTGAGGATAAAAGGTTGAGATATTAAATCATAAGTTTTTAGTTTAATCCCTCAACTTAACTAAATTTTATTTTCAAATCAATTTTAAACTGGCTTTATATGAATTATAACAATTACTTAATTCTGCTAATCTTAATTGATTAAATTTTAAATGGTTATCTAATGCAAGATTTATGAATTATTACAAGAGTTTTGAATAATTTAAAGTAAAAAAATTAATTTTAATAGTTAAATATTTTATGATCTATGATTAATCCATATTAAATTGACTAGTTTGCTATAATGATTTTCTTTCTTGCTATTTTACTTCTATATTTTACTTTATTTAATACATTTATTTTAATTTCGAATCAAAATCTCCCAATTTGGTTTTGTGTTGATTCTATTCTACATACTATTTGAATTTTATTCTACATTCTATATTCTATTTTTATTTCTTTTTCACCTCTATTTATTTTTCTTCTTTCTATTTTTAGTGCATAAAAAGCTTAAATAATTATATAATCATTCTTAGTAAATAATTGAGAAAGGATATGTTAAAGGATCATTATGAGTACAACATAGTATGTTACTCTCTATTGCGTAATTTTTAGCAAACTAGTTATAATTAATTTTAGTATGTTGTGATACACATATCACTTTTCAATATATAGTAATAGTTAACTAGTCTTAATATGTGCTCCTGCACTCCATAACACCACTACTATAGAATCACTAATATACATTGGTGGATAAACATCAATCAAAGCTAACATCGATGTTTACTTTAAGGTAATGACATTTTTTAAATTTTGGATAACACATTATTTTGGATAAATTTTAATAGTCAATTTTACATATAACTAATTTCTATATTAAATTTAGCATTTTTGAAATTTTGGATAACATATCAATTTTAAACAAACTTTAACACATTAATTTTATATATAACTTGTGTCTAAATATATGACATTTTTTATTACAAAAAATTGCAAATGCTTAAAACATCTATTTTATACATAATTATCATTTAAAGGGCATATCATGTGTCTTACTAAGATATGTAAAAAACCTTAAACATCAATTTTTTATTAACAATATCTACTACCAATTTCCTTAGAAACCATTACTGCATAGGACATTGGTTTTAGTTAAATATTAATGTCTATTTTTTTGAATTTTTTCTATAAAATTTCTCTCAACTCTTACTATCCATGTAAGATACTTTTGAAAAAAAATTATTCATTGTAAATTTTGTTAAAACACCCTATTCATTCTTTCATGTCTATTTTATATCATCTTACTCTCCAATATTCTAACAATCCTCCACTTTCATTGCCAAAGTGTACATGGAAAAATGGAACTAGCCTTTAGATCTTTTATTATATACTCTTATGATTAACATGGAGAAAATTAAGCAACAAATTGGATTTTGAATTGAGGAAGATGATTTTGATACATATTGTGGCTTTTTGTAGTTTTTATGTATTGATATACATAATTTTTTTTTTTGGTATATTGATGATTTAGTGTAGTTTCTTTGTAGGTTTTTTATGGAATAAATACATATATACATACATATATGTAATGATTTGGAAAGAAATAAAATCATGATATAAATTTTTTAAAATTATTTATCTTTGTTTATCTATGTTTGGTTCACTATAAATTTTTTTAAGGATATTTTAATATTATATTCCCATTACATGAGAATATGAGATACCTACCTCTCCCTATGGAAATATTTTGAAGGAATGTTAGGTTAAAAAGATTCTTGGGAATATGACATTCCCAGATTTTTTTTTCAAACTTTAAATCAAACATGAGAATGTTAAATTCCTTTAAAACATTCTCGAGAATGTTAAAAACATTGCGTGAACCAAACGCCACCTAAATTTAATAATTTATTCTAACTAAAATTATTATTCACATTATACTATTATAGCAAGAAACATATGGGACATATTTTCAACTCTACTATAATACTAATATATTTCAATATTACTTCTACTTTAGAGCAATGCCCTGACCTTAAAAAAATATGAGTTTTGTGCCCTTTTTTTAAGGCTTAAATAGTAATTAAGCCTTTTTATTGCTTGATTAATATTTTAGTTAAACTTTTGCCATAATTATTTAACTGGAGTTTGGCCAAAATGGCCTAATTATATTAATTTATTTTTATAAATATAAATATATATTATAAAAAATAATTACATATAGTGATGAAGCTAGAAATTTTTATTTGAGGTAGCAAATCATAATTAGAAAAAATTTTATTTCGATGGATGTTAAAAAATTTTAAATTATTTAAGAAAATTATAATTTTTTGATAATTTTGATTTCATGTATTGTAATTTTTTACAAATTAAATACAAAAATTATGAAATATTAAATAACAATATAGAATTTTATTCACAAATGTTGTAATACATAAATTATTCAGATTTTTATAAAACAATTACAACAGAAATCTATAAAATTTTTAAAAATGTAAATAATTTAATAAATTTCATTTCAATGCATATTTTTTAGACATGCATCAATGTTTTGCTTTGAAAATTTTAGATAATAAAATCAAAATAGATAATAAGTGACATTAGTACAATTATATTATATATATATATATATATATATATATATATATATATATATATATATAATGTCAATAAAAATATAAAATTATCCTTAACACAAAAATCATTTAGAATTTCATTAGAAAATTACAATAAAAATTTCCAAAAATATGATTAAATTTATGAAGTTTATACGTGCATACACTTATTTTAGATATATACAAAGGATTGTGAAAAATTAAGATGATAAAATTAAAATGAATAGTATATAAGTAGCAATCTTAGTATAATCATATTATATATAATATAAATAAGTGTATGCAGTGCACATAATATTTTCTAAAAAATAAAATTAGAATTAGACATAAGTTAGAAAAATATTTTCTAAGCTATATAAACTTTTTATTAAACTAAACATATGCTTCTATAAAGTATTTTAGGGCATAAGGCAATAAAAAAATTCATATTTAAAAAGAAGAGAGAAAAACAAAAAAATTAAAGTATAAAATATTTATAATTAGTTAATTATAGAAGAATTATGATCTTACATCTTGTATTTGTAAATCTATGATTTTTATAATGTTTATTTTTATTACATAAGTATATATTTTTATCATTATGATTATAAGTATTTTAAAATTTTAAAGATCAAAATGTATAATAACATATATATATATATATATATATATATATATATATATATATATATAAAAGAGAAAATATAGAGCTTTGGAAGGGGTCAAGGCCCTTACTAGCTCTCCTAGCTCCACTTCTAGTTACATATTTTTAAGGAAAAAATACTTAATTTGATATAACTAAATATTTTATTTGTTTAAGTGTCTTATCATCTATTTAAATGTATATTTTTATATAAAAATTATTTTTGTTTAAAATAATATAATATTAAAAATAAAAATAATGAAGCCCTTAGACTAAGTCTCAAGCCTTGTATAGTTTTAATTGGGTCGTGGTTGGGCTAAAATCTTTTAAAAATAAATGGGTTAGGTTGAAATACAAGCCAATTTTATTTATATGACTATGCATGAAGAAGTCAACCTAAATTCCAATAACTCAACTCACGAACATTTCTATTCCATTTGTATTTTGATAAATATAATATCTTAGCATCATGATTAGGTGGCTACTAACCTTACATGCCTAAATATAAAATAAAGTAGTATTGAAATTTTAGTATTACAATAGGATTATAAATATTTCCTAACAAATCCATTTCCCTTGTATTATCTTTAATCAAAAATAAAAAATAACTAAAATTTAAAAGTATAAGTAATTGTTTAAAGCATGCATTTTTATCTACATCTTTTTTTGACTTTTTAAATATTTTTATTTGGAAAAATAATATTTTTCAAATAGTACAAGAACACGTTATTGATTAAAGAATTCTATCTATATACACTATTAAAGATTTGCCCTTTAACATCACCATATTTATGTCGGTTAAAATGAAAGGTAACATTCATAATGGTGTAGTAGAATTTTTTGTTAGAATAAAAAATTAATGTTATAAAGCCTTATTTTCTAATAGGAGATGAAAGATCTAGCATAAGAAACTTAAAACAATGGTTGTACATTAAATCAATATTGAATATGAATGCCACATTAATTTTTAATTAACTGTTATCCAAATGAGTACTATGGGAATATTATATGTTAGATACGCATTAAACTAATGTCCAAAGGAATGTCGACAATTAATTAATGTTTGTATTTATAATGTTATTGAAAACTATAAAGAATATTTATATTTTAAATATCAATTTCCTATGAAACTATCATCTAAAGGAATTTCAATAGCTAATTAATGATTATATTCACAATTTTATTGGAAATTGTAAAGAACATTGGTGTTTTAAATGTTAGTTGTACTTGAAAACTAACATCTAAAGATTATCTATAGCTAATTAATATTTATATTTATAGAATTATTAAAAATTATAAAGATTATTTATATTTCAATATATGCTCATTTTAGATATATTATGACATTCATTTATAGCATCAATCATTAAACTAATTAACGTATAAAAGGTATATCAATGGACTTACCATGAAAAATTCATTTTAAGATATCGATTATATGTTAATAACTAATATACAATATCTTGTATCGCTTATAAATTGCACTTTACTCTTCATTTGAAACATCTTTAGGATGTCTTAGCCTCCATTACCTAATTCTAGACTTTGATTCTAATTCAAAAATAGCCCTTCTTCCACCTAATGAAGCTTATTTAGGGGATGCTATAAATCTTGTTGAAAGACTTGCTTTATCTTTGATATCTCAAGTTTCAGAGCATTTGTCAATGATAAAAGATAAATATGTGAAACCTAAGATGCCATACGAGAAGCAAATCCTTTAATAAGATCTATAGTATCTCCAAAGTTAAGATAGAAAGGGGCTATCCTTGAATTCGTTCCAAAATCTAGTATTAATAATGGAGGTAAATATATTACTTAGATTAGTAATTTAGTATTAGCAAAAAATATATTGAAGATTAATGTATTTATTATTACTAAGATGGAATCCCTATAGAGGTGTAGGAAAATTCCTATCTCAACATTATCAAGTTGTATGTAATAAGCCCTCTAACTAAAAAGGCCTCAAGAATGAAGAATTCAACAAAGGAGAATCAGTAGTGAGGAACATGTTGAAGATTAATGTATTTATTAATAATATAATGATATATATATGTATATGTAATAAAAAGTTAGTTGTTTATTGTATTTTATTGATGTAATGATGTAAAAAACTTTATGTAAATAAATAATATTGCAATTTCATAATTCTTCACTATCTCCTTTCTCATATATTTCTTTATTTATGTTCACAAATTTTTATGTTTTAGTATCTTTTTAATTTTGAATAGATAATCATTTCAATGTATAATAAGTTAAAAATATTACTCTCTTTCTCTTTAAAAAATTTAAAAATAATTATTTGATCAAAGTATTTTGTTAAGTGTGTTTGTTTTGTGTAGAAGTGTGTGAAAAACAAAACATTTTATTAAAAATAGAATATTTCAATTTGTTATTAAAAAAACACATAAGCCACATCAGTTTCTTTCTAAGAATCGATGTCTTTATGTTACGACATCAGCTTATTATAATAATTGACATATTAAATTACATTTCTCATATTTGGCACTTATTGTTTTATAATAAAAAAAACTATGAAACCACACTAGTTATTTATATTAAACCTACATAAAAAGTATTTAAGATGCTAGTTATTTATTAATCAATGTGTTATATTTAACCATTTACATTTTTACATCAAGCATCAAATAATTCATAAAAATAAAGGTAAAAATTGAAATAGATGATAATTTCTAATTTGGTTCCAAAGAGCAAAGTCCAGAGTTCTTCAATTTTTCTCTCAAGATTCATTATGCCTTAAGGAGATATTCTCACCAAAGTTCATGAAAGCTCATATTCAACTTCTTGTTCTTCGTTGAAGTTTTTTTCACTATGTTAAGGTGCGTTCATGATATAACTAGTTTCACTAAACATATGGAAAAACAATATAATATTGTGATTGTATACCTTTATTTTTATTTAAATTCTATATGTCTAATCTCTTTTCCTAGGATTTTGAATGGATTAGGTATTGATATATGTTTAGCAATTTTATTAAAACTCTCATGCTATTCGCATATTTATGTATTCTTTATGTGTGGATATATATATTATATTAGCATTTGTATGAAAGTTGAATTTCAAAAGAAATGATTAAATATAACTTCTTTTATTCTTTAAATATGCACTCCAGAAACTAATAAAGAGATTATTAAAAAGATAGAGAAAACTTGATTATTCATTGTTAAATCTATAATTCAATGGCTATCAGTAAATTTATGATTATTACCCTTAATTTGTTACTTTAATTTAGGCTATACCTTTCTTGTAAGAAATAGGTTTAATTAATCATTATTATGGCAATTTCTATTACCCTTAAATGAATGTTTATCAATATAAGGGATGCTAGGAACTTAACATGGCATGTAGACTAACACCATTTAATGGCAAGCTTCAACATTTAACTGAATACTCTTAATGGTAGGCGAGTAATACATTATTCCTTACATTTGGTAATGAACCAAGAAATTTTAGGCTTGTACTTTGCGCCGTAGAATAGACCATCATAGTAATATGAGTAATAAACACAACACATGACTTGTTATATTGGTGATTTATAATCTATCTCTTTGGCTATGCATGAAACATAAATACATCATGTTATCTTTATTGATTTCAAGGTCAAAATAATCAAGAAATGATATATATATTTTCTTGGCACTGCTTATTGAAGACCTAAAGATGATATGGAAAAAGGTATTTTAGTATTTGATGTATATAATCAAGAGTCTTTCATTTTACATGTCATACTCTTTTATACAATCAATGACTTTCCAACATATAGAAACTTGTCTAGCTACAACGTCAAAGGGCATAAAGCATGCTTTATTTATGAAAATGATACTTATTTTTCTCAATTAATGCATGGTACGAAGATGGTACGAAGATGATTTATCTCGATCACTAGAGATTTTTTGCACCATCACCACCAATATTGTAAGTTAAGAAAGGTTTTTAATAAATTACTAGAAGAAGCAATGGATCCAACTCCTTTAAGTGGAGATCAGGTTTAGGAATGAATGTAATTGAATTTTTAACGGTATTACTCATTTTATTATTGATAACTAAATAATATCTTGATTTGTTAATTATGAATGATTTTATATTTTAAATTTATGAATGGATTAAAAATGTTAATATTATTCTTTGTAAACCCTACAAGCTTATAAGTAAGGGTACTTTGTGGAAGAAAAGTTCATCTTCTTCAATTTTCCGTATTGGAAAAAGTTATCCATGAGACACAACATCAATATCATGCATATAAAGAAAAATGTTTGTGATATTCTTGTTGGAATACTAGCATTCAAAAAGAACTAGCATTTGAAAGAAGGGGTCAATGTAAGTATCTTCTATTACTTTGTCACATTCTATTTAGAGGAAAGAAAATAAATTTCTATGAGTGTCTACTTAGTATTAAAATGCCATAAGGATATTCTTCAAACATCAAGAGTTCAATCTTAATGAAAAAGTTGTACCCAATTAGTGTTATAATGTAGCAACTATTATTAGTGGTTATTCAATCAATCTTACCTAAACATGTTAGACACGCTATCACTAAACTTTGTTCCTTTTTCAATGTAATATGTAGTAAGGTCATTAACTGTGAGAAGTTAGTTGACTTACAAAGATGAATTATAGCTATGCTATGTGAGCTAAAGATATATTTCTTACTTTCATTCTTTAATATCATAATTCATCTTATTGTTCATTTGGTAAGAAATATAAAACTATACAGACTTAACAGATGTATCTTTTAAGCAATATATGAAAATCCTAAAAAGGTATGTAAGGAATAAATATTGATCAAAAGAAAGCATTATCGAATGCTATATTAATGAGAAGGTGGTTGAGTTTGGTAGTGAGTAACTATCAAATGAAAATGCTATCAAAATTTCAAAATCTCATCACAAGGGAAAAATTACAAGTAAAGGCACATTAAGTACCCATGTGGTAACCATAAGTCATGAAATATATCTATAGGCCCTCCTCTATATCTTACATAATATTGATGAAATTCATCTTCACATGGAGAGCATATAATGCTTATAAGGGGACAATATTGTAAAAGGAATGATCAATGGATCTAAGCTAAACATAATTGATTATTCTAGATTTGTTATTGGATGGCGTAAAGACCAGATATCATTTCTAAGACCATTAAATAATTAATGTAGGGGCCACATATAATAGTCATCTCTTATCATAAATATAACATCAATTGATATTCTTTTTATACAAAAGGTTAGGATGACAAAAGCAGTATGCAAAATAATGGTGTTACATTGGTGACTTGGATTATACATATAAGTAGTTCCAAAGATACGAACCTTATTTATGTCAATATTTCATATTATAGGATCATTGGAGACATTTGAGAGGTTAACAATATTATGTTCAGGATGTTTATATTTTGATGTAAATAGGTTAAGAACCAAAACAACATTTGAATTGATGAATTAGAATTCATGCTAATGGATCTTAATAAGGAAGGTCACAAAAAAGAGCCATTCATAATGACATCCTAGGCAAAACATGTGTTTTATATCACAAATGCATCTGATAATAAGTGGTGTGTAGTTCTACCAAGGAAGAGACAAATTGTTGGTGATGTGGACGAAGAAGATTTAGGAGATAATATTAAGGACACTTTTCCATTCTTTATAGGAATACCTTTAGTAGATAACAAAGGTGATATAGAAGAGTTTTACATGTGAGATCATCATTGAAGATCTTCCTAAACATGTTAGAAAAGATCCTGCCCATATTGTATGTATAATAGGTAGTATTTTTGAATTATTAATTAGTTTTTAATACATGTTTATATATTCTAATCTTTTAATATAATACAAGTTTTACAATTGGTAGTGAGATTGGTGTTCTCTAACACAACAAACAACAAATGCTACCAAAGTTTAAATGCATGAGCCAAATAATAATTTTCTCTTCAAAAAAATCATTTAGTAGTAATGTTACACCTACAACATCAATTTTGACATGCTTGTGCTTTTGTTTTGCCATAATAGGTTTCACTAAAATTTCTACTAATGGCTATGTCATTGCAATACAATATAATTTTCTTGTTTGACATTTAGAAGTATTAATCCAATTTTTGTAACATGTACATATTTTTTGTCTTCAACTATTTGAACCCAATTTAATGTATGAAATTGCTACCCTAAATATTTATTATATTTTGGATATTATTTTTTACTGTAATAACATTAAGATAGGGTTTGAATACTTTTTTTTGTAATAATATTGCCTATACAATAATATAGTAATTGGATTCTATAAATAGGTTCAGATACTACTCCAAGTGTAGTAAAATATAAGTTAATACTAATAAAAAAATTAATAATAATATCAATTATTATAAAATATCATCATAGCTTGGTTACTCAACATAAATCGATGTAATATGTGAATTTTATGTTACAAATGAAATAATAATTTTCAAGCTAATGTCATGGTTCATATTCCACTAGGTTTATTATAATCTATTACATTAGTTATAAACGAACATTATAACTTATATTTAATGTAAATGGTTAGTCAATATACAAGAACTAAACATGTCAATTTTTTTTGTAAAACAACCAATGTCATTCTTTATATTCCATGTTAGTTTCAAAATGATATCGAATATTTTAGATTTGCAATGTTACTTATATACACATTGGATAGAAACTAATGTCAACCCTAAAACAAATTATGTTAAATGGCAAATTTGTAGTAATTATAGAAAAAATGAATTTATTTAAGAATTTTTTTTGGCTTGAAGTGTATAAATCTCATTAAAATATTAAAGCAAAAACTAAGATCTTTTTAAAAAAAGGAAAAATCTTAAACACATTAATAACTTTGAAAGCATCAATTCTAATAAGCACTCTTTAAAAGACATTATGAAAAGTTCACGTCCCTTTAATGAGTCCATATCACTCCTCTCTATCAATAACACCATATTGTTTAAAATAGACCAAAGAAAAAGTAAAAAAAATTGTCAAATTGGTTTGTTAAGCTGCATTATTCACACTATATGCTCTAGCATGCAACTAGACTATTGACCTCCTCGTTTCTATTGTCTAACAATTGTTGCAATCACATCCATTAAAGGAATTATAAACCATAAAAATATATTACAAATTAATATGAAATTCTTATCAATTATCTTGGAATAGAATGATAGTTATTAGTAATTTTTGTAAAATAAAATGATAGAGGATAGAACAATATTGAAATATATACTAAATTTGCATTAAAATAAATTCTTAATTTAAACAATTCATGATTAGATGTTAAAAGTAATAATGATGTAAAATATAAGAGGAAGGAATATAAATACTAATTATTTAAACAATTTTAAGTCAAAATTGGAATAATAAAGTTGATATGTTATTATGACTATCAATAAGAATTTCAAAATCATAATTTGGTCTACGACATGTTACTAAATTACTTGAAGTTTGCAATTGGAATGGTCTTATCATCAAATAGAGTTCAATTAAAGGTATGAGTAATAGTAATCTAAATTTTATTAAAAAAAATAAAAATTGGTTGGACAATTACTACATGTAGAAAAATATACTCTTTCTCAATTACTTCATTAAATAAGAGTAATCAAATCATCTATCTATTAAAAATAAATTTTAGTAGATTAAAAAAGAATCATTACGAATCAAATTATTTTTATGATGGCTTGAAATTAATTATCAAATCATTTATACTATTATATAAAAGAGAATGAAAGGTTTAATGTCCATTTTTTGGTTTTTATAAAAGCACATGATAACTTATTTTATAAAAAAAAAAAGAGTGGGCAACTATGTCATTATGCAATTAAATTACTTAGAAATTAAATATTAGTTTCTTTAACAATTACGAAACTTTTGATTACAATTAAATTTCATCTCTCATCTTTATTCTTATTTATTGGTTATAATCTTTCCTTTTATCAATCTTATTAGTTTTTAATTATATTATCTCTTTATTTCCCTTGTTCTCTTTACACCAATGTCCACTTTGTAGATTTTTATAAAAGCACATGATAACTTATTTTATCCCAAAAAAATAGAGTGGGTAACTATGTAATTATGCAATCAAATTATCTAGGAATTAAATGTTAGTTTCTTTGGCAATTACAAAAAATTTAGTTACAATTAAAATTCTATCTTTCATTTTTATCCTTATTTATTAGTTACAATCCTCTTTCTATTAACCTTATCGATTTTCTATCACTCTGTTTGCACTAATAGGTTACATAAGTCATTCTAAAGTTTTTTTCTTTTATTTCCCAACAAAAGGAGCTATTCTATGAGTAGGTAGATCTATTTTCAAAAATTAGAATTTTAAGAAGTGATATGTTTTAGATTTTGATTTTTTTCTTTCAAACTTCATCCTTGTTTTTATTTTTAATAATAGTATAAGTAAATAAACTACTAGATGCATATATATACAAAGACTATAGATTGAACCTTGAATGTATTGAAAGGCACAAAACTTTCAAAAGAGGTTGAATGCTATTTGAGCCAAGGTTTTGTCATTCTACTTATACAAAAATTTTACTTATTACTAATATAGAAAATGTAATAATTTTATTTTTTGCATCATTTTTTGCCTCAAAATTTACATAATTTTATTTGAATAATTGAATTTTCATTTTGCATTTATTATGAATTAAATTACTTTTTATTTTTTATTTTCTTTCTTTATTATTTGTGACCCTAATATTTCATTCAAAACATTCATGAATATTTTTTTATTTAGTTTATAGTATTTTCCAATTGAATAAATTTTTTTGTAAATTCCAAAAAAACTACAAAATTATTTAAGTTAAAGATTTATATTCATTTGTATAAAATATAAATATTCAATCTTTTATTAAGTCCATTCTTTCTCATTAAATATCAGAATGATAAATTTACCAAAAAAAAATATCACAATGATAAATGGAAAGCTAAATATATCTATTTCTTTAACATTAAATTAATAAACATATATCTATTTCTTTAACATTAATAAATGGAAAGTCAAATATATCTATTTCTTTAACATTAAATTTGATAATTATTAACTTACTAAAAAGTAATTAGTAATTTGAAAAATTAATAAACATCAATGAAGGTAATTAATCATATTTTTATTTAGTTTATAGAATTTTTTAATTTAATAAATTTCTCTAAATTTCAAAAAATTTATAAAATTATTTAAATTTGAAATTTATATTCTTTTGTATGAAATATAAATATTCAATTCTTTAATAAAATCCATTTTCCTAAAATAAAAGTATTATAACAAAAAGTTAAACATATTAAGCAATAATTAAATTTGATTCTTGTTATCCCTTTTAATATTAAATTTAATAATTAAATTTTATAATAATTACTTATCATATTTATTGTTTCTAATTGAATATCACATCAATAAACGAAAAATTGTTTACCAAAAAAAATGTTAAATGAAAAGTCAAATATAACTATTTCTTAAATATTAAATTTAAGTATTAAATTATTAATTTCTTAAACAGTAATTAATAATTTAAAAATAAACGGACATCATTAAAGACATTTAATGGACATCATCTCTCAAAGTATTAATTTAAGTTAAATGAATAGTAAAATTACTAAATAATGAATTTTAATCAGACAAATGAATTCTCATTAATAATAAAATTAGATAACAATAACATCTCTCAAAGTAACATGTTACTAAATAATATATTGGACATTTGGCCTATATTAACATGTTACTTTGAGAAAAATTAATAATATATTGGATAGTAACATTTATACTATTTGGCCTGTAAATAGTAATCTATTATTCTTTAATAATTTGGTTATTAGTGTGACTTGATTTGTCCATTTATTTTGAATTTTTTATTTATGTTATTATCTAAAGATCAAACAACAACATGTTATTGTTTGGTTTGCAAATAATAACATATTGTTCTTTAATAGTTTTATTGTTAATGAGAATATATTTATCTAATTATTTTAAGTTTTTAATTGATATTATTGTTTGGAGACCAAATAGCAATATGCTATTCTTTAGTAATTTAATTGTTAATAAGACTTACTTTACCCATTTATTTTAGATTTTTAATTGATGTTACTATCTAGATACCAAATAATAACATATTACTATTTGTAAACAGTAATATATTATCCTTTGACATTTTTATTATTAATAATACTTTATTTTTCTATTTATTAAGTTTTTATTGATGTTACTGTTTAACCTACAAATAGTAATATAATTATAAAATTCAAACAATACCATAGTTTATGATTGGAAAAATTACTAGCAAATAGATCCTTAAAAGTCACAAATAATATTTGAACTAAGTCATCATAATCTATACCATTGTTAATCTTTAATTCCATAATTTTATCCTTACACTTACATGCAAGCAACATATACTATTCCATTCATAAAAAATCGCAATTACCTAATAACAATAGAATCGAAAAAAATAGGCAATCAACAAATGTAATAATGATAAGAAAATAGAGAAGATCAATTAACTATAAACACCAAATAAGGATTGAGATCCAAAATAGACACACAAAGCATTAAAATTGGACGAGAAACAATAGAATCTTGCATGAAAAAGATAAAAATGAAAAATAATTAAAAAAGGTATTTTGAGGATATAATAGTAATAATTTATAAAATTGGAACCTCTTTAAAATAAAAATCAGCATTAACACCTCTTTGAAAGGAAGTTCAAAAAATGGTACCACAATACAATTTATACTTTTTATAATGTTTTTATAGATATATTGCTTCACCTTCTCATACTTTTTTTTATTTTTTGCTTTTTTTTAAATTAATTATATCTTCAAAGTGTAATAAGAGAATCAAAATGCGAGTATGTCATATATAGTACAAATAAAAATCTATCCTTAGCTAACAACATAAAAATAATGTTTTTAAATAAATATGTAACATTTTGATTTTTATGTTTATTTTTTAAATTCATTCTTTATTCATTACATTAATGCCTTTCTAAATAAAAAAATTAATTTATAAAACTTATTTTTATAATTTAATATAAATTTATATATTTAAAAATTATTTATTTTGAATAAATTTTTATAAAGATAACTTCAATTTTAACACTACAAAAATAAACAAAATAAACAAATTTGTAATTGTACAACACACACCGACCAAAATATACACCTATGGTGACACAACACACATAGGATCTATATTTTAGGATCCATGCAAGTATTGCACTAGCTCTTTCCAACACCTAGAAGGTATATCTTGTTCAAGTTCACTATTTTGAATAATTTTAAAAATTAGTATTAAATATTATTAATGTTAATGATATATGAAGTTTAATATTTAGAATATTTTCATTTTTATCAAAATATCAATTTTGAACTAAATGATCTTTATTTTAAATATATAGATATTCAAATATTTATTCAACTATATTTGGTATTAAAACACTTTTGAGAATTAGAATATTGAGAAATAATTATTTATACTTCTAAAGATAAATAACATTAAGATTTTAAAAGGAAACTAAAAATATAATTCAAAAATTTTATTTGTATAAATTTGTTTTGAAATGGTGACAATAAATACAAGATAATGATGAAAAAATAATATTAATAAAAATAATAAGATATATAACATAAATAATTTGATGAATAAAGGTATGTGTTAGATTAAACTTATATATAAAGGTTATGAGTTATCCATTTTTACTGCAATTTAAATCAATCATCATAGCGTGTCTATTTATCACTCTTAATTTAGAGACTAAAATTGTGATTAAACCTAAAAAAATATGAAATATGAACTGTCCTGTGCATCTCACTAGACATAATATTATTTAAACATAATACCTCATTTATATATAGTTTTAATGTTAAATTAATCCAATGGCTATAATTAGATAATGAAAAAACTTGATATTGAAGGAACAAGTATTGTGTCATATAAAAAAATGATTTCAATGATTTAGATTATTTTTTTCAAGAAATTGAAAACACAAAACATTATTAGTAAATATTAACTACAAACATTGTTTACCTAAGAATGGATTATAATTAATAATATTTAAATTTTTTGATTTTTTTAAAATAAAGACATTTGAACACACACGAAAGAATGTGCAAAAAGGCTAGTAAATTACTATGTTGATTATTTTAACTTTCTGAAAGCACTATACTCATTATGTTATCTAGAGTTGAAAATAAATCAAGCTAACTTATAAATCACTTGTGATTTGACTTGAAAATAGGTTTGATGATTGGATCCATGAACCAAATGAGTTAAACATGAACCTAAAAGATTAGCTCAATTGCTAAATGAACTAACTTGATTTATAATTAGCTCAATTCGCTTGGTTCATGAATTGACTTGATAAATTAATTATCTATATAGATATACAAATATATCTTGATGCTATTTATGAAATAAATTATGATATTAATTATGATATTATATATTATGAAATATATTTAAGTGAATTTAAATATCAATTTTTTAAATAATTTTAAACTAAATGAACCATGAATACAAGTTAACTTGGTTTATTTTTATTCAAATTTTCTTACTTAAATTTTAGTTCATTTGATTAGATTAAGTAAGTTATCGAATTTAGTCAATGGTTCATGAATTTAATTCAAGTAGAATTCAAACTAAAAATTTTGATTAATTAGAGTACAAGTTAAGTTTCAAGTTGAGTTAAATTCACTAGAGCTATATCCACCCCTGTATTCATAAGTTTTCAACATGAATCATTGATATATATGTGATGTTTTGGATATTAAATAAACATATTGTTCAATACCAAATAACAATTTAGAAAAAAACTATGCATAATATGTTATGATTTGTTAAATATGGTTAAATTGTTAACCTAAAAAAATATTTAATTATATCATCAAATTTAGTGAAGCATATATTTAAAAAAAATTAAAGGTCAATTATGCATTAATAAAAATATCCAATTATCAACAACAAATGAATTTAGCAAATCTTTCTAAATAAAATTAAGATGCTTTTTAATAGTGTAATTAATAATTAATAAAAATATTAAATAATATAAATAGTACAAAAGACTAGGAATCCAATTTTAAATGAATCAAATTGAATCGAACTTTCATATGCTTAAATCTGAACTCATAAAAAATTAACAAACTCGAATTTGATTCAAATATTATTAAACTTGAATAATTGAAACTCGAGTTTGAACATGACTCATACAAGAAACTAAATAAATTTATACAAACTTATTCTAGTAATATATTATTAGATTGAAATTTTTCAAAGAATTTAAAATATTCAAATTTAAGTTTGAACTTCTAATAAATATGGATCTAAACAAGTTTAGATTATCTTATTTGAATAATTTGTTATTTTATGTAAATTTGAACATATAAAATCTCATTATTCACAAATAAATCATACTCATTTACTTGTCAATAAAATTTTTTTTATGGTCATCAAGTCTATAAAAAAAATATATACAATAATTACATAATACTAACAATTACAAATATATACTAGAAAGCTAATTACTTCAACCAAAATATCATACTTCTTCATATAATATCAACAATTACAAATGTGATTGAATTTTTTTATCTATAATATTATTTATGTATAATATAAAAATAAAAATATTTTTTATTATTAGATTCGTTTAGACACATAAATAGTTTGAACTGAATGATATAAAGTTCAAATTCTCTTGTATATTGATAGAGCTCAACACATTTAGATTTGACTCACTTAAAGCCAAACTTGAATTAAACTATTAATCCTAAACTACTCACAAATAGTTTAACTCATGTGAAAGAGAATATTGAAAACAAATGATGAACATATTCCTTTGATTCATATGTAATCTATGGATTAATTTGGAAGACTAGTATAGATATGCAAGAATATACCATTTTTATCAAGAAAAGCTCTCCAATGAATCCCTCTTTAACTTTTATACTACAAACAAAGGATTATAATCAACATATCACAAATTATCGATATTTATTACCAATCTGAGTTGAACCACAATTGAATTTCAATCTATAGTGCCATAATATTAAATTAAAGATGAATATTAGAATTGGAAAATGATTAAAATGTTAGAAAATTTTTTAATGTGGGCTTTTGTAATTTTTTTATTTATGAAAAATAGATTGAATTAAGAAAATTGATAAATCCCAAGTTTATTATTTGATCCATTCAGTTGGGCTTAGATTTATCTCAATTTAAATATATATATATATATATAAGTGTGGTATAGAAAGGTATAAGGCTAGATAAATAAAGTGATAAAGTAGGCTCTTTAATGGAAGAGTCCAAAAATAAATTATAATGGGTCAAGTCCCTTTTCCTATCGAAATACCTTAGTTTAAAATAACTAAAGGGTATAGTTTATTCCATTGGTAACCACCATTTAGAATGATTAGACAAGGGAGGGAAAGCACCTAGTCATATTTGGAGTCCTTTTGGACAAAAAAAAGAATTCTTCAAGATTCAATTATAGCTTCTAACACTGGTATGCTTTCTAATCTATACTATATAATCATATTCAACTAAGTTTCATGTGATTGTATTTTAGTTCCTAATTTAGCATTTAAAGATAATTAATGTCTGGTATTAGAGTTTGATTGAATTAGGGCTAAAATCATTCTTATGAAACATAACAATTGATAATTTATGAGTATATGTATGATATATGTCAATAAAAAATTTTGTTTGGATTGATTTAAAAAAATTGTTTCAAATATGTTGTCAACACATTAATGAATGTTAAGTTTTTTTTTTTATTACCACAAGCAAAGTATAGAATTGATTAAGATGATAAAAGCCTAAACCATGTTTTAGAAATCGAAAGCAACATGTTGTTCATCTTTTATATATAAATATAATATATACGGTGATTTTTCCTTACCGTGTAGAATTTCCAAGTTTTACCAATTTGTTTGTCTTTTTTATGGTTCATTTTTTATATATAAATATAATATATATGGTGGTTTTGCCTTACTGTGTAGAATTTTTAGGTTTTACCAATATTTTTATTATTTTATATGAATAAAATATTATATTGATGTATTTTATTATACTTATGGTTATTTGATGATATATAAATTTATATATTAATGCTATTACTCTTGAATTTACTTATTTTGGCTATGTTAAGGATTATCAACATCATGTATTATCATTGAATTAAGCTAATAATGATAAAATTAATGGCTCAATATTTTATCATGGGCACTTTGGTTATCTAAAACAAAAGATTTTATGGTTAATTGTCTTAATGGAAATTTTATGAACCAAATGGATAGGACTACCAAAGTAGACTATTTGTTGAAATTCATAAATTCTCCATAAGGATTTTGAGATGTTTTATTTGCTTCTTTGAATTAATATGGATATTTCTTACCTAAAGGAGGTTCTTATTTGTATTAATTTGAGAAGTGTGAGTACTTAGTAAGGATAATAATTTGATCTTGTAAGGATATATCCACCAAAAGGGGATATTCTTTGTAGGGTCTTTTTAACTAAAGTACTTAAGGAAGCTCATATAGTATTATTTATTTTGCCTAAAGGTAACAAATAATGATACGACTTAGGTTCCTTTAAAAAAGGGAAAGTTATGTGTGTGTGTGTGTGTGTGTATATATATATACTTTAATATTTTATATTGCCTATGTATATTAAATTATGTTGTATTTTGATCTATAGTCAATCAGATTATAGTAAATAACTAAATGTGTTCTATTAAAACCTTAGTTGGAAATAATTACAAAAATTAGAAGAGTGGTGTGGAATTAGCCTTAGCTGATTTAGACTTGGCCTTAAAAGAAGATGAGCCTTTGTAACTAATAAAAAAGAGTACTGTTGAACAAAAAGCCCGCTTTAAAAATGGGAAAGAGTAAATAGGCTAAGCATTATGGTGATGAAGAAGTCAATCTCTCCAAACTTTAAAGTGAGTATATAAAATAAAAATAATGCTAAGAAGTTCTTTGAAGCTATAAGATAGCGATTCTAAAGTTTGAAAAGGCTAAAGTTAGGGAATTGATGCAAAATTTGACAAATATGAGATATGATGGGGTCTTTAGGATTAGGTCACACATTTTAAATATGTAGGACATTGCCAATCACCTAAACAATAAAAAATTCTCTATTTTTGAATCCTTCCTTATTCACCAAGCCCTAAATTCTCTACCTTCCCAATTTAGGTAGCTTAAATCCATACTCATCTCTATTTGTGTTCAAGAGGAGGAAAAAATTAAAAAGGAGCAAGTTGAATTAGTGAATTTGGTGCAATACTTAAAATCTGATAGTGATGTTCGTGACCATAGTCATTGTTAAAAGAAAATATGGTTTAACAACAAAAAAGTTTTAATTTTCAAAGAAAAATAGGTCCCATAATCTTAGAGGTCCTAAGACTAAGGTTAAGAAAGATCATTCTTATTAGTGGTGTAAGGTTGAAGGTCACAGGAAAAAGGAATTTCCCAAGTATAAGACTTAGCTAGAGAAGAAAAATAAGTAAGGTAAAGGTAATGTCTTAACTTTTGTTTATTTTAAAACTTCTTTAGTTGATGTACCACTAAATTTTTTGTGGTTAGATAATTGAAGTCCTATTCACATTGCTAATTCTTTACATGGGTTCATAACCAAGTGCAAACCAAATGATGGGGAAGTCAATCTACATGCAGGAAATGGAGCCGAAGTAAATGTTAAGTTTATTGGGACATTTGTTTTAAACTTTAAATCCAGTTCCAGTCTTATTTTAAAAAACACAATTTTTGTATTGTCTATGAAATGAAGTTTAGTTTCTGTTTCTTTACTTGATGAACTTGGATATCACTTTCATTTTGGAAATAAAAAAGTTGAACTTTCTTTGAATTCAAATTTTATTGATGAATGCTTGTTAAGAGATGGTTCATATCAATTGAATTTATCTTGTGACACCATTGCTTTGAATGTTGAAATTGTTGGAACTAAAAGAAATTTAACAAAAGAAAAATATTTTTCTTTATGGCATAAACATTTGGCTCATATTTATAATGAAAGAATTAATTGATTAGTTAGAAATCAAAACTTTCCCTAACTAATTCCTGATAGTTCTAAGAATTGTATAAATTGTATTAAAGGCAAATTAAGAGAAAATAGAAAGCTAACTAATGCTACCCATAGTGATGGTTTTTTAGAGTTAATTCACACAAACATTAATGGACCCTATCCTAATACACTTTGTGGTAAAAGTTACCTTGTAATCTTCATAGATGACTTTTCTAAATATAGGTATATGTACCTCATTAATTATAAGTTTGAAGCTCTTGATAAATTCAATAGCTTTAAACTAAAGGTTGAGAAACAATTAGGAAGAATCATTAAAGTTGTTAGGTTTGATAAAAGTGGTGAATATTATGGAAAGCATGAGGACTTGGGATAAGAAATGGGGCTTTTTGCATAATTCTTACAAATTTATGGTATAAAAGCCTAATATTAGCAGAATAAAGTAGCTAAGTGCCAAAATTATACTCTAATAAATATGGTGAGAAGCATAATGAGTGAAAGTAATTTGCCTAAATTTCTTTAAAGAAAAGCCCTTAAAATAGTCATGTATATCTTTAATAAAGTACCTAACAAATATATCCCTAAAACTCCTTTTGAACTTTGGACCAATAGAAATACTAGCCTAAACTATTTGAGAGTTTAGGGATGTCCTGTAGAAATAAGGATTTAAATCCTCATGAGGAGAAGCTTAATCCTAGAATTGTATCTAGATTCTTCATTGGTTACCTAGTAGCCTTTAAAGGCTATAGGTTTTACTATCTTAAACATGGTACATGAATTATGGAGTCTATAAATGCTAAGTTTCTTCAGGATGATTGTGAAAAGTGTGATTGCCCATAAGTTGAATCTATGAACATAGAGACTCATTCAAATCCCATTATTTTGACCATAGATCAAGAGAAACATATATATTTACCTTTATATGGTGGCGAACCTGAAGAAAAGAATCCTATTCCTACTTTTAATGTTTCTCAAAGTGTTACTGAGATTATAGAAGCACAACCTATTGAAGAGATACCCCTTAGAAGATCTCAAAGGCAAAGAAAATTTGCCTTGTTAGATAATTATATTGTTTATTAAGGTAAGGTGGATTATGATATTAGAGAGATTGTGGATCCAATTGCTTTTAATGATACTCTTTATAATCCATAGTTTAATAAGTGAAAAATTGCTATGGAGGAAGAATTATTATCATGTCCAACAATGGTGTTTATGAAGTGGTGGAATTACTAAAAAAACTTTAAACCCATTAGTTACAAATTGGTTTTTAAGACAAAAAGAGATGCAAAAAAAAGATTGAAAGATTTAAGGCAAGATTAATTTGCAAAAAGGTATACATAAAGAGAAGGAATATATTTTAATGAAAATTTTCACCCATTTCATCTAAAGATTCCTTTAGAATTATTATGCCTTTGATAACTCATTTTGATCTAAAGTTGCACTAGATGGATGTCAAGACTACTTTTCTAAATGGAGACCCCTATAAGGAAGTGTATATGCAGTAAATAAAAGGTTTTATGATGACCAGAAAAGAGCATTTGGTTTGTAAACTTAAAAAGTCAACTTAGGATTTGAAGCAAGTTTCACGTCCATGGTATTTAAAGTTTCATAAGGCTATCATTTCCTTGAGTTTTGAGGAAAATACTATGGATTATTGCATATATTTTAAGGTTGGTAGGAGCAAATTCATCTTCTTTGTATTGTATATAGATGAGATTTTGCTTGCTAGTAATCACTTAAGCATGATTATAGAAGTGAAAAGGATGCTTTCCAAAACTTTTAACATGAAAGACATAGAAGAGGCAAATTTTGTTTTGGGAATAAAGTAAAAAGCTTTTGGAACTTTCTTAAAATGCTTATATTGATCATGTTTTGGAGCATTTTGGGATGAAAGATTGTAAACCAAGGTTGGCTTCTATCATTAAAAGATATAAGTTTAGTAAAGATCAGTTTCCTAAGAATGACATTGAGAGAGAATTTATGAAAAAAATTCATTATAAAAGTGTTGTAAACAGTTTAATGTACTTAACAATATGCATTAAACTAAATATAACTTTTGTAGCTAGTGTTCTTAGGAGATATTTGGCTAATCCTAGCTATGATCATTAGGTTGCAGTAAAGAAAGTTTTGAGGTAATTGTGCAAAATTAAAGATTACATGATTATGCACAAGCATGTGGATGATTTAGAGGTAGTAGGATTTACAGATGCTGATCTAGCTAAATGCATAGATGATAGAAAATACACTACTTGTTTTATCTTTATGCTTGCTAGAAGCACAATATCTTAGAAAACTTCTAAGCAATCTTTGATGGCTACTTCTGCAATAGAAGCTAAAATTTTTGCTTGTTTTGAGACTAGGGCTCATGCTAAATGGCTAAGAAAATTTATTTTTAGGCTTAGGATAGTAAATTCTATCTCAAATCTTTTAAGGATTTTCTTTGATAACTCTTTTACTATTTCATATGCTAAAAGTACTAAAAACACTAGGGGAGCAAAATAAATTAAAATAAAGTATTTTAAGCTTAAAGTTTAGGTAGATAATGGGAATCTTGAAATAATTTATATATCTAGATATAATATGTTAGCTAATCCACTAACCAAAGGACTTAGACCTATTAATTTTAATAGGCATGTTTTGAAAATAAGTATCTTGTCTTTTTTTGATATATTAGGTTAATGGAAGTATGTGATATATTTTGCATTGACATTTTCCAATTGTTATATTTATTTTCATGTGTTATACTAACATTATAGTTGTCTCAATGATTGAATTTATCCATGTTATGTTATTGAATATTTCTTATAATTTATTTTAAGCTTATATTGTTCTTTAAAAATCTTGTGATGGAAGGGGATTTTATCCCATAAGTTTCTAAAAGGTTCTTCAGAAGTGTAAAGGAAATTATATTCCATATAGGGTCTATAAGGTTAAAATGAAACCTAATATGGTTTTGGCTTCTTGGAAGCATAAAGGAGAATATTTCCTATAAAAGGTTTCTATGAAACTGTAAAGAGGATTAAATGTAATCTTAACACATCTTTACTATTTTAATTTTGGATCAGTTATGTCAATCCATACTACACTTTACCACACTTTAGAATCTATGTTGATGTAGTATTAGTACTTGTGATGTAGGAGGTCATATATTGATTAATAACATAGTTTCCACTATAATTCGATGCTATTATTTACATTGGATCGGGTTTTATGTTGAGATGTTAGTGATCACTACAATTGTATTCAATATGAAAGTAATTTTCTAAAATAAAATTTTAAAATATAAAACCAATTGGCATTGTCCAAGTAGGAGAAAATGTTAGAAATTTTTTTAATATGGCCTTTTGCTAATTTTTTTTTTATTTATGAAAAAAATTGAATTAAAGAAACCAATAAAGCTCAAGTTTATTATTTGATCCATACAATTATACCTAGGTTTATCTCAATTTAAATATACATAAATGTAGTATGAAAAGGTGTGAGGCCGAATAAATAAAGTGATAAAGTAGGATCCTTAATAGGAGGGTTCAAAAATAGATTATAGTGGGTTAGGCCTCATTTCCTATCCAAATACCTTAGTTTAAAATAACTAAAAGGTATGGTTTGTCCCATGGTAACCATAATTTAGAATGATTAAACAAAGGAAAGGAAGTGCCTAGTCATATCTGGAGTTCTCTTAAAGAGAAATAAGGATTCTTCAAGATTCAATCATAGCTTCCAACATTGGTATGCTTTCTAATCTATGCTATATAATCATATTCAATTATGTTTCATGTGATTATATTTTAATTCCTAATTTAGGATTTAAAGATAATTAACATAAAAGGCATTGATATGGTCTTGTATGAATAAAAAACATTGAATATCTATTCTTGTTCTATCATTGACTATAAGTTCAAATTGAAAAGAAATTCTAGAGAATGTTTGTTGTCTTGAACATGAAATTATGATCTAGATGCAATTGATATCTCAGTCTTTAGATTTGCAATGATTCATTGGAAGACTAATTTCTCATTTCATATAGAGAAATTTTTGAAAAAAAAAAGAATAAAAATAGTCAATTATTAAGAAATCTCTTTATCTTGTAAAAATTACATCTTTTTTTCTAAAATATAATATAAAAGAAAATAAAATGTCAATAAAAAATAAAAAATTAAATAAAGGATTATTTTTAGGGCAAAAATTAGGAAAGATAATGAAAGCATTGACATAAACATCTTCAACCCTAAAATTCAATCATTTGAATAAAAAATAAAAATAATAAATAATAAAGGTTATGATTTGGACTAAAAAAAAAATTAAGAAGCTAGCTCGAGTATGGAAAATGCACACTGTATAAAAATATAGTATAGATATCTCCTAATTATATATTAGTCATAACTTGTATTAGGCTCACTATTAATGTAATTTTCTCTCTTGCTAGAGTTTACATCACTCGCCAATATATAAGCTAAAGCTTTCTCTCCTTGAGTGATGCACACCACTCTCCTTTACTGCATTTATATTTTCTTTTTAAAGAAATTTTGCTAATCTCATTTTTATTTTGGAGGAATCTCCTAACCATATTTTAGCTGTGACATTGTATCAAGCTCACTATTGATGTAATTTTCTTTTCCTATTAAAGTGCACATCATTTTCCAATATATAAGCAAAGCTTTTTCTCTTTGAGTGGTGCAACATTTAGAGTGTGCATTGAATATTGATGGTGCATTATTTGGTCTTCCCACCTAAACAAGGCTTTCCTTCCTTTCTTTTTTTTTTTACTATTGATGGTGTGTTTTCTTTTTTTTTTTTTACTATTGATGGTGTGTTGAATATGTATCCCATGCATCTGTATTTACAACCCTAAAACATACATAGAGGATATAGGTAATGGGCAGCATATATCATCAAAAACAAGATTAAGCCATTGCATCTATTATTTTCACAAGAGTTAACAACAATAACTTTCTCCATCATTTATCACCCTACAATCTAAAGATACCATTTTTCGTATATGTCTAATAACACATTTGTAGCATGATTTTATTTAACTATCTAAAAATTTTGTGATCTTTATATCATTGTATATCCTAAATCTTCATATAATGATTCAATTAAGTTTAATAATGTTGATGGTTATTTATTGATAAACAAAGGTAATAGCCTAAATCTTCATATAATGATCCAATTAAGTTTAATAATGTTGATGGTTATTTATTGATAAACAAAGGTAATTGCCTGATCAATAAACTAATGTGAAATACCCTTAATTTGATTACATTTTTATTTAGACTACTAAATATATTAAATTTATTTTTAATTTTATTTTCATTTGATTTTCATATATTGTAAATCTTGAGAAGCACTTAATTTAATGGCATTTTCAATTAACTATTCCTACATTAGATCAATATGCAATCTCGTTTGTTATGGCCTTGAAGGAAAGACAGAGAATGCAGTTTTGGACTAGGAAAGGAGCACATTATAGATAAGTACATGGGTTTGTACGACAAATTAGTTTGTTTATATAATAACCTTTGTATTTATTACAAGATTACATACTCATTTAGTTGATGAAAATCCTCTGTTATCTAGGTGTTTAATTTGATTATTTTATTAGTTTAGTAAATGTTAATGTTTTCATACTCTACCATCTAAGTGTTTAATTTGATTATTTTAGTAAATGGTGGCATTTTTATGGTACTTTATTGTATGTTAAAAGTAATTATACTATTTATGATGTTAATCAATAAGATTTTTCATTTTCATATTATATTGATAAAGAAAAAACATATCAAGCATACGTCTTCAAACAAATGGTAACATTTTTGTTCAAAACATACAGCATTATTAATACTAGGACTGTGTACGTAATTCCCTAAATAAAGGACAGACAAGGGAATAAAACTGCGAAAACAAGAAAGTTTTATATGTTACAGCAAGGGTATTGATAGGATACAATTGATTTGCTAATGTAGTGTTGACACAAAAGATGGACATTTAATTTAAAGTCGTTGCTTCTATAGTGTATCCCTTTTTTCTATTATTGCTTCAATTTGTTGAATTTCAATACATATTATTGTGAATTTAAAATATGTGTTCGTCAAATTAATTCTTTTATATTTATAAAATAATTATATTACTACTTATATAAAAATTACACCTGTGCAGGGATTAAAAACTAGGAGATAAAGATTCAACGCATTACATTAAGCCATTAACTATTTGACACTTGTTTTATAAATTAATTAATCTTTTAAAAATACTCACTAATAACACACGGGTGTTATTAGAATTGAAAAAATATTTAAAATGGTCCAATGCAACAAATTGAATTTACATAGGAAAATTTTCATATTTGTGAAGTACGGAAGCTTTGAATACCACAAACATGTAAAAAGGAGTGGATGGGGAATGAGATTAGTTTTTCGTAGTAGGGTGTAAATAATATTAATTAGTCGAGACTTCTAATTGAAACCTTACTATTGGGATTTCTTTTCGATCTTACATGTTGTCTTGCGTGGATTATGTTTGGAGTGCTTAACTGATTGATAGTCAAACTACATCAAAATTTATGCAGGTTCATATTTTTAACGGGTTCATTTTAAGTGATTCAATTCACTTATAAAATTTGTCGGATTGGATTGGGGGTTGGTTCAATTTTTTTAGAAAAATTATTTTTATATTTTATTATTATTTTTTAATTTTATGCTTATTATTTCAATTTTATGTGTTTTAATTTTATTTTTGTATTTTTATATTTATTTTTACGCCCATTCATTTTATTTTTGCTATATTTTAAGTAATTGAATTTAGTTTTTGAACAATTAAATTATATTGAATTGTGATGTAAAAATAGTTAATAGATTACCTTTTCTTAATATAGATACTATTTAAACTATTAATATAAAAAATTTTAAAATAAATTATTTGAATTCATTTAGAATCACAAATCAACTCAACCCATTTTTGCCCCATGAAGTATTTAAACTCTTTTTTCATAGACCCAATTTTTTCTAATTCACTTCATACAAGGTTCGTAAACGGATTCATTTGACCTGCAGAACACAAGCGCATTAAATACTTCTGGACCATTTGACTTGATTGAGTAAAAATTGAGACTTTGGAGTCATTTAGGGTTGTTGTTTGTTTTTACTTTTTTATTTTTAAAAGCTATTTTTTAGAATTATTTTTAAATTTAAAAAATAAAAAATAGAAGATATTTAAATAAGTAAATAAAAATATTTTATTTAATTACAAAATTAATATAAAAAATAAGAGAATATAAAAAAACTTGCTTCCTTTTTTCATTTTTAAATTATATATTTGAAATTACAATTTTAAAAATAGATTATAAAAATAAAATAATTTATCAAATAGAAATTACTGTTTTTGGAAATAAAAAATAGAATACTATTTCTAAAAATAGTAAATAAACATTGTCCTTAAATTTGGAGTAAGAAATTTTCCGGCTCCAACCAAAAAAATAAAAATAAAAAGACGGATTCAAAAGAGGAAAGAACTTCGTATTTGGGAAATTTGAAATATTTTAATATCTTATTTGGGAAAATATGTAAATATTTCATTTAATTTTGAAATTGTTAAATTTTATTCCTTAATTTTCTTTTGAAAATTTTAAAATTATCCATTTAAACTTTATTAAACTTGGAAGTAACATCTATTGTCAATATAATTAACTATTTTATTAGATTACATCATTTTTAATGGACTTTTGAAATAAGAATCATAATATTACAATATATTATTTTATTTTATCATTTTTTTATGTAATTTTATAACTCATTTTTATTATTTAATTAAAATTATATATAAATTAATTTCTATTAATTATATAACATAGAAATTATTACAAAAAATTAGTAAGATATAATCAAAACATTATAATATTATAATTTTTATTTGAATAATTTATTAAAAATATGTAATTTGAAAAAAATAATAAATTAAGTTGATAATGATTTCGCAAAAATGATTGGGTTGATAATGAATTTTGATTTTAAGTTTTTTACAATTTAAGCAAATGATTCTTTAAGTTTCAAACGTTAAAGGAAGTAAAATTCAATCACCCATCCAACTTCAAAGTTATTTTACATTGTTATCATTCTAATTATTATATTTTTATTTTCATCTAATAAGAAATTTTTAATTATAATTTTTAATTTATATTCAATATATATAATAGAATTTATATATGTACAATAGAATTAACAATTAATTTTTATTAAATAAAAATATGAGCATACATTATGATGATAGTATATAAATATTTTTTATAAGATGTATATATATATTTTTTAAATTTATATTTATTTATGCATTTTTTAATAGAAGGAAGAATAAATTATATTGATCTTTCTAAAAATTTGATTCAATTAATTTAATATTTTTTATTTTTTAGAATTATACATTTTCCATCACGATTCAAACTTAATCATAATTAGCATAAATTCCACTATCCGGTTTCTACCACTCTTAATGCTAATTATATTAATTCTGCTCAATAAAAATTTCTCTATTTCTGCAGTGATTCAAATTATTTTAAATTTTTGCCAAAAAAAGAAGAAAATTTCTCCTGTTATAAGGTACTTCTCGAGGGTTGCAAATTTAAAATATAAAATCTATGAATTCTATAAATTTGACAACAACACGAAATATTCTTAAGAATATACAACCTCATATTATTAATTACGTAGATAAAACTAATCTCTTAATCCAATTGTTAACTTTTCTAATAAGTGATCTTTGATTCTTTATAGATATAGCAAAAATCTAATGCGCTCTTTTTGACTTGAAAACATTAAAAATAAAAAGAATAAGTTACAAGAGCTCAATGAATATATACCTATTGCAGCCATACTTAAAATTAATTATATAAAACAATCAAATGTTAATTAAGTATTAAAATGAGATACAATTGCAAACTCAATTCTTGGATTCCATTGCACATGATATCAATTCTCTAATTGATGTATATACTCATTTCATATCATAATCCATAACCTCATTTGCACAATTTACATAATACAATTACAACTTTACATACAACTCATTCTAGGTAATCATCTAGTTTCTAAGTAGCTATTGGTGGTTCCATTACAACCAAATTATCACAATCACAACAAACGGAAGTATTCAAATAACTGGATACCAATTTCACAATACAATTCATAAAAATTTATTAATAAAATATATACATCCATCTTTTAACTTCCAAATTAACCTTATACTCTCCACAAATTTTTTATCTTTGTTTCTCTTAAGTATATCTTATACCCTTTCCAAGCATATCATTAGCAATTTTCTATCTATCATTCACAACATCGCCTCTATCACATTTTTCATCTTAAGTATCACTCATGGTATAATCCATAATATGATTTATATATTAGATCTCAAACTCAACACATCATAATTATAATTCAATTTTAATATGAAGCAAATAATTAATTCATCCTTACGAATCAATAATAAGATAAATAACAATATATGATAATGCTATCATGCTCGCTTCATAATTACAAATATTCATTTACATCATAATACGATTCACATTACATTTTCCAATGCGTTTTGAATATACACATAACAATATAAATCCATAACCAAACCACACTATACTTTTGTTACACAAATTCAAAGGATGACATACCAACATTTAAAAAAAAAAAGACCCTATTCGTATCAATTATGGATAAGGTGCTTAATCAAGTACTTTAGGAAGATAATCATCAATAACTAGTAATTTTGCTTATTTCTTAAATATAAGAACAACAAATATATTGTAGTTATAAACAAATGACTATAAGAGTTTGTAAACTTCTATACCACAACCATGAACATATATATATTAATGTGAAGAGAAGTAAAGAGTTTAATTTAGACATTAATTTGGGTGAGATATATATCAACCTAATAATGCTTATTTCAAGATATACAGAGCATCCTATTCTTATCTTTCTCTTTTTGTCCTACTAAATAATTTACGATGATAATTTACAAGTGTATTAATATTACTCATTTTCTTCCCAAATATTACAATTTATATCATGATATACTAACACTCTATACTATCAGTTAATTGAATTTTTTAATATTAGCTTTTAAAATTAAAATATATCATAATATAGATATTTTCAAATTAAGATCATACAAGTAAAAATATTGAAAATGATGCTATGAAAATGTTTTATTCATACCATTCTATTATCATATATCATCAATTTTTTATATTTTTAAGGTTATAACCTAAAATTGAAGATTTTCATAAATACAGGTTTTGCCTAATCAAGTATAAAAATGTCAAGATATTAAGATCTTAAACCCTAAGAAAACTTTAATCACATTGTTTTACAAAACATACTCTTATTTTTTTTATTATTTTTAACTCATTTTCAAGAAATTAGAATAATCATATATATCGAAGATTTTCCAAATCAAATTCAAAATATTGAAAATGTTAATTTTGATAATCTAAATATACTCTAAGTATTTTATTCTAATACTCTAGAATATTAAAATCTTATTTTATCAATTCTATATTAAGTAACTAAAATAAGATGATAAAATGAGTTTTTTTCCCTTTTGAATCAAGTATAAGACAATTAAAATATTAAAATTTTATACTATAAGAATGCTTTATTCATGTTATTTTATAAAACTCTATATTTAATTCCTAATATTTTTAATTATATTTCAACAAAATTACTAAATCACATTTCACACATTAAGAGAATTCTTGAATCATGCAATTTTCTAAGTTATTAGAGGGCATTATTTAATAAATACTCTAAGCATCATATTTTGGTATCCTAGTATAAAAATTAAATTTTATGAAAGCATTTTTAGGATTGTCAAACGACTTGATTAATGTGAAAACGAGTCGATCTAAGATAAATCAGATCCATAACGAATCAATTCGTATTATTAGCATTAAAAAATGAATTCAATTTTAAAAATTTAAATTTCTCAAAAAATTATCTATATTAAAAAATAAATTTAATTTTAAAAATTTATATTCACAAAAATAAATTATGGGTCAGTTCACATGTTGTAACTTGTTTAACAGCATTAAGCATCTTCGTATATTTCAAATATACATAAAAGGATTTTTCGAATCAACCTAAATCATTAAAAAATTAGGAAATTTCTGTATAGAAATACTTACAATCATTAAGGAAAGTCGACGGTGAGTCACCATTGTCGGAAAATGCTATGGATTATTAAGAAAATGCAAAGGATTGGCGCTTATGCCCACGCTCCGATCAGCATCTCCATCTTGTGCCATAGAGCTTCCGAGCTAACGAGGAAGTTACCCCCAGGCATGCAATGGCACACGGCAAGCAGAGAAGGCTACACAGTTGTTAGAGGCGAAGAGGCCCATGTAGAGAAGGAGAGAGAAACTCCTGTCTTCTCCGTTGTAATCTACAGTTCGCCAGTTACAGAGGCAAGTACCCACCTGTTAGTGGTGGACTCATACCGAGGGGAGGTTGGACGTGGCGCCAGATGGCTGGATGAATAGGATGGTGACTGAAAAAGTAAAGAGAAAGAAAGATGGAGGAGAGGGAAATAAGAAGGAATCGGGTAAGGGGAAAGAGAAATGATAAGAGAGGAATAAATAAGCTACGAACACAGTCTCCAAAATTTCAAAATATCATCATAAATTTTTAAGTTTATGGACAAAAATTATTGAAAAAATTATAAATTATTTTTCTAATTATGGAATGTTTAAATTTTACTCTCTTGAATTATAAAAATAAATAAATCACTTTCTAAAATTATATAAAATTTAGATTCTACCCGACTATTAGTAATTTGATAAAAAAATATTAGAAAAAATTATAAATTAACTCCATCAATTATAAAATAATTATATTTTGCTCTCACTAACTTTTAAAATTTATAAATTAGCCCCTTAATTATATAAAACTTGTAATTAATACTTATTATCTATTTAATTAATTTTTTATTAAATTATATAAATTTAAAAAAAATTAAGCTTGAATTATAATATTATTATATATTAAATAATCACATTATTTTTTTCACATAATTCTTATGTTATATAATTAATGAAAATTAAGTTAAATATATAAAATTTTTATTTAAACTTGAAAATAAGTTACAAGATTATGTATAAAAAATGATACAATAAATTAATACATAATAATATTATAATTTATATTATTAGTATTACTCAATATTAGTCATCACTATTTAATTTTTTTATTGAATTAATTACTTATTCCATGGAATATTGGCTAAAAATATTAAGTGAAAAAGTAAAGTAAACACAAATGTTATATTACATAAAAATACTAAAAACTTAATATTTTATTTCATATAATTATATTTAATTTTATTTTAATATTAACGATAATAAACAATAATTTCTACTTTATTGTCTGAGATTTTTTTTATAATTTACTTTATTTAAAAGTTAATAATTATATAATATATAAGTTATCTTTATTTTATTCTTTTAAGATTTATAATCCCTTGTAGTACTCATATTTAGATTGATATATTTATCTTTAGAAAGAGATTATATTAGGTAATAAATTTACTTTATTTATATTTTTCCCAAAAGAATGCAAGAACCTTTTCCGAAAATTAAAATAAACATTCATTGAAATTAATTTTCTATCACAAATAGAAGCCTAACTAGTATAAATTTTTAGGAAAGATTGAACAAAGTTTTAGATTAATATTTTCATTAATTTTAACAGGAAAAGATATACATAACTCCCTTGAAGTACAATTTTCAATCAAATAACCACTTGAACTTTCAAACCCTACAAATAATCCCCTAAAATTTCAAAAAATATGAAAAAACTATCATTATCATGTGTTTGTTTACCGGTGATTTTTTCACTTACTAGCAATTTTAAATTACCATAAGTAAATGACAATGGTTTAAAATCGCAGTTAAGTGATAATAAAACTATCGCTAGATCATTTTATCCCTTTTTCTAGCCTTTTCATTTTTTCCAAAACTTTAGGAGGTTAGTTGTAAGGTTTGAAAGTTTAATAGGGTTACTTAATAGAAGACCATATTTTTTGGGGTTATGTGTATTTTTTCCTGTTAAAATTAATGAAAATATTAAATTTTTAGTATTTTTTTATATAACCTAACAATCATATTTACTTTGCTTTTTCACTTGATATTTTTTACCCATATTCCATTGAATAAACAACTAATTCAATAAAAATTAGATAGTGATCATGACTATTGTTAAATAATACTAATCATTTGAATTATAATATTATTATGTATTAATTTATTGTATCATTTTTAAACATAATTTTATAACTCATTTTTAAGTTTTTAATTAAAATTTTATATATTGAATTTATTTTTTATTAATTATATAACATAAGAATTATGCATGAAAAATAATATGATAATATAATATATAATAATATCATAATTCAAACTTCAAAACTTTTTAAAAATTCACACAATTTAATAAAAAGTTAATTAAGTAGATAATAAGTGTTAATTGCAAGTTTTATATAATTAAGAGATTAATATATAAATTTTGAAAATCTGTAAGAGCAAAATGTAATTATTTCATAATTGATGAGTTAATTTGTAATTTTTCTTAATATTTTTTTTATCAAATTACTAATGTTGGGGTAAAATTCAAATTTTTCATAGTTTCAAGGAGTAATTTATCTGTTTGCATAGTTCAAGAGAGTAAAATTCAAATACTCCATAGTAGAGAGGGTAATTTGTAATTTTTTCAAATTTATTTATTAAAATTAATACATATATTTTATAAATTTATTGCTCACAATTTTTAAATATGCTTATAAAAATTTGGATAATTTTTCTATTAAATAAAATTATAATAATATTTCATTAAAATATGAATTTTTTGTATTTTACCATAACATAATTATATAAAATTTAACTATCACCATGGATTAAAATAAACATTTCAATAGTTTAAAATATAAGATTTTAATTATAATTTCAAGGTCTTAGATTTTCTTTCTTTAGAGAACTTCTGCTACTATAAAATGCAACATTGTTAACCTTTTAAAAATAATCCTCATCTCCATGACTCAAAATTTTTTTTTAACATTTTTATGTAAAAATATTGTGACATAACTATGGATAAAAAATAAGATATTATTTTATTTTTTAAAAAAGGGCACATTTGCATGAATATAATCTTCTACACATAAATGATAATATTGAAAAAGAAATTGAACTCTACATAATAATAATGCTATTACATTTCATGATAAGAGAAATTTTTTAAAATATAAAAATATATAACTTAAAAAATAAAGGAAAAATATGTAAATTATCCTTCAAATTAGATTTCACCCCTTTCAACTATAGAAATTTAGGATTAACGCTCATCTTTCACCTAATTAATTATTTTATTAAATTTTATCATATTTTCATGAAGTTTTCAAATAAGAATTAGAATATTATTGTATATTAATTTTTTGATCCTTTTTTTACATATAATTTTTATATTATATAATTAATAAAAATACATTATATATAAAGAATTTTAATTAAATATTTGTAAATAAGGTGCAAAATTATATACTAAGAAATAATAAAATAAATCAACATTTTATAATGTTGTTATTTTTATTTAAAATTTTTTTAAAAATATTAGGTAATTTGATAAAATGATTAATTAAATAGATGGTGAGTGTTAATTATAAATTTTATAAAATTTAAAGGATGATTTTTAAATTTTTAAGGGATAAAATTTAATCACTCTAAAATTGAAGATGCATTTTACATTTTTTTTATTAAAGAAAATTCTATAGTACAAATGGGTTGTTTGTTGGATGCCATACAACAAAATAGTCTAAGCCGTTAATCCATCATCCAAGAAATCTGGGCCTTTGATTGAGAGAACTTGCAACCTGACGAATAATTTCATTTTACATTTTCTTTGTTATTTTGTTTAGGGACCCTCGTCATCAATAAAACTCAACATTTAATCCTCCTTGATGACAAGGGAATTATAAAAAGACAAAAAATGATTTAAATACAATTTTAATTTTTTAAATATAATTATTTGATTTTAATTATCGTAATTTATAGTAACCTATTTTAATCTTCCAGTATAATTTTGATCCTTTTATTTAATTTCTATTAACTTTTGTGAATAGAAACTTATACATTTTGTAATATTTTGCAAATTTTTATTTTATTTTCATCTTTTATTTTTATTGTAGGATTGTTTTTAATAGGTCTGTTAAATGGGTTAGCTTGTATTGATATAGGTCGATCCCTAAAGGGTCAAATCCGTAATAGGTTAATCTATATTACTTGTATTTAAAATAAATTCAATTTTAAGAAATCTAAACTTATCAAAACTCGTAATAGGTACAAGTCAGTTTACAAATTTTAACTAAAAGTACATGGATTTAGTGGATACAAGCCAATCTATCGCAAATTCAATTTATGATGGATTAATTCATATTATTTGTATTAAAAAATGGATCTAATTTTTAAAATTTATTTCCATAGAAATAGGTTGCTAGCCATAGGCTAGTTCGCAGGTCATGATTAATTTTATACTCCTAGTTTTTAATATTACAACCTGGCTTAGTAAGCCTATTAATTATACCAATTAAATCACATAATTTGAGAAAAATCAAATAAAAAATAAAATTACATGAATTAAATTTTTAAATACTAAAATTGCATTTAAACAAAAAAAAAGCCCAAACTCATAGTCAATTCCAAATAATTTGTTAATTAGAAAATAATTATTGATCTCATTCAAGGATAAATTTAACTAAAGCCCAAAATAAAAAGTGAAAAAAAAAACCTCGTTAAAGGCAATTTTGAGAAAATAAAACTAGTCAAATTCAATCATTAATATTAGAGAATTTATTTTTGCTCACTTTTCACAAATAAAATAAATTAAAATAATATTTCATGCACATTTTTAATCTTTAAAAATTATATGAGAAACTGGTAATTATAATATATTACTTTTTATATTTTCATATATTTTTTTACAAAATATTATAAGTTCTCATGAGGCATATAAGCGGCAAATATAAAAAAGTTACAATTACATTAAACAAAGATATAATATCAAAAAAAATTAAAACTTGGAATTTTAGATAAAAAATTGCTCTTATTAAAAATCATCAAATTGAAATGTAACAATTAATTTTGATAAGATCCAATTCAATAAATTAGAATGGAATAATAAATTAATAAGTATTAACAGAAGTCATAAGAAAAAAGTCAATAGACTTTAAATTGACTTTAAATGATGACAAAAAAATATAAGTTAGCTCGATATTTGCGTGATTAGTGAGATAAAATGATCCTTATTTCGTTGATCGGCAACAAATAAATGACAATGTTTAAATAGGATGTAGTAGGTTGTGTTATGTAGGTATTTTTCATATATTTTAATTTTAATTTTAATTAGTATTCTTTCTCTTTAAATAGAGAAGAAAATGAATAATATCCCTTTTAACACTGAGGTGAGTGCATCACAATATTATATTATAATAATTTATCTCATTATTTTTCCATATAATATTTATGCTTTATAATTAATAAATATAAAATTAGATATATAAAATTTTAAGGAAAAATTACACTCTGTTTACCTCTATTTTCATCATTTTTAACAATTTGTTAATTTAAATTATTTCTTATCCAAAATTTAATTGAAAGCTCACATGCATTATATATGATGTTTGTTTCACTAAATTTTAACTTAATTTAATACTCACTCAATTTCAAATTATTCAAAAAAATTAATTCTATTAAAGATTTGTCTTCTATATTTAATCCATAATTAATGGACAAAAGTGATAAATACTAATAGTTTAGAATGTTATAACGGTAATTATAATCTAACTATTTTTAATAATTTTATTCATACAAAACTTTTATATAAGGTATACTCTATATTTGACTATTTAAATTATTCTATTTTACTATATATTATTCACTTAAATATTAGAGTCTCTCATAGGAACCTGCTCTACTTCTCCCTTTCTATTTTACAAGTACAGAAAAGAGAGGATGAATCTTTCAAGAGGATATTGAATAAAATTTTTTTGAAGTAAATTAGTTTTGAGTGAATGTTAAATTAAGTTAAAATTTGGAAAGACAAAGATTGCATATAATGTATGTAAGTTTTCTATTAAATTTTGGATGAAAAATAATTTAAGTATGTAAAGTATTATCGATTGAAACTACAAATGTGTGAATTATAATACTTAAAATTATAGATTAGTTAAGTAAAAAAAGATAAAATTATATGTGGGTGAAAGGAAACTTTTTTAAATTTTAATTATATACATGAAAATGATGTAAGAAATTATGTGAGAAAAATGATTCAATAAATTTTTATATAATTATTTTGTGATTTTTGTTCTAAAAGATTATGAAAAATCATATAATTTAAAAAATAATTAATTAAGTGAGAGATGGTTTAATTAATTCTAAATTTTGACTAATTTAATAATATATTTTTTTAATTTTTATAATTGAAGAAATTAAAATTTAATTATATTAAGATTAAAGGAATATTTTTTATTTATAAAAATAGAAGCTTGATTTTGTATTAATGTTTCTAAGAATTCTTATCTTGGTACTACTATTAAGATATTCACATAAATAGATGATAAATTAATTGATAGCTAATAAGTTAACTAATAATTAATAAGATATTTGATAACAAATAAAGTAATTAATTGTATAAGAAGTATTTCATAAAATTAATAATTAAATTAGTTGAAATTATAAAATAATATTAAAGAACATACTCATAAAAATAGATATATAAATTAAAATAATTTATATTTATCTAAAGATCAAATTATATTAACACAATTAAGATATTCAAAATAAAAATATAAAATTTAATATTTAATTAATTATAATTTATGAATTTGCACATTTATTTATATTATTTTTATTTTATTATTTATGATAAAATTATAATTATTTAAAATATAATTAATTATATTTTATGATATTATGTATTTATTTATATATATATTTATAATTTATAATTAAAATATTAAAATTAAATTAATTATATATTATAACATAATATATTTATTTATTCATCTATTTATTTTTTTCAAAATTTTAATGTAAATAAATTATTAAAAAATTTAAATTTATAATAAGTTATAAATTATTAAAAATAAAGATATATTTAAAAAATTAAAAAAATGGTAAATTATAAATTATAAATTATTCAAAATAATTTATTAAATAAATTATTTTTAATAAATTAATATACAAAATACTTATAAAAATTAATTTATAATTTATTAATTAAATAAATAAAATATAAATTAATTTATTTATTAGACGATATAAGATCTAAAAGGTTAACCAAGCGACTAGGTTCCGCTCAAGAAAAATGGTACTCCATCACGTCACAAATGTGTCACGTAATAAATGGCTAGTTGTGCGTGGTATTAGATACAACAAAAGTCAATTTGCATGGTAGAAGAAGTTAAAGATGTCACGGATGCGAGGGTAATTTAATTTGCCGGAAGACTAAACTCTCGTCGTACGAGGAATCTATGCAGGCGTACGCTGACCAGGCACGTAGGAGTTTCCCCCTTGCTTAAGTAACTAATATTCCAAGATTAATCCCCCATTACGGTCTTCGGTGGCGGTTGGCTATTGACTTAAGCCACATGTATATACTCGTATTAACGTAAAAAAAGCAAAATGCAAAATTTTAATATTTATTTATTGGATTATTTGTTGGATATACAAGAAGGGTATTTTTATTTGGATTTAAAATTGACTTGTCATTTGTGCAAACTAATTTTATATTATTATTTATTTATATATTATTATATTAATAAAATATTAATAACACTTTTAATTATTATTAAAATTTTAATTATTATTATTTTTAATGATGTGTCACTTTCCTCCCCATTAATACTCTAAAATTTTTAATAATAATAATAATAATAATAATTTATTTATTATAATTTTATCATGATAATACGTTATATTCTCAGATTCAACTGTTCATTAACTCAGCAAAATAAGCAGGCCAAGATCAAATTGGTTTAACCAATTGAATCGGGTAGTTGAACTAATTAATATATATTTCATACATATAAATTATAATATTATATATATAATTAAATTAATTTAAGTTGTACAAGTATATTTATGAAATACAAAATAATAAATATTAATTTTACTTTAATTACAAATATCTAGCCCAATTTTAATATCATTTTATAATATTAAAATTATAATTCATTTCAATATAATGAAAATTTTAAATTAAACCTTAGTTAAATAGTTAATTAAGAATAGTTTAATTATATATAACATATAATATAAATATATAATATATATTATCTATAATAAATTTGGATGAAGTAAATATAGAAAATAGAAACTATATAAATTATATATAATATTTGTTGCTATGATAACTAAAGAAGTATTCATTCAAATGGTAAAACAATAAGGGTTAGGTGTTGGGATCTTGTGTTCAAATCCTTTGGAATGTAGTTTTTTTTTATTAAGGATGCTACTTGACTCGCTCGAATCAGCTTGAGTCGAGTTACACCGATTTGCCGAGTTTTTTTTACTAATAACAACTTAGACTAGTTCAAAATAGTCTAATTGTTTGTCTAAATTTGTAGCAAAACTTCAATCAGATCATAATCTGGTTCTCAATTAGATCGATTAAACCGACCGGTCTAAATTTCAAAACAATAATAATACATCATCTAATTATACTTAATCAGTTTCTTTTGTTCGTTTTCTCATTTAAACAACCATAAAATTACACAAAACATTGTTTGCTCAACATATTAGATTGTACCAAAAATTAAACTTATATTAATATAAAAAGGATCAATAAGTTTTGGGTTCCACTTTTTTCTAAAAAAATTAAATATAAATTATATATATTTAATAGGAAAAAAGTTATGCAATAATTTTTACTTAAATAAAATAACTACCCATTAAATGAGAAGAAATGGATGATTATTCTATTTAAATATATAATTTGCTTTTATATATATATATTTTACTACTTAAAAATAATAATTAAATTGATAAATTAAATAATAATGGAAAATAAATAAAATTAATATAATGTTTAGAAAATCAAATTTAACTGAAAGTATAAAAAGTTTGCTTTAGACTTATCTCTTAATACTAAAGATAGAACTAATTAATATTTAGAGAATTAATTTCTTAAAAAATATTACAATTTTTAAAATTATTCTAATATTTTTTTGCTATATGATAGATAATTAAAGATAAAGGATTTTCAATGTCTTCAAAACTATGGAAAATAATACATAATAACATATATTTAAAGATATCTTCTCATTTATACTTTAAATAAAATACATTATTTTTTCATTAATTAATAATGAAGGCTAATGGGATTAAATAAATTAAATTTTGTTAATTATATTATAAATTAATTGTATATTTGATTACATATTTAAATATATTCAAAATGATTTTAAATAAAAACCTGCATTTAAATTATAATCATAATTTTCCTAGCAAAAAAAATTTATAAATATGATTTCATGCAATACAATTTAAAAAATATACTTACAATATTTATAAATCTCATTTATGAAAATTAAAGTTAAAAAAAATTATAATATTGAATACGATTCAAAACGGTTCAATCGGTTCAAAACAATATGACCATTTGCTTGGATTTGTGGTAAAACCTAAATTGGACCAAGATCTAGTTCTTGATTGGATTGGTTCAACAAACTAGTCCAGTTCTATCCAAATTTCAAAACAATAATGATACGTCATCTAATTATATTTATCAATTTCTTTTGTTCGTTTTCTCACTTAAACAACTATAAAATTACACAAAACATTGTTTGTTCGAAATATTAGATTCTAGCAAAAATTAAATTTATATTAATATAAAAGGGATCAATAAGTTTTGGACTCCACCTTTTTAAAAAAAAAATTAAATATAAATTATATATATATATTACTTAAATAAAATAACTACCCATTAAATGGGAAGTAATGGATAATTACTTTATTTAAATATATAAATTGCTTATATATATATATATATATATATATATATATATATATATATATATATATATATATATATTACTACTAAAAATAATAATTAAATTTATAACTTAAATAAAAATGGAAAATAAATAAAATTATTGTAATATTTAAAAAATCAAATTTAACTGAAATTATAAAAAGTTTGCTTTAGACTTATCCCTTAATACTAAAGATAGAACTAATTAATATTTAGAGAATTAATTTCTTAAAAAATATTACAATGTTTAAAATTATTTTATATTTATTCCAATAATTTTTTGCTATATGATAGATAAAATATAAAGATGAAGGATTTTTAATGTCTTCAAAACTGTGCAAAATAATACATAATAACATATATTTAAAGATATTTTGTCATTTATACTTTAATTAAAATACATTATTTTTTCATTAATTAATAATCAAGGCTAATAGGATTAAATAAATTAAATATTGTTAATTATATTTTAAATTAATCATATATTTATTACATATTTAAATATATTCAAAATGATTTTAAATTAAAACCTGCATTTAAATTATAGTCACGATTTTTTTAGCAAAAAAAATTTATAGATGTGATTTCATGCAATACAATTTAAGAAAAAATATATTTACAATATTTATAAATCTCATTTATGAAAATTAAAGTTAAAAACAAATTATAATGTTGAATATTTTTATATATAGGAAGCTAATAAATGACACAAAAAATAAAAATGAGAGAGAGAAACAAACCCAAAAAAATGTTGTAAAAAATTTTTGTTGGAGAGATAAATATAAAGCAAATATATTCAATGTAGTTTGGATGCATAATTTCATATGTTTAAAATATAGTCACAATTTTTTTTTACCGAAACAATTTATAGATACAACTTTGCAATACAATTAAAAAAATAAATTTACAATATATATAAATCTCATTTATGAACATTAAATTTAGAAAAAAATTATAATATTGAGTGTTTTTATATAAAGGAAGGTAATAAATGATACTTAATATCAAAATAAGAGATAAATTAAAGGGGAAAAAGTTGTAAAAATTTATGGTTTGAGAAAGAAATATAAAGCAAATATATTCAACATAGTTTAAATGCAATAATAAATGATAAAGTTTTTTAAAAAATTTAAATTAAGTAAAAGAATTCTTTGAACAAGCATCGGAACACATGCAAATATTAATTTTAGTTTCAAATAAGTTTTTTTTGTTAAAAGATTTTTCGATATCCAACAAGCCTAGGCATATATGTTTGAACCCTTAACTAATTTGAAATCAAATTGAGTTAGACATTCTTTGGGGAGCAAAAATTTTTCGATGATAGTTTTCACCATTTATAATATTCAAATGAGACTTTATTTAAGGAGACTGAATTTCTAATCACTCAAATCAATCATTATAAATAATTTTAATTTCAAATAAGTTGAGATAAAATTTTTTAATATTAATTTTATATAATATAATATAATAAGAGTATTTTAGTTATATTCTTTGTACGTGCCCCCGACACCAACATGGATTCGAAGCAAAAAAAAGATTCTTTTCTTTATTTTTTTATTCTTATTTATTTGTTTAAATTACAATAATGTTATATTGATTATATTGATATTAATATTGTAAGTAGATTATAAAAAATTATTAGATAATGCATCAGCTAATATGTTAGTTTATATAACATTTTATCTTGTTTAAAAATAAGTTTAAATTTAATTTATTATTAGTATAAAATTTTTTAAACTATCAATAAATAAAAAAATGGTATGTTATTAAAAAGTTAATAGCTTTTACTAATAATAAAAATATTTTTATAATTTTTATTAATATCATAATACATGAATAAATAATAATATAGAACAAATTTCATTGACAATGAACCAAATTCAAATCTCTTAAAAGTTTGTATGTTAAACATAATATTAACCTTTTGCTTAGTTGTAAAAAGAAAAAGGAAAAGAAAGAAAATAAAAAGAAAAAAATAAGAAAAGAATTTCTCTTTTCTTGTTTTGATATATAGAAAATAATAATTAAAAAAAATGAAATCTAACTCCTATAAAAATTTTAGCTCAATTGAAGATAGGATAAAAAAGTTATGCCCAAAATAAGATATAAGTACAAATTTTACATAAAACCGGATTTCTTGGGCCAAAAGTCATTGTTTCAATGTTTGATAATGTTTATTATGATAAAATATGATGAATTGAGGTGGATGTATGAAAAGAAAATAAAGAATGCAATGGAATCCAAGATAATGCAGAAAATAAGAATTACCATAAAATGCAAGAAACACAATTAGTGGATATAATTATCTACTGAAATGTTTCAAGAATTGTGTAATATAATGCTAAAAATATGTGGGAAAAGATAAATTTAAGAGGATTTCCAGCAACGGTGCTAAAATTTTGATCTGCACATCGCAATGCACTAAAATTGTATTAAAATTGGTTGTTGAAAAATAATATTGTATAATGGCACAACCAGGTTATACCCTTAGTGATCCTTTGATTTTTCCTTTTCTAAATGATTTCCTAACAATACCTACACAATTATTGACTTTTTTTAAGTAGTGAAAACATGAATAACTAATGCAAATAGAATACAATGTAACAAAATAGAATGCTGTGTAGAAACAGAATGCAATATATATATGCTGTATAATGTATGTTGTATGTTGTTTATGCAATTGTGCAATACAAAATGCAGAATTAGGAGACTTGTTGCACGAAATTGATGTAAAAGTAATGTATTAAACAAGCACAAAATAAAAGCAAAGCAAAAGTAAAATTAGAAGAAACTCAATGGAATCAAATAGTCGATTCAAGGAAATTGAGAGCCCTAAATTAGATTAATCATAGATCAATTAAGATTTAACTTTTTCTAATTAATTATTTAAGCTTGAATTATTTGGAACCCCTACAATAATCTATGAATTTTATGCTAGACAACCACCTAAAATTTGATCAATTAAGATTGGCCAATTAAGCAACCACTATAATCTTTATACTAGATTGAAACTGATTTAATGATAGAATTCGATTAAATTAAGAAATTAAACTAGAAACCTCCAAATAAATCTCTCAACCTTGTGACCCTATGTGTGAAAATGTGATTTATCAATCACCATTCATCATTAAAATAATAAAGAAATAAAAAATCATAAGGAAGAATATCAATTATGAATCAACACCCAACACATGTAATCTCAATAATTTAGCATAAGTAAATAGAGAAAAAGAAAAATTAATTAGGAAAAGTTAACATTATAAATTATGATCTCATAATCCTTAAGAGGAGAGCCTTAACTCCTTAAATTAACCATGAATTTAAGCTTCCATTGATTAAGATCAAAGGGAGCAAAGAGAAGAAGAAGGTTGTCTACTGAATTTTCTATGTGTATTTGAACATATTTTTCTCTTCAGCTCTCTTGTCTATTTATATAACCAAATTAGCCTAAAACATTATTGGACTAGGATTAGATTATTATTAGGATTACAATATCTAGAAAAAGGCTTTCCTAATTTCTAGAAGTCCAAATCTATTTTTTTACAAGTTAATTAAATCCATTAGATAAATTAGTAGATTCCTGCAAGCTTGTCTTCTAAGCAAAATAAGACCACAAAATCGATGAAATCTGGAAGGTCTATAAACATGAAATTGTAGGCTTATATCTTTTGAGAATTTGGGCATTAGTTTCATGGTAATTGGACCATTATAGTTCCAAATATGGCTCAAATGTAGAAATGGGTTCAGTTAGGACAAAAACACAACTTTAGCTTCTCAACTAAATAAAGGCTTGAAGAAGTCCAAACTGGGTTTTAACCACAACATAAAAGTTATAGATCTCTCTTTTATATTTCAATCAATATAAAGTTTGCCTTAATTCGACATTTAGAGCCCAAGATATAACTGAAAAATAGAAATAATATCAAAATTCAGCATTTGCTAAATAAATTCACAATATTGTAACGTTGACCATAATTTATAAAATAAGGTTTATTCTATAAAATTAAGCAAATATAACACCTAAGAGATATAAAATAGAAGAGAACAAAATAGTAAATATTTTTCTTATTAAATTCTTCCACACTTATCTCTTACACGTCCTCAGGTAAGACACAATTTTATTCAAAACTAAGACACAAAAGACTTTACTTTCCAAGAACTTCAAATTCATAAATCCATAAGTAAGAACCAACCAAAGGCAATAAGAAACATAACACATTATGAAGAAAAATGTTAACAAACTTGGAACTAATCAACATAATAACTTCATTCAAAAAGGGTAGATTAAATTAATAGATTCTCACAAGCCTCACTTTCTAACTCTCAAGTATTTGGGGCAAGGTGTTTCACTCAATTCCATTTCATAAAATTGTTTTTTCACAAGCTTGCTAATCATCTAATCTCCACTACTTAAATTACATGCACAACATAAATCAAAAGGAGTTTATTCATGGTTGTAATGTGGCTAGGGTAAGGGTAAGAAAAATAAGGATATGGGAAGTTAGAAATCAAATAAATTAATAGAGCACTTGAATAAAAAACATATGAAAAAATTATAAATAATTACAACTGAGTACATCAAGTTAGTCAAATTCAAATTCAAATACTCATCAACTTCTTTTTTTTTTCAATTTAATTTTTTTTTACTTTTCTTTCTTTTTTTCTCTTCTTTTTTTTTTTACTTTGATTAATTTTCTTTTCTTTTTTTTCAACTAATCTTTGATGACAACTTTTTACATTACATAAACTCACACACTCCTACACTTATTCAAAAGCCCATCTTATAAAAATTCAAATGCTCTATTAATCTCTAAGGTTAGGTAAAGACTTTTATTTTATATTGAAAAAATATGCTCATGGGTTAATTAACAAAAAAGATAATAAAAGCTCAAGGGGGCTTAACAAAGGTAAAAACTTCAAGGTTGACTTTATAGCTCTAGCATAAATAAAGAAAGAATGCCTTAATTATGTTTATGCATGCATGTGTAAAATATAATCTCAAAAAGATTCAAAGCAGGTTTTAGAGATACAAATCATGGAAGATCATCACACAAGAAGGAAAAACAATATTATAGCATAAATTTTTAACAAAAGGCTTAAAATCTCACAGGATAGGTCATACTACTAATTTTAATCTAACAATTCAAAATCCATCACTATATTAGTTAATTTCAAGAAACATAATCATTCATTCAATTATATTATGAATCCAATCTAACTTTAATTGAATCCTACTAATAAAAATGCAAAATCTCCATTAATAGAAAGTAATTAAAAAGGACTCAAAATTAAGCGAAAAAACATATTTTTTATTTGAATTTTTTTATTTTTTTTGAAAGCATAAAATTGAAAAGCATAAGAAAGAAGACACAAAAGCATAAAATAAATCCTAAAAGTCTCCCTCCACACTTAAATTCTACATTGTCCTCAATGTAAAGTACATCAATATCATCAAGAATAATCATCAAGAAAGATAAAGGATATGGAAAATAAAAGAGAAGGGTAAGAGAAAGCAAATCTAAATTGCTTGAGTTGCCTCCCAAAAAGTGTATTTCTTTAATATCTTTGGCTAAACATCATGCTCAAGCTTTACCATCAAGAATAAACCAAGATCTCCAACTCTATTGCTTCCACCACTTGTTCTTGAAAACCTTCATAGAATGGTTTAAGCCTTTGCCCATTAACTTTAAACAATTTGTTGTTCTCCAAGTTCTTGATTTCAACTACACCATAAGGAAAAATGTTAGTAACAAAAAAAAGTCCATTTCAATGGGAACGGAGTTTACTTAGCATCAATTTAAACCTTGAATTAAACAACAAAACTTTTTGACTAATCTTAAAATTTTTTCTAAGAATGGATTTATCATGGAATAAGTTTATTTTCTCTTTGTAAATCCTAGAATTCTCATAGGCTTCAAGTCTAAGTTCCTCCAATTCTTGCAATTGCAATTTTCTTTCCTCTCTACATGCTTTCAATTCCATATTACACCTTTTTATGGCCCAAAATGCTTTATGCTCCAACTCCACTAGAAGATGACATGCTTTTCCAAAAACAATCCAGTATGGAACCATCCAAATAGGAGTTTTATATGTGGTCTTATAGGCCTAAAGTGCATCATCCAATCTAAGACTCTAATTTTTCTTATTAGGCTTCATGATTTTTTGCAAGATTAACTTCATTTCTCTATTGAAAATTTTTTCTTGCCCATTTGTTTGAGGATGATATGTTGTAAAAACTCTATGATAGACCCCATATTTCTTCAACAATGCCTCAAATGCTCTATTGTAAAAATGAGTCCCTTGATCATTAATCAAAGCACATGGAATGCCAAACTTGCTAAAAATATGAGATCTGACAAAATTTACAACAACTTTGGAATAATCAATTTTAGTGGCTTTATCTTCCACCCACTTAGATGTTAGTGTATATGCCCTAAAACCAATTGTATTAGTGATTGTAATTTTGAATCATGTTATTTTAATAGCAATTCTAATTATTATATTTATATATATTATCTGCGTAATATATTCAATTATAATAATAACCTTAGAATAATTGTATTCTTAAATGTCCCTAGTCATATATCATTGTGGATTAGGTTGCTTTGATATGTTAAGACTAGCATGTGTGAAGACTTATATGGGATATTAAGTTTACACATGAGTACAAGTTAGAGAACTTGTATACTGGACCGACCCATATTAAGAACACTACATGGATCGTTATATGAGTGTCATAAGTGGTTCTTAGTGATCATTATTAATATGGTCCTTTGATCTAAGATCACCAAGGTTCCCTACATGTGAGTTTCATATTTTGATACTATTCTATGTCACTAATGGTTAAGTGAATGCAAGGGTAGATATTAGATATGTCACATATCATGCGGAGGGGTTTGTGTGATCAAGATGGGATTTGTCCCTCCTATATAACAGGAGTAACATCTATGGGCCCCTTAATTAAGTAAAGCTGAGAAAATGCATGGCCATGCTCAGATGAATTGACATGAGATGTCGATTACATTTGTTTCAGTCAGCTTACTTAGGAATCAAGAAACCTCAAGATTGGGCTATACGGGAATGACACGGTCCATGTCTCGTGCTTAATCTAGATGTATAGGACAAAAGGACATAAGTGATAATCACGTGTAAAGGTTTAGTCAAATCACCGACCTTCACATTACTTAGGTAACAATGATGTGTTGCTAGACACTAATCATTGTTTATGATCATTAATATGATTAATGATCATTGCCAACGTAATGAGAGCCTGTAGGGTCGCACACTTAGAGCCTAGTGAATTTGGAATTAATGGAGCAAATTGTTTGGGCTTAATATTTGGGAATTCATATCATAATTATAAGGCCCAATAGTAAGCCTATAATTATACATGGAATAAAGCCCAAATAGGTTAGGTTTTTCTATGCACCTATTTAAATAGGCTTATTGGGTAATAATAGTTTTACTATTATTATTCACGCACCCAAGCAAAAGCATAGAAAACCCTAATACCTCTCCTTGACCAAAATCCCTGAAGAGGCATAGCTAGCACTACGAGGTGTAAGAAGATCAATTCCAACCGGTGTGTGTAGCAGACATTCATCGGTGATTCACGGGTTTGTGTGGATACCACAGAGGTGTAGCCACATAAACGTTGTACTGGTGATCTGATTTACTGGTTTCCATTCTGGTTCGTGATTTGGAAGTAGATCGAACTTGCTGTAGCGGTCAGAAGATTTTTTGCCGAAAGGTATAAACCCTAATCCCTAATCTATGGCATTCTAAATTCGCATGGATCCTTGGTGGAAATTGTGTAAAATTTTATTCCGCTGTGCATGTATGATGCGTGATTTCCAGCATTAGAAACATAATCAACAACAAGAAGAATGAAAATAAAGCCAAAAGATGAAGGAAAAGGACTTATAAAATTAATGCTCTATATTTATAAGTTAAATTCCCTATCTTTTGATATCATTTACAATTTTTACAAAATACGTAAGCATCATGGAACAAAGTAAGCCAATAAAAGTCATAATCTAACACTTTCCCTATTGTTCTCTTAGGTTCAAAATAACTTCTAGGAGAATAATCATGACAAACTGCAAGTATGGAATGAAACTCAAAATCATGTACACATCTCTTAATTATTTGATTAGCATAAAATATCCACAAATAAGGATTATTCCATACATAATACTTAGCCTTATCCTTGAACTTATCAATTTGAATTTTTTTATCATATGCAGGCAACTCTTTAGTAACCAGATAATTCACTAAATCAACATACCAAGGGTTTTTAGCTAGCAGTTGAAAAAATTGCTCATTTAGAAAGGTGTCATAGATGGGAAGAGTGTCTATATTTCTTGAAATTCTGCTTAAATGATCAGCCACCAAGTTTTCAACTCCACTCCTATCTTTAATCTCAATGTCAAATTCTTGCAAAAGTAACATCTATCTAATCAAGTGAGGTTTTGCCTCTGATTTCTTCAAAAGGAACTTCAAAGCTATATGATCAAAAAACACAATTACCTTAGAGCCAAGTAAATATGTTTTAAACTTATCTAAAGTAAAAATAATAGCTAAAAACTCTTTTTCTATTGTAGTGTAATTTACTTAGGCAACATCCAAAGTGTTTGAAGCATAGCAAATTACATAAGGTTGTTCCCCACTCTTTGTGCAAAAATAACACCAATTACATAGTTGGAAGCATCGCACATTAACTCAAAAGGTAAATGCCATGATGGTGGTTGGATAATAGGAATGGTAGTGAGAAATTTCTTCAATTTATCAAAAGCCTCTTTGCAATGTTCATCAAAGTTGAAATTTACTTCTTTTTAGAGTAGCTTGGATAATGGGAGGGCAATCTTGCTGAAATCTCTAATAAATCTCTTATAGAAACCTGCATGATTAAGAAAAAATGCACTTCCCGCACACAAGTAGGATAAGGTAAAATAAAAATCACATCAATCTTAGTAGGATATACTTTAATGCCTTTTTTACTCACTATATGTCCTAAAACTATGCCATACTCTACTATGAAATGTCACTTTTCAAAATTCAGCACAAGGCTTGTCTCTATGCATCTATCTAACACCCTATAAAGATTATTTAAGCATGCATCAAAGGAGGAACCATAAACAAAAAAGTCATTCACAAAAACTTCAATGCAATCTTCTAAAATTCAGAAAAAATGCTCACCATACACTTTTGGAATGTACCAGGTGCATCGCATAAGCTAAAAGGCATCCTCCTATAAGAAAAAGTGCAAAAAAAACATATGAATGTTATCTTCTCTTAATCTTCTAATGCAAAATGGATTTGGAAATAACCAGTGTAGCCATCTAAGAAGTAATAATGTGATTTTTCAGCCAATCTCTCAAGCATTTGATCAATGAAAGATAGTGGAAAGTGATTTTTTCTAGTTGCTTAATTCAACTTCCTATAATTAATGCATACTCTCTAACTATTTTGCACTTTAGTGGGCAGCAAGTTATTATTTTGGTTTTTCACTATTGTCAAGCCACTTTTCTTAGGATAACTTGGATTGAACTCACTCATTTACTGTCTAAAATTGGATATATGATTCTAGCCTCAAAAAACTTGGTAATCTTCTTCTTTACCACACCCAAAATCAAGGGGTTGAGTCTTCTTTGTGGTTATCTCACTAGTTTAGCTCCTCCTTCTAAAAGAATTCTGTGCACACAGGTTGAAGGGTTTATTCTAGGGAAGTTTACAAATGTCCACTTTATTGCTTGTTTGTGAGCTTTCAAAATCTCTAGTAATCTCTCTTCTTGGTCAAGTTGCAACTTCTTTGCTACAAGGACTAGTAACTTCTCATTCTCCTCTAAAAATGCATATTTTAGATAGTCTAGGAGAGGTTTGAGCTCTAATATTAGTGGTTAGATGACAGAGGGAAGTAATTTTGTGGTAGAGGACACTCCAGCAAGTTGAAATCCTTCTTGGATAGAGAATTCTGCACTTTCTAATTTTTTTGCCTCTTCTGGAACAATATTGGTTTCTTCACTTAAGAAACTAGAAATCTCTCTACATATAGCATATTGGTTATCACCATCATAACAGGTACATTCATCAAGGTATTCCATAAACTAAGAATTATAGAAAAAATCAGTGAGCATGTCTTCAAGAGCATTTTCAGCAAGCTCATCAAGCACCTCTATTTGAAATACAAAATGGTCTTTAGTAAGAAATCTCATAACTTCAAAGATGTTAAAAGACACTACTATATCTCTCACTTCTATAAAAAGAGTGCTAGCATCAACATCAATTTTTTTCTTTATTATTTTGAGGAAAGGTCTTCCTAGAATCAAAGATGCAAGGGTATTAGCAGATTCATCCTCCATTAGTAGAATGTAAAAATCCACTAGGAAGATTAATTCCTTCACTTAAACAAGCACATCCTTAATAACTCTAGCAGATTGTCCAATGCTTCTATTGGCTAGTTGGATGATGACTCCTATCTACTTTAAGGGACCAAGCTGTAGATAGAAGAATACAAACATTGACATCACATTTATGAAAGCTCCTAGGTCAATTAAAGCATGCTTAAATTTATTGTTGCTTATTACATAGGGTATATTAAATGTCCCTGAATCTTTGCACTTCTGGGGTAGGCTTGGTTAAAGAATAGATGAGATATTCTAACTTAAACTTACTTTTTTATTGCCATAAACCTTTCTTTTTGTGTGCACAACTCTTTAAGGAATTTAGCATACTTAGGGATTTGTTTGATGGCTTCTAGCAATGGAACATTGACTTCCACCTTTCTAAAAGTTTCTAGGATATCTTTGTCCCTATTAATTTCTTCTCTTTTCTTAGACTGAGTTATTTTGTCGGGGAAAGGAAGTGGCCTTATGAAATTTTTTGGTTTTTGTACTACTTTCGGTTTCTCCAAATTCTGGTTGGGTTAAAAGGAGTTTTCTGTAGAATCTTCAATAGCTACTGGTTGTTTAACCTTATGTTGTTAGTTTGCTAGTTCTGGATTGTTGGTAGCATGAACCTCCTTGCCACTTCTTAGCATAATGGTAGAGACATTACTTTTGGGATTGGGAATTGTTTAGGAGGGTAATTTGTCAAAATATTGTAATTTAAGGTCACTTAAAATGGAAGCAAGCTATCCAATTTGTGTTTATAAGTCTTGCATTATAGTATCTGCCTTCTATTGGAACTGCAAACTATTGGTAGCCATTTACTTGACTAAGTCCTCAAGGGATAGCTGAGAGGATGATAATGCTACTGTTTATTTATTCTGAAAGTTTTACTGCTGCTGGATTTACTTGGAAGCTTGCTAGAATAAAGATTTATTCTAATATGGTGTTGGTTTAGTTTGTTGTACTGGTGCATTGCCATATCTAAAATTAGAATAGTCCTTCCAGCCAAGATTATAAAAATTTGAGTAGGAATTATATTTAGGTTATTACTATTGGTACTGATTTTGCTATTACTACTGGTATAGTGGCTTCCTAGGGAACACTACTGTAACGTATGCTTGGTATTAACCATCATCTTCTTCTAAGGTTGGACATGAATCAGTAGGATGGCTTAAGCAAGAACAAATACCACAAAGTCCGGCAAGTGGAGGGGTCTGTAATTATTGCTGCTGTTGTCCCACAACCAGTTGTCTTACCAAGGAAGTTAATTTATCAATTCTATGCTCTATTCTATGTTGGTTTGCATAGGATGGAAAGATTATCTTGTGCACACTTCTACTAGCGGGGAGCATTCTAGTGCCAAACTACTATGAATTAGCTGCCATATTTGCAATCAAATCCCTTGCTGGCATAGGAGTTTTATCTACCAACGCACCACCACTTGCAGCATCTATCATGCTCCTATCCATAGGAAGAAAGCCTTCATCAAAAAATTAAATTAGCAGCTACTCACTTATTTGGTGATGTGGATAGCTAGCACATAATTTCTTGAATATCTCTCAATACTTATAAAGTGTCTCCCTATTTAATTGCTTGATGCCGCATATCCCCTTCCTAATGACAGCTGTTCTGGATGCAAGAAAATTTTTTTCTAAGAATTGCTACTTCATGTTTGTCCAGCATGTAATAGAGCTAGGTTGTAAGTAATACAAACAATCCTTGGCTACATTAACTAAGGAGAAAGGGAATGCTCTCCGCTTGATTTGATCTTTTGATATGCCTTGAGGCTTCATTATTAAACACACCATGTGAAACTCCTTCAAGTGTTTGTGTGGATCTTCACTTGCAAGACTATGAAACCTTGGAAGCATGTGTATCAAAACCAGACTTCAATTCAAAATTAGCATCTAAATCAGGATATTGGATACCTAATGGTTAGTATGTGACATCAGGGGTAGCCAATTCCTTCAAAGTCCTATTATTATTTGACATGTTTTCTAATTTATCTAAGGGTGCAAGAAAGCTAGAACCACTTACGTTTTTATTCCTATGAAAGGAATGGAATGTTCTATCTATTTCAAAGTCAAAATTAAGTAATTCAGCAGTATTTCTTCTTATCATGCACAACACTACATAGCATCACACAGAACAAAAGAGAAAAGCACTATAGGAGCATAGAAACATTAAAATGCAAATGCAATATGAAAAATTAACCTAAACTCATCTAATTAACCTCTAAACAATTTTAAAAATTATGGAACCACCACAAAAAGTTTTTTACAACTATAAAAAACTAAAAAATGTAATAAAAAACTTAAAAAATTAAAAAAGTGGTCAAAATAATGGATTTTAGTAAAAAAACTAGGGCACTCACAAGCCTATTGTGACTTTTGATGAGAAAAATGAAATCTAGCTCTCATAAAAATTTTTGCTCAATTAGAGCTAGGATGAAAAAGTTATGCCTAAAATAAGGTATAAGTGCAAATTTTATGTAAAATCAAATTTCTTAGGCCAAAAGTTGTTGTTTCAATGTTTGATAATGTTTATTATGATAAAATATGATGAATTGAGGTGGAGATATGAAAAGAAAACAAGGAATGTTGTGGAATCCAAGATAATTCAGAAAATAAGAATTACCATAAAATGCAAGAAACATAATTAATGGATACAATTATCTATTGAAATGCTTCAAGAATTGTGTAATATAATGCTAAAAATATGTGGGAAAAGATAAATTCAAAAGAATCCCTAGTAATGGTGCTAAAATTTTGATTTATACATCGCAGTGCACCAAAATTGTATTAAAACTGGTTGCTAAAAAATAATATTATATAATGGCATAACTAGGTTATACCTCTAGTGATCCTTTAATTTTATCTTTTCTAAATTATTTCCTAATAATGCCTACATAATTATTGAATTTTTTTATGTAATAAAAACGTGAAGAACTAATGCAAACAGAATGCAATGTAACAAAATAGATTGCTATGTAGAAACAGAATGCAATATATATATGTGTATAACATATGTTATATGCTATTTATGCAATTGTCCAATACAAAATGCAGAATTACGGGATTTGTTACACGAAATTAATGTAAAAGTAATGTATTAAACAAGCACAAAATAAAAGCAAAGCAAAAGTAAAATTGGAAGAAACTCAATGGAATCAAATAACTGATTTAAGAAAATTAAGAGCCCTAAATTGGATTAATCATAGATTAATTAGAATTTGACTTTTTCTAATTAATTCTTTAACCTTAGATTACCTAGAACCCTTGCAATAATTCTTAAATTCTATGTTAGACAATTGCCTAGGATTTGATCAATTAAGATTTACCAATTAAAGAACCGCTATAATCTCTGCACTAAATCAAAACTGATTTAATGATAGAATTTAGTTAAATTGAGAAATTAAACTAGAAACTTCCAAATCAATCTCTCAACCCTCTGACCCTATGTGTGAAAACGTGATTTACTAATCACAATTCAACATTAAAATAATAGAGAAATCAGAAATTACAAGGAAGAATATCAATTATACCAAATCAACATCCAACATATGTAATCTCAATAATTTAGCACAAATAAATAGAGAAAGAGAAAAATTAATTTGGAAAAGTCAACATTACAAATCATGATCTTATAATCCTTAAAAGGAAAACTTCAAATCCTTGAATCAATCATGAATTAAGCTTCCATTGATGAAGATTAAAGAGAGTAAAGAGAAGAAGAAGGTTGTCTGTAGAATTTTCTGTGTGTATCTGAATATGTTTTTCTCTTCAGCTCTCTTGCCTATTTATATAACCAACTTAGCCTAAAACTTTATTAGACTAGGATTAGATGATTCTTAGGATTACAATTTCTAAAAGAAAGCTTTCCTATTTTCTGGAAGTCTAGACCTATTTTTTTTATAAGTTAATTAAATCCATTAGATAAATTAGTGAATTCCTATAAGCTTGTCTTCCAAGCAGAATAAGACCACAAAATCGATGAAATCTAGAAGATCCATAAACATGAAAGTTGTAGGCCTATGTCTTCTGAGAATTGGGTGCTAGTTTTAGGTAATCAGATCACTATAGCTCCAAATATGGCCTAAATACGGAAATGGGTTTAGTTGGGACAAAAACACAGCTTTAGCTTCTTGGCCAAATAAAGGCTTGAAGAAGTTTGAACTGGGCTTTGACTAAAACATAAAAGTTGTAGATCTCTTTTTTAGCTTTCCATCAATATAAATTGCTTTAATTCGACATTCAAAGCATAAGATATAATTGAAAAATAGAAATAATATCAAAATCCAGGTCTATTGTAAAGTTGACCATAATTTATAAAATAAGGTCTATTACATAGAATTAAGCAAATGTAACATCTAAAAAACATAAAAAATAAGGAAAAATAAAATAGTAAATATTTTTCTCATCAATAGGTCATTCATAACAAATAAAAATAACATATATATATAACAATAAAATAGATGGTATAAGCATTATGAAATAATTTTTTAGATTAATAGCAATTTTAACCAAAAAATTCATTACATAATATAAAAATTATTCAAAGATAATTAACTTTTGAATCTACATAATAATATGATTACTCACATAATTCATTGTGGCTCTAATACCAATTAATAGATTCTAATGAAAAATCATCACACTAAATCATGTAAAGTATAAAATTAAAACATAGAAAAGATTATGATTAAAAATATTGGATGAATCCATATGAAATAAGATGATAGATGATAAATCATAATCTTTGACCAAATGTGTTATAAGAGCATTGCATAAGGATTACTGTTTCTATTAACCCTAGCCACAACTAAATGTATTGGGGAGAAAGTTTATCATTGATGAGGAGTGAACAAAACAACTTAGGATTTAGGAAAAGCAACTTTTGCTTATAGGTTGTGATAGTAAGTTAGTCGATTCATTATTAAGAACTACTTGTTACCAAGTTAATAGGTTAGATTATTATTTAGGCCTAAACTAGATAATCATTTTAATATTAGTTTAAATCTTTTACGTTTTTTTTATTATTTGAATTAATAGGTTCAAAATGAAAAATTTAACACTCTTCTCTTCCATCCCCTTTCTACTATACAACTAAGCAAGTTTGAAAATATAGTTTTCTAAGTGCTTTTTTTCTTCAATTTTCTTTGCATATATTTTCTATAGAAACAAGTTTAAGGTTATACATAGTTAAAATTATTTGTAAAAAAATTAGGAAAAATATAAAATGCCTCCTTCAACTTTGAACCAATTGAATTTTCCTCTCTTTTACTTCAAAAACTTAAAAATTACTCCTTCAAACTTCATAAAATTTAAAATTAGCACCTATAGTCAAATTAATTAAACATCTTATTAAATTACATCAATTTTTAATGAAATGAACATTCTAAACAAGAATCACAATAGTATAGTATATTAATTTATTTCATATTTTTTTTCACATATAATTATGGAACTCATTTTTTTATTTAATTAAAAATATATATTTAATTCCTATTAATTATCTAACATAAAAATTGTTTATGAAAAATAATAAGATATATTAATATACTATAGTATGATGATTCACATTTAAAATGATCACTAAAAAATTTTGTAATTTGATAAAATAGTAAATTAAGTTAGTAACAAATGTTAATTTTAAGTTTTATATAATTTAAAAGGGTCATTTTTAAATTTTCAAAGTTAAAGAGGGTAAAATCTAATTATCTTAAAGTTAAAGAGTGTATTTTACATTTTTTTATAAAAATTATAATTTTTATAACTTTTATATTAAAGCTTTATAAAAGATTTTTATTAAAGTACAATAACATATACATATCATTTATTAAGATATTAATGCTAAAATAATTTTTAATTAAATATTGACTTCAAATTGTGGCTTCTAATTAAGGCATGAGCGTAATGAATAGAACAATCAATTGTGTAAAGTTGATGCAATAAGTAACTAGATCATACAATGTTTAATCCTAAATTTTAGAAAGGCTCCTAAAATCAATAAAATGCATCTTTTAATTCACTAATCAATGTAATCTTCAACTTTAATCTCCTTTTATCAGGATTTTTGAAACCATGAAAAAAGTTTTGTTATGAGATCTAGTATCCATTTATCATAACCATCCTTTTTCTCTCTATAATAAGAAGAATAAAGTTAACATACTTATGGGATAGTGAGGCTAAGGTTGGTTATAGGAGGTAAGAGACCTCATTAAAACAATTAAGTTTAGGTCATGGATCTTATTTATTACAGAATTTGTACTCAACTAATTCATATTTGGGCCATAATACCATATAGGCCCTATAAACAAATAGTCACTTTTGTTTTGAAGCCACATAATTAAAATAATATTAATTATTATTTATAAATTAAAGTGATGCCCACATTAATATTTCTAACAATTTATTACTTGGGCTCACTTTAATTTATAAATGATAACCATTTGAAAAAAATTAATGTTAAAATGATATTATTTCACCCATATGTTTAATTGAGATTATAAATATCTAACAAAACTAAATATTATATTTGAATTGATATTAATATCAAACATGTTAAACGCCTACACCTTGCTAACCAAATGATTAATAAAAATAATGTGCATAATAGAATTTATATTGCCTTAAAGTGACTTCATGTAAATCACCATACAGTGGTTCCAACATCCATCTAAGATGCTTAGTAATAATCAATATTCTTAACATATTAAAGAGATAAGATCTAAATGTATTTCTTTACAATCATGAGATAAAGTCTAAATGTCTTTACTTGTAATTTATAACCAAAATGTGCACAATATATTGCAGTCCCATTATAAGTATTTTGTTTAAATATATCATAAGATATTAATGAGTTCACATTATTAAAATTTCCACTAACCTAAAACACCAGAAAGACTTAGGAAAATTCATATTATTCACATGAACATGCTTTATACTTACTCCTAAACCGTTTGGTTAGTGAATTCATAAGCATAGAAATTATGGAAAACAAGTAATATACTCATGTATCTTCTTTCTTATAAATAGGTACTTTAATTTAAAGTCTTTTACATGAGTAAATTTGTCATTATTGAGAGAGCAACTTATAGTATTAGTATTATCGTGATATAAATGTAGTCAAGGTCAAGAAACCTTTAACCTATTGGCTTAATAAGGAAATTTATAATACATGAAATGCCCTACCCTTTAATAGAGGTTGCTGCTATTAACTATACAATAATTTCTATGAGACACTCCTTTGAACATATATCCAGTCACAAATTTATGATTACTAACACAATTGATAAGATAGGTCTGGGTAACTTATACATTTGAGATCTTCCAATTCTTCATGGGTCATTGTGTAATTAATTATACTACCTAGATATAATACCATTTGAAGTCCAAAACCACTAGCCTGATTTAACAACTAACTACTTATAATTGACACAAATGGGACAATCCTTATCACTTAAAAAACATTTAGGCCTAATTACTTTAATCCTTCCATATTAATAAATATGAAAGCATACTAACATGTTGGACTCTTTTGATATAAATAATGAGACAAAATAAACACCCCTATGATCCATGTATTATGGGCTCATCACACTTGCATTTTTAGGCTTATCACACTTTTACTCCTAGACCTTTTATTTAAGTTTGATTTAATTAGTTTATCTCAACTAACATATCTATACCATGACTAACTTAGGAAAACATCATTGTTATGCAAATCTAAAAGTACTAAAATGTTTTAACTCATTAACTATTTTACTTTACTTTCTTGATATTTGAGAGAAATTACGATTTCGTCAAAATGAGATATAACTATATAAATGGGCATTTCTAATTTTTCCTCTTATAAATTAGTTGGATATTAGGCCACCAATTAGAAGGTTGTTTCCATTCTAACCAACACAGTTTCCACTAAAACAAGCTAGTTTAAAATATAAACAGGTTTTAAAAATGTTAAGAAAAGATAGTCTTTGACAAACTACACCTTCCTCCTAAAAGTGGTTATTGAGTACTAACCGACTTGATCTTAAACTCATAATATCATATAAGCATCTATATTAAACTCAACATCACATTAGTTTATGACTCCCACTTTTTACAAAAATTTGATAGTCTCCCATTATCTCGGAACATTCTTGAATGAATCAATCCTATTAAATCCTAGAGACGGTTTTAGGATTAGATTTTAAAATTAGATTTTGTGAAAAAAATTGCTAAACAACCTTATTAGAACACATACCTAAAAAAAATAATAAAACAAATTTTGCTTCTCAAAATATGAGAAACTAAAAAAAATAAGTTTTTATAGTGAAAAATATCATATTTTTGGTATAGAACAAAGCATAAAATAAAACCCCATCTTTAGTTTTAAAGTATTTTCATAATGTCAAACAAAATCAAATGAAAAACATTTAATGCATGTTAGGTCAGAGAAATCAAAATTTTATGTTTACATCATATTAAAATAATTAATAAAGCCTATAATGGGCCTCCATAGCCCATTAGCCTTATTATTGGCCATTCTTTGAATCAATGACACTTTCCTACTTAACTGAATTTCATGGATTTTCATTATTCAAAAATTAGTAGGTCAAGTAATCACTAGTTCAAAAATGCTTTATTTAATGGTCTAATCCACAAATGACCATAAATGACCATTAGATTGACTTAATCCAAATAGGACCAATTTCGTGTTCTAAAATTTCCCCTACACTTAAATTCATACTAATAGTGGTTTCATCACATAGGATCACTAGATACAACTATTAAGAACTAGGCCTTATCAATTATAACTTGTCCCACCTAACATTTTAAAAATTTTATTGCATAGACATAATAATATGGAAAATATCTAAAACATTTAGTGCATGTAAAAAACTTTGATCATGTTAATATTTTTCCTTGCAAAAAAATATACTATGCAATCTCAATTATTATCATATTATAAGAACTAACACTGAAAAACATCTAAGTCTTTACAATATAATACAAGAATCAAATATTATACTCTTAAAACTTAATATTAGAGGGTGTTTAAAATTCTAAGAATACAATATTCAACCATATATTCATATTATGGCTAACTTATCATGTCAATAATATAATACTGAAGGATATTTAAAATTACTAATGTATCTTTTCCTTTATCCAATTTAAAACAAATTTTTTCTTTTAAAATTTTGTACAAAATTTTATGCACCTAGTCTCACAAAGGTAGGCATATAGTTAGATAAAATTTTCATGATATAAAATGAGTGTATAATTATCCTTATTTAATATAAAAATTCCTTAAAAATTATTACATTATACAAATAGTTTTAAAAATTGTTACAAAAATTACAATAAGTAACTAAAAATATAGGAATTACTCATAAAAATTTCAGCCAAAATAATTTCAAATAAATAGGCAAAAAATATTATAAAATATTTTCATTCTAAAAAATTATGAAAAAATACCTACTAGAGAATACTTGAAGACTAGAGGACGATATGCAATCACTGACTCCAGCAATCACTGATAGGGTGGTGCATGGCCCTAATGCACCATCCATGTGATTGGACAAGGCATGTCATGTGCCTAAAGGTCTTTTTCCCCACTCGCTAGCCCTTGTATGGGTCGTGTAACCTGGCACCCTAACTAGGTTCTAAACCTAGCTTAGTTTGTTTATTTTTTAGGCATTTCTCACCTAGATTTTTTTCCTAAATTTATGCTCTTAATTGAAAATCACCTAACTCAATAATTTTTATCTTAAAACAATAATCTAATGGCATTTTTAAAATTTTTAAAAGTTTATATAAGATGGTTATGGCTTCTATCAGAGTTAAAGCTCCATTTTCTTGTTATTTTTTTTATCATAGCCTGATTTCAATCATGATTAGTGTAAACCCTGACACTTGATTTTTACAAACCTTAACACTTATCACTTTTTCTATCTAATGAGAGTTTCCAAATTTTGAGGGAGACTTGAAATTTACTTTAAATTTTTTGAAAAAATGAATAGAATCTGCCCTATTTTTGGATATTTTCGAGGGCCAGATGCCCTAAAATACAATACTTGTATACTTCTTGTTAGTATGTGTCCTAGGAGCTAATCATAAAGATGATTGCAATATTATATAATGTATCACGTTTTGTTTTAATAATATAATTATTATATTTTATTTTATGTAAATTATAACTTAAATATAATAATTATCCTTGGAATAACTTTATTATTCCTAAAATACCTTTAGTCAAGTATTATTACAAAAATAATAGTAATAATATATCGAGATTAGCATGTATAGTGACTGATGATTATGAATCATGGATATATGATATCAAGTCAATACATAAGTACATTGTTAGTGAACAATGTATTAGACTGACCTACTGTGAGAATACTGCATGGATAGACGTATCATTAGTTATATTCATATGATCACAAATATGCATAATCCTTTAACTTGAAGTCACTACGGTTCTCTACATGAGGAGTTACTCACTTTGATATTATCCTATATCATCTTTAATCGGGATGACGAGTAGGACGTTGATTGGGTGTGTCACAAATCATGCAGAGGGAAGTATACTCAGTATCAAGAAATATAAATTGAACATTGATGAGGATGACACGCTCTATGCCTCTAGTTTGATTTGGATATTGTTACAAAAGGGATTATGATGTAAAATATTGATCATATATTAGATAGATGTCAAATTATAGACATTTTTACTACTTGAGTGGCAGTGATGTATTGCTAGATACCACTCACTGTCTATGGCCCAAAATGAATCATTATCAACGTAGTAAGAATCTATAAGGTCACACAAAAGAAGTAGGAATGAGACAATAATTAATTAAATTTTAGTTAGACTAAAATTTAATTAATTAGACTTATTTTCGTGCATATATATGTTATTAAGATAATATATATTTATTCACATAATATATATTATATATTATGTAATATTATTTGATATTAAAGTAATATCAGATAATTACGTTATTAGATATTAGATAATTATATTATGAGATAATATTATTATTATCTAATATTAGATAATTAATAAATAAGTCCTATCTCTCATCACTTTCTCTAGGATAAGGATAAGGTGATAATTATTTAGTGTGATTAAGATTTTTTAAGCATTATCCTAGTGGGACTAGGATTGTGATATGCCTTAATTCTATAAAAGGACTTGAAGGTAGCACATTACATAATACACATTAGCTTCAATCAAACCCTAAATCACCCTAGAAAACGTCTAAACTCAATCCTAGTGAGAGAAACGAATCCTAGCAACTTTGTGGAGGGGAGAAGTCGTTGTTCACTCCGTGTGGATACCATAGAGACGCTGTACCTTTCGGCTGGTATTTGATTCATCTCGGACTCTTAAGGATTCATTCCAAAAGAACACGAGCACAAATAAGGTAAAACCCTAATACTAGTTTATGACTTTTGTATGGATCCTAGGAAAGTTTTGGATCAAAATTTTAAAATTCTACTGCGTATGTTAATCCGAATCCTAACATTTCTAACATACGACAGCAATCAACAATATACACAATACTATACAATTTCAACACATATACATAAGTAAACAATTTGACATATCAAATTCTAAAACAACAAGAATTTCATTTTCTAATTCTGATCCTTATCCAATTATCAGAATCTTTTAGTAAGGTAATTTTGGATCTCTACCAATGCAATAAGCTCAAATATACTTACTCCAACTTGAAAATATTGAAATAAAATGGAGTGAATTATAAAAATTCAATGAGTATATATCTACCACTATTAATTTTTAATTCAAATATATTAAGCAATCACATGCTATCTAAGTACTTGATAAGAAAGATAAATGTAATTTAAACTTCCTAAGTTTTTAAATGTGCAAAATCAAGCTTCGGATGAAATATTCTCCTGCACACAATTTAAATTCTATACTTCTAATCATAAATCATAATAATTTTAATTATTCGATAGCACATAACATTGTGATCATATCACACTTTATCTATTTCGGGTAAACATTGTTAGTGTGTGTGTCCTACGAGCTAATTATAGAGAAAATTACAATATTACACAATATATTACATTTCATTAATTATAACTTAAATATAATAATTATCCTTGGAATAGCTTTGTTATTCCTAAAATATTCCTAGTCAAGTATTATTACAAAAAGGATAGTAATAATACATCAAGACTAATATGTATAGTGACTGATGATTATGAATCATGGATATATGATATCAATTCAATACATGAGTACATTATTAGTGAATAATGTACTGAACTAACTCATTATGGGAATACTGCATGGATAGACATGTCATTAGTTATTCTCATTTGACCATAAATGCACATAGTCCTTTGACCTGAAGTCACTGCAGTTCCCTATATGAGGAGTTACTCACTTTGATGTTGTCCTATGTCACTTTTAATTAAAATATTGATTGAGTGTGTCACGAATCATGTAGAGGAAAATGAATAATATAGATGGGATTTTGTTGCTTTTGTATAAAAGAGAGATATCCTTGCACTTCTTGATTGAGTGAGACTTAGAAATGCATGGTCATACTTAATTGGATCAATATGTAATATTGATCATTTATTTTAAGTTTACTTAATATCAAGAAATATAAATTGAACATTGACGAAAATGACACACTTCATGCCTCTAGTTCAATTTGGATATTGTTACAAAAAGGATTATGATACAAAATGTTAATCATATATTAGGTAGATATCGAATCATAGACATTCTTACTACTTGAGTGGTAGTAATATATTGTTAGATATTGCTCACTGTCTATGACTCAAAATGAGTTATTATTAATGTAGTAAGAACTTATAGGGTCACACAAAAGAAGTAGGAATAAGATAATAATTAATTAAATTTTAGTTAGACTAAAATTCAATGAATTGGACTTATTTTTGTGCATATATATTATTATTAAGATAATAATATATTTTTCACGTAATATATATAATATTATGTGATATTATTTGATATTAAAGTAATATTAAATAATTATATTATTAGATATTAGATAATTATATTATGAAATAATGTAATTATCTAATATTAAATAATTAATAGATAAGTCCAATCTCTCCTCACTCTCTCTAGGATAACGATAAGGTAATAGTTATTTAGTGTGATTAGAATTTTTTGAAGCATTATCCTAGTAGGATTAGGATTGTGATATGCCTTAGTTCTATAAAAGGGACTTGAAGGCAGCACTTCGAAAAATGCACGTAAGCTTCAAGAAAACCCTAAATCACTCAAAAAATGCCTAATCCTAATCTTAGTGAGAGAGACGAATCCTAGCAGCTTCGTGGAAGGAAGAAGTCGTTGTTTACTCCGTGTGGATACCGTAAAGACGTTGTACATTCCGGCTAGCATTTGATTCATCTCAGTCTCTCAAGGATTCATTTAGAAAGAATACGAGCACAAATAAGGTAAAACCCTAATATTAATTTATGTCATTTTGTATGGATCCTAGGTAGGAATTGGATCGAAAATTTTAAAAATATGTTATGTATGTTGATCCAAAACCTAACAGACATCACAATCATAATTATCCATTAAGGCTTAAATATAATAAATCATCTTAATCATATCAATTGTAACATCCAATCATAGGCAATTTCTAATATTACACCATATCACATATTCAGTTACAGTAAATATATGTATAGTCACTTCTTGACTTCTAGGTTAATGCTATATTTTTCTAAGTTGTTCGCTAGAAATTTCTCATCCGTCTTTCAGATCGATCTTATATCCTTCATAATTATTTGTCAAAAAATTTTTGCTCGACTTTCACGTTATAGCTCCACATCATTCACAGTTTCCAATGTCACTATTGGCATGATACATAAGTAATATACACAAAAAAGCTTTGCTCTCATATCATAATTATTTGCAAGACTATCAGTGTAAGATAACTAATTCATCATGGAGTAATATTAAGCATACAACAGAATATATAATAATACTATCATGTTCACTTACATAGCCATGACATATAGATATCATAGAAATTCAATCACAATTCATCATTACGTAGAAACATCACTACCATGCTTTTTTTGCACACTCTAAACCATTAACTTTTACTCAACAATTGATTATACTTATACATCAGCACTAAGTTTACATATAAATATATATATACATGAATAAAAAAATCTGTACTTCCAATAAGAAAAATATAATTCACATTTAGGCTATCTTTCATTATAATAATAATTTATGGTGAGATATACACTCACCTGATAGAATGCATTCGTTATAGAAGTTTAGAGTGGTTCATATCATTCTTCTCTTATCCTCCTAGTTCACCACCATTTATAATAATATTATGAATATGAGAATACTATTCTTATATTTCTCAATATAAGCTTATGTATTTAAACACTACAGGTTAAGATTTACTTAGATCAACTTCAAACACTAAGATATTAACTTTTATGAGATAAATATATTCTAAATATAGTAACTTAGAATTTTAGAGCCTTAAATCAGTATTTTATTAGTGTCATGTCAATTATCCAAATAAAATGGAAAAGTGAGAGTTTCTAAGATGAACATAAAATAATCAAAATATTAAAACTTTATATTGTGAGAATGCCATATTCATATTATTTTAGCATTTTACAATATAAAAATTGTATTTTTCTTATAGATTATCATATATCTCAAATACACTTAAAAGTGAGTTTTCCAAGGTAAATTTTCAAATTATTCAAAATCATAAAAGGTAACCTCTTTAAAATATCGCAAGCATAATACTTTAGCTATCCATAGTCAAAAAATATTATTTTTCAAAAACATTACTAAAATCTATAGTATACATAAAATGAGTTTCACTTGAATCATATTGAAAATCTAATGTTTTATATTTATTCTAACCATATTATTCTAGCAATTTGTAACATAAAACTTTTATTTTGTTGAACCATCACTAAACATTTAAAATAACCATAAATGGGTTTTCTTTCTAGATCATGCATGATTCTTTTAGAATAATAGCATATAATGCTTTATTCATATCTTAATTATCCTATTTTAGTATTTCATAACATAAAAGATTATATGATATTTTTCATATATAGCATCATATATATATATCATATACACAAATGGGTTTTTTTTAGTTTAACTCAAATACCTAATACCAATAAAATTAAAAATATAAACAGATCCCAATTATATTATTCTAGCATTCTATATTATAAAAATCTCATTTTGTAGAGGTGTCACCATTTTTCTTAAAATATACAAAAATGGATCTTCTTGGATTGAACATTAAAACATCATAAATATTAAAGTTTTATGATATAGACATGCTTATCATTATTTACAAAGGTTAATAGCAACTCATTGGTGTTGAAAAGTGGGAAAGCCCACCAGAACCATCTTGATAAGCTCACCGTCAATCCCATTTTGCTGTTTATTATCAGAGAAACTTCCTTCATGCTTAAACATCAACCCCAGTTGAAAAAGACCCATAATGGTAATGACAATTCACCATGGCCATCAAAACCATAAAGGCAACAAGTAAAGAACCCATGATAAGTAAAAAAAGAGAAGGAGGGAAAGGGAAAGATGGGCTGTTTGAAAAAGAAAGAAAAAAAAGGGAGAGAGCTTACTGTAGCTGGCAGAATAAGCAACGAAACCACTAGGAGTAGTGGTGTCGAGCACTGTCAGCAGCATGAGAAAAAAAAGGAGAGGGAGAAAAGAGAGTGGCTTGGAAAGAAAAAGGGAATCGAAAAAATAAAATAAAAACTAGTGGGGGAGAGAGGAGAAAGGGAAGTCGGTGGTGAGAATAAGAAGAGAAAGGGGCTAATAGGAAAAATAAAAGAAAAGGAGAGAGAAAAGTTAGCATGAAACCAAAAGGAATGATTCCATACTCCTTACCTATTATAAGCTCAAATCCCACTTTGAATCTCATCCTTTTATTCAATTAAGATTCCATCCTAGCCATTCATTTACTTTAAAAGTTCATTTTCATAAATTGATTTTATTTACATTGCTCAACTCAAATATTTTTAATTCTTCTTTTAATATAAAAATATTTATATACTTTCAATAATATAATAAATTTAAAAATTCTAAAAATAAATTTTAAACTTTCACAATTTTTAGAAATAATGTATCAAATACAAATAAATTATTCCATAAATCTTAGCATCCATAGTTACTAAAATTATTCTCAACTTATGAAAAATTTCTTGTAAAATTATTTTAATCAATTCTTGAATCAATAATCGCCATAAAATTAAATATATTTTGAATATTATCATTAGTATTATTTTAATATTTCAAAATCCTTCAAAAGAAAAGAAATTTAAAATCAAATATTAACCAAATGAATAAAATAAATTTTCAAAAGCATTAAAATTTATAAAACTCTAAATATTAACACAGAGTATTACATTTTTCCTTGTAAAATAACCTAAAAATATATATTACAATATTTCCAAACTAACTCTTTAATTTTTATCCAAGAACCGATAATTTTACCATTTTTTTAAATTTTCAAAAGTTTCAACATAATCGGTTTAGTTGTAATATCATTTCTTTGGGATTTAAGGGAGTATTATCCCACTTTATATAGCGTTTTAAAAAAGAATGGTTCTACTACCACATTTTAGGTGCAAATTTTCCCAACAAAACCAAACTCAAGTTTTATGCAATATTTACAAGTTATTCTAAGAAAAGAAATTGGGTTCATGTGTATTAAATAATAATAGTAGCCTAAAACTCATCCTAAACAAAACCCTTAATATCACCTAGAAAAATACCCATCCATATATGATATATTTGTACTAGAATATGTATATAAACAACAAATTTTAAATGTAGCTAGAATTGTGTATACATTTATAATGCACACATGATATTGAACCAAATAGCAAACTTATAGAGATAATATAAAAGCATATTTTGGTTTACTAGGCTTAAGAATTCATGAATAATGCAGCCAAAGATATATTTTTCAAGTTCACATGCAATATAAAAGCATATATGTGTGTGTGTGTGTGTTCCTTCCATATATAGCATTCATAATAGAGTTAAAAATTGAAAATGCAAGCAAACAAAACATAAGATTTAATCTTAGAACTAGAAACCACTCATATTGTTAATATGTTGTGTGTATTATGGAATAAAAAAAATCACACAATTAAATCTATAACCTCATGCTCCTTACACTTTTGCAAAACTATATCCATGACTATAGATTTAATAAAAAGTAAAACTAGCCAAAATACTTATTTCACCCAGAAGCCATATAATGGTATAGTACTTCTTACATGAAAGTACTCTTGGCCAAATAAATACTTCATGGTAGAATTTAACAATGGCCAAATAGTAAAATCCCTTGTAAATGTAGGCATATTCCCAATTCGAACGAAAAGCCATTTTAGTTTGTTATAAGATCACTTAAAACATTCCTAATTGAACAATAAATGCACTAACACAAAAAAGTTAAAAGAGATACAACTAAGCAAATATATAGTCATGCTAAGATATATATGGAGGATTTACATGTATATGTGTGTGTGCACATATATATTCCATTGAATGACAAAACATGCACATGAGATTCTATTAACATGTAAAACTAGTGCAAAATCAGACATATATAAACAAGAAAATTGACACACACACAATGGCTCATATTTATTTGGGTAAATTAGCAAAAAAAAGAGATAATCTATTTCACAAAATTACACCAAAAAAATTCAACCATAAAAAAAAGTAAAAAATTTGGTTCTAATACCAATTACTAGAATAACTTTTAATGAACTATTAACTTTGTATTTTATCTTTCAATTAAGTCATGAACATGATGAATAGAATAATTAGTTATGTAAAGTTGATGTAATAAATATCTAAATCATATAATGTTTGACCCTAAATTTTGGACTCCTAAAATCAATTAAACATATCTTTTAATTTACCAATTGATGTAGTCTTCAACTTCAATCTCTTTTCATAAAGATTCCTAAAACCATGAAAAGAGTTTTGTTATGAGGTCTGGTCTTCCTTTATTGTAACTACCTTTTTTTTCTCTCTTTGATGAAAAGAATGAAGTTTGTGCATTGATGGCACAACCAGACTAAGGTTAGTTACTAGAAATAGTGATCTCATTAAAACAATTAGGTTAGATCATAGATTCTATTTATCAGAAGATTCATACTCAACTAACCTATATTTAGACCATAATATCATACAAGGCTCATACACAAATAGTCACTTTTATTTTTAGTCCACATAATTAAAATGATATTAATTATCATTTATAAATTAAAGTAAGACCTACATTAAAATTTCTAACAATTAATGCTTACATAGAAATTATGTAAAGTCAACTTTTTTCTTTTAATTTGATAAAATTTAATTGTATAAAAATTAAGGAAACCTATTTCTTAATAAAAGATGTAAAACAAGGCAGGCAAGTTTTGCATAAGCTTGTAAAAAATATTCAAAAAAATGGCCAAGCTCGAGGGTTTTGTGAATAGACCACATTATTTTTTTTAAAATTAATAAAAGTAATTAAATTATTAAATGTATATATACAAGAATCAAAGATTGAATCCTTGATGTAGAGGAAGGAAGGTACCTTTAATAGATTAAATTAAAAAAATCTATCTTTTTTTAAATTAGATTTTTCTTTTTTTTGTTCATGTAATGGGTCAATTAAATAAGGTTAAAAAATTTATATTAAGCCATTAGACATTTGATTGAGAATTAGGTTAGATTAAAAAAGTTTTTAAATGCTTGAAAAATTACTCAATAATAATAATAATAATAATAATAATAATAATAATAATAATAATAATAAAAGAGTTAAGCTTGCATGTAAGACCAAGTAGATTTTCTTGCATTAGCCTTAAAAAAATATAGGTTCCAAATAAAGAGTTCATTCACTTTGTAATCGTTGGTTGCCAATATTACTCAAAGGCCTTGGGCCCATTTTACATGCCTATCCTTAACCTTTATAATAATATTTATAATTATAATTTTGTTTATATAGTCACAAAATATATTTACTTATTAAGGATAATTTTGAAATATAAAGCCTTTAATTAAGTGGATATAATTTTCAAATAGTTATATTGAATTTATCTCTTAAATTTATGTATTTTTCAAACATTGTGAATTTAATATTTAAAATAATCAGTGCTAATTTTCAATGCTAAAATATTCAACATTTTTCAACCATATTTTAACTAATTTAGCAATTTTCATTATCAAAATTTATATTATACATTTTTGAAATTTTATGTGTGAATATTTAACAAATTAGCCACTCTGAATATTAAAAAAATTATTTTATGATCAAATTACTTATTAAATCAAAATTCTTTGATGACAACTTTCTTAAGGATTAAGCAAGAAATTAATCATTCTTAATCCACTACCTTTTATCTTTTAACCTTTATTCTTTTTATAATGCTAGCTAGCTCTCAAAATGATGAGTAAAGTGTAATTAATAATTCCTAATTAATGACAACATAAATAAAATTATAATTATATTTAATAATTTATTTCTATTTTTAATATTATAATCATTAAGAGTCATTAATTTTAATGATATTTTATAAAAAAATATTAAATATAATGTTAATATTCAATTATATTATTATTAATTAGAGATTATTAATTACATCTTAATCATTGGAATGGTGGTTAGCATTTTCTTTTTTTATTACTCTCTCTTTTCTTATTTATCTATTACTATTAACTAATTTTACACATATTAAGAAAATAGTTGAATTTGTTTATTTTTAATGAGTTTTATAACATTATCCTTTATGCTCAAAATTTAAGATAGTTGAAAATAAAGAGATAAATATAAGTTGACTAATAGTATAGAATAATAAAATATTTATTAATAAAAAAGAAGGATAAATTTTTTAAAAAAATATTTAATACTTTATTAAAATTTTAAAATAACAAATAAAAAATAAAAATATTCCTTCAAAAAGTCAAAATAAAAAAAATGAAGGGAGTAAATCAAAATTCAATGATGACAACTTTTTAGAGATAAAGCAATTAATCATTCTCAAAATTTTCCCGATTTAAGACTTCCACTTTGTTTCATCCAGTATAACCGTTACTTCATTAGCTTATCAGCCACACCTACTCGTTTAATGTCTAAGGAGTCTTCCAGCCTTTTGCTTTTCTTTTCTATTTCTACTAGGCCAGATACACCTCCCCATAAGGGAGACAATCTTTCTTTGTTTGTGTGTGTGCCTTTTTTTTTTTTTCAAATTAAAATGGAGTCTCTCTCTCCCCCGCCCCCCTTAACGACGTGATGTCCGTTACGAAGATTATCTATTACTAATCTTGGGAAGGGCTTAAAATTTTCCTATTTGCTATTTTTCCTCCGTTTATGTGTTTTTTTTACTAATAATAATAAAATTTTTATAAAGAATAATTGTTTTCAAATTTAGAATTTATTCGTATCTAAAAAAATATTGAAGAATTTGTTAAAAAGTTAGCCAGTTCTATCTAATTATAAAAGATTGCTAATATTTTATTATGATATATATTTAAGTTTTTATTCTCACTTGGTAAATGGTAGTTAATTATTAATTTTATTATTTATTATTATTTTTATAAATTTTACATATATAAGAATTTTAATTAATTTTTTAATTTTTAAGATATTAAAATTATCGAGAGTTAACTATTAAACTTCGTTTATTACGTGAAATAAAAAACATGCCAGTCACGGACGTTTGTATTACCGCCGTTGGTTGAAAGTAGCAATTATACAGCTCCTTCATGTGTCCTAGCGCCACAGATATAACTCTAATTTTCTTATCGTTCTCTTTCTTCTCCAAAACGTCAGCTCCTTCCTAAATCCACACCCGCAAACAGTAAACCAAATAGAGTCAAACCCAGTTCAGGAAACTTAATCCCCCACAGTTTAACGCCTCAGATTTAAATATACGTACAGAAAAATTATCTCCAAATTTCTGCCAAAATTTACACCCAGAGATTAAAAATATCAACTTGGAATATATTTCTCATGTATTCTATCTGAGAGATACCAAAAATATTTATAATTTGCATTTGATTATTCCGTTCTTCTGCATTTCTCGGAAGTTTCCAGACTGTTCATTGAACCAAAGAAAATGGGGTCTTTCTTTGATTCAACTGTAAAATCTGAGTTTCAATAAGTGTTTTCAATCATAGGGAGCTTAGAAATTCTGCGTTTGTGTTATTTACTTGGATACTTAAAGAAAAGGAAGGAAAAATGAAGGTAGCTAAGTCTCAGGTATGGCAGCCATGCAAGAAGAAGAGGTCGTGATTGTTGGTGGGGAAGCCTTAGAGAGAGAAACTGAGGGAAGATTGAGGGTTTAGAGAGGGACGGGGCAAAGGAAGTTCTCGAAGGAGTTCGGAATTTTATATAGAAGCAAAAGATGCCACCCCGTTCAGGAAATTCTAGCAGCAGCGGCAGCAGGACACGTGTGGGAAAATATGAACTGGGTCGGACTCTGGGAGAAGGGAATTTTGCTAAGGTGAAGTTTGCAAGGAACACTGAGACTGGAGAGTACGTAGCCATCAAGATTCTTCACAAGGAAAAGATTCTCAAGCACAAAATGATTGGCCAGGTATGTGGGATTTTCATAATTTAGGGGTTATAATTTTTAAATATAGAGAACTTTGAAACACCTCCCATTCAAGAAGTTATAACTTTGGGTCAATCTCCAACCGCTACGATGTCCGCAGTTTTTTTTTTTTTTTAAATAAATTTTGTAAATTTTTTAATAAAATTTCTTAATTTTTTGTAAGGTTTTACAATTTTTTTCATAAAGTACTTAAAATTTTACATTGTAATTATCACTGTTTAATTCATAAGATTTATAAAAAAAAGTTATATGATTTTATAATAAAATTTCAAAATTTATGTCAACAATTTCATTTCATAATTTATGTTATTATGACAAAATTGTAAGCTCTACTTTAGGTGTCAGAATTTTATTAAACAAAAAAGAATTTATAAAATTCACAATTTTCGCAATATTATCAAGGTAGTACGGAAGGAAACCCGTCTGCCGTGGTTATTGTGTAGCCGGCAAGATCGTGACTTTTCCTGAAATAGAGTTACAGGACTTTTTACACAAAGTGTAACTTCCAAGAAGTTCAAAAATTGGATTGTAAAATGTTTGGGTGTTTCTAAAAAGTTAAAAGCACTTGTAAAATCCCTGAATAAAGGATTGGTATCACCCTTCAGAGTATTTTGATATAATATAGATGCCTACATGGGTTGCATAAATCAATGTTGGCGTTTGTTTTTGTTTCTTTTATGTGAATTTTAAGGATGAATGTTGTTATGAAGCTCTTGTTTATCGATGAATGATTCTGGTTTTTGAGAAACCAATGAAGGGAGTGCTGATTTGATTATTATTTTTTGTTTTGTGAGAAAGGAAAAGATTGCCAAAAGCCAACTTACGCAGTTTATAAGTAAAACTATATTCACCATCGTGAGCAATCTGAGAGTGTCCATCTTTTGATTCTTTTCAACGTTTTCCGTGTTGGATTTGGAACAGTGTCAAGATTGATTATTAAAAAGAACTGATTATAATATCAAGTGCCAATTATTTCAAAAGGCTTATACTATTAGGAGAAGGCTTACAAATGGTTTTATTATATCTCTAACAATAACTCTAAAATTTGGGGAAAATAGTGAACTTTGAATTGGTCAAGACAATAATTGTTACTCTTCTTTGTAAATTTGACTCAGATTGCTTGCTACTGTTATTATAGTGAGCAACTTATTATGGGGCATTTTATCTATTTATTTCAAAGGAAGAAATGACCTATTTACCGGATCATCTGGCTTTTATAACCATTTTAATATTTCATTTGATAGTTGAACTTCCATATACTCTAGTGTTAACAGAAGCAGCCTCTAGGAAAGTTTTGATCCTGAGTAATCATATGAAGCACATACGTTTGATTATATCTAAATAGCATTATCAGAGATAAAAATCCAGATAGTATAACTTGCTTTTGTTTTGTTTCTATTTGACATGTAACATACGGAGTATTTGTCTTATTAAGTTTAATGCTGTTGTCTTGTTCTGTACAACATTGAATTTGTTAAGTTTAATTGGGAATGTGGAATTTAAATTTTAACCATAATATTGCTGAGGGAGCATGCCCATGAAACTTCTATACCAAATTTCTGAAGCTCTATTCTTTTGATCACATTCTTGCCTGTAATTTGTGTTGTTTGACAATATGCAGATTAAACGAGAAATTTCAACAATGAAACTGATTAGACACCCAAATGTCATACGTATGTATGAGGTTAGACAGCCGTAGAATTTTTTTTCTGCTTACTTCTCTCTTGCATGATTTTTTTACTTTCTTCTGAGATTGCATTTTGAGTTTTATTTTTCACAATCTATCTAAATTGTATTCTGGATCTTTGTTGATATAGGTGATGGCTAGCAAGACAAACATATACATAGTGTTAGAATATGTGGCTGGTGGGGAACTGTTGGATAAAATTGTAAGACAATTTTACCCTTTTGTTTGCTTTCTGATGGTTGTTGAGACTGACAAAATTAGCGCAATTTACCAATAACCTCACGGTTGTGTTTCATTGCTATTTTCTTGAGCCAGGCAAAGGGCGGGAGGTTGAAAGAAGATGAAGCAAGAAAATATTTTCAGCAGCTTATATGTGCTGTGGATTACTGTCACAGTAGATGTGTTTACCACCGAGACCTAAAGGTGCGTCTCTTCTGTCAATGTTGTTTTCCATTGTTTTTGCCATCTTAAGTTACACTGCTTATTTTTAGGAGAAAAAAATTGACAATAATAAAAGTCATTGATTGCAACAAGTATTGCATTTTGAATGAAAGAACTTGTCCTTTCTTTCAAGAGGGCATGAATTTTTAAGGCCAAAGGGAGAGTGAGAGACACGAAAGAGAATGAATAAAAACAGACGAGAAAAAGTTAATATTTTATTATGTTTGGTCCATTGCAGCCTGAAAATTTGTTGCTGGATGCTAATGGAGTGCTTAAAATATCAGATTTTGGATTGAGTGCCCTGCCTCAACAAGTTCGAGTGAGTATTGTGACCATTTGTTTGTAAGGCTTTGACGATCATATCAAATTGGATGATTTGTAACTGACTATTATCTTTAACTGTCAGGAAGATGGATTGCTTCACACATCATGTGGGACACCAAACTATGTTGCCCCCGAGGTATCTTGTTGCTGCAAGTTGCCATGACTTCTATCTTAGAATTCTTCTATTTATTACCGTGGGTTTCCTTCTCTAGGTGATCCACAACAAAGGTTATGATGGTGCGAAGGCAGATCTATGGTCCTGTGGTGTTATTCTTTTTGTTTTAATGGCTGGCTTTTTGCCCTTTGAAGAAAGCAATCTTGTGGCTTTATATAAAAAGGTAACTCTTTCTCTTCTGCTATTTTTCCATTGCCCCTCAACTGCACTGAACTCATAGTGAGCACGTCATGAACATATTAACTTGATTGTCCAGAAAAAAATTATATGAGTTTTGCAGATTATAGTGCATCAGTGTCTCATCCATGAAGGATAGCACATTAATTAATGACTGTATTTAGAATTCATGTTGATGATTGAATGTGCTTATTTTAAGAGGCTATTTTTTGAGAATTAGCTGTTAAGCACAAATAAGATAACATTGGTTGAACTAAAGTTGAGATTTTAATCATGGACCTCATGGAGCTGGGGTCCCTACATTAAACAAGTTGAAGCCTTGAATGAAAATGATAGAGCTCTCTACTCTCTCTGGAGAAAAGCTTGACAGCACTCCCATTTTGGGTGTGTGTCATGCAGCCTCCCTAATAGACTGAGAGGATAAGTGACTATGAAGTGTCTTCAAAAAAAGTGTATGCAGCAGAACTCCTCTCTTTGCATGTTTCTATTATTGGGGCTCTAGTTTTTAGTGTTTTATGTTACTCCTTCATAAGGTCTCCTTATTTACTACGATGCACAGATATTCAAGGCAGACTTCACATGTCCTCCATGGTTCTCCACCAGTGCAAAGAAACTAATAAAGAGAATCCTTGATCCCAATCCAGCTACGGTATGCCATTTTCTTGTGTTATTGTGGCTCACTCCTGCATTTAATTTTTTATTTGGAAAATAATTTTTGTTTCTCTCTATCTCGCCCAACATCTAAAACCACCTGTTTCTTTTAATGTAACAGAGGATAACAATTGCTGAGATCATTGAGGATGCATGGTTTAAGAAGGGATACGAGCCTCCAAGATTTGAGCAAGCTAATGTTAGTCTTGACGATGTAAATGATATCTTCAGTGAATCAATGGTAAGAATTTTGTTTTAATTGTATGTCTTTCATATTTTGCTCATCATAGCATCTGAAATTTAACCTTGAAATTAGGCTCCATATATTTTGTCGAAAAACATTTTTTGTAAGAAAATTTCTTTTACTTGTGTATAAGTAAAGTTTCATGTCATTGTTTCATACCTTGTGATAAAAGAAAAAGTATGGTGTGATGGTAGTGGGGGAAAACAACTTCCTTTTTATTATAAAGGAAGAGGTAGTTGATTTCCACCTTACTTTCTACATTTAACATTGATCAAATAGAACATTTTCTATTATCTTTATATTTTATAACTGTAAATGCAAGTAAATGAAATTATTCCCATGGAATTTTTTTTAATCAAAACAAACGAACCCTTAATTTTCTGTTTGGCACCCAGGATTCTCAAAATCTTGTTGTTGAGAGGCGAGAAGTGGGACCTCAGGCACCTGTGACTATGAATGCATTTGAGCTTATCTCTACATCTCAGGGCTTCAACCTTAGTAGTCTTTTTGAGAAGCAAATGGTATGTTTATCTTTTCAAAAAAGGAGAATGCTATGCCTATTTTTCATTAAGGCCTTTCATCCATTAAATTGCTATGGGAATTTTTTTTTTTTTTGGGATAAATGGAAGAAGTAAGGAGGTGTTTGCCAGTCAGTAGAACTAGTTCAGAACTAAATAAACATAAATTGATTTTGTAAACTGAAGTAAATTTAATCTAGCTTTATATTTTAATTTCTTTGTTTATAATTTAGTTAAGAACTACTTTCTAACCGAAATTTGTTTGATAAGTTGTGTCAAATATATTTTAAATTTTAAGTGAACTAGAAACGAAAGAGAAATTAGGAAAAGAAATTCTGACCAAATAAAATAAAAATAGGGTAAATGAAAACGAACTTTGAATGGGATTTCTTCTAAACGGGTTTTCACTGAGTATTAAATCAGATATAGAAATTGACTTCTAATTTTTTGAAAGCTTACCAGACATATAAGAATAAAAAACTAGTTCCATAATCCCATTGTACCTAGTTAGTTGGTTTTTAATTTGGTAAACACCCCCTGAAATTAACTTTTTGAAGATCCCCCTTAAACTCCTTATAATACTTCTATGTCGTACTCTATTTTAATTGCATTTGCACTGTCAAAGAATACACAATCTCCAAAATTTTAATACAATAAAATGTGTTCATAAAGATAAAAGTTAATACTAGTTGACCTTTCTGGCTTTCTGGCAACTAGGGACTTGCTAAAAAGGAAACAAGATTCACATCCAAATGTTCGGCCGGTGAGATTATTTCGAAAATTGAGCAAACTGCAACATCTTTGGGTTTTCATATTAAGAAAAATAACTTCAAGGTGGGAATGCCATTCTTATTCCTTTCTCTTTCTTACCTCTTTCTCTTTGATTTTGATCCAATGAGTTACTTGCATCTTTCATTGCTTTGTGGACCTATGGTCCCAAACTGAAGATGAACAAGTGAATGAGGCAGCAATGTGTTTGCTTTCTTCCTTCCACACTTTTTTTATCTATCTATCTATCTATTTATATTCACCAAAACATTTATGGTATGTTTAGATGGAGGAAAATAGAGGGGAAGGGGAGGGAAGTGTAGGGGAATTGTGCATAAATTGTAATCCTTAAAAATCCTCCAACATCCCCCAACACTAGTATTTTTTGTACTCCTCCAATTTAGAAGGTTTTTGAACAGTTTTTTAAACATCTAAATAAAGGGAAAGAAAATTTTCTTTTAACCATTCATTCTCCTCACCTTCCTTACCTCCCATTCTTTTGTTGTTTTCCTTTCCCTTCCCCTCGTAACTCCTAAATGTACCATTAGATTATATTTGCTTTGTTACATCCTATGAATAACCTCAAAGAAGCATTTTTTTATCCAAAAGTAATAATATGATGATAAATTGCTATTACTGATGACATTTTGCTCTGAAATTTTCACTTCTGGTAATATTTCATATCGTATGCTCAGTTGAAGATTCAGGGGACGAAAATAGGACGTAAAGGCCATCTATCTATATCAACTGAGGTATATATTTTTCATTATACGTCTTAGTTTATTTTTAGTAAGGTGTAACTTTGGCTAATATTTTTGTTATTCTAATTCTCAGATCTTTGAGATAGCCCCTTCACTCTACATTGTTCAGCTTCGCAAGGCTGATGGAGATACTCTGGAATTCCACCAGGTACTTTTAAAATGCTATTGCACAGAAAATATAGTATCTTTTGGTATCTCGCATCTCGTGGCTGCAGGGGTTAACAGAGAACGGCTAATATCCTGCTGCTTCCTACTGCTTCTTTGTGCTGCAATTGTTTTCAGGACAAATGTAGAGGTGTCAGTGTTGGGGGCCCTAGTCTTTTGTGAATTGGCTAAATCAATTGAATTATGTTACTTGGTTCCTCTAAATATTCCCTAAAATAGAATTACAAAATATGCTCCAAAAAGTAAATAAATGGATTTGCTTGACATGACAACCTTCTCATGGAGCTCCCAATTGTAACTTCTTTGTACTCTCATAAGGAGTTGCATAACTTTATACGAAAAAGTCGCAAGCTTAACAAAAGTTGCAACCTTTTCATAAAATCACACAATTCCCTATTAGGGATTGTGAAAGTAAAAACTGTAAGTATAAAATCCTGTAAAGGCTGCACCAAATATCTTTCTTGCCCTATCACTATCTTGAGTTTAGATTAAGTTTTTGTTTCTTGACAGTTCTACAGAAACCTATCTACGGGGCTGAAAGATATCGTCTGGAGAGCGGAACCAATTGATGAACAAACAATCGGTTAGTAGTAACTAGCAATCATTGTTATTCAGGTGTCAAATTTGTTCCATTTTTTTGCTTCATCTTAATAATTTTTGCCACCTTACGAAACATATTGCTTGGTTGTCATATCTGTTGTTGAACTAAAGTTGTTTAGGCCATTCTTTGGTATAATTTTGGGATTTTATAATGTCATTCGTAGATTTTAAATTATCAGAGGAATTTAATTCTTGTGACCACTGTGAAATTTAGTGCTAGCTACTTTGGTGGCCTCAGACGTCTGGTATTGCTGTTGGGAGGGAAAAAAGAAAGGTTCCTTCTAAGTGGTCCTAATATTAGAATAGATTGGAAAGTTGCATATTGTATCAAATGTTGAGAAGCAGTCCCCCCCCCCCCCCTCTCTTTTTTCCCTGGTAAATATGAAAGGAAAACATTCGATTTCTCAAGTTTAATTACTCAAATAAGGAAGGTTTAAGCTATCTTGCAATTTGTTTTAATTGCATATTTTCTAATATTATCTTCCTGGATTTTCATGGACAGGTGCAAGTTCAACTGCATAATTTAGTATTCCAATCTCCATCTTTCATGTTTGTGCATAGACCTAGCTTTTGTTATTTTTTCCGTTGTTGCTGAATATTATCAGACTGTATACGAGGATTGAATGAATACATGGAAACTTGTCTGTACTTACGTAGTTTATTGTCCTTTCCATTTTTGTAAAAGGTGACTTGTTTGTGAAGCATATCAGAGTAATGAAATTCTGCCAGCATGTATATTGGCTAGGGTTTGGCATTACATTTTTTTTTTTATAATATGGGCGGTAAATTATTTAAATGTATTCGTTCGCAACATTTTAATTCTGAATCATAACGTTGGAAGGGTGGGTGCCAGGCCCAGCATGTAATATTGTAATTTGTTGACAAACATGATAATATAATATACCACTGATGTAGCAATGTATTTGTGCATAACTAAGTTTTACTGCATATGAGGCTTATTTTTTTTCAAAGTCAAATTTTTTATGTTATATAATAATAAATTAACAATCAAATTTAGTAGTATATTGGTATATTATTTTATCAATGTTGTACCATAGTCATTTTCCAAGATAATATCCACTCTTTAATTAATCAAAATTACATGAGTTCTTTATTTTTAACTAAAAAAAGTCATTTTTAAGTTTGTAATTTTAGGACAGATCCATATCTTTGTGTTGACCAATTATTGTTAACCTAATGGATGTGGAGATGTGGGTTAGATATGTAAAGAGCTCTTCATTAAGTAGTATTATGAAGAGTTCTATCTTCTAAAAAATTGAGTGTTTTTATTATTGAATTATCTTTTTTTAAGTTTCAAAATAAGTGAATTAAAATTAAAAATATTTATGCATTTGTTATGCTGATAAAACTTGGATTGATGGAACCTTAACCAAAGATGTAGCAAACAAGCTCCGCATCAATTATTATAGGGGTGCTTTTGTAGTAATGGCAAGCAATTGTTGATAAGGAAGGTTTATGACCTCAATTTAGGGTGACCATTTGTTAATGGAGCACTTTTAAGGGGACTACTTGCATACACTCACAAAAGATAACACCTTGTAACTGCCCATTATGCTTCTATAACCTCTTGAAGTAAGCACCTGTAAATGCACACATCTCAATAAGCAAGTAGATGAATTTTTGCTAACTTAATATTGAAACATACAGTATTGCATGCACTCTACATTCTAACACTCTGCTAACTTTCCAAAATTTTATAGCTATTATTGCTGGCTTTCTGAACAATCATGAGGCACCTTATCTCCAAGATCAATCCACCTAGTAAGCATATTAACTTGGCTGCAAGAGTTTTCAATTAGGTGGTTGTGCTCACACCTACCAAGAATTTGTAGAACTATTGGAAGTTTGGATAAGTGACCATAGTTGAATTGTTCATCCTTTATTTTCTTTTGCACAAGTTTTGTATGTTACTAAAATGAGTTAAAAAGTTTGAAATGGACTTAAATCCACGGATAGGTTCACAAGTTTGCAAAAAATTGAGGGCTAGGACCTTTAAAAATAGGATTTGTTTGAATGTTGACTGGACATGGTCTAGTTTGCGAATCCATGAGAACTAGACTAGATTGTTTGCAATTTATTTATTTGTTATTTTTTAATTTTTTTACTACATAATGACCTAACAAAAAATAAGCACATTATTCTTTATGGTCTAACCCATCTCTCAACTAAAATTAAAAATTTTATATGAATTTAAGAATGGATATGAGTTTTTATAGGTTTTTTAATTTTTTTTTGGCATTACAGATGTTATAATTATGAATTTAGGCTTGAAAATGGTCAAATAAGAAAGGTTTTAAATGAATTTCAAAAAAATTGAAATTAGGCCTTTTTTAAAAAAATGGATTTAAAAAAGATGAAATCTAGACTTTTTTAGAGAATGAATTTAAATAAAAAGTAGAAACTAGGCCTTTTTTAAAAAAATAGATTTAAAAAAGATGAAATCTTGACTGTTTTTGTAGAAAAAAAAAGGAAGTCCGTGGACCTATTTGTTAGGTTTGCAAATTGTGTGCTTTAGGACTAGAACTTGCATTTTTGGAGTTCACAAAATTTGTGAACCTATCTAGTCCTCTCCATTTGGATCGGATTCACGTGGACCTATTCGACTAGATAAATCTATTAAATAGCTTTAAAGTGAGTGCATTTTAATGCTCTTTGTCTATCATTGATTTTAAGGTGCTATAATATATTTTTGTTTAATCCTCCAACTACTATACTATGTACACAAACCCCACATTGTAGTTGTAAAATAAATATTCTTAATTTAGTGCATTCTACAAAATGTTTTATTTTTTTGGTATAAACAAATTGGCATACATAGTGAGATATAGTTAAAGTAGTTCACATTGATTATTTTATGTAATTAAGAAGTGCAAAAACTATATAATCAGGAAGCATGGCTACACCTCTAATTGTTTCACACTTTGCTAGCACATATCCTTCTAGTTTTAACCCTCCATAGGATAATCCTTTATTCCAAGAAAGATATGCAAAAGACATTGAAGATAGTTAATAATAAAAAAATTTTGGCTGAAAATGCTAAAAATATAAACCCTTAAAACATTAAACAAGTTCACTTTAACTAAAGCTAACAAAGTTAGGACCCAAACTGGAAAAACGGTTGTCAAAATCATAATAAACAAATAGAAAATGGAAACCTGTTGAATGATGATCAAAAAGCTAATGTTGGGGGACTATCAACCTTCCTCATGGAATATTCTATAGCATGTTGGCAACTGACAAAAATAACAAGGTAATCATATTCAATAACTAAAGGTATCAAGTTAACAAAACCAATTTACATATAGAAGAGTTAGTTAATATCAAGGTTCGGGATGTGACATCTCAAACATTACAAATCTTTCTACAGCAAATGGATAAAAGCAATCATGATATGATCAACTTGTTATTGTAGTGGATTGTATCTATTTTAAGGTTTGTGCTTGAAAGAATTGTTACAATCAAATTAGGTGACCTAAACACTTAAAAGAATAGCAATAACCTTAGGTTGTCACTAAGGTCAAGAGTAACCCTCTAATAGAAAGCAATTGAGGTTGATAATTCAGAATGAGAATTACTCGAGATTGATTATATCAACCAAATGACAATACTAGACAGAGGTAAAAAGCTAAGAGGGGCAGTCTAATATGGTCTTCATAATTAGGGAGATAGAGTCTAAGAGCACCAAGCAAATAGAGTGACATTCAACAACCACACTCATTAGAATCCATAAGATCAATGCTAAATGAATAAACTTGAACCTAGTTTACAAAACTAACAAATGCGGGACCTAAATTTGCAAATTTTGGTTGAGTAGTTGTTAAATCAATTAAAGGATCAAAGTGTCTACCCAAATTATCTTGGTGCTTTACTAGAGTGGATTTATAAGCCTAAACTGCCTAAAGGGTTTAAAAGGCTAAAATTTACCATATTCTTTGGTGAATACAACCAATCGATAGTTGAACATATTGCTAAATTCACGATCAAATGTCAAAAGCTCACTTTTAAATGGATTTTTAAACTTAAGACATTTCCCCCCATCCTTAACTAGGATGATGTTTTCTTAGTATTCAGGTTTGCTTCTTAATTTTATCTATTCATAGGCTTAAATTGAGTAGCTATTCCACAATCAATTTTATTATGGAAAAATCAAGGTAGGACAAAGCAGATTTGTCTAACATTAAAAAGAAGCTAGTTAAGTCTATCGAAGAATATCTTTTCAAATTTTGATAAGCAAGAAGAAATGCTTCATGCAAGTAGCAAAAATGGAGATTATGAAAATAGCAATGGTAGGATTTGATTATGCCACTCATAAAATGCTCATCAATTAGAACATAATTGACATGGCCCAATTAGGCAAGAAAGTTCATTAAATTGAATAGTTGCAATAGGAGAAAAATAGAAAATTTTGAACACACTTTTGAAAAGAAAAAGTGGTTTATATTGGTGAAGACAGAAAAGATGAAAGTGATAACAAATTATATTTGATTGAACATAGACTTGACCTTCCTTACACATGCTTATTATTAAAACATGTAAATAAAAAAGATAAAATGGATTATATCAATAAGAAAGTATGTTCATTTGATATTAGTAAGGTCGATTAAATTTTTAACTTGCTTATAAAAGACAAATAAGTGAAGTTATCTAAAGGTCATAGAATTCTATCCAAAGAAAAGATGAAAGATAGAAAATACGGTAAGTATCATAATATGTTTGATCATGATACTAATAATTGTGTTCATTTCAAGGAGATGATTGAGAAAGCCATTAAGTAAGGGCAGTTGAGGTTCAGTGATAAAGTTAAAAAGAAGGAAACGCTCATTGACAAAAACTTTTTCCTTAGAAGGTTGAACAACATAAAGCTTTTAAATGAATTCAACCTATTTGATATGGATGTGATTGTAATAGCATATTATAAGTATGATGATTCCTTGGATGCCTTATTCTTTTTTGAAACTTATTTAATGGAAGGTAAATCTAATTCTAATTTTATAAAGAGGATTTAATATGAAGGATGGGTGTTAAAATGTATCCATGTTGTAAGAAGTATTATGACAAATTGAAAATTATTATGCAGGAAAAATGTTTAAAAGATTGCATTAACCCTAAAGTGTAAAAATTAATTGATGATAAAAGAGAAGCCCTAAAGAAAATTAAAGAATTTGAAAAGAATAAGGGCAAGCCAATGTCTACTTTTCATTAATTGGAATATGACTAATTGAAGAAGGAAATAGGAATCAAGATTGGCACTTGAAAGCCAAAAGAAAACCACCCTGAGGGAGCATGGATAAAAAATGAACCTTGAGATAAGGGAAAACAAATATAGAAGTCTAATTTAAAAGAAAGGAGGAGCTAGAGGTATGACTACTAATACAAGAAGCCTCAATTGAGCAAGACTCAAAAGAAAATAATGCAAAGGCAAGTTGCTTATACGAGGTGAGATAAAGAAGGCTACCAAGTGCCTTTTGGTCTACATAAATCCAATGGCTTGAAGCTAAAAAAAGAGAGAAAACAACCCTTTGAGCAATGACTCAAGGGTAGAAGATAAATTTGGATGCTAACATGGCAATTATATTACTACTATCATCTATAATAGTTAGCTTAGCTAAATATAATAAAGAATTTGATAACAAGAGCCTCATAACTATAATTGAATTTAGTAAGGAAATGAGCACTACATTTGGATGACTAACTAAGAAAATAAAGAAGAACCTAAGGTTGTTGCATATAAAGGATAATATTAATGGTTAGCCTATGAATAGGATTCTAATTAATAGAGGAATAATAGTTAACTTTATGCTATAATCTATGTTCTTTTAACTAGGAAAATAGTTGAAAGATATAATGCTATCCAACATTACAATGATTAATTTCAATGAAGAAATCTCCAACTTAGAAAGGATAGTGATGGTTAAACTTAAAATAAGGTTTATAGTTAAGCTTACTCTATTTGTAGTATTACCTTCAAAGGCTAATTACAACTTTTTACTAGGTAGAGACTAGATCTATACCATAGGAGCAATGTCTTCTACATTACTTTAAAATATACTTATCTAGAATGAAGCCGATATCATTGAATGTGTAGATCTGATGGTAGCTTATGTTATGTTTAACAATGTTATGTTGAGTTTAAAATCTACAACATTAGAGTATAGCCATTGCACACTAGCCTATGTACAAATCTATCAACAATGAAGATGTGTGTTTTGGATGCATCAAGTTTTAAAGTCATACCAAAATATAGGATCGGCTGACATAATCAATGAATGAATACTAAAAGTAACTTACTCATTATCAACTTATATTACTAAGCAAGCCTAATTTTAGGTCCCGAATTGTATATATGATGATAGTTCATTTGGATTCCTAAAGTCACCAATCAAAGAAGACACTAAAAAGATGGAAACCTAGGATATCGTATAAGAAATTAACTTAGGAACTAACAAAAACTTGAAGTCGACATTTATCAATACTACCTTACTTAAAGAAATTAAACAATACAAGGATTGCTTTGTTTGGGATTATGATAAGATGCAGAGCTTGAGTGGATATTTGGTAGAGCATAAACTGCCAATCAAAGAAGATTTTAGACCTCACAAAAAACCCCTTGATATTTTGCACCTGAAGTTATGCTTGAAATTAAAGAAGAAATTGAAAGCTAAGTTCATAAAAACCATGAGATATTTAGAATAGCTTTCCAATATGGTCTTGGTTATAAAGAAGAATAGCAAGCTAAAAGTATGCATAAACTTTAAGGATTTAAATAATGTCATGTTGAAAAATGAATATCTTATGCTGATTATTGATATTCTCATAGATGCAACATCAAGACATGTTCTAGTGAGCCTAATGGATGATAATGTTAGCTATAATTAGATATTTATAGTTGAAAAAGATATGTCAAAATAACTTTTCAATGTCCAGGAGCGATAGAGGCTTATGAATGGCTAGTCATACCATTCGACTTGAAAAATGTTGAAATCACTTGCTAAAAAGTGATAAACATGATCTTCCATGACATGATTGGTAAATCCATAGAAGTTTATATTGATAACATAATTGTCAAAGGGCTCTCATATGAGTAACATATAGAAAATCTTAAAAAGAGTATTTAATTGGATGCAATGTGATAACTTAAAAATGAATCCATTAAAATGTGCATTCAAAATCTTGGTTAGGAACTTCTTAGGTTTCCTAATACATCAAAAAGGCATTGAAGTGGATAACAATAATGTTAAGGCCATAACCTCGGTACTGACCAATAAGAAGAAGCTCTAGTACTTTCTTAGGAATGTTAATGTCTTAAGGAGATTTATATCAAATTTGTTCGATCAAACCAAATCCTTTTCATATTTGCTAAAGTTAAAAGAAATCGAGCAATTTGAGTGACAAGATGAGCATTAAGCCATATTTAAAGATATAAAGAATTATTTAATTAACTCTTTATCTTTGATCAACCTATTAAATTGTATATCTCAGCCTTTATTGATGTAATAAGATGCTTTTTAGCCTAAAAAAATTATAAGGGCAAGGAAAAGTGCTATTTATTATCTTTTAAGAATGTTAAGTGTAATTGAATAGAAATACTTAGCAATGGAGAAATTATGTCTTTCCTTGTATTATTCTTATATGAAACTTATATACTATTTATCGTTTACAACTATATAAGTATTTACAAAAGCTAATATCTTTAAACACATGTTACCTCAGCCCTTTATTCATGGTTAAGTAGGAAAATGGGCACTTCGCTTAATTAAGTTCACAATACAATATTATCATTTAAAAGCTATTAAGGGTTAAGTCATAGTTGATCTAGTGGTTAATAATAAAGCACAATCGATTGGTTACATTAGCACCAAGTTTTGGAAATTATATTTTAATGGTTCATGCTATAAATGCAATGCTAAAATAGGTTTGTTAATTATAACCCCATGTGGAAAACTAGTTAAGTTCTCATTTTCATTAGACTTGAAATGCTCTAATAATAAAGTAAAGTATTAAGCACTTATGATTAGTTTAGAATTATTAATTAAGCAAAGAGTCCGAGAGGTCAAAATTTATAATGATTCATAATTGATCAACAAATAGATGTTGGTATGTATGCCCTAAAACCAATTATATGGATGATTGTAAATTTGAATTATGTTATTTTAAAAATAATTTTAATTATCATATTTATACATATATTTTCTGTATAGTATATTTAATTATTATAATAACTTTAGAACAATTATATTCTTAAATGTCCCTAGGCATATATTATTATGGATTAGGTTACATTGATATGATAAGACTAGCATGTGTGGTTACTTATATGAGATATTAAGTCTACACATGAATACAAGTTACAAAACTTGTGTACTGGACTAACCCACCCTAAAAACACTACATGGATTGTTATATGAGTATCACGAGTGATTTTTAGTGATCATCATTAATATGATCCTTTGACTTGAAATTACCAAAGTTCCCTAAATGTGAATTTTACATTTTAATATTACTTTATGTCATTTATGATTAAGTGAATACAAGGGTAGTTATTGGATGTGTCACATATCATACAAAGATATTTGTATGATCAAGATGGAATTTATCCCTCCTATATAATAAGAGTGACATCTGTGAGCCCTTTGATTAAGTAAGGCCGAGAAAAACATATGGCTATGTTCAGATGGATTGATATGGGATGTTAACTATATTTATTTTAGTCAGCTTACTTAAGAATTAAGAAACCTTTAAATTGGGCTACTCGAGAATGACATAGTTTATGTTTCGTAATCAATTTAGATATTTAGGATAAAAGATCATAGATGATGATCATATGTATAGGTTTAGTTAAATCACTAACTCTCTCATTACTTAGATAACAATGATGTGTTGCTAGATACCGCTCATTGTTTATAATAATTAATATGATTTATGATCATTGTCAATGTAATGAAAGCCTTTAGGGTTATATACTTAGAACCTAGCAGATTTGAAATTGATGGACCAAATTATTTGAGCCTAGTATATGGGAATTCCATGTTATAATTATAAGGACCAATTATAAGCCCATAATTATACATGGAACAAAACCTAATTAGTTAGAATTTTCTATGCACCTATTTAAATAAGCTTATTGAGTATTAATTATAATGATAATTCATGTATCCAATAACACACAAAAAATCCTAGTACCCCTCCTTGACCATAATTCTTGAAGAGGCGTAGTTAGTAATGCAAGGTAAAGGAAGTGAATTTCAATCAATAGTCGTAAGACGTTCATTGGTGATTTATTGGTTTGTGTGGATACCTTAAAGTTTTGACCAGAAGTAAGTCAAAAATGTGATTAACAAATAAGTTTTTTGAATTGTGTATAGAAGGTAATGACAAAACCTTTATCTTAATCTAATCATTTTAGATGGATCCTTGGCTAAGATCGGTTAATATTCCACTGCAATTATTTAGCTCCCAATCCCAACAGTGGTATCAAAGTTACTTGTGAAATGTTAGATTAGGATTCTATTAGCTGATTGCATAAATCTAATTTGATGAATTATTTTGTATATCATGCTTAAATGATCTCTAATTAGAATTATTGAGTTTAATCCTATGAATATGATTTCATGCTTTCTAGTTCAAAAAAAAATTAATGTGATTAATTCTGGATTCTAGTTCGAATTTAAATCTAATTGTGCTTAATTTCGTGTTCTAGTTTAAATTCCAATATGTTTCATGATTAATTTTGGGTTCTAGTTTAAATTTGAATCTATTTCCTGATTAATTCTGGGTTTTGGTTTAAATTTGAAACTAATCTTGTGATTGATTCTGGGTTCTATTTTGAATGGGATTAACAAGATTAATTACATGAATCTAATTTAATATATGAAAAATATTTTCTGATTAAACACAGGTTTCATTCTAAATCAAAATTAATCAGATTAACTTCTTGAATTTGGTTTCGTATATGTGATATACTTTGTGTTCAAATATGTAATCTATTTTGCACATAATTAATATAATTAGTTCTAAAACTGTCTTCATGTATGGATCTATTTAACCTATTTAATGTGATTAAAAAAATAAATTTGGACTCATGTATGAAGTATATGTGTGAATGCTTTAATACGTTTAAACTTAGCTGGATCTATTTAATATGATTAAATATATCCACTGTGATGCTGATGTGAACCGTATCTCAAAACTATGATTTAAATGCAAGATATTGTCAAATTGTTTGACAAAAAGGGATGTGTCAATTGTTAATAGAAAGAATTTCCATTTGAATGTTAGATGCAATCATTTTTTTTTGCCTAAAGGGCTTCACCCCCACACCTCCACAAGGGAGGCTCCCCTCGACCCCGCCCACTAATTGGTTGGTGGGACCTCTATAAGTTCTCTACGTAGCATGACATTAAGCAATTAGTTAATTAATTTAAAATTAATTAATTAATTTGGATTTTGATATTGAATATATATTTTATTTATCATGTTATTTTGTTGTTTGATGCATGATGCATGATGCATGATTATAGCCTTTAGTTTTGTTGTAATTTTAAAATATGGCTTGCGTGTCGTACCTTTCTATTACTTCTGGTTGTACATTCTCTTCTTATCCCACTTCCCTCGAATGTAATTGAAGGTTTTTTTATTTATTATATAATAATATTTGTTGGAGCACCTGAAAAGGCAACAATAGAAGTAGAGATCAAGCCATAGGGAAATAAGAAGGTTCTTAGCAAGAAATTTTTCTTTCTTAGTTTTATTTAATATTTTTGAGCTTTGTAAATATCACTTAGGTTGGGCCATGATCATGTCACATTTAATTTATGTTTTTATGTATAAGATGCATATTATGAATGTATGAGACACCTATGCTAGATGTATGTGATGCATGCTAAATACAACTAAGTACAATAATGGTGAGATAAAAAATATTAAAATCCCTCAAATAAAATATTAAGTCAAAAGAAATGCCTTCCAATATTAGCACTCATCAAGATCTTGATCAATTATAGATGGGTTTGCCAAAGCACAGTACCTAAGGTTTATTTTAGTAAGGCGCAATGGGATAAAAGTAATATCCAAATTGCAATTTGTTAGGTTTGACTTAATTGGGCTAACCTAATAGGATTAGGGCATAGAGGCATAGAGTTAGTTATGAATTCATGAGATGAATTTGAGCAAGTCTTATTCACCTAACTATCCAAGGGTTGCATAAGATGTAATTGACAAGGAGTTATCTACCTAAATAGCCATATCTTAGGTGATTAGCCAAAACTAACTCAAGATTTAGTAAAATATGAATCTTAACTCACTAGAAAACCTTAATGATAAGGTTTTTTGAAGTAATAGTGAGGGCTATTATTTTGAGAAAATAGTGGGATTATTATTTAATAAAAAATCTTATTAAATAAATAAAATACATGATTCTCATGTTGTATATTTTTTTATTATAGATAACCATAGCATCAAATGCATCAAACCTATCACTGCGATTTATCCTTAAGAAGGATTAATTGAATGGGACAAATTTTCTCGGTTAGTATTGAAACTTGAGAATTTTCCTTAAGCATGAGAAAAAGCAACATGTCTTAAAGCAACCCATTCCAAATGAGCTTGCTGCCAATGCTCCTCGAGTAGAAAAGGATGCTTATAAAAAGCATCTAGAAAATGTTCTAGATGTTAGTTGTCTTATGCTCGCTATTACGAACTCTAAGCTTCAGAAGTAACATAAGAATATGGAGGCATTCAATATGATTAATTACCTCAAATAGCTTTACCAAAAGTAAGCGAGACATAAGAAATATGATATATCTAAAGTATTATTTCAGTACAAGATGGTTAAAGGAACCTTCATTGCTACACATGTGCTTAAGATGATTGGATACATTAATAACCTTGAAAGGTTGGATTTTCCTCTGCAACAAGAATTGGTTACTATTATAGTTCTACAATCATTGCCTGAGAGCTATGGTTAATTCGTCATAAATTATAACATGAATGAAATTGATAAGACTTTGCCTGAACTACTTAATATGTTAAGAATTGCTAAGTAGAACTTGAAAAAGTCCAAACCTAATTCCATTGTGATGGTTCAAATGGGCAAAAGGAAGGGCAAGTCTAAGGTTAAGAATAAAAAGAAGAAGAAGAAGATTGATGAAAAAACTAAGTTAAGTTCCTTTACACTAAAGCCTAAAGGTGGTATGGCTAAGGAAGGGCAATGCTTTCATTGTAAAGAACTAAGAAATTGGAAGTGAAATTGCAAGCTTTACCTAGAAGAGCTTAAAAAGCAAAAAGGAAGTAAGACTTCCAACACAAGTATTTATGTTATAGAAGTTAATTTATCTACTTCTACATCTTAGGTATTACTAAATATGGTACTCATATTTATGTAAATGTGCAAGATCTTAAAAGAAGTAGAGCATTGGTCAAAGGTGAAGTGGACCTACGTGTTGGAAATGTAGTAAGAGTTATTGCATTAGTTGTAGGAACTTATTATCAATATTTGCCTAGTGGATTAGTTTTGAAATTGGACAATTGTTATTTCATGTCTATTGTTAGTAGGAATTTGATTTCTATTTCTTGTTTAAACAAGAAAAGTTTTTCATTTATAATAAAGGACAAATATTACTCTATTTATTTAAATGAAATGTTTTATGGTAGTGCACACTTAACAAATGGTCTTTATATTCTAGACCTTGAAAATCCAATCTATAACATAAACACCAAGAAGGCCAAAACTAATGATTCCAATCTAACCTATCTTTGGCATTATTGTTTGGGTCATATAAATGAGACACACATCTCCAAACTCTATAAAGATGGATTTTTGGACTCATTTAATTTTAAATCATATGAGGTATGTGACTTATGTTTATTAAGCAAGATGACTAAAGCCTTATTTACTAGGAAATGTGAAAGGGCTAGTGATTTACTAGGCCTTATACATAGTGATGTATGTGGACCTTTAAACACATAAGCTAGAGGTGGTTATTAATACTTCATTACTTTTATTGATGATTTCAGTAGATATAGTTATATATTTCTTATGAAACATAAGTCTGAATCCTTGAAAAGTTCAAAGAATTCAAGAATGAAGTATAAAATTAATTTAGTAAAAGTATTAAAACACTTCGATCAAATTAAGGTGGTGAATACTTAGACTGAGAGTTCCTTGATCATCTGAAAGAGTGTGGCATTATGTCACAACTCACTCTACCAGGAATACTTCAATGGAATGGTGTATTTGAGAGAAGGAATCAAACTTTGTTAAACATGGTTTGATTAATGATGAGTTAAGTTGACCTTCCAAAATCCTTCTGGGGACATGCTCTAGTGATCGCAACCTTCACACTGATCCATGTTCCATCAAAATCAATTCAAAAGGCACTGTATGAGATATGGACTGGGAAACATCTTTGTTTGTCTTTTATGAAGATTTAGGGCTGTGAAGCTTACATGAGATGTCATACTTCTAATAAACTTAGACCTAAATTCAATAAATATTTTTTCGTTAGATATCCTAGGGAGACCAAAGGATATGATTTCTATAATCCAATTAAGAAAAAAGTGTCTATTGCTTGAATTGGTGTCTTTCTAAAGAGAGAATTTATCTCTAGAAGAATCAGTAGAAGGAGAATAAAACTTGAAGAAATTCAAGATTAATGAGAAAACATTGAACTTAATTAGAGAATGCCTTTTATCAATTATTTATCTAATCTATCAGAGAATGCTAGTTGAATGTTACAAGTAAAGGTTTTAAAGGTTCTAAAGTTCGTACTTATAAATAATAAACTGTATAAAAAAGGATTCAAAAGCCAATTACTAAAATATTTAGATAGGAACAAAGCGATGGTAGCCATAACTAATGATCATAAAGGCATAAGTGAGGCTCACTAAGCTGGAGTTAAAATGAAATGGGTGTTGATCTATAAAGATTTGTATTAGCTATAAATAATTGGTGATTACATAAGTTATACGGGAAATGCAAAGAATATTAAAAACATGAATTTATCTAAAGGATCCTAATAGTCGATTTAAAATAAATCATCAAACTTTAGCCATTCCATGGTTGGGCCATAGATATTATCAGCAAGATACATCTTCCTTTAAACAAAAGACATCAATACATTTTAGTGGCTATTGATTATTTTACAAAATAGGTAGAGCCAGCAGTATTTAAGGAAATTAAATAGAATGATGTCTTAGAATTCTTTAAGAACAAAATATTATGTAGGTTTAGCTTACTAGAAACTAGTGCTATCAATCTTGGAACTATATTTATAGGCTAGAAAGTCAAAGATTATGTTGAATCTAGAAGAATAAGAATGCTAACATCTACTTTTTACTATACACAACCTTATGGTCGAGCCAGAGTAGCTAATGAGTGGGTAATTGACTTGATTAAAAAGAAAATTTGGCATTATCCAAGAAATTAACATATAATGCTAGATTCAATATTACAGGCAATTAGGAATACACCTTAAAAAGTAACTAGCATGACACCTTACAAGTTGGTTTTCGGCCACAGGGCTATATTTCTTATCAAACTTACTTTATAGACATTAAGAGTTTAGAAACAAAATAAGTTAGCTTCAAGTGATTATCATGATTTAATGGTCGAAAAACTAGGAGACTTGAATGAAATTTGTTGGAATGCATTAGAATCCTTAATCTGAAACAAAGAAAAATTAGCTGAGTTATAATAAATAAGTGAAGAAGAAGAAGTTTGATCTAGGCCAGCTTGTATGGAAGGTGATGGTACCAATGATTAAGTCAAATTTTAGGAAATGGTCACCTCATTGGGAAGGACCATTGTTAGTTTAAACTCATCTTGATAGGAATAGTTACCAAGTTTAGAGTGTTAAAGATGTTTGAGTTGAAACTGTAAAGGTAAATACTTAAAAATACACAAGTTAAGCATATACGAAAGATAGGATGGTTATGACAATAGCACGAGTAATAGTTTTTAATAGAATATCTACTGATATAAATATGGCCAAAGGTACATAAAGGAAAAGAAAATAATTAAACTGGATTACTTCCTAGCTAATTCAAAGGAAGACTTTAAACCTTGCTACTATGCTACTACAATCTCTTTTCATTCCTATATGACTTTTATGTTGGCCATGCAAGTCCACCAACTTAGCCTTTGCAATTTTGAGTTCCTTAAGCTTTGCCTTACCTTCCTCTAGAAAAGTCAATTCTATATCTACGAAAGTTTTAAAATCAACTTCTAATTTCAACTTGACCTCTTGTAACTTAGCCAACCTAGCTTGTAGATCCTTAATCTTAGCAATATTCTTCCTTATCTCTTTAGCATGTGCTTGACACTTAGCAATATACTTATCTTTTTTCTCTTGGCCATTCTTAAAATACTGAATCAAGCTATCTTAAGTCTACTCCAAGGAAAAGTAAGTATTTTCTATGTCTATTACTTTGCTTAAATCCTTAATAAGGTTGTCGATAAAGATTTAAGGCCATCCTCAGTAAGTAAAGCACCTTATAGGAATTGAAGTAGCTTATCCATCCTTTAATAGGTGACTACCTCTTGAAAAAGGACATTTAAGTTTTTCTCTAAGATAATGTTCAGCTCAATCAAAGCTTTCTTGGGGACCTATTCTTTTTCTTTTTCTTGCTCTTACTCTACCAAGGGAGGATTTGAGGATGGAGAAATAAAAAAAGGCATGTAATTTTTAGTGTAATTATACTAAACCAAGAATGTATCCTCCTTGTTGGTACTATTCCTTACTACATCTTAAGCTTGATGAAAAGCCTATTCTAGGTGAGTTTGATTTTAGGTCACATTATCTCAAGAGTCACAACATTTTAACCTTCGCCTGCATTTATGTTGATTAAAGGAATCTTGGTTTTAACTTAATCATGTTGTCCTTCAGTTGAAACTGACTATTAAAAAAATAAGTTTTTTTTGCTTACCTATTATTGAAGGCATAAACTCGATATGATTAAGGACCAACATTAGGGTGTAGGGATTGGCAGTTGTAGGCTTAAGGAATAGTATCACTGCTATAGTAACTTGCTCACCCTAAAAGAAAATAAAAGGATTTTAAAGATATATCTAAATTAATAATTATGAGTCAAGAGTCAAATTAAATATACTGAGAGAAAGGTAAGGTTGGAAGAAGGATTAGATTGCATTAGTTAAGAATTTCTTGCTAAAGAATGCATAGATGGACTGTGAAACCGACTAGCTATTATTGTCTTCTTCTTTTTATGAAAAGCAAAAGTCCTTTTAGATGGTGTGACAAATGGTTTAGTAACTTAACTAGTCCTTCTTTCGAAGTTAAGGAGAATTTTTTTTCTTTTCCTAGTCACTAAAGGAGCATTCTTGCATTATCTTTCATAAAAAGTTTTTCAATTTATTTATGTAGGCATTTTAGTTCAATTTCCTAAGTAGCTTGAGTGGTTAAATAAAAAAATACATTAAGAATTTTAATCGAAATGGCAGTACCTCAAAGTAACCAAGTGTTAAAATAAGAAAAATTATTGCCAAAAAAAGAGGTGAAAAAGATTACCTCTTAGATCTTTCAATTGTTCATATTCCATGTGTGAAATAGATAAGCATTTGGCTTAAAAATGTATGCTTGCATTAGCACAAGGATAAGGATAAGTAATGATAACCTTAAGAATCGATTCACTTTTTTTGGGGATTAAAGGTATGTATTTCATGATGTCGAAAGAAGTATTTAGCATTGAAATAAGTTTTTGTTCGAATAGGTGGTTTAAGGAGGGCCAATATTAAGGTTTTATTGGTACATCCTCCATTATTTTCTTTCATGATTGACATTATGATTACTTGTCTTTCTTAAGGGATTCTTTGGCATCAAGTATGGTGGCCTACATATGTATCTATTATCTTCTAAGATGCCTTTGTCATTTGCATAGCAAGAATTCATGTTAGCTTTTTATCCACTTCTATAGTAAAATAATGATAGGTATGAATAGTTCATCAATCTCAAAAATACTTGGTATAAACATGATAGGATGAGAAAACTTACAGCTTAAAAGTATTTAATATACTTCGATTCAACACTTTTATAATAGGAAAATCCAATTAAGTCAAAGTCCAACCTTGATACTTATTGTCTAAAACTATTACTTGTCGATCATGTATGAGGTTGAGCTACTTGGCCATTATATTCGGCAAATACCATTCTATCGATAAGGTATTCTCTAATGGTAGGCTAGTACATAAATATTATAGACATAAAAAGTTAGCCTAAATCTTGATGCTTTGGGTGTTATTAGGATTAGAATCAATGGTGAACCTAGTCGGACCATTAGGTCAAAGAGAAAAAGGAGAAAAATGAGTGACTAGATGATTGATAGAATAGGTATAAAAAGATAGAAAATACTTATGAAAAAGTTTTATGAGGCTAAGTCTTTAGTGAGAAAGTTGATGAATAGCTTATATGTATTTAAATCCTAAAATAAATCCTCTCGAGGGTGTTTCATAATCCCTAGCTAAGGTAAAAAATTCTTAAAAATATGCTACCAATTATAATTGAAAAATTCAAAAAGGGTTGCCTAAGTTTGAAAAGGATTGGTAAGAGTGCATTATTAATACAACCTACTTTGTACTTTCATAAAGACTAGCTAAGATAAGTTGGCTTAAGAATCCTTACAACCATTGTGTAAAAGAGTTACTAAAGGAAGATAAGCAACTAAAATTTTTTAAGCAAAAATACCAAACACATATTTGCAAAGCTAATAAACTAAGTAAGCAACATTAGAAATAAGTAATCCTAGTTGGCTAATAATTTTTGTAAAAAAGGTTGAAAAGGCAAAGGCTTTAAAATCTAGTTTAAAAGAAGGTTTTGAAATCACTATTTGACTTTAAAAGTGGAATGTTTTTCTCACCAATAAGCGAAAGGCTATTCTAGACTAAAAGATCGAAAAAGGTAACCCTTTATCATACTATAAGGCAAATGAAAGTTATTGATCGAAAGGAACTAGAGTGACAGCTAAACTTATCAATGGCCAATTATCTCTTTATGTATAACAAGAAAGTTGAATGAAATCATAAATACCTAAAATTTTCCATAATTCTTCCTTCGTTGCAGTTACTTGATCAACTTAAGCTAAATATTCATTGGTGGGGTGAGCAAAATTTCTATAAAACCCTAGAACCCTTGATTAAGCAAGGATAAACATGAATCTTTTTGGTTATAAACATAAGTTCTAAGAGAAAAATTAGGAAGAATCAGTATCCATATCATTAATGGTAATAGGACCTAAATAGTAAAAGGGAACTTTATCTTTCAACAACTCAAAGGAAGAAAAAAGGATCAATACCTTGTGTATCTATATAGAAGCCATAGAGAAATTAGGATCATCCAATCTCAGTTATTTAAAAGCACAAGAAAATAAACTTTAGGAATCTATGGTGATCTAAAAAAGTTCATAACAGAGAAAAGGAGAAAATCATAAGTTGCAAAGAAATATATGCTTTCAAAAGGAGTGTGATGAAGGTATAAAAAGGGCAATGGAGGGAAAAAAAAGCATTTAAATAGAGTATAATGGGTTTTTAATAGGCTTTAATGATAGTTCGCTCATAAGTCACTTTGAAGAGACACAACCATGCACTTTTCATCATGACCCTTACTCGAGCCCTATAAGCTACAAAAATCTATAGGATAACCTTAGCTAGTCATATAAAAGCAATTTGTATGCCTACCGGTAATAATGGAAAATACAACTAGGATGGAGTGATGTCATTTTAATACAAAGCATTGACATCCTTGCAATAGAGTTTTAAAATGAAAAAAAAGTCAAAGATAACTAGTCAATGTGAGTAACTTAATTGCATTTGGTGTAAAAGTAATGGAAGGACAACTTAATTATAATCTTGGCACATTATACTTCAGTGAATAATATATCCTTCAATAATATTAACTATTATAACAAGCATTTGATATTTGCTTAAAGTGAAAATCATCTTATTCTCTTCTCAAGGAGTCTTGACATATCTTGAGGAAGGAAAATTTATTAACTAGTTTTATTCCCCTTAAGACTTAGTCTAGGGAAACAAAACTTAAAAGGCCTCTATTATGCTCATAAAACTTTGACCCATGTAAACTTGGCTAAAGACATAGTGAACAAGCTCCATGTTTATGATTGTGAGGATGTTTCTATAGTATATGGCAAATACCTATTAATAAGGAGGACCAATGACCTTAATTTAAGGCAACCACATGTTAATGAAGCATTTTTAAAGGGACCACTTGCATACACTCACAAAACATAATGCCTTATAATTACCCAAAATACTTTCATACCTGTCGAAAGAAAGTACATATAAATACACACATTTTAACAAGCAAGTAGGCAAAATTTTGCCACTTTAACACTAAAACATACAAAATTGCACACACACTGCACTCTAACACTTTCCTAGCTTTCCAAATTTTTGTGGCTATTATTATTGCCTTTCAAAGCAATCACAAGACACCTTATCTTCAAGATTTATCCGCCCAGTAAGTAGATCAACTTGGCTTTAAGAGTTTTTCAACTAGGCTAATGTGCTCCGACCTACTCAACATCTGTTGAAACGCTAGAAGTTTGGATAGGTGATCATCATTGAATTACTCACCTTTTATTTTCTTTTACATGAGTCTTGTATGTTACTAAAGTGGGTGCATTACTGTGCTCATTGTCTATCATTGATTTTAAGGTGCTATAACATATTTTTGTTTAGTGCTCTAACCAATATATTATGTATATGAACCCACATTGTAGTCCTGAAATAAATTTTCTTAATTTAGTGCATTTTACAGAATATTTTATTTTTAGGTATAAATGGTATTAAAGATAATTCAAGAGTGAAAATACTCAATTTTTTAAGATGTAAAGCTCCACATAACATCATTCTATTTTATTTGGCGAGTTATTGCTAGAAATATTTTTCATAAATTTTTTTTATGGCAATTGCCGACAACATCTCTAAATTGTGTATAAGCATTAATTATTAATCTCTAATTATTAAGATTTAATGTTTTTATATCTATTTTTTGACACACTTTTATTTTTATTTTTGTAATATAATAAGTGAGGGATACTAATTTTAATTTTAATAATAATATATTGTTAAAATAGAAACCTATCATTAAATATGATTCTAATATTAATTATATTATTAAAAACAAAATAAAATATTAAATTTAATTAGTTGAGAATTAATACTTAATACTTATTTGTAACCCATGAGCTATTATTAGCATTTATTTTTTTATTTATTTAAATCTATTTTTTTGGAAATTCATTATAACAATTAACTATTTTACCCATTAATATCCTCCTCCCAAAAACAAAGAAAGATGGCAGATGAGGTAAGAATTAATCTAGGTTTCAAGGGAGTTTTGACGCCACAACTTCCGTCATAATAAGCTATAAGTTCAATCGAATTAGGTTTCAAAAATGCCAAATTCTGGGTATGATGAAAAAATTGTCAACCTCTATTGTCCTTTTCCTTTTTCCTAATCTCATGCAATGGATGAAATTATACCACATCGTCCAGGGTTTAGAAATCATGAGGCATCTTAAAATTTTTCTAATTTTAAAGATGGGAGAGATTTCATTTGATGTAATAATATATTAATATATTATTAAATTTAATTATATATTATATTTATTTTTTAAAATTAATTTATATATATTATACGATAATATATTAATAATTATATTTAGTGACATAGTTATATTAATAATATATATATAATTTTCCTTTAAAAATAGATTGAATTTTGAATGTCAAAATGAATTATGAATGTTTTGGACATTTATAAAAAAAAATTTAATGAATTTTGAGGGCAATATACTCTATTTAGCATAAAGATGGAACTCTCTTTCTCTTGAATTTATCTTTAGTTGCTAGGATTGAGCAAAAGGAACGCGATTTTAATGGATTGTTGAAACCATTATTGCCAGGAGACCGTGATTAAGCATAGAAGGACGATAAAATATGTTGAATTAACAATATTCTACGGGAACTATCCTCATGGCGATTGGGAATAATATACTTTATATTTTGTAGAACAAGGCATAAAACAAATCTTTACTTCAAATAAAATGATGAGCATAATATCTTGTCTTGTTTTGTGACTTGTTATAAAATTATTATTTTTTATCTCATATATTAATATATATACATATATATGTATATATATAATTTTTTAGCCACTTAATTTATTATTTTATCAAAATTTATAATATTTTCATGAAGTTTTTAAATAAGAATTACGTTGATTTTTTTTAGTCATTTTCTACATATAATTTTTAGATTATATAATTAATAAATAATAAATTATACACACTGAATTTTGATTAAATACTTGTAAATAAAGTGAGAAATTATATGTGAAAAAATAATAAAATAAGTCAACATCTTACAATGTATTTTTTATTTAAGAGTTTTATTAAAATATTATATAATATAATAAAATGATTAATTAAGTGGATGGTGAGTATTATATACAAATTTTATAAAATTAAAGGATAATTTTTAAATTTTTAAAAGAGTGAAATTCAATCATTTTAAAAATAAAATATGCAATTTATTTTTTTTTCAAAATGTTAAAAGTTAAAGGTGTCATATAATTAGGCTCGAAGGTAATTTAATTTGCCGGAAGAATAAACTCTCGTTGTACCCGCGCAACTTACGGGATAACAGAGGTTAATATTTGAAACCAAAACATGTAATTTTAAATAACATAAAACTAAAATAATTTAATGTAAATTCTTGATTATATATTCATTATGTTGAAATAGTATTATGAGTTAAAATATATATATATATATATAAATATATTTATCACATTTTTTAAATTTAAATACTTAAAAGGAAAAAATAATTTATTATTCATTAGATTTTTATTTAAATTTATTTTTTTATTTCATGAAAATGTAGGCATGTGTGTTATTAATTTAAATTGGATCATAATATAAAATTAACTGATTATATATTTTATTTTTAAATAGAACATATTAAAATCAATATCAAATTAATTTTTCACTAAACAAAAAATACATTATATGATTTTTATATTAATTATTTTCATTTAAATTAAATAAAAATAAATTAAAATATTGTTATATTTTTATTTTAAGCACATGTTGTATTTTTTATAAAAATATTTGAAAACTAAATAAATTAATTTTAGATATTTTATTATTCAAAATTTCATTCCTAAACTTTTTCTCTTTAGAGAAAAATCCAAAATTGCAATGGAGAAAATTAAAAGAAAAAAAATCGATGCATAAATTATAAAATGATAAAAATTAATGAAAAATATAATTAAATAATTTAATTAATTAAATCTATAATATATTTAAATTATTTTATAATAAAAATAAAATATAATTTATTATGTTATACTATTTTATGATGTTAATGTTTAAGTTATTAATAACATAAATAATAAAAAAATAATAATAACATGAAATTGTATAGATAAAGGGAAGAAAATAATGCGTAAATTATAAAATATTCACAAAGCTTCAATAGATAAATATTTAATTTGAATTATAATTTTAAAAATTTATATTAAAAATATTTATAATATTTAATAAATAAATTTGATTTACAATATCAAAAAATATATATAATAAATCAAATAAGAAAGAGATAAATAATATATTTAGAGCGTTTATATATAAATACATAGACAAATTCAAATTGCAATGGTAAAAAACTTCGAAATAGAAACCTTAAGTATATCACATTTTTTTTTCAAGTTTTTCCTTCAATAAACGGAAGAGCTTGTTAATATTATAAGTCTCATCCACGGTATTACAACATATATATATATATATATATATATATATATATATATATATATATATATATATATGCGCGCCCAAAAATTCATTTATTTTGTAAACTTTTAGATCAATCTATCAAGAATAAAAAATATAGAAATAGAGTAAGAATTTCATATTTGCTTTGAAAAAATATTTATATTTGAACTAAAAATATAAATTTAAGAAAATTATCTCAGTTAAAAAATCAGTTGAAAATATAAAAATAAAAGAATAAAATATAGTAACAAAATTATAAACATAAATTCATTTAAATTGTCTTGCTTTTACATATAAATAAAAAATATATAATACTATGCATAAAATATACATAATATAATATAAAATAACGTAATATTATTATGATTTATTTCTATTATATATAGTAATATACAAAATACATAATAATTATTATTAGATATAAAAATTAAAAAAAAAAATCTGTGTGCCTGATTTGACAAGGACAGGGGAGAAATATTGCCTCTCCCAGATGCCATTTGGCAAGAACTGATTTATTTATGCAGGCGGAGGTTGACTAGGCACGTTGGAGTTTCCCAGTTGCCTAAGTAAGTAATATTCCAAAGATTATTCCACCATTCTGGTTTCCGTTGGCTGCGGACTATTGACTTAAGCCACGTGAATATAGGTTGTTCCATGCATCGATTCGGTCGATTCACGGATTGGTTCACGGGAACCGACAATAAAGGGATTGAATCGGATTCAATCGTAAAAATTGCCAATTTCCATTTAAGAAGCCCGAACCCTAACGTATGTAGACTGCAGATTCATAGATCAGGTTAATAAATTTTTTTATTTTAAATAATTATTAAATTTTTAAAATAATTTCAAATTTAAAATAATATTTATAAATTTAAATATTATATATTTAATATATTTTTAATCAGCATCAATAATTTAAAATTAAATAAATTATAATAAAAATTTATTAATTTAAAAATAAAATCACTGACTTAAAAATAATTTCTTTTAGGTAAGTTAAAAGATAAAGAATTGAGTTTAGAATTAAATAATTTGAGATTAAGTATTAGATTAAATGAATAAAAATTTGTATAATATATTAATATAATTTAAAAGTAAAAATATTAGAATAAAAAAAAAAAATGTAGGCCCTTCTGATTTATTTTACATAAGATAAATTACTTTAAGTTCGCATTTAAATGGATTTATATTTTGTGAATTTTAATCTACATTTTTTTTTAAACTTACAAATTCAAATTTATTTCAATAACTCTATATATATAGATTAACATAAGTAAAATGCAACATTTTAATATTTTTCTATTACGTTTATACAATATGTGTAATTTTATTTAATATTTTAAATAAGATTATTTATTATTATTTATTTAAATATTATTATATTAATAAAAATTATGAAAATTTCTTTATCACTATTAAAGAATTTTAATTATTATTATTTTTTAATAATTTATCTTTTTTATTTCATTGATATATATATATATATATATATATTTATATCAATAATAAATTAAATTTAAACTCTTTTATTTATTATAATTTTATCATGATGATATGTCATCTAATTATACTTGCTAGGTTTGATCAGTTTCTTTTGTTTTTTTATTTTTCTCATTTAAACAACTGAAAAAATTGCAAAAAACATTGTTTGTTCGAAATATTAGAAGAATTTTAATAAAAAAGAAAATCTTATTTCAAATAAGTTCAGAGAAAAATTTTAATATAAATTTTATATAATATATAATATAATTCAGTATTTTAGTCGTATCCTTCGTATGTACCCACAGACACCGACATGGACCCGCAGAAGCGAGAAGATTCATTCGATTTTTATTTTTTTTTAGATTCTTATGAATTTGGTATAAAATTAAAATAATGTTATATTGATATTGTAAGTTGATTATAAAAAATTATTAGATAATACACCTGTTAATATGTTAGTTTATCTAACATTTTATGTTGTTTAAAAATTAATTTAAATTTAATCTATTATTGATGTAAAAAATTTTACATTATCAATAAATAAAAAAATGATACATTATTAAAAATTTAATAATTTTACCAATAGTAAGAATATTTTAATAATTTTTATTAATATAATAATACATAAATAAATAATAATATAAAATTAATTTATATTAATGAATCAAATTTAAATTTTTTAAAAATTTTATGTTATACATAACGTTTAGTCAAGCAAAGGATTATACACATTCAAAATTATTCGTAAAAAAAATCATTTTTATGATTTTTATATTAAAGCTCTATAAAAGTTTCGTTTTTTTTTTTCTAAGTACGGTTAGACAACTCATGTAACATAAATATCATTTGTTAACTTGTTTATACTTACACAGAAATTATGTAAGGTCGATGTTTTGCTTTTAATTTGATAAAAGTTGATTGTATAAAAATCGAGGAGAGCTGGTCCTTCATCTTTTCAATAATATTTGTAATTTTGTTTACAGAGTCACAAAATATATTTATTTATTAAGAATAATTGTGGAACATAAAGCTCTTAAATATTGAGTGGATATAATTTTTGAATAATTGAATTGAATTTAGCCATTAAATTTATATATTTTTAAACATTATAAATTAAATATTTAATATCTAATAAAATTATCAATTTTATGAAAATTTAATAAAATAATCTTTAAATTATATTAAATAACTAATTTTATCTTTAAATAATAATTCATATAAATAATTTTATTTATCTGTACAAATATTTAAGGATAAAAAAATTTATTTGAATATAAACTATTATTTAAGAATGAAATTAATTATAATATAATTTAAGAACTATTTGTTACTATTTTATAATTTTAAAAACAAAATTTATAATTTTATCCTTAAGATATTTAATGCTGAAAATTTCAATACTAATTTTCAATATTAAAATTTCTAGCACTAAGAAACACACTTTTAGCTAATTTAGTAATTTTCATCATCAAAATTTATTTTAAATTTGTTTATGAATTTTTAAATGTGTTTATATTTAATAAGTTAATTACTCCAAATATTAACAAAATTTATTTTATAATCGAATTTCTTTGATGACAACTTTCTTAAAGATTAAGGAAGCAATTAATCATTCTCAAAATTTTACTAATTAAATACTTCAACTTTGTTTTATCTTGTTTAACCGTTATTATTTTAATAACCCGTCAGCCATACCAATTGGTTTATGCCTCAGGAAACTTCCGGGCTTTTGCCTTCTCTATTTTTATAATTATATGCCTGTGCCGGATATTCCTTAGGCAGACAACCCTCGTTCTAAAATAGAGTTTTTTTTTTTTTTTTTTTTTTAAGTGGCGTCAGAAGATTGTCTATTACTAATTTTGGGCTTAAAATTTTCTTTACATTATTTTTCCTTCGATTATATGTTTTTTATTATTAATAATAAATTTTTTATAAAGTGTCAAAAAAATAAATTTTTATGAAGAATAATCGTCTTCAAATTTAGAATTAACTCGTATCTAAATAAAAATATTGAAGAATTTGTTAAGAACTTAGTCAACTCTTTCGAATTATAAATTTTTTTTAATATTTTACTATAATATATATTTTTATTTTTATTCTCATTTGGTAAATGATAGGTAATTTCTAATAATTTTATTATTAATTATTAATATTAATTTTAAAAATTTACGTATATAAAAATGTTAATTAATTTTTTAATTTTTAAGATATTAAAATTTTCAAGAGTTGACTATTAAACTTCGTTACGTGAAATAAAAACGTGCCAGTCACAGACGGTCGTATTACCGCCTTTGGTTGAAAAAACCAATCATACAGCTCATTCAATGTCATAACGCCATAGATTCAATTCTAATTTTCTTCTCGTTCTTTTTCATCTCCAAAACTTCAGCGCCTTCCTAAATCCACACACGCAAGCAGAAAAACCAAACAGAATCAAACCCTGTTCACCCCCCACAGTTTAATGCCTCAGATTCAAAAAATTACCTCCAAATTTCTGCCAAAATTTATACCCAGAGATTAAAAATATCAACTTGGAATATATTTCTGATATATTTTCCCTGGGAAAACCAAAAATATTTGTACTTTGCCTTTGATTATTCCACTCTTCTGCATTTGTCGGAAGTTTCCAGTCTGTTCATTGAACCGAATAAATGGGGTCTTTCTTTGATTCGACTGTAAAGAGTTTTAACTGGTGTTTTCAATCATAGGGAGCTTAGAAACTCTTCGTTTGTGTTATTTACTTGGATACTTAAAGAAAAGGAAGGAAAAATGAAGGTGGCTAAGTCTCAGGTATGGCAGCCATGCAAGAAGAAGAGGTCGTGATTGTTGGTGGGAAAGCCTTAGAGAGAGAAACTGAGGAAAGATTGAGGGTTTAGAAAGGGAGGGGGCAAAGGAAATTTTCGAAGGAGTTCGGAATCTTATATAGAAGCAGAAGATGCCACCCGCTTCAGGAAATTCTAGCAGCAGCAGCAAGATACGTGTGGGAAAATATGAACTGGGTCGGACTCTGGGAGAAGGGAATTTTGCTAAGGTAAAGTTTGCAAGGAACATTGAGACTGGAGAGTATGTAGCCATCAAGATTCTTCACAAGGAAAAGATTCTCAAGCACAAAATGATTGGCCAGGTATGTGGATTTTCATAATTTAGGGGTTATAATTTTGAATGCAAAGAACTTTGAAACACCTCCCATTGAAAAAGTTGTAACTTTGGATAATTCTCCGACCACTACGATGTCCGCAGTTCTTTCTTTTTTTTTTTAAATAAATTTTGTAAATTTTTTATAAGATTTACAATTTTTTTCAGAAAGTATTTAAAATTTTACGCTGTAATCATCACTGTTTAATTAGTCAGATTTATAAAAAAAGATTATAAAATTTTAAAATTTATGTGAACGGTTTCATTCCATAACCCACGATATTTTAAAAAATTCTAAACTTTACTTAAAATGTGTGAGTTTTGTTAAAAAGGTTACCGGACTTTTTTTACAAAGTGCAACTTCTGAGAAGTTCAAAAAAAGGCTTGTAAAATGTTTGTTTCTAAAAAGTTAAAAGCACTTGTAAAATCTCTGAATAAAGGATTGTTATTACCCTTCAGAGTGTTTTGATATAATATAGATGCCTACATGGGTTGCATAAATCAATGTTGGTGTGAGTTTTTGTTTCATTCTATGTGAATTTTATGGATGAATGTTGTTTTGAAGCTCTGATTCATCCATGAATGATTCTGGTTTTTGAGAAACCAATGAAGAGAGTGCTGATTTAATTATTATTTTTTATTTTGTGAGAAAGGAGAAGATTGCTAAAAGTCCACTTACACAGTTTGTAAGTAAAACTATATTCACCATCGGGAACAATCTGGAGTGTCCATCTTTTGATTCTTTTCAACGTTTTCGTGTTGGATTTGGACCAGTATCAAGATTGATTATTAAAAACAACTGATTATAATTTCAAGTGTCAATTATTTCAAAATGCTTATGTTGTTAGGAGAAGGCTTACAAATGGTTTTATTATAACTCTAAAATTAGGGGAAAATAGTGAACTTTGAATTGGTCAAGACAATAATTGTTACTGTTCTTTGTAAATTTGACTCAGATTGCTTGCTACTGTTAACATAGTGAGCAACTTATGATGGGGCGTTTTATCTATTTATTTCAATGGAAGAAATGACCTATTTACTGGATCATGTGCCTTTTATAACCCTTTTAATTTAATATTTCATTTGATAGTTGAACTTCCATATACTCCAGTGGTAACAAAAGTGGCCTCTAGGAAAGGTTTGTTTAAAAGATTTGCTCCTGAGTAATCATATGAAGCACATAGGTTTGATTATATCTAAATAGCACTATCAGAGATGAAAATCCAGATACTATAACTTGCTTTTGTTTTGTTTCTATTTGACATGTAACATATGGAGTATTTATCTTACTGAGTAAGTTTAATGCTGTTTGTCTTGTTCTGGACAACATTCATTTGTCAAGTTCACTGGGAATGTGGAAGTTAAACTTTAACCATAATATTGCTGAGGGAGCATGCCCATGAAACTTCTATACTGAATTTCTCAAGCTCCATTCTTTTGATCATTGTTTTACCTATAATTTTTGTTGTTTGCCAATATGCAGATTAAACGAGAAATTTCAACAATGAAACTGATTAGACACCCAAATGTCATACGTATGTATGAGGTTAGAAAGCTGTAGATTTTTTTTTTTTTCCCTGCTTACTTCTCTTGCATGATTTTTTACTTTCTTCTGAGATTGCCCTTTGAGTTTTATTTTTCACAATCTATCTAAATTGTATTCTGGATCTTTGTTGATATAGGTGATGGCTAGCAAGACAAAGATATACATAGTATTAGAATATGTGACTGGTGGGGAACTGTTCGATAAAATTGTAAGACAGTTTTACCTTTTTGTTTGCTTTCTGATGGCCAAGTGTTGTTTAGACTGACAAAATTAGCGCAATGTACCAATAATCTCATGGTTATGTTTCATTGCTATTTTCTTGAGCCAGGCAAAGGGCGGGAGGTTGAAAGAAGATGAAGCAAGAAAATATTTTCAGCAGCTTATATGTGCTGTGGATTACTGTCACAGTAGAAGTGTTTACCACCGAGACCTAAAGGTGCGTCTCTTCTGTCAATGTTGTTTTCCATTGTTTTTGTCATCTTAAGTCACACTGCTTGTTTTTAGGGGGAAAAAATATTAACAATAAGAAGTCATTGACTGCAACAAGTAATGCATTTTGAATGAAAGAACTTATCCTTTCTTTCAAGAGGTCATGAATTTTTAAGGCCAAAAGGAGAGTGAGAGATATGAAAGAGAATGAATAAAAACAAACAAGAAAAAGTTAATATTTCTTCATGCTTTGTCCATTGCAGCCTGAAAATTTGTTGCTGGATGCTAATGGTGTGCTTAAAATATCAGATTTTGGATTGAGTGCCCTGCCTCAACAAGTTCGAGTGAGTATTGTGATCATTTGTTTGTAAGCCTATGACAATTATATCAAATTTGATGATTTGTAACTGATTGTATTATCTTTAACTTTCAGGAAGATGGATTGCTTCACACAACCTGTGGGACACCAAACTATGTTGCCCCCGAGGTATCTTAGCTGTTGCTGCAAGTTGCCATGCCTTCTATCCTAGAAATCTTCTACTTATTATCATGGGTTTTCTTCTCTAGGTGATCCACAACAAAGGTTATGATGGTGCAAAGGCAGATCTATGGTCATGTGGTGTTATTTTATTTGTTCTAATGGCTGGCTTTTTGCCCTTTGAAGAAAGCAATCTTGTGGCTTTATATAAAAAGGTAACTCTCTCTCTCTTGCTACTTTTCCATTGCCCCTCTAACTGAACTGAACTGAACTCATAATGAGCACTTATTAACTTGATTGTCTAGATAAAATTATTTTATTTGATTTTTGCAGATTATACTGTATCACTGTTTCATTCATGAACAAATGGCACATTAATTGAGGATTGTATTATTTCAGAATTCATGTTGATGATTGTATGTGCTTGTTTTAAGAAGCTATTTTTTGAGAATTAGGTGTCAAGTATAAATAAGATAACATTGTTCAAACTAAAGTTGAGATTTTAATCATGGACCTCATGGAGCTGGAGTCCCTACATTAACTAAAGTTGAAGCCTTGAATGAAAATGGTAGAGCTCGCTACTCTCTTTGGAGAAAAGCTTGACACACTCCCATTTTGGGTGTGTCATGCACCCTCCCTAATGGACTGAGAGGGTATGTGACTTTGAAGTGTCTTCAATAACGTATATGTAGCAGAACTCCTCTCTCTGCATGTTTCTATTACTGGGGCTCTCGGCTTTAGTGTTTTATATTACTCCTTCATAAGGTCTCCTTATTTACTATGATGCACAGATATTCAGGGCAGACTTCGCATGTCCTCCATGGTTCTCCACGAGTGCAAAGAAATTAATAAAGAGAATCCTTGATCCAAATCCAGCTACGGTATGCCATTGACTTGTGTTGTTGTGATGCACTCCTGCATTTAATTTTTTATTTGGAAAATAATTTTTATTTCCCTCTATCTCGCCCAACATGTAAAACCACTTTTGTCTTCTAATGTAACAGAGGATAACCATTGCTGAGGTCATTGAGGATGCATGGTTTAAGAAGGGATACGAGCCTCCAAGATTTGAGCAAGCTAATGTTAATCTTGATGATGCAAATGATATCTTTGGGGAGTCGGTGGTAAGAATTTTGTTTTTATTTCATGTCTTTCATATTTTGTTCATCATAGCATCTGAAATTTAATTTTGAAATTAGGCTCTGTTTGTTTTGTCGAAAAACATTTTTTGTAAGAAAATTTCTATTACTTGTACATAAGTAAAGTCTCACATCATTATTATATACCTTGTAATAAAAAAAAAAAAGGTATGATGTGATGGTAGTGGAGGAGAACAACTTTCTTTTTTGTATAAAGATGTTGTTTTTCATTTAAAGATGTAGTTGTTTTCGACTTTACTCTCTACATTTAACATTGATCAAATAAAACATTTTCTGTTATTTTCATATTTTATAACTATGAATGCAAGTAAATAAAAATATTCTTACAGAAAAAATTTTTTAATCAAAATAAACGGACCCTTAATGTTCTGTTTGGTACCCAGGATTCTCAAAATCTTGTTGTTGAGAGGCTAGAAGTGGGACCTCAGGCACCTGTGACTATGAATGCATTTGAGCTTATCTCTACATCTCAGGGCCTCAACCTTCGTGGCCTTTTTGAGAAGCAAATGGTATGTTTATCTTTTGGAAAAAGAGAATGCTATGCTTATCTTTCATTGGAACCTTTCATCCATTAAATTGATATGGAATTTTTATTTTTATTTTTTGGGGATAAAACAAAAAACTAATGGGTTGTTTGTCAATCAGTAGAACTAGTTCAGAACTAAATAAACATATATTGATTTTGTAAACTGACGTAAATGTGATCTAGCTGTATATTTTATTTATTTTGTTTAAAATTTATTTAAGAACTACTTTCTAACCGAAATTTGTTTGATAAATTGTGTCAAATATATTTTAAATTTTAAATGAACTAGAAAGGAAAGAGAAATTAGGAAAAGAATCATGACCAAATAAAAATAGGCTAAATGAAAATCACTTTGAATGGGATTTCTTCTAAACTGGTTTTCACTGATGACTAAATCAGATATAAAAATTGACTTTTAATTTTTTGAAAGCTTACAAGACATATAAGAGTAAAAAACTAGTTCCATTATACCTAGTTGGTTTTTAATTTAGCAAACGCCCCCTGAAATTAACTTTCGAAGAACCCCCCCCCCCCCTGGCAGAAAAAAAAAAAAAAAACTCCTTCTAACACCACTACGTTGTACTCTTTATCACATTTGCACTGTCAAAGTATACACAATCTCCAAAATTTTAATATAATAAAATGTACTCATAATAAAAGTTAATACTAGTTGACCTTTCTGGCTCTCTGGCAACTAGGGACTTGCTAAAAAGGAAACAAGATTCACATCCAAATGTTCAGCAGGTGAGATTATTTCGAAAATTGAGGAAGCTGCAACGCCTTTGGGTTTTGTTGTTAGGAAAAACAACTTCAAGGTAGGAATACTATTCTTGTTCCTTTCTCTTTCTTACCTCTTTTTTGTCTCTGATTTTGATCCAATGAGTTAGTCGACTTCACTTAGTGAGATAAGGTTTTGTTGTTGTTGTTGTTTGATCCAATGAGTTACCTGCATCTTTCATTGCTCTGCGGACTGATTGTCCTAAACAGAAGATGAACAAGTGAATGAAACAGCAATGTTGTTTGCTTCCTTCCTTCCTTCTTCCCTTTCATACTTTTTTATCTACCTATATTCACAAAAACACTTAGGGTATGTTTATATGGAGAAAAATGGAGGGGAGGAGGGAAGGTTATTGTGTAACCTTTCTCTTGTTTGGGAGTTTAGTGAAGGAGGGAAGGGAAGGAAAATTATGTGTAAATTGTAATCCTTGAAAATCCTCCAACATCCTCTAACACTAGTGTTTTCTGTACTCCTCCAATTCGGGCATTTGTTTTCCAAACATCCAAATAAGAGAAGAGGAAATCTTCTCTTAACCATTCATTCTCCTCACCTTCCTTACCTCCCATTCTCTCTTGTAGTCTTGCTTTCCCTTCCTCTCCTAACTTCCAAACGTATCATTAGGTTATAGTCACTTTGTTACATCCTATGGATAACCTTAAAGAAGCTTTTTTTTTTTTTTTTTAATCTAACAGTGATGATTAGATGATAAATTGCTACTACTGATGACATTTTGCTCTTAAATTTTCACTTCTGATAATATTTCATATCGTCTGCTTAGTTGAAGATTCAGGGGGAGAAAATAGGACGTAAAGGTCATCTATCTATATCAACTGAGGTACATATTTTTCATTTTATGTTTTAGTTTATTTTTAGTAACATGTATTTTTAGCTAATATTTTTGTCATTCTAATTGGCAGATCTTTGAGATAGCCCCTTCACTCTACATTGTTCAGCTTCGCAAGGCTGATGGAGATACTCTGGAATTCCACCAGGTACTTTTAAAATGCTAATGCACAGATAGTAAAGTAGCATCTTTCAGTATATCGCATCTTCTGGCTGCAGTAATTAACAGAGAATGGCTAATATCCTGCTGCTTCCTACTGCTTCTTTGTCCTGCAATTGTTTTTAGCACAAATGTAGGTGTCTCAGTGTTGGGAGGCCTAGTCTCTTGTGAATTGGCTAAATCAATTGAATTATGTTGCTTGGTTCCTCTAAATCATCCCTAAAATAGAATTACAAAATATGCTCCAAAATGTAAATATATGGATTTGCTTGATATGATTCATTGCATTAAAGTTTGCAACCTTTTCATGGAACTCCCAGTTGTGACTTCCTTGTACTCTCTCATAAGGATTTGCATAATTTTATGAAAAATTTGCAGCCCCATACCCTAAATACTTGCAACTTTTTCATAAAATGTTGCCAGCTTAATGTTATTAGGTTGCAACCTTTTTATAAAATTACGCAATTCCCTATTAGGGAGTATGAAAGTAAAACCTGTGAATATAAAATCCTATAAAGGCTGCACCAAAATGTCTTCCTTGCCCTATCATTATCTTGAGTTTGGATTAAGTTTTTCTTTTCTTGACAGTTCTACAAAAAGCTATCTACCGGGCTGAAAGATATTGTCTGGAGAGCAGAACCAATTGATGAACAAACGATCGGTCAGTAGTAACTAGCAATCATTGTTATTCAGGTGTCAAGTTTGTTCCATTTTTTGCTTTGTCTTAATGATTTTTGCCACCTTACAAAACATATTGCTTGGTTGTTGTATCTATTGTTGAACTTAAATTGTTTAGGCCATTGTTTGGTATAATTTTGGGATTTTATTATGTTATTCGTAGATTTTAAATTATCAGGAATTTAATTCTGTTGACCACTGTAAAATTTAGTGCTAGCTACTTTGGTGGCCTCTGGTATTGCTGTTGGAAGAAAAAAGTAAAGCCACTTCTAAGTGGTCCTAATATTAGAATTCCTTGAAAAGTTGCATACTGTATCAAATGTTAAGAAGCTTTTTTTTTTTTCCCCTTTTAACCCTTCTCTTCTTTCCCCTGGTCAATATGAAAGGGAAACATTTGATTTCTCAATTTTAATTACTCAAATAAGGAAGGTTTAAGCTATTTTGGAATTTGTTATAACATATTCTCTAATATTATCTTCTTTGATTTTCATGTACAGGTGCAAGTTCATCTGCATAATTTAGTCTCCCAATCTCCATCTTTCATGTTTGTGCATAGACCTGATATTGTTACTACGAGTGGTATTGTTGTGAGTTGATTGAAGGAATCTGTCATGGCTTGTGTTTGTTATTTTTTTCCGTAGTTGTTGAATATTATCACTGTACATGAGAATTGATTGAATTATGGAAACTTGTCTGTATTGTCCTTTCCATTTTGTAAAAAGTAGTTTGTTTGTGAAGCATATATTGTTATAAAACTCCGCCAGCTTGTACATTGGCTAGGATTTGGCATAACATGTTGCAGTCTCATTTTTAGGACGGATCCATATATTTGTCTTGGCGTTGTTAACGTAGTTGATATGAGGAGACGTGGGTTAGATGTGACGTGTAAAGAGCTCTCCTATTTTAAGAATATGAACAATATTTTATTTGGTGAGTTCTTGCTGGAAATATTTTTCATACATTTTTTATGGTAAATGTTAATAATATGAAAATAGAAATAAAATTTGATATTAAATGTGATTATAATATTAATTACGTCATTTATTACATTATTAAAAGTGGAAATAAAACATTAAATTTGATTAATTAGGAATTAATAATTAATGTTTATTTGCAGTTCAAAACTATTGTTAGTATTTGCATCTTTTTTTTTATTTAAATTTAATCTTCCGGAGATTCATTATATCAAATAACTATTCTCCATTAATATTTAAAGTTAATCTGCTAACATCATGATTTTAAAGATAGATTGAATTTGGGGAGTCAAGAATGAATTATGAATGTTTTGGACATTCATGAAAAATATTTAAAGAATCATGTGCTCGATATACCCTATCCAACTCTCTTGAATTTATCTCAAGTTGCTATGATTGAGCAAAAGGAACGTGATCTTAATGGATTATTGAAACCATTATTGCCTGGAGACAATAATTGAGCATATAGGGATGGGTAAATGTGCTGAATTTACAACATTTTGTAAGAATTATCCTAATGGAACTTAACAATGATATGGTTCTTTAGTGTGGAAAACCAAGTTTTCATTTTGAACAAAATGGCAGTGATGGGACAATAATATCTTGCCTTATTTTATAGACTCTAACTATTATAAAATTATTATTATTATTTTTACCTTATACACTAATATACATTCAAATTTTTAACTATTTTAATAATTTAATTGTTCAAAAAATTGAAATAATATTAAGATTTATCTTGAGATAATGAAAGTAGAAAATAAAAATATTTTATTGGTTATATATAATTTTTTAATTTTAAATTATTTAAATCAATTATATATAATTTTATATTTATATTATAATATTTTATTGATTATGTATAATTTATAATTTTTAAATTTGGATTTTTTTCCTTTCTTTCTTATTTACTGATGTTTGAAATTACTTAATAATTATGTATAAATTTATAACTTATAATTTTAATATTTACATTTTTAATTTCTTTTTTTAACTATTCTCTACAAATTTTCATAGAACTCTATTGCCTTGTAGGGCATGGAAATAAGGCAAATTTTGTCCCGAATCATGAGGCATGGGGCAAGGCAATATTTTATTTCCAACAATGAGGTATAGGACAAAAGAAAAGTGATTTGCTCTTACTTCATTCCATCACCATCCTTAATAGCATATGTTGCATTGGGAAAAATACCCTTTCTTTAATACACATAACCACTCAAGGGAGAGAAAAAAATATAGATGAGAAGAAATTTATTATATCAAAATTATAAGATAATATATATAAAAGTTTTTCAACCATGAACCCATAACTTTTTAACCATTATTCTTATATATCTCTCATATCTCTGTAAGGATTCCCACATGATGTCCATAACCATTTTTATCAAATTTCTCTCATATTTCAAAATCTTGCCCAATAAAAGGCATTTATAACCTAAAATGCTTATTGGCTAAGTAATATTAATCCTATTCTAATACAAAAAAATCTTATTTGATTAGGAAGATAACTTATAATAGGAAATTGTCATGCCTTAATTTCTCGAAATATGATTAGCTTAGTTCACTAAGGTTGTGAGCCTTCACCAAAACATTTTTAATATAATTTTGAAAATTAAAATCTAAATTTTCAAGTCATGAGCATTTGAATAAAATATGAAATTTTAAAAAAATTATGTAAGCTTTATAGAAAATAATGTAAGCATGACATTTTGCTCAAATTCATTCTAGGATTGTTTTTGCTTGGCATATGTATTCACTAAAATAAAAATATTCAAATCACACACTTGACATATTTGCAAACATAAATAAAATGTTATACTCCATGTGACTTCTAGTCAACTAATCTTAAATGTTTGGAAACGTTGATGAAGGAAGTGAACAAACCACAATTTAGTGAGTGAAGCCCTACCCTAACCTTAAATGGAAATCCTTTTTTGGTCCTACATGTTATATAACATACATTTTAGGTATATCATAGACATGCACAAACTTCAATATGCACTTTAAGAAAATACATAACATTCAAAATAGGTTAGCATATATAGTTCATATAAAATTTTAAATAGTTCTATAAATTTTCACTTTCAAATATCTCATAGAATATTTTATTTATTTGAATTCACATAGCATAAGCATGTTATACTAGGTTCATAAATTCTAGTAGCATGTTATGTCTAACTAATTCTAACTCTCAATCCATTTTCCCCTATCCTAATCGTGTGACTTAGTAGAAGTCTTTAACTAATTCATTGTAACTTGTTTAGCATTCTACCAATATGGCTCTTTAATGTATCTCTGAGCCAACAATTTAACTTTGTTCTTTCTCAACTAAGCTTTAGTCAAACAAATAGAAAACAAGGCAAACAATCTTATTTACCTTCCTAAAAAATCACATCTGACCAAGCTAGAAGTATTGTGGAAAGCTTAATAAGGCAAGAAGTTGTAATGCCTTACTATCTCTAAAAAGGACCACATTATGCATAACATTGACTAGATAGATACAACTTTCTTATCCAACATGACCACACATACACTAATACATTGAACATAAGAAACTTATAGTGATCCTTATCATAACATAGCATACATTTGAAGTATCTTGTTTTATCTTTTTAGTTATTTGTTTTAATCACTCATTGGGTTACATACATGGTAAGCATGAAGCATTCTACCATTCTATGCTTAGGTCTATTGGTTGGTTAAATCATATTACATCATTGTACTACATCTACCTTGTGCTTTTAAAGTGCTCATACATTCTTTGTACTAGTAACAAGCACAAAAATCTCCTAAATATAATCATTCTCATCTTACATCAATGTCATTTCATTCATGGTGATCCACTACTCTTTTACCACCTAATCTTGTTTCCTTTAGGTGATACTAATGTTTAGTGCAGATGTCTACTAGCATTTACTCATAATAGCTTCCTAAAATCTAAGTATATGTAGTTACTATCATTAGTTTATTGCTCAAGCTCTAATATTATGATTGGTACTCCTTTATAGTTTTCCTTATTGTCCTAGTCCCTATTTAATCATGGTAAGTTTCATTTGTATACTTATTTGGCTTATCTTATCCTATCATCATTTACAAACAAGCACATCATGGGTAATTATTACACATCACCATCATCATTTATTTCTCTTTACTTATGTTGGTTTATTCTTTAATGATTTTATGATTATTCTTAAGTTTAGTTCATCTTGTAGACACAGGGGCAAAGCATGAGATATATATTAAGGGGCTAGAAAGATCATTTAAATTTTTTTTGGTAACATAGAAAATTAAGATTGTAAATAAGTCAAGTCAAATTAAACATTTACTTGTTAGAGCTTTAACTTGTTAAAAATAAATGAGTTCAAACTCAAGTTTGTTGAGCTTGGAAAATTCAGATTCAAGCTTCTCAGTTACACAAACCAAATGAAGCATAAACTAGCTTTAATATATTTAATAGTTAATTTTCATAAGTAACAATAAAAATCATGACACTAAACCTTATTTTTACATAATCTCTCTTTTTTATATTTTTTTAGTTGTTTTCTTTTTTTTTATTCCTTTTCTTTAAAAAAAGAAAAACAATTGTACTTAGAATGTGTTTGATAATTCTAAAGCATTTAACATCAAATTTTAAAGTGTTAAATATATTAAGTACTAAATTTAGATAATAATATGAAATTTTTATTACAAAAAATTAAAATGTATTAGAGTATCGAAATTATTCTTGAATATAATTTTATAATTTCTATACATCAAATCCTTAAATGATGTGATATATATATATATATATATATATATATATATATATATATATATATATATATATATATATATATATATATATATATATATATTCAATATTCAATGTTATTTTAAAGATAAAAGTAACATTGAATATATTTGTTCAACAAAATCTCATTAAAATAAGAGAAGTTAAATGTATTGAGCTAATTTTTGCTTAATTTAATATTTAATCTTATTAAATAAATAAAATTTAATTTTAAGGTAAAATTTATTTGATTAATATTGAGGTAATGTTTTCAAATACATTCTTACTCATTATATTATTACTAATATTTATTTTATTTTTAAAAGGGACCAAATTAATAAAAAAATTAACATAAAAAATTATGTATATATTTTAAAAAAAAATTGGGGGGCATGCAACAAGAGGTTATGCCTATGTCTATAGAAACCATTTGCAAAATTTTGAAAATATATAATAAATACATATTTATACATAACTTTAAAAGGAAGTCAATTAGGGGAAACTTCCATTCACTTGGATGAGTGCATCATACTGATCATTCTTATACATTTAGTTTCATTAATTGCAAGGCATAATAAATCATAATTGTGTACCTTGCAATTTAGGCATACATCAGATCAAATCACCATAAGAAAATTAATCTTAAAATGATTTTGGCCTATTTAATTAATAAATTTTACTTTAGATTCATATTTTAGGCTAAATGGCTTATTAAGACCTTCCTTTGTTAATAACTTTGGTGAACTATGCATTATTTACTAATGGAAAAAGGTTATTGTTAATTTGGCTGTGTGTAATATAATTAAGGAATAATTAGGTACTTGGGTCTAACACTAATAAAATGGGTATGGATCCTATGATGGATAACATCCATATTTCATACTGATTTATAAATATGGAATCCTTACCTCATATCTCTCAAGGTCTAGATTTTTGTGCTTTATTGTTAAAAACTTGTTGCTAAGAGACAGAAAGACTATTAAGTGAGGGATTCTCCTGAACACTTAATAATCATAAGAGAAAGCCTACTCTATGGATGTTAGGTATTTATAAAGCATAAATCACATTAATTGATATATATCTCTATTATCTTTTATCATACTACAATCAAAAGCCAATATCATGATATAAAAATTTTCAAATATTTCTTGCAATTAGTATTAGAATTGGGTTGTGGTTTATTGATTGTAGTTAATTTTCCGGAGGAAATCTAAATAGATATTATTGGCTTTTTCATAGAAAATTGTGCAAATGATAAATTAAAATACCTTTTGGTCACATGGGTAGAATTACACTGAATACATATATGATATATATTTGCTCCCATGGCTATTGTTTCTAGGCTCTATATTCTTGTTTTAAATTTTTACAAAAAGGAAAAAACCCAAAAGTTTCTTTTCACAATTTTAATTGTGTGTTTCTCTCATGAAGCTAATTAATTTTATGCTTATTACCATTTATGTCCATTGTCTTGTATATTAGGCATATACTATATGTATATTTTGGTGGAAATTGCATAAAACATTAAGTGTAGAAAATTTGAAAAACCTGGAACCTATTTTGCTCTTATAAAGTACCAATGCCATTGTTGACTTGGAGCATAAATGTTATAATGCATATTAGATTAAGGGTGAAAAATGTAGGTAGTTAAAACTGGGTATATAGGGATAATGGTGGTTATAGAGCATCATAAAATGCATGTGAAAATCCTTTTGAAAATTGGAACCTTTTAAGACTAAGGATGATTTTTTTTTTTTAAATTTGAAACTAAAAAATAATCAATTTTAGGAAGGAAATGGTTAGATTAGGTAGTAAGAGGTTGAAAAGGAAATTCTAAGGTGATTTGCATATAAAATCATGCAGAAAAATGGCTATTTTTACTAAGGAAGAAGAATATTGTGCACGTATGCACGACTAGCCATACAATTGGCGCATAGGAGCCACACACTACCCTGCCAGCAGTGAGTGGCAATAGTGAAAATGCTTGTGTGTTCCATTCTTTGACTACTCTTCGATGGATAATTTTTTGAATGTTTTGGAATAAAAATTATTTTAATTATTTTTTGTCCATTTTATTTGAATATTCATATAGGCTTATTTTGAGCCTAAATTTTTCCTGGATACTTTTTAATATATTTTCCATCATATGAGATTTTTATGGAATGTTTGGGCGTTATTTATGCGTATTGATAATTTTAAGTGTTATATTGTTAAATGGAAATTACAAACTACTTGCACTATGTTATGAAAAATTTGTGTAGTTATGTACCTATTTTCATAGGGCTAGTTGCATGAGTTTTTGTTGAATTTTGATACGAAAAATTATTTTGAAAAGGAGAGACTGTATTAATGATATTAAATGCCTTTCAACATTATATTATTAATACAATTTGTTAGCTATAGTGCAAGTATAGAATTATGTGCTATGCTTCTAAAATACTTTAATACCCTTCAATGTTAATTTTAAAAGTGTGACACTTAATTCTCATGCTATGTTGTAAACTCTAAAATGCTTTTTAGTGTTTGATTTTATAACATGATACTGTGAATGATTGCATATTTAAATTTAGTGAGGAAAATATTAGCATGATTATATTATACATGCATTAATGGTTGATACGTTTTTCCTTAGTCATTATGCAATAAAACTCTAAAAAGACGTTAAATTGGATAATAAGAGAAGACTAGGCTAATGTTTATTTTGAATCCAATTTGGTGGATGCATCATCTGACATGTGGTGGCTAAATATCGATTCCACAATTTACGTTAACAATTTTTCCTAATCCTTGAAAAATTCTAGAAAGCCAAATAATGATGAGTTAATTGTCAAAATGGAAATGGTAAGAAAGTGGGAGTTAAGCTTATTAGGGATATGTCTCTACAGTTGTCTACTGGATGTGAGCTAGTACTAAAAAATGTGTTCTTTGCACCTTCCATGAAAAGGAACCTAATATTAGTTGTAACACTAGATCTCTAAAGGTATTCTTATAATTTTAAAGGTAAAAGAGTGAATTGGTTTCAAGGCTTAACCATAATAGACAATGGTGAACTGATGGACAAATTATACAAGATAAGCCTAGATCTAAATTTCCTTAACATTATTAACATAGTCAAAAGGAAGAAAAGAAACAAAATTGAAGAAAACTCCTTGATGCTATGATAGAGATGTCTAGATCACATTTCTAGAGATCAAATTTAGAGATTGATTAGAGGAGGTGTTCTACATAATCTTAACTTTTCTAATTTGGATGCTAATGTGGACTATATTAAAAGAAAGCTCACTAGTAAGGCCAAAAAAGGAAAGAAAGTTAGAAGATAAAAGACGTTAGAACTTATTCATACTGACATTTGCGGTCCTATCATTCCTATAGAAATAGGAGGTTAGAGATATTTTATTATTTTTATTGATAACTATTCATGATTTGAATGGATTGAGTTGCTTATAGAAAAGTTAGAATCCTTGGATACATTCAAGATGTTCAAGGCAATAGATAAGCTTAGGTACGATAAGAAAATTAAATGTATTAATTGTAATCAAGGAGGAGAGTACTATGACAAATATGATAAGGTTAGGACGAACCTAAGTCCTCTTACCAAGTATCTATAGAAATGTAGCATTAAGGCCAGCTTATTATGCTTGGTACACCAAAACAAAATAGGATAGTCAAATGCATGCTCTCATATTTTGATATAGTCAAATGCATGCTCTCACATTTTACATTTTTGGATTTCTTATAGGGAGAAGCACTAAAGACTATAGGCTATATACTGAATCAGGCACCAAGAAAATCTGTACCTATGATTCCATATGAACAACTGAATAACAAGAAACTAACTTTGAATCATTTCTATGTTTAGGGCTATAAAGTGGAAGCGAAGCTGTGTATTCCTTCTACAAGGAAACTTGATTTTAAAATAATATTTGGGTTCTTCATTAGTTATTGCATTAGCTCCAGAGCCAATAAGTTCTATTATCGAACTAACACCACCTAAGATATTGAATCTAATAGAGCTATTTATCTTGAAAATGAGTTAGATAGTGAGAGTTAGACATCATAGATTACAAATTTTAGATAAGAAAGAATATTTATTCCTTCAATATTTCAATCTGTTGATTCTTCATCTTTGGGTCTTCAACAATATGATAGCCTTTGGAGGAAGATGAGGATTTTGATATAGAAATTTTTTTAAAAAGATCACTTAGAGAATGTAGATCAGTAATATTAAATGACTACATGGTGTATTTATAGGGATACAAGTATGATCTGAATAAAAATACTAATCCCATTACATTCTCTTAGGTAATGCCTGATTCTAATGGTTCTTAATGTATCACTACAATGAAGAATAAGCTAATTTCAATGGATAAAAACCAAGTGTGGGATTTGGTGGAATTACTTGCAAATTATAAGCTGATTGGCTATAAATAGATCTTCAAAACTAAGTGTGATGCTAAAAGGCAGATTGAGAGATATAAAGTCAGGCTTATGGCTAAAAGCGACATTTAAAGAAAAAAGCGAATTATAAAGAAACCTTCTCACTAGTATAAAAAAAAGACTCTTCCAAAATTATCATGGTGCTTATTGCTCACTTTGATTTAGAGCTATATCATATGGATATGAAAATAACATTCTTAAATAGGGATCTATCGGAAATTATGCATATGGAGTAGTTAGATGGATTTTGAGAGAAAGGTAAAGAGCATTTGGTGTATAAATTGAAAAAAAATCCATATATGGTTTAAAATAAGCTTCTCAACAATGATAGCTTAAGTTTCATGAGATAGTCACCTCTCTCAAATTCAGAGAGAATAGTGCAAACCAGTGCATTTATATGATGTATAATGTTGGCAAATTTGTAATTTTGGTCTTATATATAAATGACATTTTCTTATATGCTGAGTTGATTGAGACCATACAATGGATTTCACATCATTTTGAAATGAAAAAAATTAGGAAATACCTAATTTATTTTATGTATTAAGATTCTTCGTGAAAGATCCTAAGGTGTCTTTGGCTTGTTTCAAAAGTCATATATAGAGAAAATTTTGAAAAGACTTAATATGTTTACTTGCTCTTAAGCTACTTCACTTATTTAAAAGGGTAAAGTATTTACAAATGCTCAATATCCTCAAATTGATGAAGAAAAAGAAAATATGGAGAAGGTTCTATATGCATTTGTTGTAGGTAGCCTAACATATGCTCAGGTATATACATAACTTGATATTGCATTTGTTGTGGGTGTACTTAAGAGGTACTTGAGTAATCCAAGTTAGAGACATTAGACTATTGTAAAAATATAATGCCCCTAAGTGGCATATTAAGTCTAATTAAGAATAAACCCCCCTAATAGGTCACAAAAGTGATAAAAAAAATACCCTAGATTTTACCCATACGTTAATCGAGTAGCTAAAAATGGATACATTAGGTTTAATTGATCTGAAATTTTTCCAAACCATTTAAAACATAATTAAGGATGGAATTTAAGTTAAATCATGGTTAAAAATATATTCAAAAAGTTAGAAAAAATTTAGTGGAACTTGATTTGATTTTAGGGTCCCGAGAAGCCAAAATTCAGTAAAAAGGGACCGAAAATGTAATAAATCGATTTGGTTCCCTAAATTCCTTTTTGTAATTAAACTAAATACATTTTTTAGGGCCCAAATATATTACAAATAAACTTAAATTGGGGCCGAGGACTAAATTTAAAATTTTATTAAAAAAGCGGAGCAAAAATTAAATTTTAGAAAGTTTTGGGGTCAATTTGTAATTTCTTAAAATTATGATTTTGGCCCAATATTTTTCTGATAAAATTGGACCGAAAATTGGTCTGATTTAAGCCCATATTTACATACCCATATGCTTAATTTTATAGAGAAATCCTTGTAAAAATATCTTGCAAAAAGATCTAGATATTTTGTAAATTTCAAAAAGAGCCCACTTGTATATATTTGCTATTTAGTCCTAGAAATCTGAAGGGAATCCATCAACCTCCTTCTTTCTCTCTGCATTTCAAAATTTCCAGCCACCATTAGAGAAACCTTTCAAGCTTCCAAGCCAAAAATGCACACAAAATTTAACAAGTCAAGGCAAGCTTTCAAGTTTCCTACTAGCTTTCTTAAGTTTTTCCAAGAGAAATCAACCAAAGTTTGAAGGTATTTCTTTCTTTTCCTCTAGTATGAAACACATCCTTGTGGGAGAGATTTTGAAGCTTTGAAATAACCAATTTTGGAGGTGAGTGACAATTCCTTACCATTTTCTTAGAATTTTGATTCAAAAATTGTAAGATTTTGAACTCTAAATTGGTTAATTTGTTAGTTTGATGTGAGACCATGCAATTAGAGGCATGGTGATGTTCTAAATCTTTAGACATGTATTTTGAATGTTATTAGTATGATATTAGCATGAGTAATGCATGAGAATACTAATTTTGATGTTTGGAATGAGTGCTGAATCCAAGCCATGAAGAACAATGCTTGCTGGAAAATTTTTGGAAAACTTAGAATAGTGACTTCGGGTGCACGAATTTTCTAGGCTTCATAGGGTTGCTTAAAAATTCAAAAATAAACATTCTATGGTCTCTTGTGATGTTAGGATCAACATATGATTTATTGAGAATTTTCAGAAGAAGTTAGAATTTTGGAATGGGGTCCTTGTTGGGAAGTAGTCCAGATTTCCAGAAACAAAACGCCTGGGCATTTGGTCTCGGGTTTTAAAATTTTTGAGGCACTTTAAAAATTCTACAAAAATTCATGGAAACCCTTCCATATTTTGGTTAAAACATATAAAAATTTTGTGGCAACTGGAGCTCCTTTACTAATTGAATAAATTCTTAAAATTTTGGGTCTTTAGTGCTGCCAAATCTGGAACCAACTTGGGAAGGTGAACTTGGGCGAATTTCTAGAAAAATTCAGTAGGGGTTATGAGAAAACTCACAACATAAACTTTGTTATTTTAGATGTTAGGAATAACATAGAATTTAATGGGAATTTTTGGAGTTCATTTAATTATCCAAATAGGGCCAAACTTTTTATTACATTTTATTGGCCCTGTTCTGGGCCAGCGAGTGAACAGTATCATAGTGTAATGGATTTTAAGCCTAAATTGAATGGTAGTTAATTAAAATTGCACCATTAGGGCTTTAGTTAAGTATATTAAACTTTGAAAATTTAATTAGAATTAATTAAATATAAGTTGAGGGCTTAATGTATAAAAAAAAGGATATAGTGTAGGATTAATAAACTCTAATTGAAACATAAGTTAAGCTATTCTTTCTAAATTCTTAGTATATAGATACATCATTAGAGTGTAAGTTGTTTGGGTATAAACTTAAAATAATTTTTTTGCATGTGTATGTGTTATTGTTTAGCATGATTAGAATGGATGTTACCTAAATGGCTAATGGGTACGTTTGACCTTACCATTGATTATTGGATTATAAGTACGCTTATAATAGCTATTGGATTCTGAAACACTAATGTTTATGAATGCATCTCAGATATGTTATGTAGGGGAGTATTACATCCTTCTAAAAGAAGGAGATGTGTGGTAAAGGTTGGAGGGATAAGGATGGTAGCTTCGGCCTAGAGTGGTGGGGAATAAGGTTGAATTGATGATATAAGGGAAAACTAGTACCTTATTACTTATTTGTTAATATCTAGACTAATTATTTCTTAATTATGTAGTTAAATTTCATTCTAATTAGATGCTTAAAAATAAGGGCACATTTAATAGCTAATTTAAATTTAAAAAGTTCATAATACATTGGGATTATGGTAAAAGTGAATTGTCATTCACTGAGTATTATAAATACTCATTTTTGTTTGTATTATTTTTTTTTATTATTACAGATAAAGAACTTGGGTCAGCACTAATAGTTTGACACTCGTATGAAGGCCTATCTATCACCATATACACTATTTACTTTATATTATATATCAGTATAAGTATTTAGTTAATTAGTTTGCTAATCTATATAATATTTTAGTTCATGCTTGTTTTGATATCTATCTATGTATATAGCATTGCATATGCTTTAAAAAAGTATATAAGATGTAGTATTATCTCTTTTGTGTTTAATAAAAGTATTAGATGTATATGTATATTTGTGTACATATAAGTTAAATGTGATTGTAAAGGCTTGTAAAAGTGTCTAATTGATACATCACTATGAGTTAGATATCTTTACATTGGTTACGACGGTTGTGGGAATAGGTCATGACAAAAAAGAGTTCTAAGGTACTTATAGGGTATAAAGAACTTTATGCTAACCTATAAAAAATTAAGAGATCTCAGCATTACAAGCTGCTCGACTTAAACTTAGACTGTGCTAGTTGTTTGGATGATTCAAAGTCTACATTAGAGTATATTTTCATGGTAGCTGGAGGTCCTATGTCGTGAAAAAGTATTAAGCAGTCAATTATTACTACCTTTACCATGGAAGCAGAGTATGTTATAAAGCTTCTTATCAAGTTGTATGGTTAAGAAATTATCTTTCTGAGTTCTATCTTATGGATAGTATTGCTAGGCCTTTAACCACCTTATGCGATAACTTTACTATGAACTTCTCTCTTAATGACAAAACTTTCACTTATTTAAAGCATATGCGATAACTTTGCTACTATGAACTTCTCTCTTAATGACAAAACTTTTACTTATTCAAAGCATATTAATGTAAAATATCATTATGTGAGAGAAAAGGTGCATAAGCACCTTATGCGATAACTTTACTATGAACTTCTCTCTTAATGACAAAACTTTCACTTATTCAAAGCATATGCGATAACTTTGCTACTATGAACTTCTCTCTTAATGACAAAACTTTCACTTATTCAAAGCATATTAATGTGAAATACCATTATGTGAAAGAGAAAGTGCATAAGCATACTACTATTATTGAGCACATATTCGTGAACTATATGATTGCAAGTCAAAAGCTTAGTAATAAGAACTTTTATTGAACATATAAACCATATGGGTCCGCATAAAGGCCTTTAATGTTTTGGGTAAGTAAGATTTAATGTATATGACATCATTTATGTTAATCTTTAGATTTATGAATAAAATTTTATATTGCCATATTTATGCACATTTTAGTTATAATATGTTTATAGAGACATTTAGACTTTGTCTTTTCATTATGCTTATATTATTAATATTTGTTGGGTATCTTGGGTGGATAATAAGACCAATAATGCATAAATTTACACATGGTCACATAAAGTTGTGTAAGTCTTATTCTGCACGTATCGATTATGTTGGTCAACAAAGTGTAGGTATTTGATTTAATACTAATATCCCTTCAAATATAGTATTTTATATTATTAGATACCTATGATCTCAGTTGGACAAATAAGTATTAAAGTACCATTCTTATATCAGCATGATCTTTTCTATAGCCACAATTGATAAATAATGTATGTCCAAGTGGGAGATTGTTAATAATTTTGGTGGACTATACATTATTTATTAATGGAAAAAAGTTATTGTTAATTAGGCCTTATATGACATAATTAATAGGTAATTGAGTACTTTTGTCCAGGATAAATAAAATAAGTATGAATTATATGATAGGTAGGATCTATAACTCAAACTCATTTATAAATATGGAGTCCTTATCTCACATTTTTAAGGTTTAGATTTTTGTGCTCCATCAATAAAAACTTGTTGCTAAAAGATAAAAAGACTACTGAGAGTGAGATTCTCTTGAACACTCAATAATCATCAAAGAAGGCTTATTATACGAATATCAAGATTTATAAAGCCTAAATTACATGAATTAATATATATATCTATTATTTTTTTACCATACTACAATTAAAAGCCAATATTGTGGTGTAGAAATTTTCAAATATTTCTTGCATACTTAACTAAAGTTCAAGCCTCTAGAGCTTCTTTAGCCTAATTAGGATTGTAAATGCATAAAATAAAGGTAGGAAACTTATATTTCCTTCAAAAAAACATAGCCACTAACTAATTCAGCCCATCCAACTAATCATTTGACCCATTTTTAGGACACAACTTCCTTATGTTCTATGCATTTTGTTAAGCCTAATTTAAGGCTCAATCAGATCAACCCTATAAGGGTATTACAAAAACTAATACTAATTTATTACAATTAAAATTTGGGTTAAACAAAACAAGTTGCCATGGTTATTGTAAGCCAAAAAAGATAAGATAAAGGCACATATTTACTTTATTATCTAATTAGTATTTATAGTTAATAAATGATATCGTAAATTTCATTTGCAATTTTAACTAAATAAGTTAAGGAGGCATGTGTAACACACACAATCTCTTATAACACATGTGGTTAGATGGAATAGAATAAAATCAAATAAGAAATTGCTAAAAGTTTGTTTGATTATTTGTGTAAAATAAGAATGTCCATTCTATAAGGAATGATCATTCCATTAAATGATTGAATTTTCATTTTATCATTAAAATAATATAATCAATATTTTATTATTTATACATGGAATAGTCTTTTTATACTTGTAATAGATTTTTTAATATATTTCAATATTATCCTAATATTAAGAAATAATAAAATAATATCAATTTTCATTATTATTTCTATAAAAATATTCTAATAATTTTAGTTTTAATAATAGAGTTTAAAATATATTTTTTTATTATTTATCATTTAAAAATATATTTATTATATTAAATTATTTGAAAATTATTTAATTTAGAATAGGCTTATTAAACAAATGGCATAAATTGAACCAAATCAAGTCCATGTGAGCTTTAGTTTGTCAAGCTAATTTGCTTACACTAGCTTGATGAATATATTAAAGATACTTTAGTCCTGGTCCAACTCATTTAGTGTTAAATCTAGGAATGGCAGTAAGTTAAGAATTGGCAAACTTGATCTGAACCTAAATGGACTCGAACTCAAATTAGACCCACTAACTTGGAACCATTATTGTTAGGATTGGGAACAAAACAATTGTAGCGGAATTTAATCAATTCCAGCTAAGAATCCATGTGAAATGATTAGATAAGGATAAGGATTTAATTATTACCTTCTATAGATGATTCAAGGCTTGATCATTAATCATCTTTTTGACTTGCTTTCGGTCAAAACTTTGAGGTATCCATACAAACCAGCGAATTACTAGTGAACATCCTACAGCCACTAATTGGAATTCTCCTCATTTGCCTCGCAGTGCTAACTATGCCCTTCCTAAGGTTATAGTCAAGAAGAGTTGCTAAGTTTTTTTTATATTTTGGAATGTATGAATAATCATCTTTTAACAACCAACATGCCTGTTTAAATAAGTGTATAGAAAATCCTAACCAATTGGGCTTAATTCTATGTATAATTATGGGCTTATAATTGAGCCTCATAATTATAACATGAAATTCCTATATACTAAGCCCAAACAATTTGGTCCATTTATTCCAAAGTGTGCAACCTTACAGCCGTTGATTGGAATTTTTCTTCTTTGCCTCACGATGCTAGTTATGCCCTTCCTAGGGTTATGGTTAAGGAGAGTTGCTAGGTTTTTCTATATTTTGAGATGCGTGAATAATCATCTTTTAACACCCAATATGCCTATTTAAATAGGTATATAGAAAATTCTAATCAATTGGGCTCAATTTCATGTATAATTATGGGCTTATAATTGAGCCTTATAATTATAACATGAAATTCCCATATACTAAGCCCAAATAATTTAGTCCATCAATTCCAAATCTACTAAGTTCTAAGTGTATGACTCTACAAGCTCTCATTACATTGGTAATAATTATAAATCATATTAATGATCATAAACAATGAGCGGTGTCTAGCAACACATCATTGTTACTTAAATAATAAGAAAATTAGTGATTTGATTGAACCTATATATATGATCATCATCTATGACTTTTTATCTTAGACATCTAAATTGAGCACAAGATATGAATCGTATTATTCTCGTATAGCCAATTCAAAGGTTTCTTGACTCCAAAGTAAGCTAACTAAGGCAAATATAATTGACATCCCATGTTAATCAGAGCATGGCCATGCGTTTTTCTTAACCTTACTTAATCAAGAGGCCCATAGATGTCACTCCTATTATATAGGAGGGACAAATTCTATCTTGATTACATAAATCTCTCCGCATGATATATGACACATCTAATAACTACTCTTGCATTTACTTAACTATGAGTGACATAGAGTAGTATTAAAATATAAAACGCACATGTAGGAAACCTTAGCGATCTCAGGTCAAAAGACCATATTAATGATGATCACTAAAAGTCACTCATGACATTCATATAATAATCCATGTAGTGTTAAAATATTATATGAGGGATAAATTCCATTTTGATCACACAAATCCCTCTGCATGATATGTGATATATCCAATAACTACCCTTGAATTCACTCGATTATAAGTGACACAAAATAGTATGAAAATATGAAACTCATATGTAGGGAACCTTGGAAATCTTAGGTCAAAGGACGATATTAATGATGATAAAAAAAAGTCACTCATGACATTCATATAATGATTCATATAGTGTTCTTAGGGTGGGTCAATCTAGTACACAAGTTTTCTAACTTGTACTTATGTGTAAACTTAATATCTCATATAAGTTATCATATATACTAGTCTTAACATATTAATGTAACCCAATCCATAATGATATATGACTAGGGACATTTAAGAATATAATTATTCTAAGGTTATTATCATAATTAAATATATTATGCAGAAAATATATGTATAGATATGATAATTAGAACACTTTTAAAACAACATGATTCAAGTTTACAATCATTCGTATAATTGGTTTTAGGGCATATACACCAACAGTTATAAACCTAAACCTAGATAGATCTGATAAAATTCGAAAACATAGGACCTAAATTAGACTTGATCGAGCCCGATTTCCCCATTTTTTGTTTACTTCCAAAAGCATTGCTAAACTATTTCTTACATCACCATACTTGAGACACTTTGCAAAAAGAATACTTTACACCTAGCATATATCATGATAAAAGAGGATGAATTTAGACATATAATTAAATTTTATGATCTAAGCACCAAGGAACATCACCTAAAATCTAACCACAAATAACAATAAGTTAACATAACTATAAGGTAAATGAAGTGAAGAAAGAAGATATTAAGAACTATAAAATGACTCATATTATCATGGAATGCAACTGTAGACAACAAATGAATGGCCATCTCAATGTTCTAAGGTTCCTTATGCCCCCTTTCTATATATTCAAAAGGTACTCAATCAATTTTTGCAAAATGAAAAAAAAAATTTCTCTAAGTTTTCTTATTTAGAATTTTTCATGCTAAAAACCTAAACTTTAATCTCAAAGGTACAATCTACTATCTAAAGCTCCATCCTTATCTCATGAAATAAAGCCTTTAATTGAAGAAGTAAGTTATGGGAATGAGGTAAAGGTAGAAGACAAGTTAAAACTAATAGATATAGTGGTCACATTTACTCAAACCCATGTGAACTTAAAAATTCAATGTCAAAGGAGACCTAGGCAATTGATAAAAGGCCACTATTGCTTTAAAAGATCTTAAACTAATATTTCGCACCTTAATACCACATCCTTACAAGCTTTTGTCCTATACTCTTTCAATATCTATCATTTTCTTCTTTTCCTATGTTCAAATGAATTTAAAAGATATAGCCAAGCATATATATGTGTAATAGAGAGAAATAGAAAAGAAAAATGATTCTAAAAAGTTATGTTAAATTAAAAGAGATACATTACACAAGTATCAAATTAAACAGTGTTATCAACTGTGCTCAAAAATTTTATATACATAAGCTGATTTTATAGGCTATGTTTTTCAAGCTATATTTTAGCTTAAATAGAGGCACTTTTTGAAATTAGCAATTAGTAACCTAAAGGATCAATAATTGGGTATTAGTCATTTTTTGTATGTAGCTTTAAGAAATTTCCTTCTTGTGATTTTAAAAAAATCAAGTTGTAATCAAATTATTTAAATGAAATTGGACCAAAATGCTTCTTTTGTGCAACAACTCATTCCTATTAGTTTATTAAGAGTTGTTTTATTACTTTCAAATTTGATTGCAAATAAAGTGAAAAGAAAAATACACATATGCACACACCAAATCTACTCACATGTAACTACATAGTTTTTCTCCATCATTTTATTCCATAAATCCGTATCAATAAGATGCTAATATAGCTTGGATTCACACTATCTAATATCAGGTAATAAAATAAATTATCATTTTGTTAGTTATGTAGTCCATAAAAATAAAAAAAAAGTTGCATTCCATGTTCAAAACTTTCTTTAATGATTAACAAAAATGACTAGAAATCAATCACTATATTGCGATAATATATATGGAAATGGAATGCAACTCATACAAAGATCAAAAGTGACATAGTTTCCTTTGTTCCCCTCAAGAATGTAACTATGAACCATAACCAATAAGGATTTCATTATATTTAAGATAGATAGAGGACAATTCTATGTAATGCAAACAAAAAGAACTTCCAAAACTAAATTTTCAATAATTTAAAACAAGGAATTTATAGTATCTTCTCAAAATTAGAATTTAATAGATTTTTGATCGAGTGTGAGCACTTCCTATTTACTTAACTTTGAACTTTACTCTTTTCCAATCACTACCTTTGCCTCATATTGCTATTACGATCACCACACTACCTTACTTTCTATTGTCCTTACTTTATTGGACCTCTACTACTATACTTGTTCTCTAACCTGTTATAGCAATTTTCTAGAATCTCAAGTTTTTTCTCTTACATAGTAGACACCTTGTGTGAGTTTATTTAGACTAGGGATGCAAAAAACTAAAGTGCAAAATGAAATAATGAAGGAAAATGCAAAGCAATTAAGTGTGAAGCCTCAGCCTGACTTTAAGTTTTCACTAATTTGGAAATGAAACCTCTAACATGAAAGTTGAATTGAGATTTAAAAAAAGTTTTGAGTACCAAAATAAACCTATTATGAGTTTAGGTCTTCTGGGTCAAACCTAAGTCTAAAGTAATTAAGTACAGGTCTTATTTAGTTTAGACTCATTAGGTACGGTACTCGATGGGCTAAGTAAGACCTAACAAGTTTGGATAAATTTGCTATCCTTAACTAAATCGGTCCATAAACCAATTTATAATGTGCAATTTTTTTTAGATTTCCTTTAATTTTATTTTATTAAATATGAGAGGATATGTAAGGTTAAAAAACATAATAGGATATGGAAAAAGGTAGACAAAATTATAATTTAAAATAAAGCATTGAATTAATTAGTAGTAGTAAAAAAATATGAAAATCAAAAATGAAAAAATTAGAAAAGAAAGAATACATAAATAAAAAAAGGCCAATGATATTGGATGATGTCTTTCTTCTTGGATGTTGCAAGTTGCAAGTTACAAGACAACAAGATATAAATAAAGCAAAACCAACTAATTAATAATGCTTAAGATATTTCCAAGTTTAGCTTTAATTATATAGGAATTAGAGATTTTATTTAGTTAAGGTTATTGTTGAATGTTACATGTTTTTTAGGTTTGCTTTTTTTTCCTACCTTTTTTCCTTAGTAGGTTATGTTTTTTAGGTTTGCTTTTTTTTCTTCCTACCTTCTTTCCTTAGTAGGTTAGGGTAAAAAAAAATTATAGTAGTTAATAGACTAGTCCACATCTAGCCTACTTGGAATTCAGTTCATGCAAACTAAACCATATAGGCCTATTTTAGTGTTATTCCTTTCAAGTCAATTACATCTTGTAATCTTTTTATTCATTCGATCAATCATTAAAAGGCAATATTTCTTTATCCATCCTTTTTTTATAGTAAGAATGATAAACCATTTAACATAGATGTAATGTCTTAGGTTCAAACCTGACATTGGATGAGAAAAGCCACATAGGTGACATCAGATGTATTGTACTAATAATATAACTTATAGAATTTGGTCATGCCTAGATATAACAATCATTAAACATTCTTTTTCACCTTGGAATGTTCATAATCATAAAGTTATTAAAAATGGATACTAATGTTTTGGATAGACTTGCATATATGATGCATATGATCAATTAAGATGATGCTTAATTTCATGAATATTAATGTGGTAACATGACCTCTTTAAAATATCATTGCTGCCTTTTATCAAGTGTGACCATCCATAGGAAGCTTTATTACTTTTTCTAACAAAGGGAAAGTCGCTATTAAGGAAATAATAAGATTTCAAAAACTAAGGCCATAAGGCACTAGATTGTTAGATCAATCTTCATTTTACTCATCTAATAGTGCTTAGTTAAATATGAAAAAATCCTTAAACCTAAAGCCACTATATTTTTTCTTATAAGCGAAAAAATTACATTTTTTCCTTACAAGTGAAAAGATTCCATGATTTCTAGTGAATGCTTCTACTATCTTCATTTAAGCCTTACCAAAAATGTAGCAACTTAAGACTCAATTTGTTTGCAAACCAACCTTGAAAACTTAGAATGAGTCATCTAATGGTAAGAATGATCATTATTACTAGTTAATCAAAACTTCTTTACTTACTTTCGAAAAGAACTTCCACTCTTATCCATTAAGCTTACTATTAATGCAATCTTTAAAAAGGACAAGGCTTATTGATTAAACTAACCCCAAATAACAAGTATACCTATATATTTTCTAAGATCATCCACTTCTAAGATATTTAAAGCAGATGAGATCCTTAAATAGGTATAGAAAATAAGTTTGAATTGAAAAAAAGAAAATACTCTTCAAATTTATCCTCTTTATGAAGTCAAAGTTATAATTAATAATGATACCTAGATTGGCCAACTAATCTATACTAGGTTAGCTTAATAACAAATCTTAACCTAGCATCTTCACATAAGCACAATTCACTAAACTAGCATACTTTGAACTAATTAGGCTTAACCCAATCAATACACTCAAAGTTAACTTAAAAACTCATCCATATGACTAAAGTCATGCTTGAACCTTTGCCATTATCATAATTACGAGCAAAGAACACTTTAATGTATTCGAAGCCCTACCGGCAATAATCTTCACCATGATTAGCCTTTATACATTGAGATCTCAACACATTCCTCATACAATATAACTCTATAAAAAGCCTTAGGCATGTCACCTTAAGACATATATGATTCTATGCTATTACTTTATTTAAACAACCTTTTACTTAGGCATTAAAGTGTCCTCATTAGACCACTTTCATTATATACACTTGACTTTCTATTTCTTATACAAATAGACCTAGTTCAATTAAACCATACCTCTACCAACGAGATCTAATTGGAGTCATTATTTTCCCAGTATGAGCTTAAGAACATTAACTTATAAAATTTATGGAAGTCTCTAAAAAGAAAATATAGTCATAAGCAAATAAGTGTTAAAATAAAAAAGAAGCTTTAGCAAGCTTTATATAAACTTGTAATGCTAATGTCATCTATAACATTGAATAATAATATTGAAATGCTTTATTTTTAGATGATGATATTGAGAAAGGTGATTTTTTAGGAATGAAAATGTTAGAATACTTAATTATTAAAGTTCCTTTTTTGCTTTAGATATAGGAATGGTAAAGGGCATAGTTTATAGAAGATAAAGGTTTTCATGCCGATCCCCATATAGAATTAGTTTAACCATCCTTGTAATTATGTATATATAGGTAAATGTTTAAGTCATTATATCTATTGAATATTTGAATATCCATATTCATTTATCCATTTTATTATGGCTTTTATGGAAGTCTCTAACAAGAAAATAGAATCATAACTAAACAAAAGGTATGAAAAGAAAAAGGAAACTTTAGCAAGCTTTGTACAAGCTTGTGTTGATGTCATCTCTAACATTGAACGATAATATTGAGATGCTTTATTTTAGAATGATGAAATTGAAAAAAGTGATATCTTTTAAGAATGATAATGTTAAAATAGTTAATCAATAAAGTACCCTATTTGTTGTAGATGTAAGAATGGTATTGGAGATAATTCGTGCAAGAGACTTAGGTTTTCTTACCTATCCTTGCATAAATATAATATACCCATCCGTGTAGTTACAATATATGGATAGACTTTTAAATTTCCATATTTTATTATTCTTTCATTTTGTAGCTAAACTTTTTCATTTATATATATATATATATATATATATATATATATATATATATATATATATATATATATATTAATCATAAATTAATGATAAAATATTAAAGGTAATGCAATCTAATTTTCCAATCAATTATAAGATGTTATATATGATTAAATAGATGTGTTTAACTTGTATGGATAAACATTATATATGTAATAGTTTAACATATATAATTTAAGTAAGGTTGGATAATTTAATTTTTGTGTTTGACTAGATCCCTATGAAAGTTTCAATTGGGGGGCAAAAGGGATGGGTATCTATGAACCCATCCAATTTGCCCTTAACATCGAACGAGTCAAATAGATTGTTAAAGATACTAATCCATTAACAAAAAGGTTATTAAGGCCGAATATATGGACATCTATGACTTAATCATCTTAAATTTATTATTCAAAAATTAAAATAAATATTTCTAATTAAAAAATATTATATTAAATTATTAAAAAATGCATGAAATCACTAAATCTAATACTTAGCCGCATTGCACGAACCTCCATGTTTCACTCGATCCCTTTATTGAGAGATATTTAGAAAATGGAGAAAAATAATGAATGAGAAAAATAAAAAGAAGGAAATGTTGGGCAAAGTATTTCTAAACACTATCTTTAGGATAGTAATTTCCCCACCTAGTTACAAATGGCTTTACAAAAATTTTACTCCCAAGATACAATGTCTAACTAAGAATGGAAAACTACAATTCTCGTATTCTTATAACTAGAATTAATCTAGTAGGAATTTGTAATTTAAAGCAAGACATACTCTTCATTATATATGAAAAGAAAAAAATAACTCCTATTTATTGAGTTGCAAATACATTTTTATGAAAAGTCATGTAAATCAACACAATTGTTGAATTTTGAAAAGACAAAAAATTTTATTTCAAAAGTCATAACTTTTCATTTTAAAAATTATAACTTTATATTTCAAAAGACATATTTTTTTATTAACAACTTTTTTTAAAATAATTTGTTATTTTATTAGATAATACAAAAATCACAATAATCTTCACTTATTATCTAATAATAATAACATATTTACTAGGTATTTGCATAATGCATGTCCAAGAGGTGGATATAACTTAAACTTTTGAATTTAATATGAGCAACAAAGATAATATATTCATATTACATATTGATTCATGACTTAATAATTATAACATATTTTTTTGTATATGTCTTGCACTCATTCTGGCTTAGCAAGTACATCTTAAATCTTTCCAAATGATTTTTAGGAAGTAACCATACTTGTAAAAGTAAATTCATCAATGGTGTCCATAATTGCTTTAGCAACCTATATAAGTTATGAATTTATTAAAAATAAAATTTCAACCTTTCTCATTGTGGAAATAATAATGCATTGATAAGATATATGACTTTAATAGGAATAAATTTACCTTAATACTCCTTGGATATTTAATGTACTAGAAATGTAACCTTTTTGTTAATATATCTTGAACAATTTCAATTAAGTTGGCTTTGAACTCTCTTGCACAAAATTTTCAATCAATAAAGTCAAGCTTTATAATTAATATTAATGTGATATAGTAGGATTCAACTAAAATTGTCTCTATTAATAATAGTTCCATACTGCTTATGGTTTTAGTAATTTTTTCTCATTCACTTAATTTAGTTCTAGTAAAGGATTTGTTATAGCATTAATCTAGAAATAAGTACCACTATTTATCTTATCTCAACTGATAACAAATTAATATTTATATAGTAGTGTATAGTATGGCCTTATTACACCAATGTGATTGGAATTTGTTTTTGTAATTTTTAAATACAACTTGCTAGTTCGGCCTTTCTTTATAATTTTTTCTTTGTACATTCTTTTTCCACCTAACTCCCTTCAAATGTAACTCAAATTTTCTCTAATATTACGTAACGTAATAGATAAACAACATCTTTGGAATAAACCATGAGGAAGGAAAAATCTGGAAACTATATGATGACAACCAATAAGAGTGCTTAGAGAATTCACTTCACCATAAGTTGAGTAGTTAATTTTCTCATTGCTTGGGAAAATCGAAGTAGTTAGGGGCTATATAAAGGTGTAAAATAGGCCTCAAACTTATAGGCTTTATAAGTAGCTCATGGGTATAGGGTGGTTTAATCCTTAATTTTTAAGTATATTTTCATTATAGGCTTATACGAGGCTAAGCTTGCATAGACTTTCCTACAAGCCTTATGGGCTTTTTTTATTTTTATTTTTTAAGTAATCCTTTAACTTAATCACTTTGTTAATCTAATCTAATGTGCAATAATATAATATAATTTTTTAAAAAATATTTGAATAATTAATTATATAAAAAATTGAATTAATTAATTACAATTTATGAAAAGAAAGATATTTTTTAATTTAACTTAATCTAATGTCCCTTTATATGTGCCTTCCTCGATGTCCAGGGTTTAATTTAGCTTTTAACAATTTAATTATTTTTAATTTATTTTAAAAAAAGATGTGGGCTACTTGTAATCCCTTGTGATCCTAGCCAATTTTACTCATTTTAGATGCAGGCAAGCCTATTTAAGCCTAAGCTCAAAAGTGCTTGGCTTGCCACATTTTACATGCCTAGAGCTATACTATGTCACATTTCAATTTTATGTTTTATTTAATGTATGAGATACAATAGATTAGATGCATGAATAAAAAAGCTAATAATGATGAAATCTAAAATGATTAAATTAATTAAATCTTGAAACGCAAATATTAAGTTAGTAACCTATAATGCTTCTAATGCTCAACACTCATCAAGGCCTTGATTAACATAGGATAGATTTACCAAAGCAAGGTACCTTGTCTATCTTGGTGAAATGTGATAGGATACTAGTGATAACCTAATTCTAATCATTAGGTGCAACTTAACTAGGTCACCCTTATAAGATTAGGGGTTTAAAGGTATAGAGTTAGGCTTTAGTTCATAAAATGGATTACAATAAGTATTATCCACCTAATTATCCAAGAATTGTATATGATGCATTTGGTAAGTGTCACCTCTTTAAATAGAGAAATCTTGAATAATCAGCCAAAGCTAACTAGAAACCAGGTGAAATATGGATCTTAGTCCACTAAAAAGTCTTAATAATGTAATTTTTCAAATTAATAGTGAGTGCTATTAGTTTGAATAGTGAGAGGTACATTTAATAAAAAAACTTTATTAAATAATTAAAACAATGATACTTTTTTGCATATTTTTGTTATAAATAATAATAGTAAACATATTAAATAACTTATCATTGTGATTAGTCCTTAAAAAGGAAAAATTGACTAGGATAAACTTTCTTGACTGATATTGGAATTTAAGGATAGTCCCCAAATATAAGTGAAAGTTTTATGTCCTAAAAGGACTTATTTCTCAACCACCTGAAGTTAATTGTCATGACCTAAACTCAATTATGACCGACATGGATTCCGCTACTTAATTTCCATCAACCCTCACACTATCTATGCTAATTTTACTCAATGAAAATCTCTCTATTTTTATGGCAACTTAAAATTCATTATAAATTTTATACAATAATGAATGGAATCTCTTATATTTTTGGACACTTCCGGAAGGCCACATACCTTAAATTATAAAATCTATAAATTTTTATAGATTCAATAGCAACATAAAATACACACAAAAATGCCAACCTTATTATATTAATTACATAAACAAAACTAATCTTCTAATCCAACTATAAAAAATCTTCGAATAAGGCAATTTTTTATCTATATGGAAATAATGAGATTCTTATGAATTAAATCAACCTAAAAGCATTGAAATTTAAAGAAGAATGAATTACAAAAACTTAGTGAGCATATATCCATAACAATTATACTTGAAGTCAGTTAAATAAAATAATTAAATGCTAATTAAGTATTAAAATTAAAAACAATTGTAAGCCTAATTCTCAGATTTAGTAGTATATGATATCAATTCCTTGGTTGACATATTTTCCTACACATAGCTACAATTTATGTTTCATATCATAATTCATAATAACTTTATTTGATTAATTTATACAAAACTATTATAATTTTATATACAACTTATTCTAGGTAATCATCTAGTTTTCAAGTAGTTATTAAGGGCCTAGCTACAACCAAATTATCACAATCACATCAAATAGAAATATCCAAAGATCATTAGACTTTAATTTCATAATACACCATATAATTATTTATAAATAAATATATATATCCACTTTTTAAAGCTCAGGTTAACCTTAGACCTTTCACAAGCTTTCTTATTTTATCCTTTTAAGGTTTATCTTATACTTCCATTAGTATATCACTAGGAATTTTTCATTCAGTATTCACAATATTACCCCTATCACATTTCTTATCTCAAATGCCATTAATGGCATAATTCATAATGTAATCTCATAAACTAGAGCACAAGATCTATATAATATAGTTACAATTCAATTTCAATATAAAGCAAATAGTTAATTCATCTCCATGAATCAATATCAGAATACATAATAAAATAATAGTGCCACCATGCTCTTTTACATGACCACAAACATTTATTCACATCATAATATGGTTCGCAATACATTTTTTAGCACATTGCAAACATATATATAATAATGTAAATCCATAACTAGACTACATATACTTTTATTCAAAAAATTCAAAGGACCATTTACCAACACTTTACAAATAAAAGGCCTTATTCATGTCAATTATGGATAAGGCACTTAGTCAAGTATTTCAAGAAGATAAACATCATTAAATAGTAATTATGTATGTTTCCTAAATATGAGAATAACAAATATATTATAGTTATAAATAAATGATTATAAGAGCTCATAAATTCCTATAACCTATAACCATGATCATATGTGTGTGTGTGAAGAAAAGTAAAAAGTTTAATTAAAACATTAGTTTAGTTGAGATATATACTCACCTGATAATACTTATTTATTTCAAGAAATCTACAGTATCTCATTCCTATCTTTTTGCTTTCATCCAATTAAATAATTTACAATGATAGTTTATAAGTGCATTTATATTGCTCATTTTCTTCCCAAAATTGTTCAAATTTTAATCATAATATTCTAATAGCCTAGATCATAAATCTTCTTATTTTTCTTAAACTTAAAAATAAAAAACTTCATAATATAAAGATTCTTGAATCATGACCATATACTACTCTATCATCCTATACCACCATTTTCTTTTATTTTTATGGTCTTCATCAAGAAATTGGAGATTTTCATAAGTAATTAAGCATAAAAAAATTAAATATTAATACTTTATACTCTAAGAATATTCTATTCACCTTATTTTATGAAATTATACATCTAGTTCCTAATATTTTTAACTTTATTTCATTAAAATTACCAAATTACATTTATATATTTAGGGATTTCTTCAATCATGCAAAGAATGTAACACTCTATGAATAATTTAATTATATTATTCTAACATTCAACAACATAAAAATAATATTTTTCATGAGTATCATCATATATTTCGAAATACATATAAAGGGGGTTTTTCTATTTCAATCTTATTCTAACTAAGGTAAAAAGATAGTTATATCAAGATTAACTTACCTTCATCCTATGAGACTACTGGTAACTTGTCAGTGCCAAAGCATTAAAGATCAAGGAGGAAATGACATCTTACATTGATGTTACTCTTAGCCCCGTTTGCCCCTTCCTTGAATTTTGAAATGACATTCCACATTGCCAGTGACGATGGTCAAAGATAGATGCAAAATACACTGAGAAATTAGGAGGGCTCCAATTCCCCATATGTTATTGTTCTAATTCCACTCGACTTCTTCTTATGGATAAGTTATTGTTTCTATCAATAACTCACATGTAGTTAAACAACACACCAATGGTAGCTTCAACTACTAGAGAAGGGAAGCACTGAAAAAAGAGAAGAAAAAAAGGTTGAAAAGAGAGAGAGGGAGCTAATTTTCCAAATAAGGAAATAAAGAAAAAGAAAAAGGGAGCTAGGGGCTTTGATTTGGTGCTTCTTGGCGCACTAGACACTTACCTCTTACTAGGTTTTATCTTTTCATCTTTGGTTACATTTAATCTTGATGTAAATTCTAGGGTTGGATAGTGCCATATCTCATAATTAAACTAAAGAAGAAGGATATCCACACCATGCCTTAGAAAAAAGGAAAAATAAAAGTAACTAGTGAGAAGAGATCATGCCACAAGGGACGTTAATCCTTTGATAAGTGAAATTTGATGCCATAATAATTGAATCAATCTTAATGAGTCTAGGGTTCCTGTTTGAACCATTAGAGGGAAAAGCTTTTAAAAAGTTTTCAAATTCATAAATGCTAAAAAAATTGCAATAAGGAATAACCTTTCTTAAATAGATCCTTAAAGTCAAAAAGTCAACTGAATTAATTGAACTCTAATTAGACTAATTAGGCCCAGTTTAGAAAGTTAATTAAACAATATTAATAATCCAAAATAAAGTGCCAAGATAATGGCCTAAACAAACATGAGCCCTATAATGTCATAGATAGAAAGAAATAAGGTAAAATTATGCTTGGATATGCATCAAGCTGAAGTACTTAAGTACACTTGCAATTTTTTTGCTCAATACTCGAGTACACTACTCGAGTATTAAGCAAAAAAATTGCAAGTACTCCAATACTATATTCGAGTGTTTTAATAGAGAAATGAAACTAAAGCTTAGTACTTGAATATTTAGCTAGAGTACTTACACAGACTCAGCTAAAGCTAAAATACATAAAACCCAAACTCCTATAAGCTCATCCGACCTTATTTCCTTTACTTTTTCTGGTATCCAAGCTCTTTTTATAAGCTCTTGGAGTTCCTCTTTGATCTTTTTAGCTTTAACATTTTTATTAGACCTTTTGGTACATATAGAAGCTCCTTTTTACTTTTGTAATTCATATCATTTCCCTTTTCTTTAAAAAGATTCATCTTCATATTTTCTAACCCTCTATCAAAAGAAGAAAGGTTAGCAATATTAAAAGAGGCACTTATATTATATTCACTTGGCAAATTCAATTTATAAACATTTTAATTAATCTTTTCCACCATTTAAAATGGACTATCTCCTCTTGGATGCAATTTACTCTTCTTTTGGGCTAGAAATGTTTCCTTCCTTATATAGATCCATGCCTAATTTCCTGATTCAAAAACAACCTTCTTCCACCCTTTGGTGGCTTGTTTAGCATATTGTTTCATTCTTTTCTCAATATCTAACTTAACTTACTCATGCAACTTTCAAACCATATCCATTTTCCTATTTCCATTTAAACTTAATTTCCTATCAATAGGTAAAGGCATTAAATATGATAGAGTTAAAGGATCAAAGCCATAAACAATTTCAAAAAAGAAAAAGTTAGTGGCAAAATGAACACTATGATGGTATACAAATTTAACATAAAGTAAGCATTCTTTTAAACTCTTTAATTTTTTTTTGAATTAAAGAGTGTAATAAAGTACCTAAAGTTCTATTCATTACTTCAGTTTGTTCATTGATTTAAAAAAGATAAGTTATTGAGAAGAGTATCTTTATCCCAAACCTAGCCAAAAAAACTTTCTAAAAGTAGCTTAAGAATTTAGTATCTCTATTTGATAAAATGCTCTTTGGTATTCCATCCAATCTCATAACTTCCTTGAAAAAAAAGATTTGCTATGTTTGTTGCATCATTCATCATATGACAAAGTATAAAATGAGCCATCTTTGAGAATATGTAAACAATAACAAACATAAAATCCTTTTCATTTTCTATCCTTAGTAAACCTTGCACAAAATCCATAAAAATGCTAGTCTAAAGTTCACAAAAAATAGGAAGTGGAGTATAAAGACTATGGAGTAAAACTCTAGATTTAACTTCTTTTCATGTGATACAATTAGCAAAATATTTTTTTTACATCATGCTTCATGTTAGGCTAATAAAAATGCTTATTCAATATGTTTAAAGTTTTTTGAACTGTAAAATGTCCCATAAGACCTTCGCCATAGGCCTCCATCATAAGTAATTCCCTAAAAGATCCTCTAGCCATACATAATTTATTCTCTCTAAATATGAACTTATCATGCTTATAAAATTTCTCAAGGAATTTCTTTTCACAAGCTTCAAAAATAATGGCAAAATCAAGGTCATTCCTATACAAATATTTAATGTGTTCAAAACCTCATAACTTGGATTGCAAAATAGAGATAAGAAGATGCCTTCTTAATAATTTATCAATAACTACATTATTTTTACCTTGCTTATATTGTATGATATATGGAAATGTTTCGATGAATTCAATCCATCTTGCATACCTCCTATTTAACTTTTCTTAACTCTTCAAATGTTTTAAAGAATCATAATCTATATAAATTAGAAAGTCGTTTAGCCATAAATAGTGTTACAAAGTCTCTAAAGCTTAAATCAAAGCATAAAGCTCTTTGTTATAAGTAGGATAGTTAAAAGTTATTCCACTTAGCTTCTTACAAAAGAAAGAAATAAGATTCTTTTCCTACATTAAAATAGCTTTAATACCTACACTTGAAGCATCACATTCAATTTTAAATGTTTTAGAAAAATTAGGAAGAGCAAACAAAATGCTTAGACATAATCTATCTTTCAACAAATCAAATGCATTTTCTTGCTCTCCTTTCTAACAAAACTTAACATTCTTTTTAACTAGTTCATTCAAAGGGCAACTATATTATTATATTAACATTCTTTTTAACTAGTTCATTCAAAGGGAAACTATATTATTATAATCCTTCAAAAAACTCTTATAAAAGCTAGCTAGCCCATGAAAACTTCTCACTTCTCTTGCACCTTTAGGGATAGGCTACTCCTCAATTACTCTCATTTTTTCTTAATATATTTCAATTACCTTATTGCTAACAACATAACCCAAGAATACAATTTTATCCAAACAAAATGAACATTTTTCCATTTTTGCACCTAACTTTTCATCTTTCAAAACCTATAAAAACACATTTCAAATGTAAAACATGCTCATCCACATTCTTGCTATATATAAGGATTTCATCAAAATAAACAACCATAAATTTTCCAATGAAAGGGTGCAAAACATAATTTATCAACCTCATAAATGTGTTTAGCGTATTAGATAAACCAAAGGGCATCACAAGCCACTCATATGAACTATGTTTTATTTTAAAAGTAATTTTCCATTCATTACCCTCTTTCATCTTTGTTTAATAATACCCTTATTTTAAATCAATTTTTGAAAAGACATAAGACCCTTGTAATTCATCAAGCATATCACCAAGCTTAGGAATAAGATATCTATACTTTACATTAATTTTGTTAATTGGATAGTAATTAATACATATTTTTTAAGATCCATTTTTCTTAAGCACTAATAAAACCGATACTACACATGAGCTTATACTTTCCCTTATGTATCCTTTTAACATCAGGTTTTCCACTTGCGTTTAAATTTTTTTTATTTGTTCTAGATTGGTCCTATAGGCTGGATAATTAGGAATAAAAGCTCCTAAAACAAAGTCAATCTATTGTTCAATACCTCTCTAAGGTGGTAACTTTCTTGGAACCTCCTTTGTGAATACATTTTCAAATTCTTATAAAATAAATTTAATAACTCTTGGCAAAGTAAAGCTTTTATGGTTAGTGTTAACAAAGGCTTGTTTATACAAGAGTACAAACATAAGCCTAAATGCAAAGTGTGCACTCCTCACATTATTCACTTTTATATACACACTTATTTTTTCACTCACTTGTTTTGAGCTCTCTCCTTTTCATACACATTCTTTTTTCTTTTCACTTACACTTTTCTTATTTTTATCACTCTTAACTTTTTACTCTTTTTTCTTTTTCTTCTTCTTTTCTTTTATTTTGTAACCTCACTTGATCCTCATATACTTATTATGGGATCAAAGGTTTAAGATTTATTTTTCTCCTATATTTTACAAAATAATACTTATTAAGGACACTATCAAAAGTAACATTTCTATCAAATTGCTAAGTTTTACTTCGTAAAAGATAGCAAGCATGCATAAAGATAACATTACAAAGTATTTCATTATGGTATTTTTGAATAAAGAAGGACACCATCACTTGCTTAGTCACACCCGTCTTTCAACTATCATTCAACCATTATAATTTGTATGGAATGGGGTGTTGTAAAGTAGATAAATTCAACTATACTAGCTACATTTGCATAATTACTACTATTTATGATAAAATTGCATATTTTACCTTTGATATTAGGCTTAGTATGGAAAATATTTTCTCTTTGCTCCTTCCTTTTTTTCTTTTACTTGCACATTTAATGCTCTTCTAATGACAAAGACATTTCTATCAAATAGGCTTTCACTTTCTTCACTTTACTTACAAGAAGTAGTTATGGATTCTTTATTCTCTTTTTCACAAGTGGACTCATAGTTTCTATCTTTCAAGATTATAACCATTTTATTAGGACATTAACTAGCAATGTGACTTTTCCCAAGGCATTTAAAACATTTGATCTTGGAATGTCTTTAAAGTTCTTTGACTTTCTTTTTCCCCTTGAGGTCTTAACCTTTTAATTCAGAAGAAGAATTTTTATTTTATTGCTCCTTTTATCTTTTTTTTTTGTCACTTTTCTTATCATATAACTTCTATGTGCAACTTGAATAAGAATAATATTTAGAAGAATTCTTTTTCTTAAATTGCCTTTCCACCTTCATAATCATATGCACCATATCCTTCATATTTTTATAATGTTGTAGTTCAACCATATCAACAAATTTTCTATTCAAGCCATAAAGAAATCTAGCCATAGTTATCTTTTTTTTTTTTTAACATTGGCTCTTCACATGACAAGCTCCATCTTCTTATTCAATATTTTTGGAAACTTGTGTAAGACTTTGCAACTTTTAGCATATATTTTTATGATAGTGACTAAGAATGTACCTCTTCCTCATTTCAAATCTTCTTAAGTATGAATAGGTCTTTCTTTATTTTTTCTAGACATTTATCATGAATTAATCTTACTAAATAATCGCATATTCAAAAAATTCAATGATTTCAAGTTTTATCTTCTTCTTTTCTAAATAGTTATGGTAATCAAAGACTAACTCCATCTATTTCTTTCACTCCTAAGTAGACATCTGAATTATTTTTCTTTTGGAATGATGTAATATCCCAATAAAGTAAGAAAAATTTAAGATGGAAATTAGAACAAAAATCACCCTAATAGAAACTTGGCAACTAATCGAATAAAGTTCAAGTAAACAATAAAGATAGTTAGAGGGTTTGACTAGCTAGAATTAGGTTTTAATATGGGTCAAAATATAATTAAAAGCCTGACATTAAGATTGAAAAAATTATACAAAAGCCCAATATGAAAGTAAAGGCCTAAGTAACCTAAAATCGGCCCAAGTAACTTGAAAATATAAATATTATGCCTAAAATCAAAATAAAATATTTCAGTTTATAAGGGTTGACTTAGCCCAATATTTAGAACTTGAAAATTTAGGCCTAAAATAAAGCCTAATCATGTGAAAGAAGCTTATGACATTTTTAGTGAAAAAGTGGAAGATTAATGGCATTTTTTTCAAGCTTTTCTAGGAAATTTATTTGCTTGAATTTTAATGGATGCATGAGAAAAATATTTTAATTAATGGCTAGCAAAACCATGCCCCGTGTTTTGAAAATTATTAGCTAAACTTTTACAAAAGTAAAAATTAGGAAGCTTACGTTGGAAGCTTTAGAAATTAGGGTTTATATAAAGTTTTTTAGGTTAATTTTTTTATAAATTTTGCTACTCATTTCTCAACTCATTCTTAGCCAAAACCATAAGCCCTTCAAAGAAGTTTCATTAAGGTTTTCTATTTTCTAACTTGGAATAACCTAAGTTTTTTTTATCTCCTTGAAGATTTTATGATCATTTCTTTTCCAAAATTTTTAAATTTTATTTTATTTTAGTGGAGCTACTCTTTTGCTATTCTAAAGGATATTTGAAAGGTTAAAGACTCAAGAAGTTAAGGTAAGTGGCAATTACTCCTTATTCTATTGAATTTTCTATGAAAGATAAAGAAATCAAAGATAAAGAAATCTAATGATGTTAGGATCGGGAGCCAAACAAGCGCAACGGAATTAACCAATCCCAGCTAACGGATCCATGCAAAACATTATATTAGAATAAAGATTCAAGGAATACCTTTTCGATAATTTAGGAATTCGTTCGTTGATTACCTCTTCAACTTCCTTTCGGTTAAAGACTCCAAGGTATCCATATGAACCAGTAGATCGCCAATGAACGTCCATACAAACACTGATTGGAATTCATCTCCTTAGCCTCGTAGTGCTAGCTATACCTCTTCAAGGATTATATTCAAGGAGGGGTGCTAGGGTTTTTCTATGCTTTAGGATGCATGAATAATCATATATTATTACCTAACAAGCCTATTTAAATAGATGCATAGAAAACGCTAACTAATTGAGCTTTGTTCTTTGTATAATTATAGGCTTATTATTAGACTTTATAATTATAACATGGAATTCCCAAATATTAGGCCCAAATAATTTGATCCATTAATTCTAAATCTACTAGGCTCTAAGTGTGCGATCCTACAGGCTCTTATTATATTGGCAATGATAATAAATCACATTAATGATAATAAATTATGAGTGGTGTCTAGCAATACATCATTATTACCCAAGTAATGAGAAAGTCGATGATTCGATTGAACATTTATATGTGATCATCATCTATGTCCTTTTGTCCTAGACATCTAGATTGAGCACGAGACGTGGACTGTATCATTCTCGTATAGCCCAATCCAAAGGTTTCTTCATTCCTAAGTAAGCTAATTGAAGCAAATGTAATTGACATCCCATATCAATTCACTTGAGCATGGCCATTCATTTTTTCAGTCTTACTTAATCAAGGGGCCCACAGATGTCACTCTTATTATATAGAAGAGACAAATTCCATCTTCATCACATAAACCCTTCCGTAGGATATGTGACATATCCAATAACTATCCTTGCATTCACTCAACCATGAGTGACATAGAGTAGTATCAAAATATGAAACTTACATATAGGGAATCTTAGTAATTTCAGCTCAAAGGACCATATTAATAATGATCATTAAGAATCATTCATGACACTCATATAACGATCCATGTAATGTTTTTAGGGTGGGTCGATCCAGTATACAAGTTCTTTAACTTGTACTCATGTGTAGACTTAATATCTTATATAAATCAATGCACATGATAGTCTTAACATATCAAAATAACTCAATCCACAATGATATATGACTAGGGACATTTAAGAATACAATTATTCTAAGGTTATTATCATAATTAAATATATTATGTAGATAATATATATAAATATGATAATTGGAATTGCCATTAAAATAACATGATTCAAATTTATAATCATCAATATGATTGATTTTAGGGCATATACACTAACAAATGACACCTGCCATTAGAGTGTAAGTTGACTTATGAAGTTGAAAGGTTTGATTTTAATATCGTATAAATGTTAATATGAGGATATGATGTTGGCAATATAGTGTTAAAATGAGTAAAAGCTGAATTATTAAGTTTTTCCTCAAGAAATAACCATAGGAAAATTGTAAAAATAGGATTTGTTAAGAATGTCCAATAGTATGTTTCTATTTGCCTTTCAAAATCATAGTCAAAAATTGTTTAAATCCAAAATTTTGGTGTTTTAATGTCAAAAATAGTGTTAGAGTAAGTGTGCAAAAATTTAAGAATTTTTGGAAAATTTTAGAGATATGAAAGGTGAAATTTTATGGACCTTGGTTACATGAGTTTTAAATAGAATTTGGATTCTATTTGGTGCTTTTTAGTTGTCACGACTTATCCTGATCATGATCAACATGGATCCCAAAACTCGATTTCCATAAGCCTTGACATTTTTTTTTTACTCTTTCTGTCTAATAGGAATTTCCAAATTTCTAAGGAAACTAAAAAATTCACTTAAAATTTTTACAAAAAAATGGACAAAATCTCCTTTATTTTTGGACACTTTCCTAAGGCCACATGCCTTAAAACATAAAACTTGTATATTATCAAGTATGATAGCATCAAATATACATAGTACAATATAGTTTCATACTTATACATATACAATCAACTCATCATATCATATAATTCATCAAAACTCTATTTGATTATTGATTCTAATCTCAACTATCAAATCTTATAATAAGTTGATCTAAGATTTCCACTAATACCACGAGACTTAGAGGCATTTATATAACCTAAAAACATTGGAAAAATGATGGGGTGAGTTACGAGAACTCTGTCAACATATATCTACCAATATCTTACAGGTGAATAATTTTATATATAATAATCATAAGATATCAGAAAACATTAGCAAACCCATTTCCTGAATTTCTAAAATATGTGCAATCATACCCTAAAATGGAAGTTCACCTGCAAATAACTTAAATTTTATTTCTCATAGCACAATCATAGGGGTTTTAACTTTTTGTTAGAACTCAACATCATATACCACCCATTTTAGGTAGGCATCATACTCACAAATAGTCATTAAGACTTATATGCAAACAAATCATCATAATCATATTATTAATAGAAGTCAATCACAAATAGTGATATTATGCCACATATTCAAATATAGTAAACATATATATAGCTGCTTTATGGTATCAAGGTTAATTTTATACTCCTTTTAACTGTTAGTCAGGAATTCCCCATCTAGTTCTCAAATCCATTCTATATCCTTCATAATGATTTACCATGAATTCACCATCTAGCTTTCATACTATTCATCACCATTCATAATTTCTAATGTCACTATTAGCATGATCCTCAAATAGTAAACATAGGAGAGCTTAACTCTCATATTGCAATTATGTATAGCATTACAATACAAAGTCATAGTTTCATCACTGGATAGTATCATGCACATAACAATATAGGCATTCCTATACAATATCATTGAGTTCAATCACAATACATCAATAGTGATTGCCACTATTACGCTTTTGCTATGTACTCTAATTAATTATCATTCATCAACGGCTAATTACTTTTACATAACAAAACTAAGTTCTCGTAATTAATATGAAATTTATATTAACAATAAGAAGAATTCAATTAAGTCATTTTATATTAAAATAAATTTAATGGTGAGATATATACTCACTTGATAGCTCGTATCCATTTGAAGGTTTTGAAAAATTCATAATCATCTTTTCATATTTCCTAATTGGAAATTAAAATAATAAATTTTTAATCATAAGGCATTGCTTATCTTCTTTCCAAATATTATAACTTCATAACTGAAGTGCAATTCATTATATCATTAAATTATCTAATAGCATAAAACTCCATTTTCAAAAGCATTATCACATTTCCAATGTGCATGAAAGTAAATTTCTCTTAAATTAGACTTATTTGAAATATAGGAACATTAATACCTTGCAAAAACTTCAATTATAGTGTTTTAGCATTCTATATCATAAAAATTATACTATTCTTATACATCATCATGCATATCAAATACTCTTAAAAATGGATTACCTAATTTAAACCCACATTAATAGAAATATCGAAATGTACTTCTCTATAATACTTTTAATATATCATTATAACTTTTTACAGTATAAAACCTTATTTTTTTAGAATATTTTTATTTTATTTTTTCAAAATGTGTAAAATAGATTTTTCTTGAATTCAACTTCAAATAGGAAAAAATGTTAAGATATTATGATATAAAATTACTTATTATCATCAGAGAAGGTCATTGACAGCTCATCAACATTGGAGAATGACAAAACATGCCACAAAATGCAACAACATGCTACTCCCACCAATGCTAGAAAACCCCACCTATTTTGTTTTCTCGAGCTTACTGCCATTAGGAAGAAACATACTAGAGTTTTAGTGGCAGAAAGTGGCTGAAAATCGTGTGAAGTGACAGCTTCATGTAACTTCCCCTACCATCTAGCTAATCACACCTTCCTTTCAAGGTATATGTCGTATTCGCTGAAGGCTTGCAGTTGCAACTTTGGCATGATGCCCAACCATGGGGAGGAATAATGGCACAATGCCAAAAACTTGGAGCAACAGTCGACTAGTAAAGAAGTAAAAGATGTACCGTGAGAAAGAAAGGAGATCACATGGTGGAGGTGTTTTTTAAGGAAAGAGAAAAACTAGTGCTGCTTAGAAAAATGAGGGAGAAACTTCCAAAAAATAAAAAGAAAGCACTCAAGGGTTTTTATATTGTGCAACTAAAGTATACCTAACTATTTTACACCTAAATCTCAGCCAATCATTTTAATTACTTACCTTCCTTCATTAAATTCTAGCCTTTCATTTCTTTATAAAAACTTTTATAAAACTTAATTTCATTTTATTTAAAAACCTCAACTTAAATATTGTAGTCTTTCCTTAATATAGAAATATATATTTGGAATTTTTTTTAAAAATAAATTTTAATACAAACAATGTACTTTATAAATTCAACACTCTTAATTCTACATATTCCAATAAAATATTCTAATATTGCTTTTGATAAATAAAATCTTAATACTCATATTTTCAATAAAATATTATAATAACATGATAAATTAATATTTCAATTTTTCATAAATAATTTATCAAGTACTAATGAATTATCCTATAATCCTTATAGAAAATATTTAAGTAAGTCTCAAATTGACATTAGTCAAATAAATAAATAAATATAAATATTAGCCAAATAGAAATAAATATAATACAAACATTATCATCAGATCTAAATCAAATACTACTAAATAAATAAAGTAAATCCTTACGATTATTGAAATTTATAAAGTTTTATTTTGGGGTATTACATGTTAGGACCCTAACTCAATCGTGACCAATGTAAAGCCCCTCTATCGGTTTCCACCAATCTATTTACAAAAATTAACTTAATGTTGGTTTACCTAATTATAATGCATTTATAAAAAAGAATAATATTTCAAAGAAAGTATTCATCAAAGTTTCTACAAAAGACATGGAAATTAGGAATGCTTGTAATCCTCATAAAATGAGTATAAACAAACCTAACTAACTCTCAAGGAATTAACTCAACATTCCTTTAATCCAATTCTATAACATTTAAGAGGCCTAAAATATTTCTATATATATGAGTTTGTGCTATCAAAATACTATCAATAAGCTCCTCGAACTCTAACTTTGAGGAAGCAGAGGCTTAACCTAGAAGTCTGTAAAATAAAATATGGATAAGTGAGTCTGGGGCTCAATGAGTGAATAATCTATATGAACAATAATCATTTATAATAATTTACCCATTGAACTATCCTCCTTTAACAAATTATATCACAATCAAGCATATTAGTGAGCAAGAGCCATAAACATTAAGATTACCACATAATCATTTTATTTTTAATATATCATATAATAATACTCATGACAAATGCACTCAAATTCATATTTCATTGAATGGAAAAGCAACAAATAAAATATATTCATCCTCTTTTTTACTCTTGAGCTAACCTTATACCCTACCCGCCTATTCTATCCTTATTCCTCCCAAGCTAACCTTATACCTTACTTGCCTTATTACCAGGAATTTTCCATTTAGTGCTCACAACATTATCCTTATCACATTTTTTACTTCTAATGCCACTCATGGCATGATTCTTAATGTAATTTAATATTAAAGCTTAAGCTCTATTTAATGCAATCACAATTCAATCATAGCATGCATTACAACACTTATCAGCATCATTTTGTCTTCTTGTATAGCTACAAGCATTTACACATGTCATACTACTCAATTCATAAAGTATATTCCAAAATACATATATCTCATTCCATAAGTAATGCAATAAGTTTATCACATCACATTTTATAACACATAGCTTCTATCTTCTTCTATCATGATTATTTAACTCATGCAATCATCTTAAATTACCACGAACCACTCTATCTTTGATATTTAATGATTAAATACCCATGGCAACTATTATGAATCATGAAAACATAAGATAGATAGAACATGAATTACTATATGGTCTTCTTATCCATAACCTTTAGGTGATTCTTTATGAATAAGTCAAAAGTTATAAAGATAAATTCCATGAAACTCATTTTATATGAAAATAAACTTAATTAGTTTTTTATAGATTGGTCATTTGCCTAAATCGGCTAAGTTTTAAAAAGATTGAGCCCTTTTTGAAAATAGATGCAAAAAGTTCACTTTTGAAATCATGAGTTTTTTTACCTTTATCCACTTTTTTGATAATATCTTAAATTTAAAACTAATTTCATTTGAAAGTAGACTCAATTATTTTTTAAAATATAGGTGCTTTATTTAAAATGAACATAATATGAGGAAGTTATATCCTTTCAAAGTCGAAAATTTTTTTTACAATTGATGAATCAATTCATCCACCCAATTTTTGCCTTTGAACCCCTAGAATCAATTCATTACTTGATTTTGAGGCCTAGTTTCACCTTTGTATCCCTAGAATCGATTCATGAATTAATTCACACATGAAAATCTCAATTTTCTATGAATTTTTCACTGTGCAATCGACCAAAACATCTCATAATCGCATATAATGCATATCAAACCCGAATATAATCATCAATACACTTATCTAATATCTCATATCACCTCTCTCCCTCCTTCAACCATATCAAAATGACCCGAATTCAAGTAAAATCACATAAAACCCATATTTCATCAATATTAACATAAAACCTTAAAATTCAAGAATTTAGCTAGATTATCCACTCACCTTATATGGAAGAGGATGCTAGAAGACTAGTTTGAAAATCTTTCAACCCTAACCATATTAAAATCCATGGTTTCTAGAGTTAAGGTTTAAAATGTTTAACAAAACCAAATAAACTTAAAATCCTTCATTAAACAAGAAGAAATAGGTGGGATTCTTCATGAAAATATTGTTCTTAACTTAATTAAATGAAAAAAATCAAGAAGTTTTAAAGTCTCCCTCTCTTGATTGATAAAGTAATGAAAAGATTGTGTAAAAAGAATAGAGGAAATGGAGAAATGATAGAGGGATGAAGGTTTTAAGGCTAAAATAGGGAAAATAAGGCCCTAAGGGCATTTTTTCAAAAATGCCCCTAAACATATTTCATATTCATATACTTATTTATATTAGTGTATTACTTTATACCTTAAGATTCTAATAAGCTTTCCCTATTAAACTTTCACCTAAATCATATTCTCACATTCTTACTTTTATTAATTCTATTTCATTTTATCATTCACATATAAAATTCTTAATTCACCTGAATTTACCATATGCTTTAACTATTCTTTCTCATATTATAATTTCTAATTTATTTATAATTAAGGAGAGTGTAACATTACATTAGTGCTATTAGAGCACCAATTTGATTAGAAAAGTTCAAGGTAATTAATGTTCTTTAGTTATTATCATGTTAGTAAGATTTTATAAAAATTTGATAATAATTGGAATTGATTTGGATGCCATAAAGGGTCCTTTATCACAATAGCTTCAAATTTGTCCAATTTTGGTAATTCTATATTTTTTGTTTTGTATGAATAGTACATCATGAAATTTTTTTAAAATAATTAAGATTTTCCAATATTTAACATGTGAGGGATATTGTATAAAAATTTAATAATGATCAGAATTAATTTGAATGTTAAAAAGGGGTTTTTATTTCAACTTCCCCTTATACTATCCTATTTTGAATTTTCCATTTATATTCTATATGATCAGTACTTGTGCGAATAAATAATGCAAACTAATTGATGTTTGACATGTAATATTATGTTGAGAATGTTAGGATAAATTTTGGTAAAATTTTAAATTGATATAGAAGCCCTAAGAGGACTAAACCATGACACATGCAATATAATTACCAATGTGATTGTTTGAAACTCTTAAGAAATATTGAAAGGAATTTGAACGTATAAAATAGTTGATGATATTAGTATCATGTTGATAGCTATTCATATAAGTTATATGTTTATATTATTATGGATAAAAGGCTTGTATGTTTCAACCTTGAATATAATATCACATGATTAAGGAAATTAAATGTATGAGAATTAGCAATTTTGTTAAAGTTTATAGCATAGTTAGTATTTTAACCATATCCTATGAATTTGAAATGAGTAATTAATGCTACGATCAGCATCATAACTACTTAACTTGAATTTGATTTACAGAGGGAGTTATTCATCCTTCACAGAGAAGAAGAGGAGTGGTAAAGGTTTGAATGATAAGGCTGGTGGCTTCATGCTTAAGATGGCGAGGGATAAGGCTCGATCAAAGTTATAAGGAAAAACATATATATTAATTATTATGATTCTATAGGGTAATTTTTGTGAAAGTGATAACAGAGTTAAATTAAATTATTGCTTATTTTACATTGTTATATACATATGTTTTTTAATCTATTATGGTGAAACTCCCTACCAAAATAGAAAATAGCTAATCATTGAGTCTTGTTAATACTCATGCTCTCTATTATTGATCTTTTGTTTACAAATTCTTGAAATTAATTTCTAAGGAATAACTAATATCTATACAAGAACCCCCTTAACACTCTAAAGAACCTTCCTGGTTATATTTCAGTATAGATTCCATATAAGAAAATTAGGGTCTTGCATTGATTATTCTATAGGACTAAAAAAACTAAATTTTGAGTCAAATCCTTTTATTATTAATCTTATTTTACTTAACCATTCAGAGGAGGATATGATTAGTAATTCTAATTTTGTTAACATGTTGAATCTTTCATCTTCCATATTAATTCAATTTGATCTTAAAGAAAATCCAAAATGGAAATAGGATGGATCAAATTAGGAACTTCTCTGCTTACAATTTTTATGTGTAAACTTTAGTATTTTTTTAAAAATTTGGTACTCATGTACAAATCTTTTCATGTATGTAAATTATATTTTAGATTTTCAATTGCACATGTAGCTAATTTTACTTTCTATAAATGCTTATTTTCATCTGTTAAGAAGTTAAGTAGTAAAAAGTTAGAAATATTTTAAAGATTTGTAAGAACAATTAGCTAGTAAATTAATAATAGTCAGGTATCTTTATGCTAGTTATGGTACTAAGAGTCAGGTTGTGACAATGAAAGAATTTTCATTTTAATATTGCCAATTTTATCATCAATTTCTTCTCTTCTTCACCTATTTCCTCCTTTCTTTTTATCTCTTCCCTTATTTCTTCTTCTTTCACCTTTCGTATATTCTCTTCTTCTATCTTCCATCTTTTCACCTCCTCTTTTCAGACTTTTATTAGATAAGTTTGAACTCTTATTACTTCTATCAATACTATCTACTCTTTTTTCATCATGTCATCCTTCATTTTATCTCCTCTCTCTTCTTTCTCCCTCCATCCTTCTAATCCTCTCATCATTCCTCTCAATTTTTTCTTTCATAGCTATCCCTAATTCTTCTTAAACCATCTTTATTATACCATTATTGTTTATACTACATCCTAACATTTATATAAAATTTTCCTTGCAATAAAATGTTAGATAAAGAATAGGACCACAATAAAACATAATCTTCACTTGAATTTTAAGATACTTCATTTATGTTTGCACACTAAGTAAAACTTTTCACTCCAAATAGTCTTACACACTATTGCCCTTTACTAATTTTATTTTTCCTTCTTAATGGTTCTTTAGGAATTAAGTGACACCATTAAAAAGATTCAATAAATATAACAAAAAATTTCTCTCAATAAAGAATTAAACAAGTAAAGAATTTATAGATACACTTGGAATTCAAGAAAGGAAAATGCAAAAAATAAACAAAGACGCACAATAGATAGTGAGAAAATAAAACTAAGAATTAAGAGATTGTTGGATGATGGAAGATTAAGATATATGAAAGAAGTAATGAAAAATTTTAATTCAAAATGAAAAGTTCAAACATAAATTTAGAGAATATAAGGATGAAATATGGCATACAATTGAGCAAGTAACTTCATTGACAATCAATTTTCCCCTTTTGGGATTATTTTTTTATTTTTCTTTCTTGTATTTCTTATTTTCTTTTTCTTTGCTTTCTTTAATTTTCATTTTTGATCTTGGTTTTCTTTCCTTTTCTTTTCTTGCTTTTGATTCACTTTTCTTTTGATTTTTCCTTGATAGATACCCTAAATAATTGTATAACACCTTTGGTATTAAATAAAACAAGGTAAAGAGGTAACTTATAAGTGAATATTATAATCACAATTGACTATTCAAGTACAAGGAATTGATGTCGCCTATGACCTAAGATACATAAGCACTAGACTTGAATACTAAACAATTTTGTTCAAGTTATTTAAGCATTAGATTTATGTACCACGAGTTTTAGTCCTTTTTACTTTCAACTACTTGAGTATCGTACTCGAGTATTGGGTAATTTTTATATTGTACTTAATTACAGTACTCGAATATCTAATTCAAAAATTAGATTTTGAACTTTTTGAAACAATTTTAATACAAACTTTCTAAACAATTCTTTTCTAACAAAATTAAACATAAATTTGCACAAATTTGAAACATAAAAAATAAGGAACAATAATGGATTCAATATTAAACACAAAAACATGCTAAAACACAAAGTTAACTCACAAATTTGACACAAATCAATAAATATGATACAATTATGCAAAAATAATAATAGAGGAACATAATTTAATAAACAACAAGGACTCAAACTTTAATTTAATCACAAATTCAAATTAAGACAAAATAACAACAAAAATAGCATTAAATACTCGATTAAAAAAATGAAGAAATCAAACAAAAGCTAAAAAACAAAAAACACGACCTAAGAATTTGAGAAACTATTGCTCTAAATACCAAATGATATGAATTCATAAGGTTGGATTGTCCCAAATATCAGAATCAAATCAAAAAATAAGGATAATCATGCCATAAACAAGAAAAAGAGGAAGAATGGAAGTGTTTAGTGAGAAGAGATCATGCCACAAAAGATGTTAATCCTTTTATAAGTGAAATTTAACACTATAAGACTTGAATCAATCTTGATAAGTCTAAAGTTCTTGCTAGAACCATTAGAAGGAAAGCTCTTAAAGAGTTTTTAAATTCACAAATGCTAAAAAATTGTAATAATGAGGAACAACCCTCTTTAAATAGATCTTTAAAATTAAAAAGTTAACCAAACTAATATGGGTTTAATTGGAATAATTAGGCCCAATTTAGAAAGCTAATTAGAAAATTTTAATTAACTAAAATAACATGCCAAATAATGGCCTAAACTATTATAATGCCTAACAATATCTTAGATAGTAATAAATATGGCAAAATCACACTTAGGCATGCATTCGATTCTTTGAATACAAAACCAAAATTGAAGCTTAGTACTCAGGTATTAGACTTAAGTATTTACATAGATTTAGCCAAAGCTAAAATACCTATGATCTCATCTCCTCTAAGTTTATCCAACCTTGCTTCCCTTGCTTCTTCTTACATCCAAACTCTTTCTATAAACCTTAGAGTCCCCTTTTTAATCTTTTTAACTTTAGCTCTTGTGATTGGACCCTTCGATACATATGAAAGCTCTTTTTCACTTTTGAAATTCACATCAAATTCTAGCCCTTCATCTATTTCTAAAAACCTATTCCATAAAATTCCCTTTTTCCAATTAAATTTAAAACCTTAACTTAAATATTTCAATACTCTGTGGATATTAAGATAATAATTTATTAAATCATAAGTATATATATATATATATATATATATATATATATATATATATATCATAATTCATCAAATTTTAAATTTTCTAAAATATGTACTTGATAATTTACAAATTTATGAATAAAAATCATTTACCAAAACTAACATGTATATTTTACAAACTTTCTATTCTCTCAACTTCATAGGAGAATCACTATAAAATATTATTTAATTAAATTTTAAAATAAAATGTTAGCTAAATTGATACAATTTAATTATCCTCATTAATTAAAATAAATATATTTAGGCATTTTAAAATAATAAAGTTTCAAATATTACTGTAGGATATTACATTAGTGCCCTTTATGCTAAAAGAGATGTTCATAAGAAGCATTATGATAATGTTTTGGACATTAGTTGCCTCATGTTGGTTACCATAGACTTTAAGCTTTAGAAGTAATATAAGAACATGGAAGCTTATGAAATGGTCAAGCACCTTAAGAAACTTTATCAAGGATAAGCTTAATAAGAAAGGTTCAATGTCTATATAGCATGTTTCAATCCAAAATAGTAGTAACAAACCTTGTTGGACCTCATATACTTAAAATAATTAGCGATTTTGAAAACCTTGAGAGATTGGATTTTCAACTGAGCTAAGAGTTGGTTACTAATTTAGTTCTATAATTATTGCCACAAACCTATAGTCAATTTATCATGAACTATAACATGGAAAAAATTAATAAACCATTGCTAGAATCATTAAGCATATTGATATCTATTAAATAAAATTTGCAAAAAGTAAACCCCAATCCTATAATGATAATTCAAAAGGGTAAAGGCAATAGTAAGAACAAGAAGATTTCTACTAATGGCAAACCCAAGCCTACGATTTCTACACTAAAACTTAAAGTTGGTATGGTTAAAGAGTAAAAATGCTTCCATTAATGTGATATTAAACATTAGAAGAGGAACTATAAGGTCTACTTAGAGGATCTTAAAAAGAAGAAATAAAGTGAGACTTTTATTTCATGTATTTTATGTTATGAAAGTTAACATATTTATTTCAACATCTTGGGTATTAGATACTGGATGAGATTCCTATATTTGTAATAATGTGTATGAACTCAAAAAGAAGTAGGACTGTAGCTAAAGTTGAAGTGAACCTATGAGTTAGCAATAAAGTAAAAGTTGCTGCCATAGTTGTAGGAACATATTATTTATCTTTGTCCATTATGTTGATTATTAAATTAAAGAATTGTTATTTTATGCCTACTATTAATAGAAATATTATTTTAGTTTTTTTTTTGGACAAGAAAGAATTTTCATTTTTAATAAAGAATAAAAGATATTCAATTTATTTGAATAAAATGTTTTATTGCATTTTATAATTTTTTAATGAACTACATAGTCTAGATCTTGAAATGACCATCTATAACATAGATACCAAATGATTCAAATTAAATAATTTGAACCTAACCTACCTTTAGCATTATCACTTAGGCCATATAAATGCAAAGCACATATCCAAGCTCTATAAAGATGGACTTTTGGATTCATTTGACTTTGAATCATTTAAGGTGTTTGAATCTTATTTATTAGGTAAGATGACTAAAATCATATTCACTAGACATATTGAAAGAGCTAATAATCTATTAAAACTCATATATAGTAATGTGTGTGGGCCTATTAGTTCACAAGCTATATGTGGTTTTCAATACTTATTACATGTACTAATAACTTTGGTAAATATAACTATATGTATATTATAAAACATAAATTAGAATTTTTTGAAAAGTTCACTGAATTCAATAATGAAGTGCAAAACTGACCTGCCTAAAGTATCAAAACACTTCAATTAGATTAAAGGCAAAGAATACTTAAGTTAAGAATTGGATGATTATTTAAAAGATTGTGGTATAATATCATAACTTACTCTATCAAAACGTCACAATGGAATAATGTTTTAGAGATAAGCAATCACACCTTGTTATACATGGTATGGTTTACAATCAATCATGTAAATCTTATAATTTCCTTTTAGGTATATGTATTAGAGATAGCTACTTTTGCATTCAATAGTGATCATTCTAAAATGGTTTAAAAGAATCCATATAAGATTTTTATTTGTCACGACTTTAACTCAATTGTGCCTACCGAGAAACCCATTATACAGTTTCCACCAGTCTATTCCCATTTATTCATCATAATCTTAGTTGATTATCTAAAAAGTGTGATAAAATAGAAAGGTAAATCTTTAGAAGGGGGATATTTTATTCGTCATCAAAAATAATATTTACAAAATATGAGAAACTTAAGTTTGCTTATAATTCTCTTGAACTAAGAGGATAAACTAATCTAACATACTTAAAAGGATTTAGTTCAAGAATCCTCTACCCAATTATCTATACAAAATAAAAGTCCAAAAATAATTCTATCCCTATCAACCATTAATACCTTATCCCTATCAAAGTGAGAGTAAGGAGAAATAGAGCTTATTCGTTAGTTATCTAATATTACTATAATATTAATAACTAAATGTTATTAGATAATAACATTATTCTATAATATAATTATCTAATATCAAATGGTATAATTATATGATATTACTTTAATATCAAATAATATTATATAATATATTATATATTACATGAATAATATATATTATTACTTTAATAATAATATATATATGCACTAAATGATAGGCCCAATAAATAAGATTTTAGTCCAACTAAAGCCCAATTAATCACTATCTCATTCTTACTCCTTTTGTAGACCTAATTCTTACTATTTTAGCAATAATCCATTTATGGACTATAGACAGTAAATAACATCTAGCAATACATCACTACCATCTAAGTAGTAAGACTATCTGTGATTCAATATTTATTTAATGTGTGAATAACACTTTGTGACATAATCTCTTTTATAACGAAATCCAAATTCAACTTAAGGCATGGAGTGTGTCATCCTCATCAATGTTCAATCCACATTTCTTAATATCAAGTAGACTAACTTAAATAAATGATCAATATCACATATTAATCTATTTAAGTATAGTCATGCATTTCTTAGTCTTACTCAATTAAGGGGCATAAGGATATCATTCCTTTTATATAGGAGGAATAAAATTTCATTCACATCATTCACATCCCTCTGCATGATTGATGACATATTCAATCAATGCCCTACGTGTCATCTCAGGTAAAAGTGATACAAAATAGTGTCAAAGTGCATGACTTCTCATATAGGGAATCATAGTAACTTCAGGTCAAAGGACTATATGCACTATGGTCGCATGAAAATAACTAATGACACAGGATAATACATGTAGTATTCTCACAATAGATCAATTCAGTATATTTGTTCATTAATAATATACCCATGTATTGAATTAATATCACACATCCATGATTTACAATCATCAATCACCATACATGACAATATCGATGTACAATTGCTATCATTTTCGCAATAATACTAAACTAGGAACATTTTAGGAACAGTAAAACTATTCCAAGGATGATTATTATATTAAGTTATAAATTGTGCAAATATTAAAACGAAGCAAAATATAATAATTGCATTGCCTAAAATAAAACATGATGCATTATGTGTTATTACAATCATATTATGATTGGTCCTAGGATACATACACACTAACACCATAAGCCCATATCTCTCTAAAATTAACCTTATATCCTTTATAAGCAATTTATTAAAGCCTAGTGTTCAATTATTATGTGATCCCCCATCATATTTCCCATTTCATATTGCACATGTCATTTCTTTCTCATATCTTAAGACATTGTTATCATATACTCTTAGCAAAACTCTGCTTCAATAAACAGCCACATATCTCATGTCATCTTATAAACATATAAACAAGTTCAATCATATCACATACCATGTGTCATAACATGTTTAAGACTCATTTCTTATCGTAAGCAACACAATAATTATATTCTTAATACATATTATATGGCATAACATTTATATTTCTCATTTTAAAATCACATTTTCATGTACTTAACTCAAAGTTATCATATCCAATGTTATCTTGATATTTAGAAACCTTACATCCCCATATTAGACCCTTAAATATGATACAAATGTAAGGTAAACTAGGCATAGTGGATTATATACTCAATTATAGAAGCTTCAAAAACAATTTTAAGGACCATAATTAATTATATAATTGAGTATAAAAGTCCATAAGCAATTTTTTATACCTATGGTCAACTATATAGTGGACTACAAATGCTTAGAGAGCAATCTTGGATGTCCCTAATCGATTATCAACATTTAGAGAGCAAGTTTTGGCCTCATAGTCAACTGTGTAATTGACTATTCTTGCCTAAATTACATAATTTTAGAGTGTAATTAATTATATAGTCAATTATTCCCTAGTTTGGTAGTTTCTTCAAAAATTTCACTATTCATCTAACAAATTTAACTCCTCATTGCACTTATTATTTAATCCAAACTCATATAATCATTAATAAAAGTTCACCTTTATTTAAGATAATTTTATCATTTATTTCAACAAAAATAACTAATCAACATGACATTTATGTAATCATAATCATATTTAAAAAAATCCTAATTTTTATGATTCAAAACTTACTCTCTTGAAATGAATCACTTCAAGCTAAAGTTTCTACTTACTTAGTATTGAAAAGGATGCTAGGAGGTTAGATTTGATGTTTTTTAAACTTAATCATACCAAAATCAAAAGTTTCTTAGTTAAGGTTCTAATTTCCCTTTAGAATCCAAAATGATCCTAATCTTTATCAACCTAAAAGAAAATAAGGAAATAATCAAGTAAAGATGATGTTCTTACCTTGATTGGATGAAGAATTTGAAAAAAATTAACCTTTTTTCCTTGTTAGATTGAAAAAAGAAGAAGGTAAACAAAAAGTTAGGAAAGTTTTATGAATTGGGGTAAAGGGAATTTAAAGAAAAATGAAAGAAATAGCTTATTTATTGTAAAAAAATGAGAAATTATGCCCAAAGGCATTTTTAAAAATATTTTTCAAATTTTTTTATACACATATACTTATGTATAATAATCTAGAACTTTAATCCTTATCATTCTAATTATTTTCTTCATCTATTTCCCATAAAATCTTTACTCTAACACTTGTTAGAACATTAAATTTTATTTTACTCAATAATTCATTCATAACTATTCATTAAAATTCTCTTAGTCATATAAAATAATTCCATTTCATGCTAGAGCATTCAAGTCATTTCTATTATTCTTGTCATGAAATAAAATTCTATATTGCTATATTTTAAAAAAAATGTAATAGATTTAGGAAACATCTTAATATATCTTTTATAATGATACAAGATTGCAAAGCCAGCATAAAATGTTAAGCATCTAACAAGCTTGAACCCAAATTAGATAAATGTTATTTTGTAAAGTATCCTAAGGAAACCAAAAGGGTATTATTTCTATAATCTTGTGGGGGGTAAAGTGCTTGTCACACAAACTGGTGTTTTTTTAGAAAGGAAATTCATTTCTAAAAAAACCAATAAGAAGAAAATAAAACTCAAAGAAATTTGATACTTATAAAATAACATTAAGTATATAATAGAACCTAATCAAAGGCCATAAGTTATTATGCATTAGAAACCTACTCAAGTAGCATAAGACCGCCATAGATTAAGTGAGATATGCTATAAGCATGAGATTTCTTATGACTTAGTATGATAATAAATTACTTATGAATTAAAATAAGCCCACAACTTACTAAGAAGCTATTAAAGAGCCAGACTATAAAAAGTGGCTTAAGTATGTAAGCCAACCAAGTATAGACTTTAGACCCCTTTTAAAGGGTAAAACCTATTGGATGCAAGTGGATTTTTAAAAAGAAAATTAACATGGATGGTAACGTATAAACCTTTAAGGGATAATTAGTTATTAGAGGTTTTAAGCAAATTCATGGTATAAATTATGTTAAGACTTATTCCCTAATTACCATGCTTTAATCCATTTAGATCTTACTTACTATTGTAGCTTTTTATGATTATGAAATTTGACAAATAAATGTTAAAACTACTTTTTTTAATGGATGTTTCTTGAAGATATGTACATGAAACAATTTGACGGTTTTATCTCTCCTAAAAATGTTAGAAAAATATGTAAGCTATAATGATCTATTTATTAATTGAAGTAAGATTTATGGAGCTGGAATCTTTATTTTAATGATGCAATCAAAGAATTTGGTTTCATCAAAATGAAAGATGAATCTTGTGTTTACAAATAGGTTAGTGGGACCATAATTATTTTCTACATATTGTATATAGACAACATACTATTTATCATAAATGATATCCTTACTCTATGGGCCATAGAGACTTAGTTAGGGAATTATTTTTTGATGAAAAACCCAAGTGAAACTGCTTATATTCTAGGTATTAAGATATATAGCAGTAGATTAAGAATATTATTTGCCCTAAGTTAGAGTACATAGATTGATAAAGTGTTGAAATGATTCAAAATGTAAAAGTCTAAAAGGGAATTCCTACCTATATCATATAGTATAAATTTATTTAACATCAGTGTCCTATAACATAAGATGAGAAGGGCCGCATAAATAAGATTTCATATGCATTAGCAATTAAAACTATTATACATGCAATATTATTTACTTATCTTGATATCATATGTGTTTTAAGTATAATGAGTAGGTATTAGTTGAATTTTAGTGGGAGTTATTGGATTGTTGTTGAGAATATCCTTAAATACTTAATAAAGACTAAGGATTTATTCTTAATATATAGAGATAAAGAGGAACTAGTTATAAAAGGTTACAATAATGTTAGTTCTTAGTTTGATAAGAATGATTTTAGATCATAATCAAATTATATCTTTTGCCTAAATGTCCTTATATACTTGAGAAAGACTAAGAATTCATTCTTAATATATAAAGATAAGGAAGAACTAGTCATAAAGAGTTACACAAATGTCAGTTTCCAATCAAATAATTTTAAATCATAATTAGGTTATGTGTTTTACCTAAATAGTAATGCTATAAGCTAGAATAGTTTGAAGTAAGAAAATGTGATTAATTCTACCATAGAAGTTAAGTATATTGTTGCATTTAATGCAGCTATATAGGTTGTTTAGATTAAGAAACTTATTATTAAACTTAGCACTAATCCTAGCATTTCAAAGCCAGTGATCCTCTATTGTCATAATAATAGGGCCACTACATAGGCTACGGAACTTAAATCTTACTTGCAATCTAAGCATATACTTTAATGATTCTATTTCATCTATGATATTATTAATGAAGGAGATGTGAAGATATGTAGAATACTAATAAACAATAATATCGTCAACCCATAGGCAAAAGCTCAAGCACTATATATCACTTGGCATTAGATACATGAGCAATTGACTTTAGTGTAAATGGGAGATTATTGGTGTATGCTCTAGAAGCTAAACATAGGATGATTGCAGTAGAATACATTATCTTGTGTTTTTTTTATATAAAAACATTTCAATTATTACATTTAAGATTATATCTATATAACATAAATAAATATTACATTTCTCCTTATAATAATTAATATTATTCTTAAATGTGCCTAGTCAAGTATTATTATAAATTAGAATAGCAATAATATAACAAGATTATAATTACATTGGCTGACGACCATATCTTATTAGTGATGGATATAAGATATTTAGTCAACATATAGGTACATGTTAGAAAATGAATATTCTAGATAGATTTGCCATAAGAATGCTATAAGGATTGCTATGCAAGTGTTATAAACAATTCTTATAATGACAATGATGTGCATTGTCTTTTAACCTAAAAGCATTATAGTTCCTTATGTAATGAGTTATATACTTTGATGTCATTTAATATCACATGTAATAAGGTTGGCCTAAAATGATGTACATTGTCTTTTAACCTAAAAGCACTATAGTTCCTTATGTAACGAGTTATATACTTTGATGTCATTTAATGTCTCATGTAATAAGGTTGGCCTAAAAGATAGTGATTGGATATACCATAAATTATAAAGAGGGGTATGGGTGATCTAGATAGCATTTTATCCTTCCTTTATAAAAAGAGCAATATATGTAGGCCTTTTAATTAAATAGGATTATGAAATGCATAGATATGCTTAAATGAATAAATATGTAATATTAATTTATTTGTTTAGAGCAAATAAGCTGAGCTAAGCTAAGCTTTACCTTAAATAAGCTAAGATTACTTTTTAAATAATTGGTCTGAGCTTGGCCTATTAACCTGTACAAAGCCAAAATTCAAACTTCGCCTAGCCTATTAAAAAAGACTGACTTTATCTGTTAGCCTATTTAAAAGCTTTCTTGTATAAATAAGCTTTCAAATTTACTAATAGACTAAAGTTTTCTTAAGACCTAAATTGTTTAATGGTCTAATTAAGCTTATAAAAGTATTTATATTATTTATATATATATATACTATATATTATATTATATTATTTATAAATATATTATAATTAAATATGCTAGCCTGATGGGCCAATAAATTGAGCCTAAAAAAAGTCTGGCTTATTTATCTAAATAGGCCAATTTATTAGCTTAAACTTAGCTTATTTATCTAAATAAGCTAAGTTAGATTAGATCTTAAGTAGGTTAGGCCAAAAGCCTCTAGTAAGCTACCTGGCCTACTTGCACCTTTAAGAGTTAGCCTGCTCATGAATTAAGAAACATATAGATTGAAATATAAAAATAGTAACATATTTCATGCCTTGAGTTCAATTTAAATATCCAAGACAAAAAGGATTAAGCTAAATGAAATATTAGTCATCAAAAAGTTATGTTAATTCGTTGATATTCTTTTTACTAAAGTAGTAATGATATATTACTAAATATCCTTTACTATCTATGATACTAAAATAAGATTTTAAGATTACTATTAGCATAATGAGAATCTATAAAGTCACACACAAAGAGCAAGTTAAATATTGTGGTCATAGTGTAATTTGAAACTCTTAATCAAATTAAAACTCTTAATTAGGATAGGCCCAATATGATTAGGCTTCATTATGTAATAAGACAATATGATTAGAGTATTGTTAGGTAAAAATAAATATGGGTTAATACTGGCCAAAATCATTATTAGGCATGGTCAATAATTAAAGCCTAATAATTTTCACTTTTTTAGGTATATTTTAATTAGAGATCGCTAATAACTCATTCATATGATTATATTCAAATCATGAAAACCTTAGCTCCTTATTTGATACAAAGCATTTAGGGTTAAGTAACGTTAAGAAAAGTTGAACAAAAAATTAAACTATAACCAACATTGCATTAAGAGTTAAGCAATTCCATTCGATACTAATTAGAGATTTAATTGCTTGTATGGATACCATAGAGATGCTACCCTTGGCTAATATTTGTGATTCATCATTTTGATCATTTACTTATGATCAACTCTAGTCAAGCATTCATGATTTGATCATCCATGAGTAGAGGCATAATGTCAATTTACACCTATCTTCATGAACTTAAATAAAATAAAATCGACTTAGTTTAAAATTTTCTCCAATGAGTTTGAATTATGCTATAAAAGTATAACTTTATCACTGATTTATGACTAAAGCATGGATCCTCAGTAGGTTTTAGAAAGGATTTTTAATTTTTTTATTATGTTTATTCATTTAAAACCTAACAGATATCTCATATCTGTGATGAATGAGATTTGGCCATCAACCAACATATATATTAGTTTCGATGTATTATTATCATCCTAATTAACAATTATGATTGATTAAGGACATTTAAGAATAATATTAACTATTCTAGAATAAATATTATGTTTATTTATGTTATATAGATATAATATTAAATATAATAATTAAAATACCTTTATATATAAAAATTAACATAATATAATATATATTAATTCAACTATCCTATGATTGACTTCTAGAGCATATACCAATAATATCAAGTTAATATATGAGTACATGTTAAAGAATGAATGTATTGGATAGACCTATTATAAGATTGCTACATAGATGCTATATGAATGTCATCAGTAATTTTTATAGTGATAATGATATACGTGGTCTTTTGACCTGAAATCACTATGATTCCTTGCATGAAAAGTCATATACTTTGATATCATCTAATATCACATGTAATAAGGTTATCTAAAAAGACAGTGATTAGATATACCACAAATTATGCAAAGGGGTGTAAATGATATAAATAAGATTATGTCTCTCTTATGTAGGAGAAATGATATCGATAAAATAAATAAATTAATATATGATATTAATTCATTTGAGCAAGACTATGAAATTCACGGTCATACTCAAATAAATTAATATATGATATTAATTCATTTATTTTCAATTAATCTCTAAAGAAATAAAAAAACACAGGTTGAGCTATAAAATAAACTGATGCATTCTATGCCTTGAATTTGATTTAAATACCTAGGACAAAAAGGACTAAACTATATAAAATATTAGTTATGGATAAGTTATGTCAAATTACTAACATTCCCATTACTTAGATTGTAATGATGTATTGTTATATACTATTCATTGTCTGTAATATTAAAATAAGATTTTAGGATTATTACTAACATAATGAGAACCTTTAAAGTCACATATAAAAAGTGAGTCAAATATTAGGATTATAATATAATTAGAAACTCTTAGTTAAACTAAAGTTCTTAATTGAATAGGCCCAATATGATTAGGCTTCACTAAGTAATAACACAAAATAATTAAGTTATACTTAGGTAACGCTAAATATGAGCTGATTATTGGCTAGAATCATTATTAAGCTCGGTCAATAATCAAAGCCCAATATTCTTTTCTCTCTTTAGGTACATTTTAGTTAAAGACTATTGATAACTTAATCATGTGATTACATTAAGATTATAAAAATCCTAGCTTTTTTATTTGATACAAAGAATCCAGAATTGAGTAAGGTTGAGAGCAGCTAAACAAGAAATCAGACTCATAGCTAGCATTACATTAAGAATTGAGCAATTCCTTCTAATATTGATTGAAGATTTAACTACTCATATGGATGTTAGATCATCTACTCATGATTAATTCATGTGTTCAAGATTTGGTGATTATTCAAGTGTTCATGATGGGATTATTCTTGTATTCAAATATTTAATGAAACTAAAATGTTGAATTGTTCTTGTGCTCATGAACTCAATTACAACATGATTTACTTAGTTCAAATTCTTCTCCAATGAGTTTGAATTACATTATAAAGATATAATTCGATTACTGGTTTGTGACTGTTTACATGGATCATTAGTAAGTTTTGAAGCAAACTTCAAATTTTTTTATTGTGTTTATTCATCTAAAACCTAAAAATCCTATACTTCCTATGATTTTAATAATCTTTTTCTTATTCTTGTAAATTAGGTTTAGTAAAGGATTTGTTATAGCATTAATCCAATGATAGATATTGTTATTTACCTTATCTCAACTCATATAAATTGGCACACACACACACACACACACACACACACACATATATATATATATATATATATATATATATATATTTCTAAAGATAAGTTTTGCAATTAACCTTATCTTAACATAATGATTATTTGTATTCACCTTTCATTTCCCTAAATAGGGAGTACACTTTACCTAACCTTCATTAAGGATAAATATTTACTTATAACTTACCTTATTTTCACATTTAAAATAACTTACCACAATATTCATCTCTTTGTATTTTCTTTAATGCTAGTTCAAATACCCTTAAGATCATTATTCTTTTGTATTCTTTTCAATGCTTATTTAAATGTCTTTGCATTACTTTCTTGAAAGAAATATTATAATCTTTATTTACATATTCTCATTATATAAAATTTTAAAATATTATTTTATGTTTTCACTCACAAGTATTATTTCACACAAATTATAACATATCAAAGTTCAATTTCTCATAATAAGAGTTTTATCTTCTTTTACACATAAAGTAATTGTATGATCAATTTGCAATCAACATATATCATAAAATTGATGACACTCAAATGTCAAGTTATATTAATCATACAATTAAAATGTAAATTCTTTAAAAATATAAAAATAATTCCTAAAAAAATTACATGCTTACTTAGCTTTCTCATATCCAATAATTAATTAGATAACTAGTCTCATAGACCTTACACTAATTATGTAGAATATTTGTCAATCACATAATTCAATATACAAGCCATTAAATTTATTATTGCAATAAGTCACATGATGAAATAAACATAGTTATGAATCAATAATACATTATAATTTAATCATCAAGGAGAAATAGAAATATGTACCTTTAACATGCTTTCTTCAATATTTTGACCTTGGATATATACTTGTAATAAGCTCACTATAAAATTGTGTCACTTTTAATTCTTTTAAATTTCATCCCACATCTTATAGTTATTCTCCAAAAAATATATTATGTGCAATAAATTATATTGCAAATAATATAAAAAAATTGCATTATACATCACTTATTATACAGTAATCAACCAAATTATAATTATAAAATTCATTAACAAAGAAGCACACAAATTTCAAGTATTTAAAATTATGTATACAATTTACTATGTCAAATTAAGGCTTGCATCTTGCTTAACACCTCTGATGCTTATGCTAGTTATAATGAGACAATAATAAACATAATAAATAAAGCTATTAAAATAACATATAATAAAACCATAAACCAAAAAGAAAAGTATCATGTGAAAGCAACTTTAGTTATGTTTTATTATAGAAATAACCATTTTTCTTACCAAAATTGGAATTAAAAAATTTCCAATTTAAATTTAATAAATTGCACAAAACCTTGTTTAGAGAATCATAATTTCTCAATTCCAAGCAAATAAAAAGGAACATGGATTTATTAATTTAGCATAATAGTAAACTAGGAAAAAAAATTAACTTATCTCATTGTTGTAATCTCAAAATAAGAAATGACTATAAAATATAATTAATGTTCTAGACCTTGTAAATATATATCAAATAAGATGATATGATCTCTCATAATTTAGTTACCTTCCTTGACATCCTTTAATTCAAAGACCTCACAAATAAAAAAAGAAAGTGAATTAAAAAATTATCTTAATTTAACTAAAAGTCTCAATACAATTCAATTTAATTTAAATACTAGTTTTATACTCTACATAGAATTTTAGAATTTTATTTCATAAAGGAAAATAAATCATATAAATTAAATAATTTTTTAATGAAAATAATTAGTTTATTTTAATCTCAATAATTTAGAATGAAAAATCTTATAAAGGTAAGAATAAACTTTAATAAAGAAAAGATGAATGGGATAATAAAGGAAAAAGAATTAATTAATTAAACTATTTTCACATAGAAATTTTGAGTAAGTAGAAATAATTATTTGAATAAGTTTAAAGTGAGAAATTAGTATGATTTATTTAGGAAAAAATGTGTGGAATAAAAGAATTAAAGGTTGTAAGTGATTAAAAGTAAGTATGTGAGTACAAAAGAGATTTCTAAACAAATGATGAAAATACTCATGCCTTTTTAAAACCTAACTTCAATAACTTTCCCCTCATTTTTTCCATTACAACCCTAATTCCTTCTTCTCTTTCACTTACCTTCTTCCTTTTTTTCATTTCTTTAGTTAATCAAGATAGAGGGAAGCAATATTTGTCAAATTCTTCATACAATCAATATAAGAGTATCTAAACCATCACAAATCTCAAGCTCCTCTTTCTTTTTCTTTAAGATTTGATAAAGCTCAAACTTTGAGCTCAAAAAGGGAAATTGGAACTTTAATGGGAAATCTTTTAAATTTTAAGTGATTAAGACTAAGGAATAATGGACCCAACTAAGCAAATCTTCCTTTATATTAGGTAAGTGAACATCCTAGTGTCAATTTCAAGTTTTTAATGGTTTTGACTAATTATTTGAGTTTTGGGTTTTATGGTGTATATAATGAAAATGATGATTTATGATAAATAAATGGTATATAAATTTTAGAAATGACTTAAATAAGGCTTCTTTGAGATAAACTTACAATTTTATGAAGATTGGTTAAGTAATAAATAGATAGGAAGGCATTTATAGAATTTTTAATAGTAACATTACAATGGAAAAATTTGTAAAAACTTAATTTAATGGTAAACCAATAAGCCCAAATAGTCAATCATTAATTTAGCAATTTATCATAATTCCTTTTTAAAAGTGAGTGATTAACCTCTGAACCCTCAATAGTTAACTATTGCTCTGTTGATGATTAAACATAGTACCTTAAATTGATGCTTTATTTATTTTAAATAAAATATAATTATCCTTAATAATGTGTATTTATTTACAAAATAAATTGCTAGCTTAATTAAAATAATGATCTTATTTCAAAATTTATATAAAGATGAATAAGATATATGTTAAATTTGTTGAAGGATGATTGTGATTATAATTAATGATATTAAATAAGATATGTAAGCTATGTCAGGTTGGAATTTAACTCATAAGTGTATATATACATGGTTTAATTGAGATTATATTGCTATAGACTTGAATTAATTTAAACATTGTATTGGTTAGTTATGTTATGTAAGGATATTCTTACACAAAGTGTTGAATTGCTTGAAGATATGTATTGAAGGCATGGTGTTGTTAATGAATGCAATTGTACTTTATATTTATATTGTTTATGTGACTTAAGCTAGTTGATGCCAATAATTTTAGAAAATAAAATTTGTGGCCATGCAAAAGAGGCATAAAATGATTGTGAATTGACACATATGTGCTTGACAAAAATGAATATATTAAAATTAAAAGAAATATAAAGGGAGCAATATGATATATGAACATCAAATATGACAATCATTTATGAAAGGTATAAAGTTGACCCTCAAGGGATAAAATTGGGTTTATTAAAGGTATAAGGATGATTATGAGTCAATAAGAGGTTTAAATGCTTTCTTTATTTTGTTATTTATGTATTATTTGATAATGTTGTATCTTTGATAAATATCTAAATGGGTTGTTCCTATTAATAAGTATAATTGACTATGTATGTTGGAATTGTGGCATGAATGAAAGTGTGTATTATGCGATGGCAAGTATGATTAAGTGTTTTAGTTGTAAAAAAGTAAATCTAATAGGTAAGTTATTTACTATTGTTTATGATTAATTGTGCTAGAGCATTCATTTACTAAGTTTCAGACTTACCCTTTTATGTATTTTATCTTTATAGATTTTTAAGTTGATACTACACTAGTACCTTAAAGTTAAGCCTTCAAGAGTTTATCTAGTATGGTTTTAGACAACATTTGATATTTGGTTGTAGATATGTTCGAGCTTTCATCTAAATAAGGTAGATTGGCTAGTAGGATAATAGCTTTTATTTTGTAAGGCTAGTTGGGCTAGCTTGCCCTTAAATTTTAGTGGATATAGTCATGTTTAACTCCTTATGGATTTAGATTCTAATTTGTTAAATGATAATTCTATCTTTTCTCATTAATGTGTGAAAGATTGTTTAAATTTACATGTATGTTTTGCTATATTAAAGTAATAACATAGTTTAGGTTAGTAGAAACTAGATAGAGGGTTTCACATTAGTCACAACTACGGGTAGGTTATGACAAAGTTAGTATTAGTGCATAATCTAGATTCTTAATAGGATGAGATCATTAGTTTATATTAATGTGATGCTCAAATAGGTATTGGTTGAAATTGTACTAATGGTATGTATGCACTTAGGATCATATACCACTAGTACCATTTCGATGGACTCTATAATGCTTATTGATGCTAGTGGTGGAGTTTACTTATGATAGACTATTTGACAATTGTCCTAATTATTATTTGATTGATTAGGAAATTTAGTGAATTTAGTGATGGTTAAATGTTAAAATTCAAGTGTGATCTAATGAACTTAATGATTAAGGATATTCTATGGGTTTATAAACTTAAAGTAGTCATTGTAATAAGGGAAATGGTGATCGAAGTGTCTCTTTTTGAGTTGTAAATTTTATGCAATAAGTTATGAATTGAAAAAAAACATGATGATTGATTTAGTAGCTACTTTATCTTGCAATAAGTGTTTATTATTTTGATTGCATGAAGTTGTAATCATTAATAAGAAATCTACAGGATTTAAATACTAGTACACTATTTTGTAAGAATAGAATTAGTTGATGAGGTAGTAATTAAATCCAAAAAGGCATTATATATGTAACTACATATTTATTTATCTATACATATGTACTTTAAACAAATTGCTGCAATTTAATTAATTAGTGAGGTTAAAAGAATATTAAAATTTTATATTTTATGATAAAGAGATAAAGTCATATAGAAGGGAGATAGCAAGTATCATTTGAGGCTTGCTAACAAGATCAAGTGTGGTGTGATAGTATGATTGTACTAGTGTAAGTGTTTACGTGTTATTGGTTGCAAGAAGTGTTAGCCATGTGCATTTGTGAATAGGAGTTAGTGTAGGTATATGCCAAGTAGATAATGTATTAATATGATAAATATGATGGTTAAGTAGTAAGGATTGTTAAGAAGAGTAAGGTAAAACTTAAATATGTAGGTAAAGAAGAGAAATAGAGCATAAGAGTCTTTTGAAGATTTATTAGTAGTTTTAATGGAACTAAATGAGCATTTTACTTTAATTTATAACATAAATAGTTTAATTTTCTTGTATGAATTGGTAATGTTGTTCTGTGTTTATATTTTGATGATGAAAAAGACTTGTTCCTTCACAAATTTTGTTATACTATGCAAGAAAATTAGGCATAAACTATAAAAATGAAAGACCATTGGCTTTACCGAATGTCTTGTAGCAATTTAGACTAGTAGAGGGGCAAATGGTCGACCATTGGAACTACTATAGTCAATAGACTAGGTTACAATGATTGGTCATTGCAAGTCTAATATAAAGCCTAAATCCTAAAATTTATAGCATTTTCATAATTTCCCTAAAGTTCTAAATGTCGTTTCTCCTCTTGTAAACCTCCAAAACTCTAGCTTTTCACCTCCAAGCATTGACACTCATTAATTAAGCATTGAATGCTCCATTTCTACCATAAATCCCTTAATTTCTACCAATTGGAATTTGGTTTCTCATAACTTTTTGAAAGATTAGAGCTCTTATTTGGAGGTTTTCAACTAGGAAAAATAGTTACACTCCTTTTCTCAAAACTTATCATTCATATGGCTAGATCCTTTCAATCCAAGCATGCTCAAAGTTTATCCTTCCATTCTCCCACCAATGCCGGAGACAAGATGGAAGCATAGTTGGATATAGATGCTAGGTTTTTCATGGTAAAATAGTAAGATAATTTCAAGAAGGATTTTGAGACCTATATAGTTATTCGATGTAAGTACATTGAGTACAAGTGTTTTGATAAAAATAGATTTTCATAAAGTTTGCAATTTTTTCATTGATTATAAGAAGAATTTCAACATTACCTTAATGAAATTATGAATTTTATAAGACTTTTTCATAAAACTTACAATATTTTACATAAAGTTTGCAATTTTTTTATAAAACCTTACAACTTTTTTCCATAAAACTTGCAACATGAATAATGATGGTTGTAGCATGAAAATTTTAAGAACTCTATACAAAAGTTGCAAGATTTATGGAAAAAAAATTGTAGAAGTTGTACTAGTACTCCTTATTTTTAGGATGTACCAAATAATAACCCTAAATATATACATACACAAATGTATATTAAATAAATTGTAAAATATGCTCATTTCCTCATATGTTTTTTATATGTAAATAACTAATCTTTATTCAAATAGTTTATGCTATCAACAGGTCAAATTAGATAATATAATCAACTATTAACTAATTGCTATTATGATTAATTAATTGTCAAATAGGGTTTACATTAAGCATTTAAAATTAAACCTAAACATAGAGTCTTGCAAAACACAATGATAGTTAATTTTTTATTTTATTTGCTATTGCCATCCTAAAAAAGAAAGTGCTTACTTTAAAAACTTATAATTTTGTTAATAATAAACTTATGTGACATATCATGTTGACACACAAAGACATTTCAATTCAAATTTAAAATTGTATTTAATGTAATAAAATCTTGAAATCTTAGGGCACAATGACTATAATTACTTTACTTTACGTTAATATTCAAAATGGACATTCTTTCATTATTATCCTTGTAAAGTTCAAAATTGTCCCATTTTCATTTTTCTTTAAGATAATCCTTATGGGATTCTTAAATTTTGAATAAATTAGCATTCTTGTTTGTTACTTACAAGCTTGACCCACATAACTCAATGTCACATTTTCAATGATAAGAAAACAAATTGCATTTTAATCCTTGATTTTGTTTTGGTTGATAAATTAATTTGACATTTAACATTAGTGGCACTATTGGTTCTTGTATTTTGAATATATGAGACAAGTTAGTCTTTGCATTACTTAATTTTATTTGAGACTAGTTATTCTTGTTAATTTGTCATGTTATATGCTTATGTGAAATGTTAAATTGACACATGAAATTCTAAAAATTGTGATTATTAGTAAATATCAAAACTACATCTTTTTTTTATTGAGAAGGGGATAAAATCCCTAAAGTTAAGTTGTTTTTATGCTTTTGGCTTAGTTTAGGTTTTTTCCTCTTTTCATCTTTTTGAAGACTTCACTCATGCAAATTCAATAACCTCACTAATCCATCAACTCCTCTTAATTTGAAGTAAGATCACAAACCATTAATTGGCATTGGAGTGAAAATAAAAGATTTAAATATTCTTCAAAAATAAATTATCTTAAAGCTTTTAAACAAAGATTTTGGTACTAGGTAGAATAAAGTTTTTGGTAGCATTAGTCACCAATTTTTTAGCTTGTGTATACAATAAAAAATAATGTTAATTGTCTCAATCAAAGTTAGATACCATATTTTGTTGATTTGATTATAAGCAAATTTAAATTGAATTGAAATATCTTTATGCATTAATATGATATGTCACACAGAACTATTGTTACAAAAATTTAAGAGTTTTTTAGTAAGTACTTTCATATTTAGGATGGTAATAGCAAATAAAATAAAAAATTATTTATCACTATGTTTGCAAGACTCCATATTTAAACTTATGAATTTTTGTCCCTTCCTCCATATTAAATGACTTTCTTTTAGTATTCTTTTTAGTCTACTTCCTTTGGTGATTTATTAATAACCAAAAAATCCTTGTATGCCATGTCATCACTTAATGCTTTACATAAACATTTATCGTGTCAAATAAAAAAAAACTAATAATCTAGTTCCAAATTGACTAACTAGAAACCAATAATCTAGTAACTTGTCTTAGATTAAAAAAAAACAAGCACTAATGATGCTACTAGTGATAAATGATTTGTGATTGAATTTTTTTCTTGAAAAAAAGGAGAACAAGGGTGTTAGTTATTCTCTTTGAGCATTATTATAGAAATACTATCTTGCTTTAGAATGTCCACCTTAAGCTATCTATTTGAGCATTACCATAGGAATACAATCTTGTTACAGAGTGTCCAGCTTAAGCCATAGCTATGCACTAGTAATACCAAAAGTCCTCTATCCTTTCATTAACCACTACTTAACTCACTCTTGCATTGAATATGTGACCTTTAAGATGAAAAAGTAATGACTTGGTATTGATAAACCAATCACATTAGTGATTTTTTTTGGATAATGGTAAGAGTGGTAATTTCTTTAATGTATACATGCAAAATCATGAGTTTGAACCCTGAATATGATGAAGAGTATATAGCCTCTAAGTAAAGGTGGAAGTAGGTTAAGATAAGTTAAGCTTTACTTTAAATAAGTTAGATTTGTATTAAAAAAGATTAGCTTAGTCTAGCTTAATAACTTGTAATAGGCTTACAATTCAGCCCAATCTAGCTTATACATAAAATTTTTAAAGAATATTTTGACCTACTAGTCTATATAGACTTATTAATAATTAGTAAATATTTTTCAAATGTACTATTAAAAATAAAATTAAATAGATTCAAGTCGAGTTTTAATATTATTAAGAATAACAAATTTTAAAGTTTGAAATTTACTTTATATTGACTTAATAAAAGTTAATAAACATTGTAAATTTTAACAAATTCAAAACTCAATTTGAGTTTTATTCAATCTAAAATAAATAAAAATATTACAATAATAATTATAAATTAATTATTTAAATAATTATAATATTATAATATAAGCCAAAATTAAAAGAATAATAATATATTATAATTTTTCATACTTTTCTAATATTTTTATTAAATATACATACATATATAAATATATATGTATAGATATATATGTATATATACATATATACATATGTATATATGTATACATATATATGTATATATATATGTATGTATATGTATATGATTTGGACTATCCCATAGGTTAATAAGTTAAGTTTAAATAATATGATTTAACATCTTTTGTAAAATAGGATTAAATATTAGGTTAAATTGGATGAAAAATAGACTAAGCCTCTAAAAATTTATAGATCATGTGACTTACTTTCATTATTATCTCTAAAATATATTGTGTGTTACGACCGGTTACAATAGAGCTTGACTTAACATTTCAAGTACAAAATGATTCATGTAAAAGAAGAAAAATTATTTTATATTAATATATGATTATTTTAAAATTTTTGAAGACTCAGCCTGCCTAACTCCGCCACTGTAAATAAATGAGGAATAGATTAGTCAATTATTGATCATCATTGATACAAAATAAAATGGATCAATTGTGAATTGAGATCCTCTAAAGTGCTAGAAGATAAAATATCAAAATCTTCTATTAAATTTATTTATTTATTTTTATTTATAAAATTATAAATCAAAATCAATAATAAATTTTGATACTTTACCTTTTAAAATGTAAAATACATTTTAGAAGATTCCAATTCGACCAATTGTATGCACTACCAAATCTGGGATCAAAATGGACATTTTGTCGAGGGTAAAATAGGAGGGAGGGAGAGAACCGGTGGATGTGTTGTAGTTCGAGTCGCAATATAACCACGCGCTAGCACTCGCTATATAGTGGAGCAGGTATTCCACCCTCGCACCTCGAATTCATTTGCTTCCCGAAAAGCGCAAGGGTGAGAGAGATGAGAGAAGAGGTAATTAGCTCTGGAGGCACCGTTGATCCCACACCTGCTGCCAGGTACATGTCTCTTGCATGCTGGCACTCATGCTAGGACCGATTGTTCTCAAATTTGGTTTTTTTTTTTCTTGCAACTAATCTCAGGTTTTGATTCTGCTGGGGTTTTGAATTGGCTTGGGTTTTCGAAAATTTCTGATAATTAAGCTTGAATTGAGTTGTGGTATGGGCTAATTTGAATTGAACTGGTGCTGTTTTTGATGGATGGAACTTGGATCTAAAGAATATGATTTTATTCTGTTTTTGCTGGGAAACAGTTGAGAATATAGCCGGTTAGGATTTTTCTACATTGGTTTCCTGGGAGAGAAATAATGGGTAAATTTTAGGTGTCAGATGACGTCATGTAGCTTCAATGACTTCCTTAGCCAGAGGTTTGGTAGTAAGCAGGGAAATTGTGCAAATGAAGTATCTGGAATTAGCACAAAGATAATATTTGAACATGCAGCGAGCCTTGGTATTTTGCTTGTTCATGCACATATGAATCGGTAAGAAAGCAGGCACTGTGAAATTGGCCCATTGCTTACTAGTGAATCTAGTTTCTTTTTTATTCTGGGTATGGCGGAGTTTGTCCAAGTCCAACAAAATACCGGGGTTGCTAACCCTGTGGGGAATTCTCTCTAACTAATCCTTGCTCATAATTCTTTTGGAGGGTTTTTGGAAGGATTTATGGGTCAAAGGCTTTGCTTTCTATGCATTTTTTTCATGCTTATAGTGAATTTCCTTTTCAGATTATTCTTCTATGCTAGGGTTTACACTTTGCAAGGTGGAATTTTCATTCTTTCCAGATTGTTTACTGTAGGGAAGCTTCTGCATAGGTTTCTCTTTTAGCTCGACTTGAGTTTTGCATCAGTGTGTGGATGAAAGAGTTTGGAGTTTGGTTCCTCTGGTTGTTACTCATGTAATCCTCTCCCCTTCAATCCCATATCCATTTTCAAAATTGTAATAACTAATTTCTTGCGCTCCTGCCTGTGGACAACTGGGTTTCTTTTCGAGTCAAAACGCTTATTCTGACTGGGCCACTCAACCAAGTTAATATGGGTGCTGCTACTACACACACACTCCAAAATTCACTTCACACCCAAACCTAAATTAATCATTTTCCAACCAATATCTTATGATCCCAGTCCTGCTCATGGAAATGGTTGTTTTCTTGGCTGTTTATAATGTTCAGTGAATGGTTCCTACAATAGGGGTTTGCTATTTTAAATTTTCAGTGGGATTGGTGGGTTCCTGCATTAGGAGTTTCTTGCTAGTGTATTTTTTATTTGTTTTCTTTTAGATTTGTGGGGGGATGTATTGGGTTCTTTCCTTGAACTCTTGGGTTTTTCTAATATAACAGAATCTTCTCACATTCAGCCATCTATGGAACTTTTAAATTAATTCATGGCAAAAATCTTTTCTCTTTTTTTTTTTTTTTTTTCTTTCTTTCTGTAAAGTGCCCTATACAAGATAATAAAAGAATTAATTGCTTAATTGATCATGTCAGGAACTTGGATCTCAAGTATTCATATAGTACTTGTGGTGCTGTTGTATAAAGTTCGGTCAGAAATAAAATTAGTTTTGAATTGGCTGCTGGTAGATACAGTGGTAGAAGTGCTGGCTAAAGTTGCTTTTCCATGTATATGGCTATATTTATGCCTAACTTATGGAAAATTGCAGAGTTTTCTTTGCATTTCTTGCACATCAATTTTATCTTTGACTTAGTAATATGTCCCACGTGGAAAGCTTATCATCTCATGCATGCAGTTGATGGCATTATATTACTTTGGAATGGGAAAAAGGGTGACCTTTGGAAATTGCGAACCATTTCCTGGAACTATTTTTTCCCTACCTCTTGTGGCTTGTTTGACCAATCTGCTCTTGAATGGCTTCATGCAACTAGTGATTATTAAATTGTTTCTATGTCTATTTGTGCTTTATGTGGATCATTCCACTCGCTGGAAGGCTAGATTTCTAGAAGCTTCTTGGACTGTGAATGAAATAAAATTTAGATGCGAGCCATAATTTTATATAAGCATGTTTCTTTATTTTCTATAGACTTGAATATTAATGAAAGCACTCTGCATGATAGACGTTTGTGATGTATATGGCCAGTGAATGTGAACCTTATCCTGAAAACATTTATGGTGTTGTCAAGATATTTGTTATATAAGTAGCTCCCCTACAGTACTAATTCTTCCTGCATCATGGCAGTTCTGCTGGGGCATCTTCACCTGCTGTTCCAACGAATTTTGGCAGCATAGATGGGTCAAGTCATGGAAAAGGCTCTAAAGCGGCTTCTCTCTCTTGTGTTGGTTCACAAACACCATGGACCTCCTTGAGCACCAGTGCTGGCGGATCTGACTTCGGTTCGTCAAGGCTGTCCTGTAGGCCCTGGGAAAGGGGGGATTTATTTAGGCGTTTGGCTACATTTCAGCCTTTAAACTGGTTTGGGAAGCCCAAGGTTTGAACCTGACTGTGTATACATGTTATACTGGTTTTGTTTTCTAGTTGACTGTTACAGTAAAACTGATGTTCAAATGTATATTCCTCGAAGGTCAAATAGTCATTCATCTAAAGGATTCTGCTCGTGCTTCTTCTTTTATGCCAGTAACAATCAAGTCATTTGACAGCTTGTATTCTTGCTCTGTAGTAGAAATCTAAATTGCAATGTAGCTGTATATTGCTACTCTTCAAGTTTTATTATGTTTTAATTTTGTTTGTAGCTGTTTATCTCCTAAAAATTATAGTAAGCAACTCTATCCCGTAGAAGATGAAGTGTTAAAAACCTTTTTTGAAAAATTCAGGCACTTCTCTCCAATCATAGACACCTAATTCCTGCACAATGAGCATAATTCCAAAGGCCTTGGCATTCATTTCTACAACCAACACCTCTGATGTAGATTGACAGGGATTAATCCAAAGAAATTTCATTTTCTTTTAGTTATTATTATTTTTTTTTGATGGTGTTTTGTTAATATAAATGTAAAATATTTGAGAAGATTTTTCCTTTATTTGAAAATATTTGTGCAAATGGCCTACTAATCTGTCTTGTGCTATTTATCCATCACTTCTTTTCGCGTTCTATCCTTCTGATGCAGTTGTCTCCTGTTCTTGTTGTGATATGCTGTAGCTCTTCCTAAATTTAATAAAATGATATTACTTTTATGCATTAATTTCTTGATTCTATCCTTTTTTTTCATAACACTCACTTGATATGACTGATTTTACCTTGTCTTTAGTTGTGTTTGTTGTTTTATATTTTAACATTCTTCATCCTCCCATTGCTCAATCTTGTGGAATAGTGCACCCACAGAATGTCTTGAACGTACTTCTGCTGTATCAGGAGATTCATTTGGAGTTAAGGACTTGTGGTTTTTTTAAAAAATCACTTGGGGGGTTTTATTAAGGAGTGTCAAGTGTTGCCACTTGTAATTTACAATCTAACTTTTTGATTCTTTCCTTTCCAACTTATTCTTTCAGGAATACAAGAGGAAACTTTATTTTGAAAAGCCTGAGATAAAGAATATTCTTTCTTTTTACCCCTTCCTCACTGTATGAGCAATGTTAGTCTGGACATATCTTATTATTACGTCTTGCCTCATGTATGAGGCTTTCTCCTCTGCAAGTGAGTCAGTATTTTTAAAATTTATATTAATCATCACACTGCAATTATATTAATAGAAATCTTGGCAGTATGTGGAGATCCAAGTATATTAGCCAATTATATTAGTGTTTCTAAATTCCTATGCATGAATTTTCGACTTGTTTGTTACTTCAATGACTTGTGCATGGCCCAAATAATGGTCCAAGATAATTTTGATACCTGGGGAAATAAACTGATGTGACTAAACATGAGCAGATAACAAATTACTCTTGCCTCTTTAGAGATTTTGACTCTCTATGCAGATGTGAGACAATCACAAGGGATCCTCATCCTCCTCTTTAATTTCTTCCAGATCATAAGTTCTTTGTCTTGTGCTAAAAAAGGTTGGATAAATATTGCTGTTGATAAAATCTCATGCGAGTCATGTGGTGCATGCCTAAGTTTTACCTCGTCATCATCTTGGACATCAGCTGAAGGTTAGTGATTGCAATGCAAATACTCTGATCTATCTCTTTCTGCTTCCAATGCTTATTGTTTCTTTGAAAGAGGCATCTTAAGTTAACTAGGATGGCAATTGGAAAAATTGTTATTATATCAGATAGACTGTAGACCTTAAAGGCCTACTTTTGTTAAGATATACTATAGCACATGGGGCAGACGGGGTTGAAGTCAACAATGATGCTGAGAAGTCTTTGTCAGTTCAAATATGGTCTTATGTTGCATGTAATTACGAATGTTGTAGATTACAAAGCATCACTATATTCATACCTAGATTTGTCTATAACAGTAAAAAGCGATACCATGCTTCATTGTTGGTTTGTTCTCCAAAATTGGATAGATTAATTTAGTTGATAATTATAAATTTTGTCACTAGGGTATTTAATATTCTACGAAGTCATATTGTGGTATTTATAATTGCTGATTGCATTGAAATGGAAGAATGGTAGTGTTAAGATACTCTGTTTCAAAACATTTGGAAAGTTGTAATATGCAATTTTTTTGTCAACCACACTTCATTCCCACACTTCATTCCATAAGTGTGCTGAATGGTTTTCTTTCATACTGTTGTTGATTGTCCACTTTATTCCTTTTTTAACTTTTTTTCATTCTGTGATGGCTAAAGCTCAAAGTGCCAGCGAATACTTTGCTAGGCAGCTGGACTCAGGGCACAAAGTTAATTGCCCCTGGAAAGGAAATAGCTGTCCAGAAAGCCTGGTGCAGTTTCCTCCAACTTCTCATTCGGTGTTAATTGGTGGATACAAGGATAGATGTGATGGACTGCTACAATTCCAAAATCTTCCTGTGGTGGCAATGTCTGCAATTGAGTTGATGCGTGTTTCTTTTGGCCCACAGATTGATCGCCTTTTGTACCTGTCACAGAATTTTGTGTCAGGAGAAGCAGACTTCAAACCAGAGAGTATGTCAGAACTTGAAAATTCTCGAGATGAGGCATACTGCTTATATTATCGTGTAAGACCGATATTTGAATATTTATTAGCAATTAGTATATGGGTAACTAATTTTTTTTAGTCCTCACTCATTGATGTGCTTCATTTAAATACTTGTCTTCATTTTGGCAGGCCCAGAAGCTTATAAGCCTCTGTGGGTGGGAACCAAGATGGCTTTTAAATGTTCAAGATTGTGAAGAACACTCGGCTCAGTCTGCAAGAAATGGGCCAAACCAGACCCAACTCCACCTTCTTCAGGATACAGGGGCAAAAGCAGTTTGTGCTCCAGCTAAAATGGACTACAAAAAGAATAAATTATCCCTGAAAGAGTCTAGACTTGACTCTAGGTCACCTTTGCTTGATTGTAGCTTATGTGGTGCTACAGTCAGGGTTTTAGATTTTTTAACTGTTCCTCGCCCTGCTCGTTTTACTCCTAACAATATTGATATTCCTGATACTAGCAAAAAAATGGGATTGACCCGTGGTGTGAGTGCAGCAAGTGGAATTAGTGGGTGGGTTGCAGCTGATGAGACAGAGAAAGATCAGACTGAAGACCGTGATGAAGTAACAGCAACAAATGAGGGGAAATTGGTACCAAACACAGATGTTGATTTGAATCTTACTATGGCAGGGGGGTTTCCATTCACTCCCTTAGGCAAGACAGAAACATCTGAAAACATTCGTGATGTGGATATGGGAAGGGATTTAATGATTGGTCAACCTTCTGGGAGTGAAATTGGTGATCGTGCAGCTTCATATGAATCACGTGGGCCAAGCTCTCGTAAGAGGAATTTAGAAAAAGGTGGAAGCTCAGATGATAGGCCAATCCTTAGGTTGCAGCAGCAGGCCGATAGTGTTGAAGGAACTGTAGTTGATCGTGATGGTGACGAGGTTACAGATGGAGGACAAGATTCAGCTGGTCCCTCAAAACGGGCTCGTGACTCTGAAATTTTTGATACTTATTGTTCACCTCATCAGAGAGATTCATCTGGTGCTGGTCCTAGCCACTCAGTGGGTTTTGAGGCATATGCAGATGGCAATCGAATTTCTTCATTGCATCAAGGGAATGATCGCCTTAAGGGTATCCAATCAGCTAAGGATTCCACTCGTGCATCCTCTGTCATAGCAATGGATACAGTGTGTCATGGTGTAAATGATGATTCCATGGAAAGTGTTGAAAACTATCCTGGAGACCTAGATGATATTCATTTGCCCTCATCTAGCACCCATGGCAATGTGGACATAAATGAAACATCAGAATTGAATAACAGCAATCAAGTTCAACAGAGCACTTGTTTTCAAACAGCTATTGAAGTTGCTCGTGGTGACATGGGTGTCAGTAGTACAAATTATGGGGAAAATGTCAATGCAGAAACTGTGACTGCTCAAGCTCGAGATGGGATTAGTTTTGGCATTAGTGGAGGGAGTGTTGGAATGTGTGCTAGCCATGAAGCTGAAATCCATGGGGCAGAGGTATCAGTACATAGAACAGATAGTGTGGTTGGTGATATGGAACCAAGAGTAGAAGATGCTGAGAATCAGGGCCAGACTGGGGAATTCACTCCAGATCCTGGTCTGATGGATGAGATTGTCCCTGATGAAATGAACAGGGAAGACCCGAATGGTGACAACCAGGAGATGTTGTCTCACTCTGCTGGACGGACAGATAGTGGGTCCAAAATTGGTGGTTCTACAAAAGCTGAATCTGTTGAAAGTGGTGAAAAGATAAGTCGTGATTCCAATCTTCCCCCAGTGAATAGTAGTCATCCATCTCATTCTTATAATGATATTGTGAATTCTGGTTGTGAGAATGCCAAGCTAGATATTATGAAGGATGGTAAATTATCATTCACCAATAATTGTGCTAACCCTGATTCAGAATTTGCCCTTGCAAATGGGATAGGTAGGTCTCTCATCTGTTTTACCTTATTGTTTTCTTTCCTACAACATTTAGGAATTGCAGACCTGGAAAGATCTCATGATGCATGCTTATATTTTTCTTATCCTTTTTCCCCTCGCCATTTTTATTGGGAGAAAATGTTGGATCTGATGTTTGGTATCGGTATATATAACATATTTTGCTTTTGAAGATATCATATAAAAGATTGATATATCTTAGTTTCTTCTTTCTTAATGGTGTTAAAAGGAACCCATGTGGTCTTCCTATTGTCAAAGATATATAGAAACTGTTAAAATGAAGGGGTGTTCATGTTAGGATATGGAAGGTGGCCATAATAGAAAGTTCATTGCACAACAAACATAATGCCTGCTTAAGTTTAAATCATCAGATCAATTGTCCTGTTTACTTTATGTTGGTACATGGTCCTGATTTTTTATGCCTAGAGGCATATAGACCTGTGCAACATCTAGAAATAAAAAATGCATATTTGGTTTTCATATACGTATTTTATAGTTTCTATACCAACTGGCCCACAAATTGACATGGTCTACAATTTCTCCATTTTCATTTTTGGATAGAATAGTAAAATATTATTTAAAGAAGGAAAAGATTACAAGAGAAGAGGAAAAGTAATCCTCGGGAAAATGAAAAAAATAAACTAAAAAGACTCAAACTAAAGAAAATGAAATCAGGAAGAACCATCTAATGCAAGCTCTAGAACTGCCGCTCCCTTTGCAAGTTAGTCAAACTAATCCCTTGGAAAACTTTAAGCCAATGTAAAGTAACATACATAATCTTGTCTCACACCAGGAACAACGGATAATATTGCTATTTACAAATTTGAGCATTATATTCCAATCCTATACACCATAAAACAAGTCTTGCAACTTTCCAGGTGTGCATATTTCCTTTTTGTCTCCAAAACCACAATATCTAGAAGTAAAGATGTCCAAAGTAACTGGAAAACTCCATGAAACCTTAAACAACGAGAAAAGTTTATTCCCTAGCTGCCAAGCCATCCCACAATGCAAAAATAAATGACTATTAGGCTCTGTTTGTTTTAGTGGAAATATCTTCTGTAGGAATATAGTTATAAATTGTTAAGATAGTGGAAAATATTTTATATATTTCATGCTAAATGTAAGGAGTTTGGTGGAAGACAACTTACTTTTCAAAGAGGAAATTGTTCTCCTCCATTACCATTATTCTAGGTATCATTTTTTTCTTTGTAAAATAAGGTATGGAGATAATATGTGACTCTTTTATCCATATACGAGCATATGTGATTTTCCTATTGAAAATGTCCTCCAAAAAACAAATGCACCCCTGGTCTTTACATTTCTTCCATCCAATTATGCTGATCTGTATTCACTATTGAATTTAATCTGAACACTACTTCTAGACACTTACCCAAAAAAGAAGACAAGAATGCCTTTTGAAAACATAGATGTTACATGATGAAACGTTTTTGAGGGAGCATACCTCTGCTCTTCTATTCCTAGTGTAAAGAAAAAATAGTGTTTTTCAGATGGTATAATCCAGTTTTGATGGAGGACTTGTGATCATGGAGATATGACAAGATCTCATGTAGGTTAACCAAACTATGAACCATTTGGAAGTTGACACTCTCACATTGCAGATGCGTTGAGTGTGGAACTACAAGCAAAAAGCAATAGAATCACTTTATATGATTTGGAGCTACCGAGCAAAGGATTCCCTGTATTTTTGTAGCTGGCATCTGTTCATATGTTTTTTGAGATAGACATTATGGTGTCCATTCATTCTTATGGTTCCACAGTATTTAGAAAGTTCTAGATTCTTGGTTCAGCTTCTGACTTGGATGGGGAGGCTCTTGATGCTCCCTTTGTTTTGCCGCCCCTCGAGTGTCCCTTCATGCATACTTGCTGCATCCTTAATCCCCCCCTTCTCCTGAGCAGCTTTTTATCAAATGTATTACTAAACTGGTATTCTAATTCACTACTACGTATCAATTGTTGATTCCTATATATATTAGGAGCAAAGCCACTGATGCTTTTCATGACTCAGGGCCTCCCAAAGGAGAAAGTAATTATGAAGAAGCTGTAGAATTTGATCCTATTGTCCATCACAACCAATACTGCCCTTGGGTGAATGGCAATGTTGCTGCTGCTGGATGTTTTAATTCTAGTCCGAGTGCCAGCACTGATGCTGTTGCACTTTGCGGTTGGCAGCTGACATTAGATGCTTTGGATGCTTTTAGATTGGGAAACAGTGCTATCCAGACAGGACAGTCCGAGTCTGCTGCATCTTTGTACAAGGTCTGCTTGCCTTTTTTATTCATCTAGATCATTCTATTTTATGTGCAATTGAATGACTAGCAGTGGGTTGTTGGTAGATTAGTAGAGATTTTGTTTATTGTATCCAGATGGAAGTTTGTTTCCCTCTGTGTTCTACATGGGTATCAAAATCATAATTTGATAAATATCTTATTAGCATGTTACTATCCTAATGTGACAGGACTATTAGTTACCTTAGTTGACACTTCGAGACATCCTTTAGCCATCAATTATGGTTGCTGCCAATGTCTTTTTATTATGTTCTGGCATGCCAAAAGTTCCCTCTTTCTTGTCTCCATGCCAAAGCTAAAGGCTAGGTAGTAAAACTTGTAGTTAACATGGTGTTGCTCACTATTGACATATTATTGACTTGAGTGGAATGGGGCTGTATTAACTGAAAATTTTTATTTCTTTGCACCTTTGTTGGGATAGAGTTGTGTTTTTCATTTCGTTTGGGTTCCAGCTCATGGTCTTTTTAAGGGACATCTGAGATAAGTTGCTTAATACTTTAGAGATCTTTTGTTTGAGAGAGTTGCATTATGCTTTCCCATTGGGTTCCAGGCTCCAGCTCATGGTCTTTCCAAGGGACCTCTGTGATAAACTGCTTAGTACTTTAGAGATCCTTTTTATTTTTAACTTTTGTTGTTGGTTGTCCTATGGATTTCTTATCCTTCCTTTTTTGTAGTTCTTTTCTCTCCAAATAGTCTTCCCTTTTTCTATGAAAGGAATGTATCAATAAATATAGTGCATATTCTTTCTGTTCCATTTCTCTTGAAAAAGGGTGTGATTTTAGCTACCTTCATTGGAATGACGACTACTCTTCATTTCAGTGCTGATCACATTTTCATTGGCTCTTTTTGTATACAGTGTTAGTCTGCCTTAAACTCAGAAGTCTACTTTGAACTTTTATGTATATGATGATAACTTAGTAATATCTTCATTATTAAGGCGGATGGCATTTACCAAATATGCAAATTTAGGGATTACCTTGTTTTGTGACTATGTCATACCTATTATGCTCATGCATGATGAGGTGCAAAGCCAGAATTACTTGGAGACTCTTAAAATTTTAAGTCCTTTATTCTTTTAAAATGTTTTTATCATCAATATTAGTTTTTATATTTGTTTCTGAATATGCAAATGTATAGTAATCTTGAAGTTTCTAGTAATTTTTCTTTTAAAGTATTGGTTTTCTCTATACATAGCATCAACAGCAATGCCAATCGAACCTATACCCTGCCTTCCTTATTATCTCTCTCTGCGTGCATGCGTGTGTGTGTGTCTGCTTGTGGGTTGTTCCAGTAAGAGGGACAAGGATCATTATTTGAAACGGGTTTGGATCTCCTATATATCATTATATTGGTCTAGAGAGTATAATTTAAAGGGAAAATTAAAATTGCTCTGTTAAAAGATATTAAAATCTAAATATTCATTTCAACTTCATTCCTACACTAGCGAGGGGAGTTCTGCTTCCTTCTCTTGTCAAATGTCCAAACAAGGAGAAAGTGACTCTCCTTACTTTCCCTCACTTTTTTGTTTCCTTTCCCTACCTGAACAACTTTTCTCTCCTTCCTGTCTAATACTCCAAACATAGTCAAATAGCATGTGACTTGTGATAAACTAGAAGAGAATTTATAGTTTTCAACAATAGTGAATGGGGAGGGGACTACTATGGTTAATTATGGCAAATGGCACACAATGGTGATGAGGGCCTTTGGTGTTACGTTACACTGCACATGGTGTTGCCCATGGAAATTTCTTTTATGGTGCTTATGAAATTATAATATTTCATATATTTCAACAGAACAATAAATTGAGAATATAGCAATAAAACATTAAATTGAAACATAAAACACAATGTAACATTGAAATTAAGCCAAACAATGTGCAATCACAGAGTAACAATAAAGTTCAAAGCAGATAAGTAAGAATGTCCAGCATTTTTATTTGAAGCACTGATTGGGTTTTCTTATTTGAAAGCTTCTGTTCTACCCATTACAAGAGGAAAACTTCCCTTGTTAGGGGGGGGGGGAGTTATGATCTATTGAAAATATGAAATGGTTTTACCATGTACTGAATAAAGAACATAGAGGAAACCAGAAGCAGAGAAAAAGTGCAGCAAAGAAATAAAAAATAGAGCAAGAACGGTATTTTTTTTTCTTTTTGAAAAAAGATCAGAGAAGAAAAGCTAGATGTAGATTAGAGAAAGCAGCATACAGTCCACTACAACTTGCCAGAGAAGCCACTCCAGCCACTGAAGAAAATTTGGATTTGGTAGTTGCAAGTTGCAATCACACGCAGCAGAGAAAAAATAATAGGAAGAGGGTTTGGTGTCTGTATGTCAAATATAACTGGCTATTTTATTGTGTTGTGCTCTGCTATTGTGAGAATTGTGCATATAGCGCATGCCACAGCTTTGCCATCTTATTTGGGCAAGGCAATGGCTGCTGCGTGGTGCAACAACCTGAGTTGCATTGCCCTGTGCCATTGCATGCCTTTAATAACTATGGGTCAACTAGAGAGAGATTTGGGGTATATAAGTGGGGGAATTCCTTCTCTTGGCTGCCAGTCTAGCCCTCCTTTCATGGTATCAAACGGTCATTGGATAAATGACTATTAAGTTTTCATTAAAAAATACTTTTTACAAATAAGATTACTAGGCTTGGAGAAGAAATATTGATCACCATAGTAAGTTTACAGTTTAGTTTGCATCTTATACTCTAGTTGGTAGCTTACGTTTTTCTCTAAATCAAAATCTGTGTGGCATGTTTCAGGAATACTTAAAAATTTATATCTACTATGCTCAGAATATTTACTGAAACAAGTCATTTCAAGAAAATGAATGAGTTATACTGAATCAGTGACCATCAGCACTAGTTTGATTACTAGATTTTAATTACATCAGACTAGTACATGAGCTTTGTGAAAATCAAGAGTTATTCTAATCAGAACTACAACTATATACACGTAGCAATGGACCCTGGGCCAGCTATTCTAGAAAACCTAGGCATAACAACTATGTATATATATTTACATAATAATTGAACACTCCCCCTTAAGTTAGAGCATATAAATTTTATGCATCGAGCTTGATACAAATGAATTTAATGGGAGTACCTCTAAAGGATTTAGTAAGAATGTCAACAAGTTGGTCATTTGATGTAACACAGCTAGTGACAATACAACAAGACACAACTTCTGTCAGATGAAATGGCAATCAATTTCAAAGTGTTTGGTTCCTTCATGAAAAACTACATTGGATGCAATATGAAGTATAACTTGGTTGTCACATAAGAATACCGTCAAAGGGCACCTTTGTAAACTTCCTTTATCAATTGTTTCATCCACATAAGCTCACATGTTGCCAAAGCCATAGCATGATACTCAACTTCAACACTTAATTTGGCTACAACTTGCTGCTTTTCACTCTTCCAGTAAGATGACTTCCAACAAAGATGTAGTATCCTGAAGTGTAACATCCATCAGAAGGAGAACTTGCCTAGTTAGCACTAGAATATTTGATCACCTAGGTGTGACCCTTGTTATCACACAATAATACTTAACCAGATGACCCTTTAATATACCTCATTATCCAAACAATTGCATCCCAATGGTGATTACATGGAGATTGAAGGTATTGGCTAACCACACCAACAAAAGTGATGTTAGGGCGAGTAAGGTGATTCAGCTTACCAACCAATCTTTGGTATCTTCCAGTATTAGTTAGAGGCTTCCCTTGTTATGGAAGTTTTTTATTTAGATCTTGTTGAGATTGTATGCCTTTTTAGGAAATCATTTTGGAGTGATTTTAGATTGATTATGTACATATTAGAAAGTTATTTTAGATTAATATTTTTTTTCCATTCTAGTTTGATTAGGATTAGAATTAATATCACAATTTTGATTATAATATTTTTGATTGATTACAACTTTTATATATAAATAGGCTTCTTGGATGTAGCAAATTGCTTATGCCATTTTGAACAATTCAAGTTGGTATTAGAGCCTTCACATTGAGGGACTTCGCTTCTGCTTCAATTATTTTTTATTGAATTTAAAGCTCTCTTATTTTACCTAGAAATATAAACCCAAACACTTCCAATTCTCTAAACACAAACCCTACAAACCTAAACATAGAATTCTCCTTGTTTTCATAAATGCCCAATCTGATTGCTTTGATTTATGAAGCAATAGCATGAGTTTTGACAAACAATCATCGGAATCATCTTCGCCGACAAATTTTTGGCCTTCTCAATTGTGCATGACGTCAATGCACCACCACTGTAGATGTGCGTAAATCCCATGTGCTACTACTCTGGACACACGTGAATAGCATGCACCACCAATCGCAATTGTGACTTATCACCAAATTTGTCCGTGGCCTCAGTTTTGAAATTCGAACATCAGACCCCTTTCTTTCAAATCCAAACAATAAGGTTTTTTTTTTTTTTTTTTTTTTCTGGATTTTTTTTTTTTAGTTCTTGCCCTTTTGGTTACTTGGGTTTTGCTTTCTAGTTGCTGCCCTTTTGGTTACCTGTTTAACTTAGAAGAAAATTCAAAGATTTCAAAAAAAACTTCTCCCTATCTAGCAATAATCTTATCGTCATATCAGTTAAATTAAATGAGGACAATTATGCCTCATGGTCTGTTGCTATTCAAACTTGGTTTAAAGGGCAGGAAGTGTAACATCATTGGACAAAAAGGCTTATAGATATCCTCACACCCAATCAACCAGCTTAGGAAAAATTAGATGCTTAATTGTAATCTATTCTATTGTAGTCTATTAAAATTGATTTGTTCATCTATTTCCATTCCTCTACAAGTTGTTATGATTTGTGGGAAAAGGCTAAATGACTATATTCGAATAACATTCAATGCAAATAACATTCGGCAACGTTATAATCTAGTGTATAATTTGGTTAATTTGAAGCAATAAGATTCTATCATCTCTTTCTATATTAGGAGTCCAAATTATTATAGAGGAATTTTAAAAACTGCTGCCTATCACAATTGATATCACTAAGCAGGAGATACAGCAAAATCAATTTTTTACAATCCTTACTCTTGTTGGTGGTAACTTAGAATTTTTTGCAGTTTGTAACCAACTACTAGCTTCTATATAAATTCTAACTTGGAATGATGCTTTCTCAAGCTAAATGTGACATAAACCTCCAACATTTTTCACCACAAAAAATAATAAACCACCAACACCTTTCATTACAAGAAATGATAATTCTGTCTTAATATCCTATTCCAATGACAAAGGTTGAGGTGGTCATAGAAAGTAAGGAGGTGGAAGGAGATGTGAAGGATGAGGAAAAGCTTGTTACTACTGTAATCATTTACAAGAATGTTGTTGGGTTTTGCATGGACGTCTCGCACAGATTGCCACCTTAGTTAATATTGAAATTGGTATAGAAGCAGCTAGTAAGGAAACAAATAATCACTCAATCCCATCGGATCAAGAGCTTCGGGGGTTCTTTCAGAATTTGTTCATTTAGCAATTAGCAAAAACAAGAAAAAAGTATTGACTCCATAGTACATTCTGGTAATTTTACAGCCTATCTCTCTTATTCAACATTCTTAGGATCTTGGGTGCTTGATTTGAGAGCTTTTAATCATATAGTTGATAATAAATCCTTATTTACTCATTTTTATACTAATAAATTTCTTCTTGTTGTCACTTTAGTTGATGGAATAAAAATTAGTGCGTAAGTTATTATTCAGGCAAATTCTTTCCTATATTTACTTTTGAAATTAGTCTTTTATATTCCTAGTTGCTCACTCAATTTAATATTTGTTAGCCAACTTACACGCACTCTTAATTGTTTTATAATTTTTTTTGCTAATTTCTTTTTTATACAAGACTGGAGTGCAGGAATGACAATTGGCACTGGACATGAATCACAAAGACTTTATAATTTTTCTAGTAATTTGTACTGTTGCTGAGTTACTTGAGTTATTTCTCTATTATTTGGGTCATCTTAGTATAAAAAAAACTTAACAAAAATAATTTCTTATCTTTCAACTTTAAAGTATTTAGAATGTGAGTTCTATTAACTTGGTAAGCATGTATGAAGCTTATTCCCTAGTAGAACCCACAATAAAGTTGAGTCATCATTTTGTATCATCCATTCTGATATTTAGGGTTCGAGTCGTATTACATAAACTTTAGGTTTTTAATATTTTGTTATATTTATTGATGACTACTCTTGATGTACATGATTGTATTTAATGAAGGATCATTTTAAGTTATTTTTAAGTCTGTTCTAAAATTTATAATCAATTTGGTGTGAAAATTTATATACTTTGGAGTGAGAATGCTAGAGAATATTTTTTCTGCATCTTTTCCTTCTTTCATGTCCTTTGAAGGCATTATTCATCAATCTACATATCCACACCCACATCAACAAAATGACATTGCTGAAAGAAAGAATCAATGTTTAATTGAAATTGCATAAACTCTTTTAGTACATGCAAAAGTTTCTTTTTGTTTTTGGGCAAATGTTGTTCAAATTGCATATTATTTAATTAATCATATGCTTTTTTTATTTTAAATAATTAAATTCCTCACTTTCTAAGTTTTTCCAAAAGAACTCATATACAAACTTCCTTTTGTGTTTTTGAATGTATTTGTTTGTTCATGATTTTTCTTCAAGAAAAGATAAATTATCTCTTAAATCCATCAAATATATTTTTTTAGGATATTTAATATTGCAAAAATAGAATATCAATTAGCCTGCACAGGTTTGGAAATGAGATTTTATCCTGATGGTATTTCTATTGAAATTTGGAGATGTTTAGAAGAGGAGGGTATCGTTTGACTCACTAAGTTATTTAATGAGATTTTGAGGTCTAAGAAAATGTCAAATGAGTGGAGGAGAAGCATTTAAGTGCTTATATATAAGAACAAAAGAGATATCCAAAATTGTGTAAATTGTTAGTGGAGAAAACCTATGAGCCATATTATGAAACTATGAGAAAAAGTGATTGAGTATAGATTAAGAAATGAGACTAGGATTGCAGAGAACTAATTTGGATTTATGCCAAGAGGGTTTACAACAGAGGTTATTTACCTTCTACGGGAATTGATGGAAAGGTATCGAGGTAAAAAGAGACTTATATATAGTTTTCATTAACTTAGAAAAAGTTTATGATCGAATATCAAGATAAGTGTTGTGGAAGGCTTTGAAAAAGAAAGGAGCTCATGTTGCATATATTTGGGCTATATAGGACATATATGATGGAGTAACCATAAGTGTAAGAACTCTTGGAGGAGAGATTAAGAATTTTACTATAAGGATAGGTTTACATAGTCTTGAGTCCTTACTTATTTAATGTAGTTTTGGATGTTCTAAGGATATACAAGAGACTATCCCAAAATGTATGCTATTTGCGGATGATATAGTTTTGATTGAGGAATTATGGGGAGAGATCAATTATAAATTGGAGATTAATTATAGATTGGAGCTTTGGAGACAAGCATTGTAATCAAAGGACTTTCACTTAAATAGGAGTAAGACAGAGTATATGTATTGCAAATTTGACAAGAAGCAAGATAGAAATGATTTGGAGGTAAGAATTGAAGAGTAGGTCATATCGCAAGTATCTAAATTAAAGTATCTGAGATCTATATTACAAAGCAATAGGGAAATTAATGGAGATGTTATTCACAGGATACAAGTTGGATGATTAAAATAGAGAAAAGGCACAAAATACCTATTAAGCTTAAAGGGAAGTTTTATTGGACTGTTATATGATCAACTATGCTTTATGGTGGCGAATGTTGGGCTTTGAAGGGATAACATGAGCAAAAAATGAGGATCGCAGAAAGGAAAATGTTAAGATGAATGTGCAGTCATACAAGAAAGGATAAGATACGAAATAAATATATACGAGGGTATATTGGCGTGGTACTTGTTGAGGAGAAGATGATAGAAAATTGGTGAAGATGATTTGGTTATGTGCAAAAAAGGCCATTAGAGGCACCTGTGAGAAGAATTGATCACATGATTTTTAGTCCTGTGAAAAGAAGTAGAGGGAGTCCGAAAAGGATATTGGGAGAAGTCATAAAAAGAGATTTTTTGGTGAATAATATTATTGAAAATTTAGTTACTGATAGAGTCCAATGATGTCGTGCGATCCATGTAGCCGACCTTAGTGGGATAAAGTTTTATTATTATTGTTGTATTCAAGATTGCAAAAAGGCTACAATTGTTATTCACCAACTTTGCATAAATTTTTTACTTGTGCTGATGTCACATTCTCTAAGTCTTTATAGAATTACCTATCAATGACGATCTTGTCTAGTTCAAATTATTGAAAATTCAGTTGATTTAGCACTAGCCCAAATTATTGCAGAAGCTCTTATAAACCTTTGTCTCGTGCCAACGTCATCTTTGGAATTCGATCCAGCAGAAAGTCATGACAACCTTCTTTTTGCCCTTTGAAAATGTAATTGTTCTACTTGGAATCCATATCTCGTTTATAATTTTCCAAGTTATCATTGTCTTTCTACATCCTACCATGCTTTTATTTCTACTTTGTCCTCCATCTCCATTTCAAAAATAGTGCAGGAAGCTCTATCTCACCCAGGGTGGTGTTAAGTAATGTTGGATGAGATAATTGTATTACATGCCAATGGTACATGGAAATTAGATGTCACCGAGTCTTCATTGTTAAAGTTGGTTTTGATGGCAAGATTAATTGGTTAAGAGCTTAAGTGGTGGCAAAAGTTATACTTAAGTTTTGGTTCGGATTACGAGGATACATTTTCACTTGTTGCAAAGATTTCCTCAACTTGCCTTTTTCTTTCTCTGGCTGCTATTCATTATTGGCCCTTACATCAATTAGATATTAAAAATGCCTTCTTGCATGATGATCTTGAAGAAGTTTACATGGAGTAACCACTAGAATTTGTTGCTTAGGGGGAGACTCATCTAGTATGTAAATTGAAGAAATCACTTCATGACCTAAAACAATCTCTACGATCTTGGATTAGGAGATTCAGTAAAGTTGTTCGGGATTTTGGCATGTAGTAGAGTGAAGTTGATTATTATTTTTCTATCACTCTTCTATTTTTGGTCAAATATACCTAATTGTTTATGTTTATAATATAATAATTACAGGACATAATCACAAGGATATTGACCAAGTTAAACAAGATTTGTCTCATCATTTCCAAACTAAGGATCTTGGAAAACTTAGTTACTTTTTTGGCATTGAGATAGTATAATTTCGATCCAGTATCTTTATTTGTCAAAGGAAATATGCTCTTGATATGCTAAGTAAGATAGGTATGATGGAATGCAAGCTAATTGACATACTTGTGGATCTAAATGTAAAACTTTTATCAAATTAGAGGGAGATTTTTTTAGATTTGGGAAGATATCAAAGGCTTATTGCAAAATTGAATTATTTTACAATCATTCAACTTAATATATCATTTGCTATAAGTGTAGTGAGTTAATTCATGAACTCACCCTTTGAAGTTCATTTGAAATTCTTAGATATATTAAGAGAAGTCCAAAAAAAGGATTATTATATTAAAGTCGAGGCCACACTCAAATAGTTTGGTATTCTAATGTAGATTAGGTTGGGTCTCCAAGTGATCAATGATCGACTTTTGGATATTGTATTCTCTTTAGAGGAAATTTCATTTCATGGAAGAGCAAAGAGGAAAGCAAAATGTGATGGCAAGAGTAAATACAAAAGCAGAATATTGAGTTATGGTATTAGCCATATGTGAACTCATATGGTTGAAACAATTGTTACGAGAACTCAAATTGTATCAATTAGGTCCAATGCAATTTGTATGTGATAATCAAGCTGCATTGCACATTGTCTCAAATCTAATCTTTTGTGAGAGAACTAAGCACATTGAACTTGATTGTCACTTCATTCGAGAAATATAATTTTGAAAGAAATTGGTACTATCTTTGTAAACTCAAATGATCAACTAGTTGATGTTTCTATATAGCCTCTTCAAGGATCGAGAATTAACTATATATGTAACAAGTTGTGTGCATTTAATATATATGTTCCAACTTGAGGGGGTGTTAAGATTGTATGCCCTTTTAGGAAATCCTTCTAGAATGATTCTAGATTGATTATGTACATATTAAAAAGTTATTTTAGATTGATTTTTTTCCTTTCTAACTTGATTAGGATTAAAATTAATATCACAAATTTGATTGTAATATTTTTGATCGATTATAACTTTTGTATATAAATGGACTTCTTGATTGTAGCAAATTGCTTAAGCCACTTTCTGTAGGAGAATCTATTAGCGTGCAATCTATCATACTAGTTTCCTTCAAGATGTCCAAGGCATATTTTCTCAAAGAAATGACAATACCAGAACTGGATTGTGTGGTTTAGATGCCAAGGAAGTGTATCAAAAGCCCTAAATCTTTATTCTGAAAAAAATTAAGCAAATGTGTCTTTAATTGATTAATTCCATCTTTATCACTTTGATCAATGACAATACCGGCCACATGGACAGTGGTGGGATTCCAGATCCTAGTGGATGGGCATCAGCGTTGGTGGTGAGATCTCATGCATGCCATAGATGGTGGATTGGGGTTGGAAAAGTGCAAAATCGTAGTAGACTGAGGTGTCCCATGGTAGTGCATGGGTGGTCGGTTGGAGGCTATTGAGCACACTGGTACTAGTAGAGAGATGATCTAGTGCCAGGAAAGAGGCCAACTGGATAAAACAATGATGCTACAGCAAATGGCGATGGTGTGTGAGGAGCTAGCTGGCAGCAATGCTCTAATGGGTGGCCAATGGGAGGATTCTGAGAACAAAGGTAGGCTTTTCAGTGATTGGAGGCTAGGATTGTAATCAACTAGAGAGTATAAAGGCACTAGCGGCAGCATAATGATGGTGCTAGGGGAAAAAATTTGAACAACTAGGGTTCCTACAATCTAACTCTTAATACCATGTGAAAATTAGAGAGAGCACATCGAGAATTTTCAAGTTGTATTATACTGATTAGAACTACGATATGTACATGTAGGAATGGGCCTTGGGCTAGCTATCTTAGAAAACCTAGGTACAAGAACTATGAATATATATATTTACCCTATAATCTAACAAGCTTACTAGAAGAATCAATGGTATTTGGCATAGGTATACTTTTAGAATTTGGCTAGACTAACATGATTTGTTTCTATTAAAGAAAAATATAATCAAATGATGTGTACTTTTAAGTATAAAGGGTGTGTGTGGGGCTTGGTTGTTGAGTCCGAATTTACATTTTAAGTTGGGACAAGTTCTTTTTAGGGAGAAGACAACAATTCATCTTCATCATTTATTAGCCTCATTTATGAAATTGTGCACATTGTACTCATTGAATCCCCATATACATCCAATATAATTGACGAGTAAAGTGAAATTCGGTTCACTTGCATCTCATTTTTTTTAGTAGGAAAACAAGTAAAATAATAAAATTGACCCTAATAAAGTTTAAAATGATATTCAATCCTAACTTTATCCTTCATCCATCATTCTAATAATTTACTCTATGAAAAATTGGTCTTATTTAAAATAAAATTTATATTCTTAGTAAATTGTATGCCCTAAAAATTTGAATTTTCACCATGATAAAGGGGAAGATTTAGAGTGATTAAATTTTTAGTTTCAAACATTTTAGTAAGAGAGATATTTGATGTAACTTCCATCTAATCATTTAATATCTAATTTTAATTTATTGACAAGTCAATGTCATCTTCTTTCGAGTAATAAAAATTAACAGTAAATACAGATCATGTTACATTGAAAATAAAAAAATTTCAAAAAAATTAGGGTCTATTTGGAAAGTATTTTTAAAAATAGTTTTCAATTTTTAAAAACAAAAGAATAAAAGAATTCATTTGTTTAAGTGTTTTCCTTTTTTTTAAAAAAAATCATTGTTATCGAATTGTAAATCGTATCGAGAATCGATTAATCAAAATTTTGAATTGTGAATCGAAGCGAATCGTGAATCAATAAGATTCATAAAATATATAAAAATAATATATATTATCCTATATATAACAAAATATAAGTATTGATAATGAAAAATCATAAATTCAAGTCAAGAAATATAATACTTGTCTAATATCATAAGCTCAAAAAATCAAAATTATAAATATGAAGATTTACAGCACTGTAAAGGCTTTTTAAAGATGTGCAGGGTGAGGGTTATGTGATTCTGAAAAGGGTTTCTTTTTGAGTTATGTTTTTAAAGTTTTAAAATCGTTTATGACACTATAAGGGTTACGGTATCGTAAAACCGTTTTTGACCCTTTTTCTTAAAAAATTGGGCTTACTTTAAAGTTGGGTTGCGCAAAACCCGGGTTCGGTTCTGTTGGTGACCCGATTTGTTGGATTGCTCCAGCTTCTCTCCCTCGCGTCAGCCACCTTCACTGGAAAACAGAGACGCGACCAATTCAGTAGTTTGATTCGATTTTCAGACAAGATTTGTGCGGTTCATGCATGATTCATTACTGAATCGCACTGATTCAGAAGTATTGGCGATTCATTTGAAGATTTGCATCGTTTTTTTTCTACATCAGATCGAATCGTACGATTTGAATCGTGAATCATACGATTCCGACTATACTGTTAAAAATTGTTTCCAAAATTTATGTTTTAAAAACAAGAAAACAAGAATAACTTTAAGTTGTTTTTATTTTTTTATTTTCAAAATACACTTCATTAATGGCATTATTATAATTTAAGATTGGTTTTAGAATAACTTACCAAACACTTTCTTTTTCTCATTGTTTTTAAAAACTGTTTTTGAAACCTATTTCATAAAACTATTTTAAAAACAAAAAACAGAAAACACAAACAAACAGACCCTTAGCTTCTTATTTATTTGTTTTGAACTTTTGCCAAATTTTAGAAAAATAAAATAATTATAAGTACATAAAAATTTTAAAAATTGTTTTTCAATGCAGTTAAAAATATTCATAACCCATGCTCTAAGGTCACATGTTAACAAATCCCCAAAAATTAAATGGTTAAAAATCTCAATAAGAGGGTTAAGTATGTCATCTCCATCTCCAATCATTTTCCTGTTAAGAATACATTGAGATTCATGTGCACTTAATGTGATCAAAATTAATGGTCAAATTAGATGGCAGTGTCTGGTTTGCAATAGATGTTGTTAAATGAGCGATGAAAGTAGTTTGAGACTAGGTGAATGAGAAGGGCAAAGTGCAGTTGCCCCTTATTCTTAGTAGCTTTTGGGCCGCCATGATATAGTTTGGTATCAGCAATTGAACCCCAAACTTGCTTCTATCTAAATCCACAAGTATGAAGATCATGTAAAGTCTAGAAGAATTTGTACTTGTAAACATTTACTGTTAAACTCTGATATTTGAACTGAATATTATACGTTAATGGTTCTTACTTCATAGTAGCTGCATCATTTTCTTATAGCTGGTTTGAATATACTTGGTTGTTTTCTCCTTTTCTTTCTTGATAAATTATTCTTTTATGAAATAAAGTAACATTTGTAGTTTACAAATGTGAGGGGCAGACCTGAGGTTCATTTCTAGTTTCTGTTCCTTTTTTTTTTTATAGGAAAAAATATTGTTAAAAAGATTAGATGATTAGATGATATCCTCTTAAGAATACTCCAAAAAACAAAAATGACCAGACAAGGAAGAAACAAATGCACATCAACCTGGAAGAGCTCTCTAGTCTTTCTGCAAGTCCACCAGAGAAAACAATAACAACAATAACAACAAAGTCTTATCCCATTAAGTGAGGTCGGCTACATGGATCGTACGACGCCATTGGGTTCTATCAAAAATCAAGTTTTCGGTGATATTATTTATTAAAAAATTCCTTTTTATAACTTCCTTTAATGTTCTTTTTTGCCTCCCTTTGTATTTTTTCACAGGGCTAAAGACCATGTGATTAATTCTTCTCACTGGTGCTTCCAATGGCCTTCTTTGCACATGACCAAATCACCTTAACCAATTTTCTGTCATCTTCTCTTCAATAGGTGCCACGCCAATATGTCCTCGTATGCAATTATTTCATATCTTGTCCTTTCTTGTATGACAATATTTCCATCTTAACATTCTCATTTTTGTTACTTCCATTTTTTGCTTGTCCCTTTAGAGTCCAATATTCACTACCATAGAGCATAGCTAGTCGTATAGCAGTTTGATAAAACTTCTCTTTAAACTTAGTTGGTATTTTACGGTCACAAATCACTCTAGATGCTTTTCTCTATTTTAACCATCTAGTTTGTATCCTGTGTGTAATATTTCTGTCAATTTTCCCATCGCTTTGTAAAATAGATCCCAAGATTTAAATTTAGATATTTGCAATATGATATGCTCTCCCATTCTTACCTCCAAATCATGAGTCCACCAGAGAAAATGCCTTGGAAAAAACCGTTAGCTGGACACAACATAGAAGCCGAATGCACCACCTTATCCCGTAGTAGGGGCAGTAACAGAGAGTGATCACTAAACGTTCTACCATTCCTGTGTAACCAAATACACCACATGACACCATAGAGTTTTACCCTCTTTACTCCCCAAAAAACTATAATAATTGCAGGTAAGAAAATGCTCCAAATTCAGTACAAATCCAATTAAAAATGCTCGAACAATCTACACCACAATTGCCTTGCAGCTGTGCAGTGCAAGAAAAGATGGCTACTGGTCCCAGAATCCAAGAAACATATAACACAAACACTGGGAGAGAGGTTTATGTGATCTACAAATCTAAGCAAATCAGTAATATTGATATGCTAAGAACTGTAGTCCATATGAAAGACTTCACCTTGGAGGGTTCCTTTAATTTCCAAATTGGATTAGCTAGAATAAAATATCCCTGTTTAAAGATTCTGTGAGTGTGTGTGTGTGTCTGTAACCCAAGGAATCTAAAGTCCAAATCCTTCCATCTCCCAAAGACGAGGAGTGAACAGGGCCATATATCTAACTATGAGATTGCAATAACAAAGCTTCCCTATCACAGAGGCATAAAAAAATGTAAATTCCAAGAAAAGGAAGGACCTTGGACAGAGAAAGACTACAAATTGGCTGATAATGCAGTAAGATAAGTGAAGGAGATGGGGATCTGCAATTGGTAAAGGATCATACCCAGCCTCCACAATCTAATTCGTGGTCCACCTCTGAATTTATAAGAGACCAGAGGAAAGAAGAGTATCCTCCTGAATAAATTTCTCTGGCGAAAAGTGGGTTGCATAACCTGCACCTTTTGTGTCGCACCCAATCTCAAGAATCCCATATTTGCTCCTAAAACTTGAATCAACAGAGAACATTCCAAAGGAAAATGCCTCAACCATTTGCTTGCTCTTGAAACATTAGTAGAATTCCTGGGGCTTGCTAACAAAATATTTATTCTTTTGGTTTTAGATATTTGTTCCTTCCATTTATCCATTGCAACAAATAGCAAGTTGAATTCTTTACAAGACAATTGCCGCCCTTAAATGTGATCCTGTGCTTTCAAAAGGTGTTAAAAGATGAGGGAATTTTGTTTGGAGGCAGAAAAAAATTATTGGCAGACAACTTTCTAGATTTGAATTCCAAATTGGTGGTATTCTACTCTTAGGTTTATTTTGTAGTGCATAGCTCTTGCCTGAATTGCAAGTAGGTAAAACCCAGTGATATCTCAAAACTGTTTTATCACTGAATCTCAAGTATATGTCTGCACCTGTAATAGAGTTGAGTTCCTTACATTTTTTTTATCATGCTATCCAATGAATAATTTATAGTTTATCATATATTACCATTTGCATTGACATGAACAACTTCTGGTAGGATGACCACCAAGCACCTGGTCAAAAGCTCCTTCAACACCACTCTCTGAGCAGAACTCATGGGCAACAATGAGGTTCGATTGACTACTGGGTTTCTCATTTCCTTGTAAGTTGGTGTTGTGTTATTTCATTGATTTGCAGTTAATTCATCTTGTCTTCCGACTATATTTTTCCATTATAAATTTCTGTAGGATCAGTAGACTAGGAAGTCTCCTTGCGGCTCAGTGAAGTTGTAGCAGACCTATCCTCTTATTTTCTCTTTTCAAGCTGCATGCAAATGTTAAAGAATTGCCGCTTGCTTGGCAGCATGATCTCCTGTGTTTATCTATCCATTTGGCAATAGATAATGTAGAAGCCTAAATTATTTTGACCTGACTATTATCTTTCGCTTGGAACTCCCGTGGTGCTTTAATGGAGCGTTAAAATGTAAATAATGGTACCGTATCTGGTAGTTTCTTTCATGGGAGAGTTGCGGCTAGGCAGTTTCTAGTGTGTAACGGAGTATAAGATAGGATAAGTGGAATTTTGTGGGAGTTTTTTAAATGTAAGGATTATTGACTAAACAAGTGCTTGTGCTGCCTTGACAATATTCTGCATGCTTAGTGGTGTTAGATTCTAATGAAATTGCTTCTGTAATATATAGAAATTCGATTTAGTGGGTTAATCAAATTGCTGATGGGTGTTGGTTACACAAGCTCGAAGCCAGGCACATGGCCCTGCTTTAGTTTGTGATCTGTGGGGTTTGATTAGCTTTTACTCAGGTCATACTTTAGGGTTAGGCCTGACTACTTGATCTATTGAATTGGCGTCCGTACTTGTTCACATCACACATGTATTGTTATTTGCAACATTATATTTGTTGGACGTACAGTTTGCTTATATTTCTTGTGTTGCGTGTTGCATATTAATTCGATTTATTTAAAGTTGAATTCAAATCAGATTTTTTTTAAAATTGATTTCAAATTGCTCACGAACAATTTAATTTATTTGTCCCTATCACGAATTATGGTAATCTGTCTCTTTGGTTATTGCTAATTTGTAATCTCATTAAAATACTGTATATTAATTACTGTTTTCATTTTTAATTTGATAAAAATCAATATAGATCTTATTTATTCTAATATGCATATTTAAGAAATTAAAATAAATTATATCTAAAAAAAATCTAATGTGATTAATTTATTTACCAAGAAATTTAAACTATAATCAGATCAATTTTATAAATTTTTTTTTTTACACAAATTTGGTAAAAATTGGCAGGACTCTTTTAGATTTTTCATAGTTTGAAAAATACAAACAAGTTAAACCTATTTCTGGCACCTTTTTTCAGGGGATGAAGGGACAGCGAGTCGAGTTAAAATGAGATCTATGGCCACTTTCGATGTATCTTCCTTTTTTTTTTCTTTTCAGAAATTGTTCTAAGAATTACTTTTTTTATTTTTATTATTTTTGAATTTTAATATTAGAGAGAATGAATGGTGTTTGGATAAATAAATAAATATTTTATTTAATTATAAAATTAACATCCAAAATAAAAGAATAAGTTAAAAAATATAAGAAAATTTGTTTATATTTTTCTATTTTTAATTGTATATTTGAAATTATGATCTTTAAAAATAAATTTTAAAAATAATTTATCAAACAAAAACTTATATTTTAAAAAATAAAAAATTATTTTTTAAAAATAATAAATAAACACATCCTTAATCTTTGCTATGGAGAGTACATGTGAGAGAGTAGGTTGAAGTTTACTTCAGTCAAAAATAGCAGCAATATTACAAGAGCCGTGTAAATTCTTGTATATTTTAATAATATTTGTGGTTAGTTATGCGCAATAAATATAAAATAATCAGTTAATTTTATAGTTTGTTTACCAATTTCGTAGATCCACGTTCATTAAAATTTAATATTTTAACTTTTAAAATATTAAAAATTATGAAAATTAATAATTATTTATCATTTATTTAATATAACTAACAATATGTGTCAGAGAAAAATAATGATACTTAAAATGTCCAATCGGCTAAGGCTAACTTGCTTAGCATAACAAATGTTCCTCTGGCCCATAATGATTGATCCAATCCATGATGAGCTCACCTGAGTTTAATGACCCAATAATAATTAAATTTAATTGCATTTTCGATTTATTCATACAGTTATTATAATGTGTAATTATTAATTTATCTCTTCGTACATCGATTTAAACTATTTCGTTATATATATATTTCAAGCAAGTATGTTATAAAAGAATTTTCTTTTATTCTTATTTTTATTTTACCCTCTCTTATTAGATATTGATTTAAATGTTAAAAGAATTATGGCTGATCCCACCTGCTGTAAAAAGGAAGAAATCAACCCAAAAATTTTACGTGGACCACGTAAACTAATTATTTTTCCCCCCGCAGCCACGTAAACCAATTCAAACTAACAGTTTTTTTTTTTTGGCCATGAAACTAACAGTTCATGAAGGGCAAATTCAACTGATCAAAATTCAAGGAAATCCTCATCTGTCATGTCCACGATGGCATGGCATGAAATCGTGATAACACTTCAAAAGACACGCACTCTCTTATCCCCATCCCACCCACCCCCCAGCCTCTCTTTCTCTTTCAGCATTCCACCATGCCTGCTACTACAACCATAGCTCTACTCTATTCTCTTTGCAATTTCCCTTCCCACAAAGCATCCCCTCTTGCTTCCGATTCCCTGCAGCAATCAAACTCAACCACCTGTATTGGTGCCAAAGCCAGACCCCAAGGCTTTCTCCAAAAGCCCCCTTTCTGCTCTCCAACAAATGCAAGGCTCTCCATTCAATTCAAACAGAAAATCCTATGCCTTGAGATAATGGGTGTTGATGCAGGCAAGGCACTCTCTCAGAACCCGGATTTACGCGCCGCATCCATGGAATCCATTCAATCCATTGTCTCATTTCTTCAATCCAAAGGCATTCTGCAGAAAGATTTGGCCAAGATTTTTGGGATGTGTCCCAGCATTCTCACCTCCGACATCAAAGCTGATCTCAGCCCAGTCTTTGATTTTCTCTCACAAGAACTTCGTGTCCCAGATCATAGTTTCAGGAAGGTGATTAATAAATGCCCAAGATTGCTCATTTCAAGTGTAGGAGACCAGCTTAAGCCAGCTTTGTTTTACCTTCAGAGGCTTGGATTCAAGAAATTGGCTGCCCTGGCTTATCAGGATTCTATTTTGTTGGTTTCTAATGTAGAAAGAACCCTAATTCCAAAATTGAAGTATTTGGAGGAATTGGGGTTTTCAAAGGGTGAGGCTAGGGATATGGTCTTGAGATGCCCAGCGTTGTTCACTTTCAGCATTGAGAACAATTTCCAGCCAAAGTTGAAGTACTTTGCCATAGAAATGGGGAGAAAATTGGAAGAATTGAAGGAGTTTCCTCAGTACTTCACTTTTAGCTTGGAGAATAGGATAAAGCCAAGGCACATGGAGGTTGTGAAAAGTGGGATCAAATTACCATTGCCAGTGATGATGAAAAGCACTAATGAAGAGTTTAAGGAGCTCTTAAGGCAGAAAGGTGGATGGCAATATGAATAGATGATGGAAGGATTAGATTCTGTGTATTTCTGTACGCAACTATGCATTCTCTCATAAGGAAATTTGAATTGCTTTGACAATTTTTTCTTCTTATTGATTACATTTTGACTTAGATACAGTTTTCTCTAATGTAGGCAACTAAAATTGATCTGAGTTGCTGTTGTAAATCTTTGGCTGCATTTTTTTCATTTTAATGAGCAGATTGCTTTTGGGGAGCAAGGAAATATGTATATTGATGCTTTACCATTAATATGAATATTGTTTCTTCCTTTCTTTTTTTTTGGCAATGAAACTTGGATTTTCATTTTAGAAGTTTCATCTTCTGATTACTTTTTGAATATTTTTTTTTTGTTAAAATTGTTAGACCAATAATAAATGAGAAAATTAATCATTTTATCTCAAATTGTAAGACAATGATAAAATTGTACTTAAATAATTAAATAAAGTTGCAATTTCATATTATGAATAAGATGACTGAAAGATAAAATTATATGTAGGAATTATTATTTAAGAATAAAATTATAATTTTATATAATTTTAAAATTATTTTATTAATTTCTTACAATTTTAATGATGAAATGATTAATTTTGTTAATAATAAATCTACTCTCACATCTTAAAGGAATATAAGATTTTTATACCTTTTAACAGATAGTGTCATCCACATCCTTTATTAAAGTACAAACTTCAGTAGAAAATAAAGGAATTATGCTATCAATATAGAAACTTGTAAGCTGTTAAGTTTATAAGAGCTAATTTAGGTTTAGTTGGTTTTTGGAGTGAAGAAGAAAAGGTGAAACAACAGTAAAAAAGGTGGCAATTGTGAATTGTTACTAAAGATTCCATCCAAGAAAGGGAGTGAATTGAGTTTTAAAATTTTACCACTTTCAAAAATTAAATCGATTTTCTAAAACTTTAGCAGTCAATCTATACTTGGAAATAATAAACAAATGATTATCCAATACAATGATCAAGTTTGAAAAAATTAATGATAATGATTTAGCAATTTCAATAAGAAAAACAAAGTATTATGCAAAAATAAAAAAAATAAAAAGATAGGAATAAAGAAGATCAAATGCGATGATTTATAGTGGTTCATTCTTGAGAATTCAGTATTGCATGGGCATATTCACTACCAAGTCTATCTGATTTGAATTTCAAAAAATTCACTATCTTTTCAAATTTTACAATCCAATCCTTCTGAGATTCTTCTATCAAAGAATACTCTATTAAGAGATTCCATATTTTTGAATATCCTAGAAATACCTCACCCTAAAACACAACAAATGAGTGTTTTAAAATCTAAAAAAGGTAGCTCATAAACTCTCAAATTTTGAATGTACAAAAATTAAGAAGAGGAATTTTAATCTTATGGGTTCAAGAAATTTAAAACATACATGATAAAAGAGATGAATATTTTGTATTAATATAATAGTAAAAGCCCTCTCTTATATTTTAAACTTAATTTCAAGACTTTATATAAGAGTTGGAAAATTTAAAATCCATTACACACAAAATATAGCTATGACGAAAGTATCAAAACTCGATAAATTGATTATACAATCAATTCAATCGAACTTAAAAATTTTGAAACATATAAGGTGAATCAAGTGTGCAATCGATTCACCTAGTTGTGTATTTTGAAATGTTATAGGGTGAATTGATTGCACTAATCAATTCACTTGGAACTCATTTTGTCTTTAGATGCTTAGGATCGATTGTGTAATTGATTTTGTTGGGGCGAATGTTCAATATGAGAAATAAGGAATGTCAAGCTTATTTGGTATGCTAAATCAATTATGCAATTAATTCATCTTGTCCAAAATGATTTTGGAAGGCCAGAATTGATTGGATAATCAATTTTTCCACCTTACAATAAGAATAGTAAATCTTTGCATCATATCTTTAATGAATTCACCATCATTCATTCTAAATAATTCATATTAATAAATAAGTGTATACATATTTATTTCTTTAACTTGTGTGGTTCCTATATGAGCTAATTCAAAAATATCCCTTATTTCTTTTGCTATCAAGCAATTTGAGACTCTCTTATCTTCACTAGGCCACAAGGAATTTGATAGAATCCACTTGACCTTGGAGTGAAGCTAATGTGTTCTTTTATCATCTTCACTCCAATTAGCTCTTGCTTTTAAAACATTAACATTATGGTTGGTGGATTATTTCTAATATGTATAATGCTGTCTATTGAAACCAAAAAATTTGTTCAATGAAGGACATTTAAGTAAAATGTTAAAACTATTCATATCCATCAGATCCTCTTGATAATGCGAGATCTTTCACAAAAGTTAAGTTCGAATATCAATTGTTACTAAAGATTCCATTTAAGAAAAGGGTGAGTTGAGTTTTAGAATTTTACCACTTTAAAAATTAAATCAATTTGGTAAAACTTTAGTAGTTAGTCTACACTTGGAAATAATAGACAAATGATTATCCAATGTAATGATTCAATTTGAAATAATCAATAGTAATGATGCATCAATTTCATTAAGAAGAATAAAGTATAATATAGAAAAATAAAAAAAATAAGGATAGAGAAGATTAAACATAGTGATTTATAATGGTTCGGCTTTGAAGATCTAATATTTCAAGGAGTACATCCACTACAAAACTTATCTAACTTGGATCTAAAAAAATCCATTATCTTTTCAAGTTTAACAAGGACACTTGAAAAAGCCTTTGTACAATCTTCTAGTTTAGAATCTAATCCCTTTGAGATTCCTATCTCAAAGAACATTCTATTAAGAGATTCCATATTCTTGAATATCCTAGGAATACCTCACTCTAAAACAAAACAAAATGAGTGTTTTGAAATATGAAAAAAGTAGTTCACAAACTCTTAAAATTTAAATGTACATTGAAAAGCTAAGAAAATGAATTTTAATCTTATGGATTTAAGAGTTTAAAACATATATGAGAAAAAAGACTAATATCTTGTGTTAATATAACAATGAAAGCCTTTTCTTATGTTTTAAACTCAAGTTTATGGCTTTATATAGGAGTTCAAAAATTTAAAAGTCCATTACACACAAAGTATAGTCATTATGGATGTGTGAGAGTTCGATAAATCGATTATACAATTAATTCACTCAGGCTTTGAAAAATTTGAACCATATAGGGTGAATCAAGTATGCAATCAATTCTCTTAATTGTGTATTTTGAAACTCATTTTGCCTTTGGACATTCATAATTGATTACGCTTTTGATTTTGCTAGGGCAAATGTTTAATATAAGAAACAAGGGATGCTAGGCATATTTGGGTATGGTAAATCAATTGTGTAATCAATTCATCCTACCCAAAATGATTCTTGAAGCCTAGAATCAATTGTACAATTGATTCTCTCACCCCACAACAAAGTTTTAATGATTTGAACACTTGAAACTAGCTTTTACTTGTTGAGAAGTTCAATGTTGCCCTAAGATTGATTCCAACTCTTGTAAAAAATCATTTTAACACAAGAATTAATTTAAAAAAAAATATTTTCTCAAAGTTTAAAGTTTGAACCTGTTTAATTTAATTTTTTTCTTATGCAATTGAACCTATAAAAGCAATAAAGCCTAAATTAATAATCTTCAATGATCTTTGTTCTTTGAGTTTGGTTCAATGCAACAAGTGATTTTTCATCACACTTAAGCAAGCCAAGATGTGTTATTATCATCAAAAGTATCTTTTAATTGGAGCTAGGACAAACATGAATGGCCAAATGAATGAAGGTTACGATGTTATTAGTGGGCTATGGTGGGTTCACAATGAGTAAAATTGATCACTATATAAAGAATCGTGGTATCCATACATACAGTGGAGCAAGGAAGATGTGAGCTCTAGATTTAGAGACAAGAATATGCAAATCTAGATTTAGATCAATTCCTAATGACAACAAATGTGTTCAAATTAGATTTTTCTTTTTCACTTTAAGATTATCTAAATTCATCTTACTCTTTTATCTGAATAAATTTTTTATTCATATTTTTTTTTGTTATATCTCTATTTCAATCTCCTTCTCTAAATTTAGATTCAATCCATTCTTTCTACTTTCATAGATCTAGATTCAAATCTTTCCTTTCTACATTCACTCAAGCTATTTTTCTAACTATTCATATGATAGCTAAAATTTTTCTAGTTCCACTTGATGTTGGGAACCAAATTTCAAGAGGTAGAAGAATTCATAGCTAGGACTTAGGTAGAAATTCAACCTTATTGTTCTTGATTTAAGAAACCAAAGAACCTACAATTTTTTTTGGAATGTCATTAAATTTTATGAGTAAATCACAGCTTTTGTATGAGTGTATACATATGGTTGTTCTTGATTGGCAAATGGGGGTGTTTGATTTATTTATTCACTCTTTTAGAAATTCATTCTTGTTTGTTGATGATAGGCTTCAAGGCCATTATGCATTTAGATTTGCTTCTATTTTGGTTGTTATTTGGTGTAAAAGTTCCAAGTTAACTTTTAAATAGAAATTGGATTACCCATTCGAAAAAGTTTCACAAAGTAATTATGTAAATTCATGTATAAAAATTGGCAAATGGAAGAGGTGTGATGAGATGCAACCAAAGTTACCAAACTTATAAGGCGCACAAACAAAAAGAAAGTTGTCTTTGTGTTTTTGTAATGAATAAAATTTATAAAGTCCTTTTTATAAATATCAGAAAATAAAATCAAACCAACAATTGAAATCAACCGAGGACTGCAATTTGTTTCTATCGTTAGGCAATTTTCTCAAATTGTTACCGAAGTCTACACCATTATTAAAATGTGTGAAGTCTATAGCATAATCCAATTATTTTTGAGAGAATGTAAAGTTTATAGTAGATAAGACATAAAACTAATATAAGTTTTTTTGACTGACATGTCGAAATCTATTTTTGAATTTTAACATTCAAATTCAGCAATAAGTAAAAATATGAATATAGATTCCTTCAATTGAGAGAAATAAATACAATGATCAGTTTTGTATTAAAATGAGATGAATATAGATTCCTTCAATTCTTCAAAATAATTTGACAAATAAGAAAATACAAATTTGTTCAGATATGGTTTTGATGTATTATTCTCTCTATTTCCTATGAAATGAATGAGGTGAATTTAAAAAAAAAATAGATATAATTTTTTTATTTGAAACTGTGGCTTGTTTCAGGTGAAAAAATAAATAAACTTCTGAATAAAAACTATATTTTTACCTTTCCGAAATTGACAAAAGAAAATGCAGAGAATATTGATCCATAACTACAATGAGATTGTTAATTCACAAAAATGTGTTACTAAACATTCAGTAAATGGAGAAACTTACACCATTGGTTGTGATCCTAGACTAACTGATTTTGGTTCAATTAGTTTTATTAGAAAAATGCAGAATCATCACAGTAAGATGGAACCTTGAAGTGTAAGTAATGAAGTTTGTCTTTCCTTCTGTTCTGTCCCGCTGGGAGGACCAGAAATATGCTGAAACTGTTGCAAAACTTTAGAATGAGAATGTAAAATTACAAGGTGGTCAAGTGTGCATGAATATGTATTCAAGTGTAACTTACGAGTCATTAGATAGCATAGGTATTTAGGAGAAACTTTTCAAACAATCTAAACGTCACTTAAAATTTATATCATACAATTAAATAAAATATAAATATCAATTTATTAATATCAATTGAACAATAAAAAGATAAAATTAAAGAAGATAAGCTTCATATTATAACCATTTAATTGAATAATTTTGCAACACAACACTATTCCTTTTATTATCAGCTCACATTCGAAGGAATGTAATTTCTAATTCAAGTAAATCTACCTTCACATTAGAATATCATATATCCAAATAGAAATTTTGGAATGATCTGATCTCTTTGTAAGAGAATGTGAAAGTAAAGGTGAAATAAAATTCAATATAGAAAAATTGTACATGGAATAAGAAGGGGGCAAGCCGGTCCTTGACTACCCAATCAATCTAATCCAAATCCAAAGTATCTTGGTTGTATAGACTGGAGAGATTGAATTGCTTTGAGTTTTAAATCCTCAACTTACAGAGTTCAGATCGAGTGATGCGTATGGGAATTCCAATGCATAAAACCATTGATGCATAAAGAGCTCCATTCCACAAGCTCAAAATTTAAACAATAAAATTTACAATTTCACTGTGAAATTGAAAAGCGCATAGTAACATAATCATTAAATCATTATATGTAAAATTACAATTTCATCTCTCAACCATATTACCGAAGAATGAAATAATACATATGAATTATTATTTAAAGATAAAATTATAATTTTATATAATTTTAAAATTATTTTACTGATACTTCATAATTTCATGAACAAAATTATTAATTTTATCCAACTTATATTTAATTAGGAGTACAACGTAAGCTGGACTTATCATGTTCATGTAAACTTAAACAAACCAATATTTGCTTGTACATGGAGTAAGTTTTATATTATGTAATCTACTTGCTATGGACCGAACCAATCTATAAGCTAGCTACTTGTCATTTTTTTGTTTACCAAGGCCTTTGTTTTTCAAAAAAGAAAAAAGGAAACTCTTTTTCAACATTTGAATCAGATTGCTTACCACTGGAGGCTTGGCACAATCTTGTGTCTCCATGAAATTTAACTTTTATTTCTTTTCTTTTTTGTAATTGATTTAAATTTAAATGAGTTTGACATTTGGGTTAGAGTGTAATGAATTTCACTAATAATGTGCTATTTGAATTTAAGTAGAGTGGACTCTATTATTTTAATATAAAACAATGTGTATAATATAGGAAGACATGACCTAAGAACTTTGAAATTTAAAAAATAAATAAATATAAGAAATCATAAAGCAGGCTACCCTGGTCTGCAATAACCAAGCTAATCACAAAACTCTCAATCAAATTTAACCGAAGGATTAAACTAAAAAATAATCGATTAAATTCAATTAAAAATTATAAAACGATTTGTAGCGAGGATTTTTTGTTATAAAATTTGGATCTCGACGAATAACGGATCAACCTTAACCGTTATTACCAGTACTAACTGAAAAACATAAAAGAAAATAAATAAAATATATTGCATCGTTTACGCCCCTTCCATATTTCATTCGCAATCATAAATTAGATCTCTCAGTTCCTCAGGCCCTTTACCCAATCTAGTTTAGAAACCCTAACGGAGCTACATCTCTTTACATCATCCTTCATCTTTTTCTTCTCATTTCCCAATCCTCTTAACCGATTGCAGCGATTGATTACCCTAGATCTAGCCTTTTTAAATAGACCTCCAAATTTCAAGTCTAATCATACAAGAGTCAGAGGACCATCCCATTTTGAACATCACAAGATAATCAACTCGCTCACATTACTGAAAAAGGTAGATGAGAATCTTCAAAATACTAATCATACCAAAACATAAAGTTTAAAAACTTGCAAAAGTTAGTCATTGAATTGAATTACAAAAATATCTAATCATAGTACCTACACACTGAACTACTAATGTTTCTGGTCATTATCTGAAGAAGAAACTAATTAGAGAGTCCCAAACCCTGCTAGTTTGCAACTGTAAATAGTCTAAGATTCGGGGGTTCATTGCCATCACCCTCCTTCAGAAATTAGCCTTATCAGTAGCAAGTATACAAATGTAGATTAGATACAATCAAAGATGTAACCATACATGCTATACTTGCGGTGGGTAATCATAGAGTGGGAGAAAACTTTTACAAGGTCCACACATACTACTATAAAACCTCTCTATTGTTGTGTTCCTAGCAGTTTTTGAAATTGGACAGCTGATGAATCCATGTTTGTCCGATCCTTAATTACTAATATACGTCAAAAAGCCTTTTGATTAATTTTACTTTTCTGGGATGAATTGACCAAGGAGCCAGGAACAACAATCAATGATCGGGAGAAAAAGAGAGCAATAATATATATCTCGAAATGAAACATGAACGGGGTTTTGAACGACAAAATTCCTGTCACCGTCATAACATGATCTGAACTTCCAAATGCTTTTCATCTATGATGAATGACCAAACCAAAATAGGGTTCAGATGTTGCAATGCCATTCGATAACTGAAATGCGGAACATTCTTTGCCATTTTCATCTCCTCAATTCCTGGCAGGAATATCAGCATATATTCCAAGATGGAATCCTCTAGCTCACCTAATTTCCAAACAAGTATTTGATGCCTCATCAAATGTGCCCCTGAAGCCATTTTAGCCCATTGAATCAAGCGCTTGTGACTCTCCTAAGATAACGGGGCAAGAACCAACAATTAATGGCAGCCTACCAGCAAAATTTCTTGCTTGTTTTACTATGAAAGAAAATATAATAACTGCACAAAAATGGTTCACAGCAGCAAATTATTGAGGAGACTCTTGTAAATTCACCAAATTCATTACCAGTAGATTTTTAACAAAAATAATTTATTTATCATATCATTAGAGAACATCTGTAAACAGTTTTCCCTCTACAATATGAAAGAAGCAGCCACATGTAAGAGGAACAGCGCAAAAATCAAAGATAACATCAAAACCTATCAATTGATCAAAACTACAGTCCCCATTGTTGTCACACAACAAAACAGTATCATTTTCTAAAGTGAAAAGTAAAAGAGAGAGAGAGAAGGCATTACCATTTGAACAGGGAAACAGAAACATCACCATTTGAACACAGAAAAGAGGTCAACTTGACAAATGCATATCATTTTGTGGTGTCATGCACCCACGCTCCACAAATCGTAACATAAGGTCATCAGCTTCAGCCAGCTTTCCATCTAACACCAGTCTCTTGCTCACTTTTTCACAGATCTTAAGGTCAGGTACCAAATTACGGCTAAACATTCGACAAGCAACCTTATATGCAGACAAAGCAATTCCTTTATTAAGATAACTTTCCATAAGAACATGGCATGTTTTAGCATCAATTTTTGATGCAGTTCTCAACACCTTCCATAAGAGTTTGTCAGCCTCCTCATGGTTTCCAAAATTACACAGTTTCTCAATTACCTGATTGTATGCTGTTCTAAATGTCTGCCTAGCAAGCATTTTTTCCAATAAGTACAGCAAATCTTCGATTCTACCCCATCGACAGTACCAATGAATAACAGCCCTGTATGTTACAGGAGTAGGATCCAAACCTTTCTTGAGCATCTTCATCATTAGTTCTGTAGCCTCTTCCATTCTACCATTCCTTCCTAATGTATCAATTAATGTTGTATATGTGACAACATCAGGATGTTTGTTGCTTAGATACATATCATCAAGCATAGATAAAGCAGCTTCTAAGTCACCAATCTGACAGAAACCATGGATTATAGTTGTAAAGTGGACAACATTAATGGCACAGCCCTTATTGAGGCACTCTTCCATAAATTTCTTAGCGTCAATGATTTTCTGCTCTTGGCAGAGAGATTTGATTAGCAAGTTAATTTCAACTGGAGTTGGAAGAAATCCCTTTTTAACCATTTGCTTGACTAATTCACAGGCTTCAGACAACCTCCCCTCCCTGCAAAGTCCATGCATCACAACACTATAAGTGATAGCATTTGGGGTCCACCAATGCTCCTCACTTGAATTCATCATTTCTCTTGCCCCTAATGACTTACCACTATGACAGAGGCCATTTAAAAAAGCTGTATATGACACAGTATTTGGCTTGCAGCCATGTTTGTACATCTGGTGTAGCATCTTTTTTGCTTCATCCACCTTCCCAGCATGACAAAAACCATCAATGATAGCAGTATAAGTCACTACGTCAGGAACACAACCCCTTGAGAACATTTCATTTACTAAACTTTTTGCCTCACCAATCTTGCCTTTCTTACAGAATGAGTGAATTATCGCACTGTACCCAACCTTGTCAATGTGGAAACCCTTCTCTTCTGCTTCCCTTAGAAAAGCAAGAGCCTCATCTCCATGTCCATGCTTTGAAAGCATATGTATAAGAGTGTCATATGTAACCTGATCTGGTATTAAGTTATGATTCTTTACCATATTCACCATTAACTTCTGCACTTCATCAATTCTTTTCTCCTTACAGAAAAAAGCCATCACAGTATAGTAACTAACTTTATCGGGGGGGCATCCCTTAGATGGCATTTCTGCAATAAGCTCCAATGCATCTTCAATCTGATGTTGATTGCAGTAACCCTTGATCAAGCAGTTATAAGAGACAACATTAGGTTTGATTCCTATCAGTTGAATTCGTTCCAAGAATCTCAATGCATTTTCTAATTTGTTACCCTTCAGCAAGACATAGATAGCAGTATTACATATAGACAAATTAGGTTCAATCCCAGCTTTCTGCATCAGAGTCAAAATTCGCATAGCATTTCTAAACTTGCCTGCACGACTGTAAGATATCATCACATAACCAAAAGCTTCAGGTGAACATATTATTCCCCTACGGGTCATTAAACGAAGAACTCGTTTAGCACCTCGATATAATTTAGTCTTGCTAAGGACCTCTAGCATTGTATAGTAGACAATAGTGTCATGGCAATAACGCCACTGCCGATCTGCCCAGTAGAAAAAATTCAAAGCAATGCGTTCATCAGTTTGAGATTGCAAGACAGCACAAACTTGCAGGGGCTTGAGGCTTCTTAATAAGTACCTCAATTGTCCTTCTAGATTTGGGTTCCAAGCTGACCTAAGTGTAATCAACCTACAAACCTCTTTGACCAAAGGGTGTCTGAATTCACTTTCATCAATTTCAACTCTTCCAAAATCCTCTCTCTGTTTTTGATTTTCATGAAAGGAACTGTTAACCTCAAGATCACCATCATCACTACTATGCCCTCCTTCATCTTCTTGTTCTCCATCATCATCATCATCTTGATAATGCTCATGATCATGTGAATCATTCTTGTCAACAAAACCAAAACCCAAGTTCTGACAAAAATCACTGCCCTCATTAGAACTTCTTGAGCAATGTAATTCCCCACGAAACCCAAAACCCAACTTTTCTATGGTGTCATATACATTATTGATATCATTGGTGCTACATTTCCCCTCACATGGAGAGCCATAGTTAATGGTGGAATAAGAACTAGAACCACAATATCTTGAAGGCAATGATGATGAACATACAAATGATCTAATATAGGACAAATGGTGTGTGTACAAAAAACCCAATATTCTATAAGTGAAACCCTTTCTCTTCAGATTTAATCTTAGTGCCATTGGGGAAGGAAAGGCACCAAAGGAAACTGTCCCAGTTTAACTAGCACAATAATAGCTCATGCGAACAGAGAAATTCAAAACCCTACTTTCTTACAACAAGCAGTTTCATTGAATATCCTCTTATTTGCTGTTAGTGTTGCAATGTGTCAGAGAGACACAATTCCTCTCACTGTCCGCTGATTTCCACCGATAACTTGTGCGTTTTGCAAACTGATTGCAATTCCTTTTGTGTGTATGTGTCTTCCCAAAAAGAAGATATTTCTGATATGGTGACTTCAAGACTGGAAAAGAAAAAATAAAAATAAGGTTAAATTATCTTCCTACACCCTAAATTTCACTCAATTTTTAATAAACTCTATAGAATATAAAATTTTTGAATCAAGTACCTACCATTTTGATTTTTGATCAGATTCTTCATGTCACTTTCTCATGATTTTCAATTTATAACCTGTACACATGAACAATGTTTTGTTGATGTGGCTTAACAGTTGATGATATGGATCTTCAACTCCATATTTGCACCAAATTACAAGAGAGACTAGAATACACTAAGTTTACACAAACAATGTACGTTTACTCCATCATGTTTGACTTCTCCAAAGTGCAAGATAAACTTTAGTGTAAAGTATAACATCATAGCCATTGATTAAAAATAAAATAAAATAAAATATCAAAATAGTAGATAATAGAAATCTAAAAATTACTTTTTAAATTGCTTGTTATTTATCAAAATCTGAAAAATTATTTTTCTCATCAGCAACTATGATGTTGCGTTTCTTTGAGGTGCAAGATAGACTACAGTGATCCAAATCCAGTCAATCACAAAAGAGACAGCCATCAGGCTTGCACTTGACAACGCTCTTACATCCCAGAAAGCAACTCAAAAATCACAATAAGAGTGAGGAGCATCCCGCCATGGATTGTTCACCGCCGAAACCAGACCTCCATTCAAATAAACAAAACCCACAGATCAACAAGATTTGGCATGCTCAGTTATGACGTTGAAATTGAAAGAGTAGTTAGATGACACTGAAATGAAAGAGGAGTGTGAAGCTGAAATAGAGACCTAAACGTTAAAAAAGGTAAGATAATTTTAACACAATGACAACCGAAAATTGCAAGCCCATCCACCATTCGTTTACCTTTGGCTCCATCAGTCACCATTTCACTTAAGTGATTTTTTTTCATTTTTGTTTTCTTCATATCAAACACACAATTTGCTTTCCCAAGTCTCAAAGCCAGCAGCTCTGCTCCCTGCAACAAATCAGCATATTAGACGTCAATTTTTTTTTTGGAAGATAGAGATAAGACGATACGCCAAAGATTGTGATTCTCTCCCTTTCTCAAACCTTAACAGTTTTCAATCAGTTAATTTTCAAGCCAATGAAAAATTTACCTCATTTCTTGTACGCAACTATTAATGGAGATAGTATTCTTAGCCTTAGACAAACAATTCATCAAACACCTAAAGTGCAGTGTTAAATGTGTTGTTCAAATCACTCAAACTAAGTCTACTAGCTTCATGATTCAACTCCAGAAGGAAAAAAAAAGGACTTATATTAGAAGTCTATTACCAACAAAATCAATAATAAATTTTGATGCTAGGTGTCCGAACTTGGAAGTCCCGTGTTTGCGTTAATGGGTCTTAACCGTTACTGGAGAAAGTGGCGCTGCAGAGCAATCTTTGGTGACCATACTTCTGCGGTCTGGTTGTTTGTATAAGGAATCACCCAAAGGCTTAGTAATTGGGAGAGTGACAGCGATACAAGGAAGAGGGCGCTGGCAATAAAATTACCGTGTGAAATAAATACAAGACCGCTGAGTTAATTGGTTGTGGACATAGGTAAAATTCCAACATCCCTAACAGAGCAATCCTTTACACTTACTCTTCCGGTGAGTTATTTGGCTGTGAATGTACGTAAAAGTCCAACATTCCTATGAGAGCAATCCTTTACACTTTTTGGGGATGTTTGATTCAAAAAATATTTTTTATATTTTTGAAAATATTTTATGAAAATATTATATTCTTATATTTTATTTAAAATTTTAAAAAATTTATTCTAGAATGTAGTATTTCTAAGAATATTTTAAGGCTCATTTTTTCCTCCAAATATTCTCATAGAAGAAGTGGATATCTAATATTTCCATGAGATGGAAATATTTATACTTAATAAAAAGATAATTTTATTCTCATTTTTATACCCTAATTTGTTTTAAAAAAATTTTATTAATGGAGTTTAGAATATAAATAACGTTTTTGAAGTCATCTTCAATTAACTCCACTTGTATTCATTTATATCTAATCTAATCTAATATTAATATAATTAAGGATGCCATGTAGGCCAAGGTTGTGGTATCAGGGGGGCGGGAGTTCGATCCCCCGCCTCAGCATCCCCCTTCTCATTTAATGTAATTCCTTTGTACAAAAAAAATATATAATTAAGGATGGTTCTTTGGTACTAACGGCAAAATAATGAGTACTAGAAGAGAAGCAAATCCAAGCCATTGAATGAAGATAGACTTATTTGAGCCATTGATTCGGAACAACATGTTACCTACTATTGCAAAGAACAAAATGGCACTTTTGCCCTCAAAATTTTGAGGGTGGAGAAAGGGTAATTGCTAGGGCTTCAGCCAAGCAATGAAGGTAGCCATCAACAGCTCCAGGGTTTGAAGGTTTCTAGATTGTCATTGACAAATCCCAAACGCAATGCTTTAAAAGCATGTCTACATTTTGAACAGAATCAAGGAATTACAATTAGTTATGACTAATTCAATCATTTTCTAAGTAATATTTTTGTTAGTAGAAATCTAAGGAAATGATGTCGATGAAGCGTGACTTCTTTGTTCGAATTCTGTGGCATCTAGAAAATTTTATTGTTGATTGTGGCCTTGATTAATAGATCCGATTCATACGTTGGTTTGATAATGTGTTCATTTATTCATATAATGTAGATGACAATTGAAAGCATTGTCCTTGTATGGGCTTCGATAATTTGGATGGCACTTGCATTCCAAATGCTTGATAATTTGCTTGAATGAGACTTAATGTCGTAAAGCTGCATGTAATGTCCATGGTAAATTTTTCGATTTGGATTTCTTTTAAGGAGATCAATGTGTATGACACTATGCATGAGCCCTGTGAAATTATAGGATTAGGATTCTGAGCCATTATATAGTTGACTTGCCTAAATTATTTTGTTGGACTTATTACGAAGAATGAATTTTTTTTTAATATACAAGCTAATTTGTTTCTTTCTCTATATAATCTCAAGTTCTGTTTAGATAATGTTATCATCCTCAGCATTTCTGATAGCCATTAAATTCACAAGTTCAAGAATCAATATGTGTATATTATAGATGTTGCAAGTACCTATGCTAGTTTCCTATGGACATTAAAGAATGCTGTGTAACTGCTAGGATTTACTTGTCAAGAGAGACTTCCATTGGAAAGTGTCTTCCACTCAAATTATCAGCAAATTGTAAATTGAATCATTTTAATAGGCTAATGGCTGTAGATTTTGAGAATTTATGTTGTATATATGAAAATGTTAGGAATAACACCTCTGATTTTTGTCATATGAGCCTTTTTTTAACCATTATTGTAAGATAACCTCAAGGTTAAAACTATACCAATTACTAGCCATGTTTTAAAGGAGTTATTCTTAAAGGACATTTTGCATCTTAATTACTAAATTTTTGGATTACTAGGAAATAGGAAATCTTTTTAAATGATATTTAAGAAGAGAGTGATTTAGAAAAGTCCATAAGTTAGAGGGATTATTCCTCTTGGATGAAATGAAGGAATAATTGAACAAAAAGATAGGATTTTACCATTGATCACATCTCAAAGTTCGATTCGATTCTCATTTTTAATCTATCACCCAATATGTTCTGATCTTGTTTCTTAACATACAAAACTTCTATTGTGAATCATTAACCATTTTAATTTCAAGAAGCATTTTTAGTTTTTATTATTTGCCTGTTACTAACAACTTAAATACGGTGAATCAATACATGTTTCATTTTTTTTTGCAGCAAAATTACCTAACTATTCATCCATTTTCTCTTAAAATTATAAGTACAAAAAATTAACCAACAAAAAATTATCTAAAACAAAGTAAACAACTTAGTGAAATTCTTCCAAGGTGAACTATGTAGTTCATTTGCAGGAAACTATGCAGTAAACTAAATAGTCCAAAACGACCTTCTTTCGATGTTCAAACTAGTGAAGGCAGCTTCATCTTCTCCTTAAATTGAAATGGACAAAATTGTCCATTTAATTTTTAAGAGAGAAAGGTCCACTTTCAACTAAGTCTCCCATCCACGTGTGAACATCACAACCAACCTTAACTATAAGTACTAGAGAGTATGAGAAACATTTAATACCAAAGAAACCTTCTATAATTAAATACAATGAATAATATGTATCCTTGCACCGAATCAAGCATCATTGTCCCAAAGCTAACTCTCTCGACAAGTGTACTTATCTTTATTTAGTTGGGCCATGCAAAGCCTCAATCCTACATAAAAAAAAAGTATCATTTTTTTCTCCTTACAAGATTTCCCCCATTTTTAGATATTGAAAAAATATTTGTAGTATTAAACAAATTAAAATATTTTAATTAATAAAATTAAATTAATGCATTGTACAATACAATTATAGTTTGGTAATTGACAAATAAACTTAAATATTGTTAAGACTTTTAATATATCTATATTATTTTTAAACCCTTCCTTTTTAGTGTTTTAAGTTCGAATTTAGAATCCTACATGTGGTGAGTAATTTATCATTTTTGTTATGAAAAATTAAATATTTCTTACTTTAGATTTTGAATTATGTAGTAGCAACTTATATTTTCTCATTTTTAATTTTTTATGATAACAAGCATAATTATACTAAATAACCAAAAAAATAAATAAATAATTTATAAATTCTAATCCTATTAGTTTATATACAATCTCATAACATAATAAAAGAAGAATTCATAAAGTAACTTTGATCTATTAAATTTTGATTTTTATGATTATTGATTAATATTGCATATTAATATGTAATATATGTCTTTTAAATTTTCTTGTTTACATAAAAATTACAATTAAAATTTATAATTTTTTATGCCTTATAAAGTAAAAAAATAAAAGTTTAAATGTGTGAGTCATATAAAATTAATATCTTGATATCAAAAATGATTTTTAGTTTACTTATATAATTAATTATATGAAAAAATCAAATTTAAATTCAAATTCTTAAAAATTTTAATATTTTATATATTAAATTATTTATTATATTTTAATTGAAGAGAATTCAAATTATTAATTTATTAGATATTCAACAATCTTTATTCACATATTTTTAATTAAATCTATAATTTATTGTAATTTATAATAAAAAATCAATATGGATATTTTTTTTGAAAAAGTAATAAGATTCTTACGAATATAAAGTATAAACTAAACATAAAAATATTATATACCTAGGAATCTGAAAAAATATTTACAAGAATATATATATATATATCAAATCAAATATATGAATATTATATTTTAAAGAATTACATACTTGTAAATTATATTCCTGAGAATGTACATTTTGTCAAGAATGTAAGATTTTGCGAATTAAACATTTCTTTATGAAAAATTTCACAATCCACCGATTGTATTGGTGTAATAATAAATTCAACTGGTATATTTCATTTATTTTATATATTATTTAAATTTCATTTTTTATAATATTATATAAAATAAATAAAATTTAACTATTAAATTTAAAGATAATGGCTCTTCCTATTTTTATACATTCTTTTCACTCTCATTACTCTTATATTTATATTAGATAAGAAAGCTTTTTCAACTTATAAGAAAAAAAGATTAAGTGAGCAAATTTTCTTCGGATTTAAATATAGTTATAGGAAAGCGAACACATGTGAAAGTGTACGTAACATTATTCTAATAAAAGATTATTCTAGTAAAAGATAAATAATTCTTTGTACTATCAACCAGAATGAGAAATGTAAAATACACAAAATATGTATTCACTCACTTTCGTTCTTAATAAGTTGAACTACTGTGCCTCTTGTGAAACATAAATATAAAGTTATTCTTACTAAATTTAACTAATTACAATATTACCTTTTTGTCGGCTATTATAAGAAGCTAACTTAAAAATAGGGGTGATAATTTCTAATACTATATAATAATCTGCCACGAATATAATATACTTATTAGAGTTTGGGTTAATATGCTAACTAATTTAAAAATTTATATTAAATTTTTAAAATTATATTTTAAGAAATAATTAATAATTAAATTATAAATAGGTATATATAATAAAGATATAAGACTTTTATTTTAATAAAATGATAATAAAAATTTTAAATAATATTTTATTAATGATTAAAAATATTTTTTATGAAAAATAGTAAGTAATTAAGTTTAAAAAAATTTTAATATAAATTTTATTAATTAAAATTATTAAATGAGTTAGATGAGTGAACCATTTTAACATGTTTAATAAATAAATTGATTTAAATAACATAAATTGCTAGCCCTAGTTAAAAGTTGCTATGAATACTTTTTCATTCAAATTTTAGGTTATGCTAGAAAAATTTTATACCCATTATATATTTTTATAATTTTTATGAAAATTTATTATACTATTAATATATTTTATAAAATTATAATTTTCAAATTGTTCAAAAATTTGTGATTCGACATTTATTGATGAGTTTACAATTTTGTATACTTATTATATGTAATTTTTTTTAAAAAAAGATCCCTAAGTAAGAAAGTTATTGTTTAAAGAATTGAATAAAGTAAACATGATATTTAATCCATCATTTATAAAAGTGGTGGATATTATTGAGGAACCAAATGGAAATTAAAATTAGATTAAACAAATTTTTGGAGTTTTATTTTAGTTGGAATTTGGACTTAATAAATGTTATATATCAAACTAACTTATTTTAGCATGAATTTATTAGTTTTATTAAACACAAGCCATCAGATAATTTAAATAGATTTTGGGTCATTACACTTTCAAATTACTGAGTACAATTTATTTTATAAAAGTGTATTTTTTCTATGTGACAAAATACTATTGAATTTTTCTATTTATCTTATTTTGAAAATGCTAAACTTACTTTTAAAGAAAATATCTTATTGGATACATTTTTAAATAATATATTTCAAAGATTAGGTGACACAATCTAATAACTAATATTCAAAAGTCATTTTGATAATAAAAGAGTCAAAAACTAAAAAAAAAAGGAAGGAATTTCATATTCAAACTAATATTATATATGCTAAAATAAAAATAATTTAAAATATGAAATTATTGTACCATTTAATAGCTATAAAACAATGGAATACAATATACAGGATTGGATAACTAGATCAAATTATAAGGCCAAAATCCATTCACAACAAAGTAATAATTAGATTACTATTTCAGATGAAATTCAAAAGTTAAATAAAAAGTGGTTGGGTTTATTATCTTATGATATATACAAGATAGTTTCAACACATGAATAAAAAAAAGAAGCTTCTTGAGCAAATCAAAATTTTACATGGAGTCAAATTCAAATTTCAAGTTTAGAGCTAAAAGTGTCTTAGAGCCAAAATTTCAAATTTCAAACTCGAAACAATTTTATAACTTAGAGCCAAAGAACACTTGAAGCCAAAGAAATGTGAGTTGAAGCCAAAGTTGCCTTTATAAAATCTTCTCTATAAATGTGATGCATTCCTTTGAAGACAACACACTTTAATAATCATATTATAACTTGCAAAATTTCTTTTGCTCTCATATTGCAAAATTGAAGCTCTTTCTTTTTCTCACTCTAGATCCAAAACTTACATATCCGCTTTTAGAATGTTATTGAGTGAAATATTGTAAAATTTCTTTATGATATTGTGAGAAAAATCTTACCTAATTATCGTTTGAAATCCTTTTATAAATTAATAAAATCTTGTAAAGTTAGGTGAAAATTGAGATCCTAATAAAAATTGAGAAGATCTTGTAAAGTTAAGTAATACTTAAAATCTTAGTATAAATTGGTGAAATCTTTAAAATTAGATGAAAATTGACATCCTAGTGAGATTAGGAAAATCTTTTAAAGTTAGATGATATTTGAAGTTCTAAATTAGTGAGATTTTGTAAAGTTAGGTGTCAATTGAAATCTTAATAAAGATTGGGAATATTTTGTAAAGTTAGGTGGAGGTGAAATTTGTGTAAATCTTATAAAATTAGGTACTATAATTTAATGAAAAGTTAATAGGTACTTCAAATAATACTAAGTAACTTGAGAAGAGAAGAGTAGATCTAAAAGGTATACTTTTTTTATCATCAAACCTTTATAAAAAAACTACGTTTATTTTTCTTCTCTACCTATTTATTTTTTGTTGTTTCACATAATTCACCTTTTTCATATTTCAAGACAAATAATTTCACAGTTTTATTTCTATTTTTTCTTGAAAAAAATTCTTTTTGATTCAAAAGAAATATATTTAAATTTCTTTTAAAATCTTTTTAAAATATTTCATATTTTTAAGATAACATATTAATCAAAATTTAAAAAATTTCTCACTTGAACTTCACAATTTTTACACAAAATTTATACAAATTTTAATTGTCAAATTTTTTTATTAAAGCTAGTTTACTCTTCTCTTGACTTATAAGTTCTATCAATTATATTCCTCAAATTTCGTAACTAGTATTATTAATACTTTATTTTTATATTTATTATAATTATCCACCCCTCTCTTTGCTAATAATACTAAAATAAATGATAAAAATAAAGAATATAATTAAAAGTTAAGCATCTATTTGATACTGTTTAGGTGAAATTTATCAAATCACTTCAATATTTTTTATTTATTTTAATATTAAAAGTGAAAGAACTAACCAAAAATTATAATAATTACAAAAATAAGAGATTAATAGTGTTAATTATAAAATTTAATAATGTAATATTCACTATTTTTATAGATAAGGGATTAAATGTTAAATTTACCCGGCTTTAAATCTTTGGGAAGAAATGGGTTAAATGTCACAGCGACAGAGTGTTTCGTGAGGCATTTTCAATTTGAAAATGTCTAACATTACATATAATTAGTGCTTTATAATACTAAAGACAGAGATACTTTACGTGATATTTTCATAATTATATGTATTTTTATTAAGAATTTAAATTTGTTTTATTGTAATTGTACATTAAGTTTACACTATTACTTACTCATATTTTCTGACATCAATAAAAACTGCTAAAAATTTCGTATTGTTGGTTGAAAAATTACTAATTAGTTTTTTAATGATGCGTTATCATATTATTCATCAACAGTGTAAAAAATTTTACATTGAAAGAAGATTAAATTTAAACTCTTTATATAATCATCATGAATTTTTTAAAAAAAATATAATCTATGAATCATTTTAATTTTATATATATAATTCATTAAATTATTTTATTTTTTAATAAAAAAAGAAATTATAAGTCCAGCATAATTTTTATAAAGAGAAAAGAGACATGACTTTAATTGTATTTGGATGGAGTATTTGTACATTTCAAGGAATTTGGAAAGTAAGGATTTTGAGTGATTTCATTTTAATTCTCTTCGTTTAAAGAATGACTTGTTTGATTAACACATATATTTATATTAATATATGCTTGGGTATTTCCTCATGAACTAATAAAATTTTTAAAATATGAGTTAATATTATAAGTTTTATAATTTGTATTTCATATAATAAGTAGACGATCGGACATTATTAAAATTTACTATTATTTCAATATTCGATCTTATGTAGAGGATATTTCAATTGATTTTGAAATTAAAAAAAAAAATCTTACTATGAAAAAATTAATAACTCTTCAAATTGATCAGAACACAATTTTGTTAATATTGATAAATGCACCTAAAAATACAAATTTCCTTCAATCTTGTAGAATTCAATTTTATTAGTGGCACTCTAAAACCTTTGCGTTTTTTTAATACTTGACCTATAAATTCTATACTTATTGACAATTAAAAAAAAATTGGGCAAACAAATTCACCATCGACCATAAAATAAGGAATTAATACATCATCATATACATGCTTAGAAGTCCTAATAATTAAACGCGGTCAGATAATAAATTGTCCTACATAATAATTTGAACTTGTGTCATTTAGACCATCATGAGATTGGGAGTAGTTATCACTAGCAATGGAAGAGGATCTTGTTTCCAATACCGAAGAGTCATATCATTAATTTGTTAAAGCATCACATCAAGAGATAATGTATTTATTGACATATCTCTTAAAATGCTGCATTTATTTTCAATTCTAGATATTTTTACCATATCTGTTAATAAAGACTCAGAACACGTGAATCCCAATAATTTCAAAAATGTGAAGATATACCTGATCGTACAAGAAAACTTTATCCCGTTCTTCTTCCCAATTCTTGGTCATTGCTATTAGTAAGTCTACCAAAGCTGCAAAGAGCAAGCATTTTGTGTAAGCACACTTAGTTTGTTTGTTCCTTTAGCAGGTCTAGATTCTGTGGTCTTATTATGTACACCTGGTATCCTGCTGACCATTATCCGGGCTCGTTCTGCACGTCTCAGGTTCTTGTGAGCTCCTCGGCTGACAGCGTATCGATTTTCATCCTGACACCACACTTGGATTGTTAAACATTCTTTGTTTATTTAATAAATCATTAGTGAAGAAAAGAAGTCTGACCCTGCTATACTCATCCAGCCAGCGCTCTTCATCGCGTGCTGATGTCCACTTTCCCACTTTCTCCATTATAGCTTTCCTGCTGGATGCCTCTTCTTTAGTTCTTGATATCTGTTCATCCATGCTCGCGAGGAGATCGGAGTGGTCAATTTTCTATCTTGGTTTGTATGGACTAATCTCTGAATATTAGTTATACGCACCTGATTTTATGAGCCTCATTATATTATCCATCTCTGAACGTGAAGGAATCTCCACATGTGATTTACTGCATATCTGCTTCAGTTCCTCCTGTTTCTTTAGGAATAGCTCTTTCATCTTGCTTGCTTTTAGTTGATCCAGTCTCTTGACCTCAGCTTCAGCCTAAGAATATATTAAATAAAATCGGAGATCTCGTAATATCCTGGAATTCCCTCAAACTCACATACTTACCTGCTCGATTATATTTGAAGTGAGACTTCCCGGATCTGATACTTCCGCGGATGTGACCGATAACAAATTGATTACGTGGGTAAAAGGTTGACGATCCTCATATGGCGTGTCCATGAGATCCCATAGATTTGTCAGTGCTTTGCCTAGATGGTGAAGCTACAGAAACATGGGAACCAATTTCATAAAAATGAAGTAGAATAATGACATTTTAGATGTTGGCAAATTAATGGTATCAAAATCACCTTGTCAAGACGGTTCTGCTTTTTTCTTGAATTATTACAAAATAAATTAAATTTCAAAATAATATATTTTTCATTAATTGTTATTAATTAATTTATTACAATATAAAAGAAAAATGTTTACGTCTTTTATACAATTTTCATTATTTTCTAAAAATTTCTTTAGTAAAGGTTAAAGTATATGAAACAAATACCCATATAAATTATAAATTTAAACTATCATATATATTTAAATTTTAATTATAAATTCATATTTAAATTAATATAAATTTATTTATTTTTATTATTTACCTATTTTTGTCTCCATTAAAATAAGTTAAATCATTTGACTCCTCATAAATTTGTAGTATCATTTTCATCCTTTATATATTATTTATATTTTATTTTTATCCTTCTATCTATCAAGTCATTAATTCGTAAATAGAAATACTAATAGATGGACTAAATTAATACAATTATTATTTATAAGAGGCAAAATTGATGCAAAATATCTATAATGAATAAAGTTGATACAAGTGAAATTAATAGAGGAATAAACTGGAGTTTAGGTTATTTTATATATACAAAGCCCTTAAATATTTTTTAACATAATGATTTTATTATTATTATTATTAAATTATATATAATTTGACATAATTATTATTTTTAATTATTTTAATGAATATTTCCTAAACATTATGGTGATGAATGTAAAACTTATTATTATATAATAATAATATCTTAAGTTTTGCCTATTAGTTTAATTAATCTAACTATGACACATTTACCTTATCTAATTCATTAAATGAGCTCTTATAAGAAGTATACATTTATCCTTCTAAATTTTAGGAAAGAAACTCATTTAATTTGGTATTTTTTATATGTATATTCACTGCAAGAATGATATATTTAGGGGCTATGACTTTATTTATAGAATTAATTTATGATACAAATAATACTTCCTCATAGGTTAAGTTTTCCAACTTATATGGTTGCACAAATGATACTTTGTTATGGGAAATGTGTTTTCATAACTTAAGTAAAATATTTTTTGTAGCATAAGTGATATTTTATCACTGAAAATGTGCTCCTATAGTTTGGTTTATGACACAAGTAATATTTTACTACAAGTAAAATTTTTTCATGATAATTTTTTTATTTTTTTACATTTGTTTTAATTTTTTTTATTCTCTTAGTAAGATATAAAATTGTTATGATTTTTGAATTTTTGTAGCATAATTCATAGTACAAGTATTAATTTTTTGTAGTGAAAGTAGTTGTAAGATAATTAAACAATTGTCATAAAATTACCATTATAACCCTTAAAATATTAGTATTTATCATTAATCCCTCAAAGTTAGTGAATGAGGCTTGAACGAGTGTTTAATACCCAATTTTTATAATATAAATGATGGATGCCCAATTCTAATGATCTAAACCATTGATACTTAATTCTAATGATCTGAAACATTGATACCTAACATTTGATAATCTAAATATTTAAGATAATATAAACAACTAATACTTAATTATGATAATTTCAATAGCCAATATTCTAATTTTGATAATCTAAATAACTAATACCTAAATATGTTAATATGAAAACCACTACCTAAATTTGATAACCAAAAAAATTGATATCCAAATTTGATAACCTTAAAATCTAATATCCAAATTTGACAATTTGCAAATTGATATGATAACCCTAACTACATGAATTAATTCCATATAATTTGACAATTTGATTGATATCTTAACCATATAAGCTAATAATTTGAGTAGTCTCTTGACCATATAAATGGTTAGGAAGCCTTAATAAACTTGATTGGGGGGGTTTAGGGAGATTGTATAAATTGTTAGGAAGCTTTAATGGGCTTGATTAAGGCCTTTTTGTTAGGAAGCCTCAATAGGTTTGATTAGGGGCCTCAATGAACTTATTAGAAAGCCTCAATGGACTAGTTATGAAGTCTCAATAGGTCTAATTGGGCTGATTGGTACTAGTGATTTAAAAAGCCTTTTCCCTTGCATTAAACGAATAATAATTAATAAATATATAATAAAAGTAAGTTAATAGGAATGTTTAAATTGTCACAATAAGGATGATATTTGAAATACTCCCTCTTTTAGTTCAATGACAATTTAAGTCATTTTAGATTATGTATTATTTTCCTTGTCAGGTAGGCATTTAAAATGAATCATGCTTTTTGCACGCTTTTATTTCCTCATATGTAAAGAGTAACATTAAATTAGCATTATAGTATAAGATAGTGTAGATAAAATATATTTTTCATAGCAATATGTAGTAATAAGCAAGCTATAATTATAATGACAAGCATCTAATAATAATTTGTCTCAAAATATGTTCAAGCATATATCATTATATTCAAAAGGATTTGGGTGTATCTTACTCCTATTTCCAATAAAAAATACTAAAAATGTATTTTATCAATTTTATAATATTAATTTATAAATTAGAAAAAAGATAACTAACTATTAAACTTTTCCTATTAGTTTAGCAAACCAAGGTAGAGCTTTAAATAATCGTGGTAGCTGCCAAGCATATATTCATTTAAAATCACAAGGATATAAATATTAATAATGATGAGTACCACCAAGTGCCATAATTATATAATTGTAAACATTGTATAAGTAATATATAATTATAATTTTATACTTTTACCTCATGCTATCTTATCTATTTGAAAATTGAACTGCTCCATTTCACTACTATGCTTGCTACTATAACAAGTGTTATATATAACCATTAGTCCATTATCAAATGTTAAAAGGTAGTGGATCAAAGTGATAATTCACTAGAACCTTATTCTATGTAATGCACTACAGTGCCCTTAGCCTTTACTAATTAATTAAATAATGTTTTGTTACTTTATTTATTTGATAGTTACAAAAAATGTAAGATAAAATTTTTTGTTCATAGAGATTGAATAAGCATAGGTATGAAAGATTATGTCATGCAATTACCATAGTAATATAAGTACAAAAATATTATCCAATATAGTTATCCAAGGGTGAATATGTCAACCTTTATATCAAAATAAGTCCTAAAACTCAACCGACTATTATGGCCTTTACTCCATCAAAAGTCAGTAGGATTTCACATCTTATCATAATGGCAAGTTAAAGTAGTCATCCTTGACTAAGTGGAAGGAGTTAGGGCCAATGACATATCCATGTCAAATATTATACATGAGGGTATATTCATGAAAGTCTATGCGTTATTGTGGAAAAGTATATGACTGGTCTTGAACAGATATAACACTGTGATCGCCACCACATCCTCATACATCGACATCCTAACACTATGTGTCTTTACAAAAAGGGAAAATATGCAATGGAATAAGTCTAACCAGACTTAATGAGTGGATCCCTAATAAGTTTTATAATTTTTTTAGTATGAATTTAGCATTTCTATGGATCATATAGTCTTTTCTAATAAGGTTTGGAATAGTTATATTGAATTATACATATTAAAGAAATAATAGTGATCACTCTTCCATATATTCATCATGCTCATAACATTCATCATATCTCCAATTACTATAAGAACAATAGTATAATCATGGAAATGTCATTATGAAATGTACAATATATGTTATAAATAATTGTAAAACATGCATAAGATGCATGCTTATGAATATACACATAAGTGGTTCCATATGACACTCATGAAATACTTTATGAAAACTAAATTCTCCTTATATCTTTACTCTAGCCTTATTTGTCTTACCCTATCTTGTTCCTTTAGTCTAGCCTTATCCATCCCACCATTGATTATATAGCACACTCCCTACTCCTGCGGGATACAAAAATATAAATACGTTATCTTATCTCCTAAATATTTACACCATTTCTAATGGCTTCTTATTTCATAATTTCCTTTTTCCATATATTTTCACATTTCATAAATGTCACAAGTTTTTGCAACCCTATCAAATAGTCACGTTAATCAAATACGGTAGCCATTCTTTTCATCATTCAAATGGTCATGCAAATTCTTAATTCATCATACTTTTAATATTCATGTATAATGTATAAAACACTTTGTAAAAAAATTCATATAGTTTCATATATTTCATGTAGTCCATATGCTCACATGAAAAACATATATATATGTATGTATGTATGTATGTATGTATGTATGTATGTATGTATATATGTATATTTATGAGATGCAAAAATATGAATTCCATACAATTCATAAAAAGATTCCATTTTTTCACATGTTCTTGTATTCTTACACACTTTAACATATTTTCTTTATATGATTTGTTTCTTAATTCACACATAGAAAACAATTTTGTAAGATTTAGTTACATATCATAGTATGGAAATAATCACAATTAAATCATCTTAGGGGAAAAAAAGGGGGAAGTACTGGATAGCTTACTTTAAGGGCCTTTCTTCCATGTTCATGCTTTCCACTCATACCATTACTTTGATATTCTATAAAGTTAAGGGTAGCTTTTCACCATACTTATTTTCACCATCCATACATTGAGGTTGCACAAATCAAGTAGGGTCTCAACATCACAAGACATTAACTAGTGTATAATGGCCTCGCCATTAATAAGTAATATAGGATTGTTATAGTATAATATATGGTTAGATAGTTTTGATATGAATTTAGGATTTTCTCAAATGGACTTAAACCATTTCTTTTCTAACTTATTTAAAGAATTTAACTTGATTTATACTATTATTTAGCTTAATTTCATAAATAAAATTAATTCTATCAAAATTTAAAAAATTTATCTTAGTTTAGGGTACCTCTCTTAAAGGTTATATGAAATATTTATTATTTAAAAAATAAAAATTCTGGTATTAGTTCCTTTTATAATTTTATATCAAATAGTGATTTTCAATGAATTTTTGAGAACTTAAAATGACTATTTTAAGAAATCACTATTTTTTAAATTTTCTAAAATTCGACATTTTTGAACTAGAATCCAAAATCTAGATTTTTATTCTTTGGAGTTTTGATTTTTTTGATCTTTTTCTTAAGCCCAAATAGGGGTATCTCCTTACTTACATCTATGCCTTAAGGTAAAAATGTAAATAAGATGCTAAACAGTAACCCAAATTTAGTGATCTTAGCCTAGACCAACCTAAAAACAATACTAGAAAACCCTATCATTAGCACAGTTTGACCTCTCTAACCAAAATAGTACTAGCATACACTGAAATAACACCAGACAGCATGAAACCCTATCCTTTTGGCTCTTCCTTTTTTTCTCTTCTTTTTTCATTTCTACCTACTCGAGACAATAACTTTTCTTCACATTCCTAAGCATTTTTTCCACTTTCTCATTGTTTCTTGATGTTTCTTTTGTTATTTTAGGATTTTCTTACTAGTTTGAGATTTTTAAAGATCAAAAGATCCTTTCTTTTACCTAATAAGGTAATTCTAAGCTTTATTTTCTTATTTAGGAGTTAGATTGACTTAGATTAGTTAGTGGGTAGTAAAGATTAGCTTATTTTTAGGCTATGCTTAGAATGCAAAATTTAGGGATAGGAAACTCAATATTGCAAAATTAGTGTTGATTTGTATTCAAATTGTTGTTTGATTAATTGTACAAGGTTAAGGAACACTTTCTAATGACATTGATGGTTTGTGAAGTAAGAAGGAGTCAAACCTAAATATATTAGCTATTTTATAAGTAGATAATATGTATTTCCATATTTTTATATATTTTCCAACCTCCTCTATACTTTTGAATTATTAATTTTATTAACTTATTAATTATTTTTATTTTCTGTGCATTTTAATTTCATATATACATGTTAGAGTACTAGGTATTCTTAGGACAAGTACCTTAAAAAATTTCTTTTGAGTTATAGTGATATAGAATAGTATTAGAATGACACTACGATGATAAAATTAGTTTATATGATTTATTTTGTAATGGTGTCTTGCTAGAATTTTGCTATATAATGTTCTTTGAAAGGTTATTATAAATGAAGTGATGATATATCAATTTTTCATATATGCTTATAAAATTGATTATTTGATAAGTTTGACATGATTTGATATTAGAAATATTGACTACTAAGGTTAGAAACCTTGATGAGCTATTTATAATTAAAAAGAGTATAGATTGAGATTAATTTAAACCATTAATATATGAAACTATTTATTTACTAATGACTTTCTTATATAACTATTATTTATATATGTGGTGTTCTGTTGTTTTTATAAACTTGTTTTAGGAGGAGACTAGTTAGGGACTATAGCTAATGAAAGTGATAATGTTAGCCTTAGTGTATCTTGATTCGAACCTTAATTAATAGGTGAATTGTTAACCTCGTGTGTTAGTTAACACATATGAATTGGTTAATGGTAGCTTAATAGGTTGTTTTAGAGTTGAAAGCTCTCTTGAGATTGTTATTTCATGAGTGGAATGTTCATGTTTGTTATTTATGACTAGAAACCTCCTAACCCAAAAGTGTATTTTTAATATAAAAAGAGAGAGATAAAATTTATGTTATATGTTTAAATATAATATTTTTTTATTTTAATTATTTATTTATCATAATATATTTTATTGATATTATTACCATAAATCTATATTTATGATGATTTCCTATGTTATGTTTATAGAACCTAATATTTACCTTTTGAGCTTGAAACTCATGTTTTAGTATTCTACTCCTAATAAACATTTCAATTGATATTTTATCAAATATGATTGTGTAACTCTTATGATGTAAATTTGAATCAAAAAGCTTATTTTCTTTCTAAAGAAAAACTCATGTCCTAAATTGTTCCATTTCTATTAAGAATTATATTATCTAATCATTGAGTCAATGACTCATTTTGTTTGTTGTGAAAGTTTTTAGATAAGGATTTAGCTTCAAGTCTGTTGTTTACAGCTCCTTAAAAAGAGAGGTACATTCTCTTGTGGTGAGCCTTACACTTTGTCTATGTGGGCTTGATGTAAAACTTTCATATATTTTGAAAGTTATAAAAGTTTGAATACTCTTAAATGTACTCCATTGAACTCATAGGTAGGGCATGCTTCTGCTTCTGTTGATATACATAAATATATTTTTTTATAAATTGTAAAGGATTATTTAATTACAAAATGATATAGATGTTATTGTTAATGTATAGATTAGTAGGTGAATGTTGAAAAATGAAAGTTTGTGGGGGATAATGTATATAGGAAAAATAAGCGAATGTGTAATGGTCATATGCCCTTTTGAATTTGAAATAGGTTATAAGTTATCCAATGATATTTTAGGCTCGCATAGCTTATATGGTTGTGTTTTTGCTTTAAGATCATGCACCAGTCACAACTAGGGGTGGGCAAAATCTGTCAAACCGTTTTAAACCGACCGAACCGTTTCATATTCGGTCGGTTTAAAACAGTTAATTTTAAAAATAGTTTAATTTGAAAAGAATTTTTATTTATTCAGTTTTATGTAGTCGGTTTCGAATGCAATAATTTACATTTATATAAGTTACAACCGACCGAATAATTACAAAACATAATATAAGAGCACTTAGCAGTGGCACCTGTTTAAAGATATGAAACGGTGTGTTTTGGTTGCCCGCTGTCCCTTTTCCTTTCAGCCTTCTGCAGGATGTCAACAGCAACTCAGCAAGTTAGTGAAGTCACAACACAAGTCACAACAACTCACAAGATTCTGTATTGTAGGTAGCTACCCATTTCTGAATCTGCTTTTTCAAACTTCTTCGGTTCTCCCTGCCTCTTTCTCTCAAAAAATCCTAACCCACCACACATTGAAATCAAAATCTGCCCCACCACCGTCATCTTGGGTCACCACCATAGAGCTCTTCTTCCACCACAAAATCACCACTATCACATCTCCTTACCATACGAAGAAGATCTACCAAGCAAGTTTCGTCTTTCGATTCGTGAGGAGCCAACACCTTCCGGCTTTATCTTTAAAGGTATGAAATATATATTTCTTTTTCCTTCTGCATGTCTTTTGTTATCTGCAATTCCATAGTTTGCCTTAATATTAAGGATACCTTTTATTATGTCTCTGTGGTTCTGGACTTGACAATATTAAGAACATAAATGCGTGAGTTAGGGATGAAAAATTGCTCTTTTATGGCCTAGACTTTTATATATAGGGAATCTGAAAGCAATAATGTAAGTGGAGGTGGTGGCATATGCATCGAGAAAGTCATTCTGAAGAGACTAGAAATTAGCCTTCATGCCTCCTTTTCTCACGGCTTTCAGTACTCTGTTCTTGTATGACGAAGCAACATGGTGATGGTAAAGTAGAAAGACGACGATGCTTCACACAATGACACCAGGCACGATGGTTTCCTCCTCGATCCAGTGGGCTAATCTGTGCTAAGGAGATGTGGGAGTTAGGGTAAAGAAGAAACACTAAGAGAAGTGAAATGGGAAGGTTGGGCTTCGTTCGTAATTTTGGAAGGGAATTTTGAAGCATCTGATGAGAATTTTGACGTCTACAAACATCGCAAATAATGATGTGGACCTTAAATTTTGAAATTAATATTTTAAAAAAATTTAAAACTACATTTTATGACTTTTCGACATTTGAAGAGGTTGGAAATAGCTGACGTGTTATTTTTTTATTTTTGTAAAAGTTATTAATTTTACTTTTTTGGTGTTTAAATTTATGACATGTGGATATTTTTGAACGATTTGGATATAAAAAAGATTAATATATATGTGTACATGTACATGATATTTTCTTTACATTTTTAATGAAGTTTAGTAGATTTAGTATTTTTTTATATCTTTTTTATTTTTATTTTTATTTCAAAAACTATTTTAAAAAATTGCTCCTATAAATTATTTTTTTTCCAAAAGTTAATTTTGAATTTAAAGAAAACAAAAAATAACAAGTGATTGAGGTTGCAAAAAATAAAGATTTTATAAAATCATAAAATTATCTTCAAGAATAAATGTAAATTAAGAAAAAAATTTAAATATTATTTTTAATTTTAATTTATATATTTGTATTTATGATTTTAAAAATTAAATTATAAGAATAGTTTATCAAACAAGAATTTTTATTTTTTACAATTTAAAATGTAAAATTATTTTTATGAGTCATAAACAAACAAATTTTTTCTTATGGTGTGAATGATATTTTTTTAAAAAGTTATATTTATCTTTTTTATCACATTGTTTAAAGCATATTCAATTAAGTAAAGATGAAAAGGAAAGTTTCATGATTTATCATATTTTGAATCGCCTTGTTTTTTTTCAAATAGAATATTATTTGCAGATTCCTACATGTGTCACCCAAAAATCATTTCAACTTAAAATTAATTGCAAATTTCAAAATTTTAAAAATTATATTGTATATTTTAAAATTGACATTTTATCATTATCAGCTTGAACTTAAGTAATAAATAATTGAAAATTTGATATTTAAACATTTAATTTAAATAATTATATTGAAATAATTTAAAATTTTCATATGGGATTTCACCGAACTGAATTCATGTTATTTTATTCATGTCAATCCGAAAGTATATATTAAATGATGAAATTGCAATTGTAATTTTTATATTGTGTTTCACTATCTTTAAAATAATTAATCATTTAGAAAATGATATTTAGATTGATATATTACAATTAATGTGATCTTTGAAAATGAATTTTTTATTATTTATAAGCCATATACTAATATTACACTGTGATGCTGAGATAATATTTACTGACTCTAGTTTTTTCTAATTTAGACGAATTTATAGTGTTTAGCTTAAAATAAAGCTCATAAGTTCACTAACAGAGGGAGGTCGATGGCAATTTCATAGGAAGTTATCTTATAAAACTATCATTAGTTATTTAACATTCATAAAAATATGATTGTCTGCTATGAGACTTAAAAGTTTGACAATTTAAATATACAACTTTATGATTATCCACATTGAATTTGTATGTGACTTGAAATTAATTTTATGATGTAGATGGAAAAGCCCGGTGACCTCCTAAGTGGTGGGGCAGCAACAACAATTGTTACTCATGATGTAGAAACTACTAGACCAAGTGCAGCCTCTCCTCTACCCCCTTCTACTTCTATTACTGCTAAAAATAAAGGGAAAGATGTAGCAAGCAAAACACCAGCCAAGAAGAGAAAGCCCTCTGCAAATCAACAAGCTGGGATTGAAAGTAGGAAGAGGTCACCAGCATGGACATTTTTCAATGAAGTGCCTAAGGATCAGGTAAGTGAACGGACTGCTGAATGCAAATATTGTGGAATTAGATTTCTATGTGGTAGTAAGGGTCATGGTACTTCAAATATGTTAGCTCATATGGATAAGTGCCCTAAATATCCATATGCATTAATATCTGACCCTAAGCAATAAGTGTTAGATTTTGAAAGGAGTGGAAATAAAACTACCTTAGTTGGTTCTATGCCTCATGTGTATGATGTTGAAGAATGTAGGAAGGCAATAGCTGTGTTTGTGATTAGTGATGAACAACCATTTAAGGTAGTTGAAGGTGTTGGGTTCAAGCATATGATGAAAAAATGCTAACCTCAATTGAATGTTCCTTCTAGATATACAGTTGCTAAGGACTGCCATAAGTTGTATCTAGAAGAAAAAGGTAGACTTAAGGCTTTATTGAAATCTGATTGCTCTAGAGTTTGCCTTACTACTGATTGCTGGACCTCTGTTCAGAATTTGAATTATATGGCTTTGATTGCACACTTTATAGATAAAGAGTGGAAGTTACAAAAAAGAATTCTTAACTTCTGCCTTATAGCAAACCATAAAGGGGAAACCATAGGAAAACAAATTGAAACATGCTTGAATGAGTGGGGTTTGAGGAAGGTTTGTACTGTAGCAGTTGACAATGCTAGCTCCAATGATGGAGCTATAGCCTATTTAAAAAAAAATTGAAAAATTGGAAAGGGTTGATTATGAATGGGGAATTAATGCATATTAGATATTGTGCCCATATACTGAACTTAGTGGTTAATGAAGGATTAAAGGATCTCCATTCCTCTATAGCAGCAATTAGGAATGCTGTGAGGTATGTGAGATCCTCTCCTTCAAGGCATTCAAAATTTAAAGATGCCATTGCACAAGAGCACATCACTCACAAGGCTTTGGTATGCCTTGATGTTCCGACAAGATGGAACTCAACTTATAAGATGTTAAAAGCTGCTGAAAAGTATCAAAAGGCATTTGAAAGATTAGAAGATGAGGACATAGATTATTTGTTGCATTTTTGTGAGGATGATAAAAGAGAAGGCCCTCCAACCAATGGTGATTGGAATAATGCTAGGGCCTTTATCAAGTTCCTCAAAAAATTTTATAATGTTACTCTTTCATTTTCTGGTTCATTGTATGTGACTTCTAATACTGCATTAATTCATCCTTCTTTGGTGCAAAGTGAGATAAATAAATGGACTAAGGATGAGAACACAGATTCTGTTTTATACTTGATGGCAAGGGATATGAAAAGGAAGTATGACAAGTATTGGGGTAAAATTGAAAACATGAACCCTTTAATATTTATTGCCAATGCTTTGGATCCAAGGTATAAATTAGCTTACCTCAAGTGGTCATTTGAGGACTTTTATGGGAGGGATATAGCTGAACCAATCACTAAGATGGTGAAAAATGAAATGGGCAAATTGTATGAGTGGTATGCAATTGAGTATGGACAACCCATCTCTTCATCCAATGATACATCAGGCTCATCTTTAGTTAAAAGGGCTACACATGGGCAACCATTTGCACATAAAGCAATAACTGCAGCATTTAGGTCTCATTTGAGACAAAAGGACACGATTGAAGCAAAAAATGAGTTAGAAAGGTACTTAAATGAAGGTTGTATAAATGAAGATGACAATTATGATGTACTAGCATGGTGGAAGTTAAATGAATCAAGATTCCCTATTCTTTCAAAAATGGCAAGGGATTTGTTGGCTGTCCCTGTCTCAACAGTAGCTTCAGAATCTGTATTCAGCACAGGAGGACGTGTTTTGGATGTCTTTAGAAGCTCTCTTTCTGCAAAGACAACTGAGGCTTTAATATGCACCTAAAATTGGTTAATGCCTACAAAATTTAACTTCAAAGACATTGAATTCATTGAAGAACTAGAAAAGATTGAAGAGATTGAGCAAGGTAATGATTTTCATAACATTTAAAAATTATTTACTATTTGAATGTATTTATCTTTTATATAACTTAGTTAATATTTTGTTGTATCTTTTTGTTAGAGATAATGACAACAACAACTAAACTAACTAGTGGTGGAAATGACAATAAGGGAGGAGCTGGTCCAAGTGATAGTGTTAATGGTGGAGCACAACAGCAGCAAGGAAATTCACAGCAGCCTATGGCTGTTGACTAATATAATGGTGGGTTAGTCTATATTTTTTATTTTGTATAATTCCTTATTTTCTCTATTACCTTCTTAAATGCTTAAATTTATAATGATTGGTCAATGACTAATTGTTATTCCTTTTTATGCAGGTTTTTACTATAATTTGATGGTGTTTCTCTATTGATTTTGTTACATTTGACACCATCTAGTATATTAGTATTTAATGTAGGAATTTTTCTGAAATTGGTACAGTTATAGTGCAGCAAGGGCTAGCACTTTTTTTGGGTATTGCTGGCCTCTTTGTGGTGGTGCATAGACTTCATACTTTTGGGTTGCCACTAGTATAGTTTGTGTGGCAAATGGTACAAATATAGAGGCATTTTTTTATTTTTGGTACAGATTTGACAAATGGAGAATGATCATTATGTTGTCTTGCTAATCATTATGTTACTTTCATTTTTTCTTGAATTTGAATTATAGTTCTTCAATGATAGATTTGATGGTCATGATTCAATATTCTCTCTCTCTCTCTCTCTCTCTCTCTCTCTCTCTATATATATATATATATATATATATATATATATATATATATATATATATATATATATATATATATACATGTTTAACTGTTATAGTTTCATGAAAAATGCCTCTACCTTTGAAAATGGTTAGCTTCACTCAGACAAGAAAAGCTCTGCAATTGATCTGCTTTCTAATTTCCTTTGCCTGGTAATGATAATTTTCTTATTACTAGTGTTTCCTTTTCCTTCATTCAGCTTGGATTGGCCATTATAATATTGTGTATCTGTACTGGTCTTCTATTTCTAATACATATATTACCAATTGATGGGATTTGGGGGTTTGTTGGATTAGTTGTTCTGATAAACAGAAAATTAGAACATGTAGGAATAAGTTTTGCATAATTTCTATTGTGTATTTGCAAAAAAATAACCTAACATTCATGATTATTACTCTATTTACCAAGTCTGATGTATAAGTTCTTATTTCTAATGTTTTACTCTATTTACCTATGTCTTTGTACTATAGCCTACTCTTTATTAAATCTAATTTTATTCCTTAAATGTTAACATCTGTCTTATACTTCAGTTGTAACAGATTTGACTTCTCACCAATATTTCACCGTGATGAAGATACTAACCTAGACGAATTGCAAGTATGGACCTTTATTCTTAATATGTGTGTTACCATTCATACATAAAAATTTAGGTTAGTTTTATACATTTGTAGCAAGTAGGTATATGCTGTAATGGGAGTTTGAAAATTTAATTGCATTGCGCACTTCAATTCAGGGTTGGCTTACTTTATGTAATTTCAATGAACTTTAATTTTTCTAAATAATTATCAAATGAATTTGACATTTTCTAATTTAAAGTATTTGAAACTTGTTGTAGAAATTGTGATGCAATTGGTGAAAGAAGGTGCCATGATGACTGTATTAAATGCATTTGTCACAGCACTGCATGGCCAGCAACTTTAATTCATACATTTGATCTTATAAACAGCAGATAGGCAATTGATTTGGACAGGTAAATGTCTCTTTGTTTTAGTTATAATAGACACTTCATTAATTAGAGTATACCTATATTGAAGATTGCATGCATCCTTTTGTTGTCTTGAGTGCTGTACTACTGGACTTGAAAAGAGTGATCAATGAAATGGTTAACTATTTTAAACCGTTTTCAACCATTTCTAACTGATTAATTCAGTTAGAAATGATTTATAGGATATTTTCAGTCGGTTATGAGAATTATAGAAAATTATTTAGTTTAAAATGATTGGTTGGTTTTCAAATCGAAACCGAAATTTGCCCACCCCTAGTCACAACCCTTAGTTTTCAGTCATGACATAGTGAATATATAAACAATCATTTTGTTTAATCTTAAAGCTTATCCTTTATTCTTATTTTGTTTAAATTAGTACTAACTAATTTATAGGATTTTTAAGGAAGGATACTAAACCTACCTTCAAATATTTTCCCCAAATTTCTTATCACATCAAATTATGAGCATATATTTCAATTCATTAGTTTTATTCAAAATTTGAATCTTATTCTTCATTCATATAGAATTTGAAATATTATTAGTAACTTAATGAAATTTTAAAAGAAATTTTAATGAGATTTAAGGGGTACAGACTCACCTTCCTTATTTTTCCAAAATTGTCATGCTATATATTGCTATTCTATAACACCTTTGTAAGTATTTACACAAGTATTACCTTAATCACCTATTTTCTCCAATAATTTCTCAAGTTAAATGATTAACATATTTTAGGGGATAAAACTAGGAGAAGGCTAAATCATTCATTATGGTTTACTCACATTTTCTTAAGTTTCATTCATTGAAAAATAAAAAACCTTATCCTTTAAATTTTCCCTTTGAACCTATGAGCTTGTATGGAGACATTAATGGGTTTTTCTTGTAATTTCTTCATGAATTCTTTATTCTAACATAGTGCTACATCTTTCTCTAAATTCTCTTAAATTTTATTTTTATATCCAATTAAACTATTATGTTTTATTGAACTATAATCATGCAAACTTATCTTTTATCTTTTCTTAATCATTTAATCCTATTTACTTGGATGATTAATGGAATCAAGAAGGAATCATATAACTTTAAGGAGAGATAGATCACTCACCTTGATTAGTGAAACCTTTTGAATGAAAAATGACCATGATAATAAGAAAATCTGATAATTACTATCCATCTTTTGGTAGAATTCTTAAAGAGAAAACTATGAATTAAGGTGGTCTTACCTTTTAAAAGAATGGCTTAAATTCTACCATTTTATGTTATAGTAATTCAGTTACCTTAAGTGAAAGAAGAAGAAAATTTTTGTTGCTATGTGTATATGTGTGGTATATGGAGAAGGAAGAAGAAAGATAAAGATTGGGTTTTTCTTTTTGAAATTACTATCATCATTACCTTCCTTTTATTCTATTAACTCCCTTTTAGCCACCCTTCCATGAATTAGTTCCCTTTCTTTTATGTTATGATCACACTTTCCCTCACTAAACCCATAATGGTTCTTAGAGTAATCATCATGATTTGAGCTTTCCTACAAGCTTCCTTTCTTAAACATAATTTAAAGGAATTTTAGGGTTCAAGAAGGGCCCATTCAACCACCCTCACCTTGGATGCAATTGAGCCCCTATTTGAGCCCAAAATTGGTTCATTCTTGTGCCCTAATATGCTTTTTATTTTTATATTAGGTTTCTTTTAGCTAGACTTTACTTTTATTAAATAAATCTTTCTAGAATTGACCTAAACTTTTACTTTAATCAACTAGCACTGCAAGGTCCTAGGAAAAATTTCATAACTCTTTATTTAATAGGACTCATGATATGAAATTTTTACCTAAGTATCTCTATGTATCTTCTTTCCATAGGGACAAGCTACGCCTTAACCAGATTCTCCTATAAAAAGTTTTGCCTTAAATACTAAAGGTACCACTCTACCTATATTTTGCTTTATTTTAAAAAAATACTAACATTAATTAGTTTAGAATTAAATTATGAAGTTTTTATGGGCTAAAGCCTTAGATATCTATTTTTGAATATTTTGATGATTTGTAAATCAGACATTCATATAAAAAGTTAATGACTTAAACACTATGGGTTATGCAACAATCCAACAAGAAAAATGTGAATTCTCTCCTATCATTATATGCACAAGTATAGGCCTTAAATGGTCTAATCCATTTAGGTTCTCACTTTTATATATATTTCTTTAGACATTTTTTATTTAATTCGACCTCTCAAGAGGTGCAAGTACCTTCACATTCGTATGTACACCTCTTAAAGATTAGCTCACCATCTCTAATGCATCTTCTTAATTTTTTATTTGTATTGATTATATATATTTATGCATATCCATTTATGCATATATATATATATATATATATATATATATATATATATATATATATATATATATATATATATGTATGTATGTATATTCTAATATATGTCATTTAAAGTTTGGTTATTATTAAGGTGTCACATGCACCACGTGAAAATAAGGCAATAAAATATACAACTTTAATTAAAATTAGTTTTATTAGCAAGAAAAATCTTGTAAGTTAAACTTTCGTCCTCAAATTACTGCAATAATAACATATTTAAAATATGGAAATAATACTTGACATCTTAATAGTGTAATGGTACTTAATATTGCTTGAAGAGTTTTACTCCCTATTATGTTTAGGGTTCAAACTCAGGGCCTTGTATGTGTATGTTAAGTATATTACCACTCCTATTATTATAAAAAAAATATGGCAATAACTATAGTGATTTTATAAGTATATTCTACATAATCACATATTCTTAGTAATTTTGTAAGAATTTAGGTTGATTAGTTATTTAGAAGGTTATTATCTTTAATTGCATGCATAAAAATTAATATGTTCAAGGTATTAAGCCTTCTAATATCGATAAAGCTCTTGTAGAAATAATTTTTTTAAGCTATAAGAATTATAAATATATGTTTATGCTTATAGAATAATTTAATAGCAAAGAAATTTTTCTAAAATAAAAGACCTTAATCAAGGTAAAGTGTCTCATATAATTATACTAACAAAGTGCATTGGCATCCTTATAAATCAATTAGCAAATTCAAGTAGGCAAAGTAAAAACATTTTAAAAGGTAGTAGATAATAAATAGAAGGAAAAAACATTATAAAGCAAAAAAAAAAGAGAGGATATGATCGTTAGATTTATGTATCATTATATATTTGAATTAAATTATGTAAGCTAAAGAAAAGTCAAGGCTAAGAAAGAAATATACTTTATCAATAGCAATTGACATATGTATGTGCATTTATGTGTATGTGAACCAATTTAGCAGATATATCACACTAGAAAAAGCAATGAAATAAGGATTAGAAATTAAATTTCAAGTTTGACACTAAAATAAGTTTTATGCTGTGTCTAGGTTATGAGCCTAGGCTTATCACATAATAACTAGCATTAAATTGCTTTGACTATTTAACAACATGCAAAAAAACATAACTTGTGTAATATGCATATTACAAGTTGAAAATTCAGTTTAGTAAATTAAAACTTTCTTTACTGATGTAGACTGTGCACATCAATATGTTTGAGAGTGACAGCTTGAGATTAAGATTATTCATTTCCATTAAAAGATATAATAAAAATGAGGTTAAAGTCCTAGAAGATAATATTGATTCTTAAAATATAAACTCATTTTCTCAAACTCTGACGAATTACATAATATCACAATAATATATGAGTGCAACAATCTTTTAGCACACTAATCTAGCCATAAATATTTATCATCACAAACCATTTATAATCAAGAATAAAGTTAAATCAATGTTTGTAACAAATTTGTGTCTTTATTAATGTTGCAACTTATTTGGTAGTTAGGAAAGTAAAAGGTTTACTAAATTGCTAGGTGCTCATTGAATATAAAAAATCACAAGACTTCAAAGGTTAAATTAAGGATAAAATATAATCAAGATAAAATATGATTTCAAAGGTTAAATTGAATATAAAATAATCTAAGTCATTTATTTAAGTGATAGACATATCATAAGATAACATATGGCCTTTGTGTAATTTCACTAGACACAATAAAATATAAAGAATAAACATATTCATCATAAAATTGATTAAGTTAAAATTTTAGCGATTTTAATAATTACCAAGTAATGTGAAAAATTTCACCATATAGGTTTATACAGAGTAACCAAAATTATAGTTTTAGGCTAAAAATTTACATGTTTAAAGGTATAGATATTCTAGTTATGATTACAATACTTCGATAAATGGCAATTCAAGAAATTGTTATGCCTCAGTTCATTATATTTAAATGCATATAAAAATTGATATTGTACACATAAAGGCCTAGTTGTCATGCATGAATTAATACTAATTTTGATTGGCCTTTACATTTAAGATGATTTATGACATTATATCATGCCTTTAAGCAATATAGTTAGCTTACACAACATGTAACTAATAAAAAAAAACAAAATAATAGATAAAACCTAGCATTATCACATATAGAGGTTATAATTTAGAAAATCTAAATGTTCACATCATTCTTTCAATCAATTTAATTATATATAAGATGTATATAGGGTAGCCCAAGATATTATAGCAAGTATGCTCATTTTTCATAATCATTTAATATTGTGAGATAGGAATATGCAATTGTCAAATGGATCATCACCTAGTCATTTTAATGAACATCTACCTTAGAAACTTCCAAGAATTTATTAGCTCCTATGATTTTCTCACATACAAAAATCTATCAGTTTTTAGATGATTAAAATGCACTTAAAACTTACTAACAATGTCAAAAGGCTATCCTTTCATGTCATTTCTTTTACATTTCTAATTGTTATTGAAACATTTAAAACTATGTTTCAACCTTATATTATGAGAAAAATCATTTGAAACTAACAAATAAGGCTATAAAGGAACTCGGTATGTTCAAGAGATTTACAAAAGTAGTTCAAAACATAATAAAAACTCAATCAAGCATTTCATCAAATACCTTATGTTTGATTTTTATTAAATGATTTTAGTAAAAAATTTATAGTTTTCTCAATATTCATTGTGAATAAATTACTAGATTAAATGTGCATAGCATGTACAAAAATGAATTAAATATGATATTTTCATAATCTACTATAAGTTTTATAAAAATAATACCTCTAAGACAAGATTTTAATTCACATACTTGGAATTTTAGCTCTTGGAGATATTCCATTTTCATAGCATTTGCAATTGTTGGAGATGTAACCTTTAAGATTTCTATATGAAAAAAATTACAAAATTTTATACTTTGCTAATTCACATTTGTAATTGGAAAAGTATGATGCTCTTTTACGAACATTGATCACCGAGCAATTTTAGCTTGTTTCATTTTTTTTAATAATTTATCCTTAATGTTAAGGCTTTGATGTAGAGATTCAAATATTTGTTGGATTATTAGCAAATCATTAATGTATCTTTATTGTAAAATTTCAAATTCTAACAAAGGAACTCCAATTGCACCAAGAAACCTTAATTGCAAAAAGAATGATGGAAATTCTGCCAAAAAAGGCTAATCAGATGAAAAAATTTAATAGTGCAAAGAAATTTTAATCATTTAAGCAAAGCTAATTAGAAGAACATCAATTCCTTTATTATTTAAGTAGATTTTTAATATTTATAGCCTTAAACTTCACATTTTCACCTCAGATCTCTAAAAATTGATATCAATTATTCAAAAGCAACAAAAACTTTAAAATTTTCAATTTCAAATTCTTATTTGTACTCTAAGAAAGTATCTAATTTTTTCTACATGATTCTTTCTCCCATTAATGTTTCCATTTTTTAGCTAAGAAATTGTGGATCCTTATAAACGATACTAATAAAAGATTCCTTCTTTCTTAAAGTAGTTGCAAAATAGAAAGAGATGAGAGTGGAACTCCTAAGAAAACTCTGACAATCAAATCAGTATGTTTAATATAGAGAATAATTTGAATAGCAAAGATATAGTATATACCTTATATAAGAGTTCCCCTAAGTAGACTAGTTAGAAAGTGATTGCAAAATAATTAAGAGTTATAATATAATTACCATTATAACCCCCTAAAATATTAGTATCAATTAAGAACATTACATTTTCCATAGGTTCCAACATTCTGACTTTGATTTTAAAATCCCAACTATGATTCTAATTAATTTAATAAAACTTGACCTTTTTAACATTAAGATAGTATTCAACATGTTGTTTTATCTAAAACAAGCACCCACATATAAAAAAGTTAATCAAAACTCAAGCATTCCTCAAATACCTATTAAATAAAAAAATTTAGTCCTAAAATTAAATAAAAATCAAATTATGACTATAAAATTTCAACAACAAATCCTAGCTAACTTTGGATTCCATAAGTCACACCACTCGTAAAGGAATATTTCATAGAATGATTGATAAAATGAAATTTAATTCATCACCCAATAATTTAAAAAACATAAAAAATTAACCAATGAATATATAATTTGACATACCTAAATTGAAAGCATTAGTTTGAGTGTTGTTAGGAATAACATCCCTATCTAAAGAATCAAGCATTAGTTAATTAAATTAATTAGAATAACATAATAAAGCACATAAACAATTTAACATGGAAAATCCGTAACTCTAAGGCAAAAGCCAATAATGAGAAAAGATTCATTATATCATCAAAAGATCATGAGATAATATATGTGAAGATTCTCAATCATAATCTTATAACTTCTTAGCTATCATCCTTACATCTCTCTCAAACTTTTATGAAGGTTCCCATATAATTCCTATAAGTGCTCACCTAGCATCTTTTTTATACCTGAAACCCTTGGCCAACACAAATATTTATATCCAAAAATACTTGTTTGCAAGGAATTTCAATTCTACTCTATCACAAAAACCTAACTTAAGTAAAAAGAAAACTCATAATAGGAAAAATCAATAATCAATAATAATTTAAATTTGAGTCAAACCTAACATTGAGGTATTATCCATTAAAGAAATAGAAATTAACAATAAGAAACATTAGTGAAAATGAGGAAAAAGTTAATGAAAGTGTCATAGGCAAGCAATAGGAAAAACAACAAAAAGAAGCTCCAATGAAGAGAAAGGAAGCTAGAGTAAGAGCAATGACAAATAATAAGGCTAGAAAGTGGATTTGTCAAAGTTTATTAAAAAAGGAGAAATGAATGAGAAATTCAAAAATTCTATCCAATGAGGTGGAATTTTAAATTCTAAAATACTTGATTAAAATACCATGAATTTAACAATTCTATAATCTTTTACTTAAACAAATTATGTTGGATTTTTAAATACATTAAAAAATCATATTATAATTCCCTAATTAAATGCCTCATCCGAACATAATATAAAGAGAAATAACCAAAGATAATTGAAATTCATTGGTATTACTAAGACCTAAATACATTTTTAGTCCCTGTAAAATGAAAAAAAGTGGACTATTTTTTGTCTAAATACGTGGCTACTATTTAAATGATGCTAACATGACATTTTAGCCTTTAATGTGGCATATTGATCTAACAAAAAGGTAGCTCCAACTTGTTCACATCATTTTTCCCCTTTTTGTTGTTTTTCTATGCCTTTCACATTTCATTTAACTTAAGAAATCTAATAGTGCTATTAGTAAAAAAAAAAGTTATCATTTCTCTTCAATTATTATTAATAATGAAGGAAAAAATAGTCCGTGCAATTGTTGGACATGGCAAAGTCCAACCATTGATTAAGCTATGTCAAGTTGATGATTCTATCTCATTAGCTATTTTATCTCTAATATATCTTTGCATAGATAAAAAAATATATAGGATGACAAGCTTGAAGCCTTTTTATGGACTTTAGCAAATAATTAGCTTTAATCATGTCATTGAAGCATGAGGCTTTATGTATTTAAGACAATCAATGGGTGCCAATCAAATTCTAATAGTGGCAACTTAAGTATTTATAAGTACTCATGTATTTAGGTGTTTATGTTTTGAAAGATGTGATTAATAATGTAAAATTATATTCCATTTATGGATTATTTAACTTTAGAAACTACTTTTATGAGACTGATGCATACTATCATCAAACTTTAGGATATATACCAAAAGCCTCAATTAGTTGAAATGATCTAAGTCTTCTATATAATGTAAAGGTTGTTCATTGCAATTCTATATCTTTCAAATGTGACATTTGGAATATATTGGATATTGATCATATAGTCAAATTTTATTTATGGTACCAAACAAAAATAGGATCCTATATAAATTATAAGTTATCTTAGTTTTATGGTTTAAATATAATAAGATAGAATCTTTTTTTTTCAGAAAAGATCAAAAACTAACTTTTGATCCTTAAGTTTTAGTGTTTGTGCCTTAATCATTACATGAATATAAAAGTTAATCCTCATTTTGATTCTCAATATCAATGCTATTATGTTTTCCCTTATCATTTGCAACATCCCTTTTGTTACAATGTTGAAAACAAAGTATTCTTCTATCTTAATAATAAATGGAAATAACAATGAAAACATGTGTTATTATGCAAAATGACAAATGGACTCCAATTTCTTAATTAAAGCATTCAAGTCAGAGTAACAAAAGCCTCTTTTTATAACTTTTCTTGTCAATCGAGCTATGTCCATAACTCTCTTCCTTATTTCCTTTACTTCTCATTCCATTATTCCATTCCTTTGTTATTTTCTTTATAATTAATGGCTAAACTTTGCCATGTCCAACAATTATGCAAGCTATTTTTCCCATTTTTATTGACAATCACTAAAAAACAATGATGGCTTTATTTTTTTTACCAATAGAACTACTAGATTCTTTCGATTTAATTAAGGTGTGAGAGGCATAAAAAAGAAGGAGGAAGGAAAAAAAAGAAGTCATATAGATAAGTCAGTCCCACCTTTTTATTAGCTCAGCATGCCATATTGGAAGCTAAATTGCCATAATGGCATCATTTAAATGGCAATAAGGTATTTAGACAAAAAATAGTCAATTTTTTATTTTATAGGGACCAAAATTGAATATTGATTTTAAAAGGGACCATTAAGAGGATAAAAAATGTATTTAAATCTATTGTTAATTTTTTATCATAATTTTAAAAGGCATAATAATTATTTTAATAATAATTTTTTAAAAAGTTCAAGGCTGAACTAAATAAAAAAATAATGTTTACTAATATAATTAGATTTTTTATCCTTAGGATAGTTAGTATGCAATTTTTCTTCCTCTTTGAGCTTGTGTACAAATTTTGTATGCAATAAACACATAAAAAAATTGAAACTCCATCCTTTATCATTGTAACCCGAAAAATAAAAAACTTTTGAATTTTTTTGAACTTATATGAAAACATTGTTTCATTTAATAAAAATTACATCTTTTGATACAAAAGTTATAGGAAAATTTTTAATAAGAAAAATTTTAAGAACATGTATGGATACAAATTTTCCAAAGACATAGCAAGCATAACCCTATTCTCTAAGGGAAAAAAAGGGCAAATCACACCTTTCAATCTTAGGATGGCTACACTTTTATGTTCACAACATTTAATTTTTGTAGTCAACAAGAAAAATTATTCATAAATGATAAAATACACTTACATAAGGCCTTTGTCCATATCTCCATGAGAAATCTATGCATCATATTATATTGACACAAAAATAAAAATATAAGGATTGTACTTATGTACTTTTTACTTGCACTGAATAAGAAAGTTGTATAAAAATACCTCTACAATAGAGCAATTTGAAAAAAAAAAATAGTATATAAGCTTGAGCACTCTCAAATTTAATCTATAAGATCTCCATACTATGTTTAATTTTCACAAAATTTTATGTCAAACTAGCCATGTTTAACCTTGGGTATAATTTATCACGTAATAATAAGTTTAGGGGGTGATTGCAAAAATTAATAGTTATGAGTGTTAAATACAACTATCATAGAATTAAATAAATGATTAGCAATTTTTTTTATTATGGTCTACAAGAATTCAAGAACCATAATTAATTGAACATTGGCTCTAATTAATGCAAGTATATTATAATATGTTAGTTAATAGTTCATAAATTAATTAATAGTTAATAAACTAATAGCTAGATGTTAGCAGAAGGTAATAAGCTAATTAATTATATTAAAAGTATTTAGTAAAAATTAGTTATTAAATTGATTGAAAAATAAAAAATGACTATTAATATAAATAGATATATGATATAAATTAATTTATATTTATTTTGAGATCTATATTGATGTAATAAATACATTCTAAGTAAGAATATAATTTCTTAAAATTTAATTAATTATATTTTATGATATTAAATATTATGATACACATTTTTTTTGAAAATCCTTCGTTAAAAAATGTATTGAAGAGATTTTAAAAAATTATTAAATAAAAAAACTTATTTTATAGTATTAATTTTAAATATTTTTAACTTACTACACTATTTAAATAATAGTTATAAAAAATTAGTGAAATTACATAAATAAATAAATTATATATTTTTAAATATTTTAACATATTAACTATTCCAACTATTTAATAATTATTTAAATTATTTTATAATTAAATCTAGATTTTAACTTATTAAGTCATTGATGTAATTTTATTTTATTGAATTTTAAAATTAATGATAATATATTTGAAATTCATTCTTTTATTATGTCATTTATTTAGTATATTATAAATAAACATTAGTCATAACAAATTATTGTACTAAGAATGATTTCCTATAAATTAGCTTTAATAACAAGTATTTAAATAGTAACTAAATTATATATTATGACTGTTTTAAATAGTTAAAGTATCTTTCTTTCAAGTATTAAATAACCATTTATTTTATTTTACAATGAAATCTATATTTTAAATTTTACTTAGTAATATTTGGGTTTAATTTTCTTAGTTTTAAAAGTTTATGATAGCAAAATTAATATTTAATTTTTATTGAACTAGTTATTTAATGTGCACTAAGTATAACTCAATTTTAATAATTTAGATTCTAAAACTTATGATATCTAATGTACTTAATTTATATAAGTTAAATTTATTTTTAAAATTTAATTTACTATAAAATAAATACACACTTATAATTTTACTTTATTAGATTAACTCAATCAATCTTTTGTTTAGTGTAATTCATGTTCCTTCATGTCAATAACTTTCTTCCTCTTATGGCACTCCATAAGGCTGGGTAATCGTATTGGAACCAAATAGATATAACTCATCAAAGAGTATAGCCTTGATGAAATGAGACTCATCTTCGTCGAATGATGTTTTGGAAGCATGAAGTTTGTAATACTCTGGGTTAGGATTTAAAGTATTATAAATTTTAATAATTGTGAAATTTTATTTTATTTATTTAGTTAATATTTAAAAATTTCTTTTCTTTTTGAAGGTTTTGAAATATTCAAAATAAGTGATACTTATGATAATATTCAAATTTTATTTATTTTTATATGGTCATTATTGATTTGAAACTAGATTAAAATAATTTTTATTTTCACAAGTGATTTCTCACAAGATAAAAATAAGTTTAGTAAATATGGATGCAAGGATTTATAAAATAAATTATTTATATTTAATAAATTATTTTTTAGAATTATGAAAGTTTGAAATAGATTTTTTTAAATGACCATTATTAATTTGAGACTTATTTAAATATTTTCTATAAGGATTTTCTCACAAGTTAGAAATCGTTTCAGTGATTGTGAGTATGAAAATTTATGAAATTGTTTGTATTAGATAACCTAGTTTTGGGAAGTAATGGGAGATTAAAATATTTATTTTAGAACTTTCAAATATATATATATATCTTAGAGGAAAATTGAAAATATTTAGGTCAAGACTTTAGATAAAATTAGTTTTATAAAAAAGAGTTTTCACGGCATGATTATTTTTAATTTGAAAAAGATAGTTAGGATTAAACTAAATAGAAATCAATGGATGAGATTTAAAAATGATGGGAAGCTTAGAATATGTCGCAATACATAGAATAAAAGCCAACAACTCACTTTTTTAGCATATTCTCTTTCCTTCTTTTTTTCTTTTTACTAAGTTAATGCCCTCTTTTTTTTAACCTAGAACCCTTTCTCACTCTTTCTACACTCCCAATTCCTCTCTCCCTAATAGCTCACTCTTTTCCCCTTCCTCTTTCCATCTTGGCCCACTAAATCACTGTGCCACTAGCATTTTATGCCATTTAGCCACCTTGTGCATCATCGCAAGCTCGCGTGCTACTCTTTTTTAGTCTAATAACTTTTAGGCACAAGAAGAGCTATGTTTTTGTAGCTGAAAATAATAGCAAGGAGGATGCCATCTTTAGTGTGTTTCTCCTTTATTCCAACTACAGAATGGCTTATTCCAGTGACCCTACTTCATGGCATGTCAAGCATTGCTTCTTCGTTAGCTTAGGAGCTCCATGGAGCATGATAGTGTCATGACCCATTTTATGGTTATCGTGACTAGTGTAAAGATATTTAATTAGTGTTAATTTTCTAAATAAATATCTTTGCAAGCCTTTAATACTCTGATACCCTTATTAAATTATTATTGTAGAAAAAGTAGACATCTAGCTTATAAATAAACTGCATATATTATAAGTTTAAAAGTTGTATACATACATGCATATATATATATATATACACATATATATATAATCCCAAAAATATTGTTCATACAAACGTAATAATTAACAAAACATTTCATATTCATAGTAAAAAAAAAATATTTCATATTATAACAATTGAACCTATATCAAATAATATCCCTTAGATATCATAGAGAAACTGGAAGGTTATTATATAGGTATCATTTTGCTACTTCGGCTCCATGGTCAGTACGTGTCATTAATTTAACACAATAAAAGCGTGAGTATGAAATATATTCAGTGAGCGGCGCTCATCACCTTATACAAAAAGTTCTCATTACAGAAGATTAATCTTATCATTGTGTATAATTCCTATCTAATGTATATTTTCCCTATGTATATCATTAGTATAATTCATAATAAAAAATGACAATAATAGGTATACAAATGTCACTTTATATATTTAGTTTAACCTTATCCCCTATCACCTTAGGTTATAAACTACTAACTTTTTGTTGGGAATTCGAATTCTCATACGCAACGAAAATTTAAAATTTGATCCGAATTCTACCTAGGATCCATGCAAAAGGCATAAATCAATTATTAGGGTTTTACTTATTGGGCACTCGTGTTTCTACTAATTAAAACTTGAGAGCAGATGAATCAAATACTGATTGAAAGATACAGTGTCTCTACGGTATCCACACGAAGTGAACAATGACCTCTCACCCACCACGAATCTGCTAGGATGCGTTTTTCTCTCTAGGATTTAGGATTGGATGTTTTCTGAGTGATTTAAGATTTTATGGAAGCTTATGAGCGTGCATTAAAAACTGTTGCCCTCAAATCCCCTTTTATAGAACTTAGGCAAGCCACAATCCTAGTCCTACTAGGATAATACTTTCAAAATCCTAATTACACTTAACAACTTATCTTATCCTTATCCTAGAGATAATGAGGAGAGATATGACTTATCTATTAATTATCTAATATTAGATAATAATATTATCTCATAATATAAATATCTCATATTAGATAATTGTATATAGTTATCAAATATCAAAATAGTATTATCTCATAATATATTTATCTAATATCTGATAATGTAAATATTTGATATTACTTTAATATCAAATAATATCACATAATAATTATATTTATTATGTGAAAAATATATTATTATTTAATAATATATATATACACCAAAATAAATCCAATTAATTGGATATTAATATAATTAAAGTCCAATTAATTATTGTCTTATTCTTACTCTTTTTGTGTGACCCTATATGTTCTTACTACATTGATAATGACTCATTATTGAGTCATAGATAGTGAGCGGTATGTAGCAATACATCACTGCCACTCAAATAGTAAGAATGTCTATGATTTGAAATCCACCTAATATATGATCAATGTTTTGCATCATAATCCTTTTTGTAATAATATCCAAATTGAACTGGAGGCATGAAGAGTGTCATCCTCGTAAAAGTTCAATTTATATTTTTTGATATTGAGTAGACTTTAAAATAAATGATCAATATCACATATTGATTTATTTGAGCATGGCCATGCATCTCAAAGTCTCACTCAATGAAGGGGCCTAAGGATATATCTCTTTTACATAAAAGTAACAAAATCTCATTTACTTCACTCACTTCCCTTTGCATGATTCGTGACACACCCAATCAACGCCCTACTCGTCATCCCGATTAAAGGTGACATAGGATGACATCGAAGTTATGTAGGGAACCGTAATAACTTCAGGTCAAAGGACTATATGCAATTGTGACCATATAAGAACTACTAATAACATAAGTCTTATCCATGCAGTATTCTCATATTGGGTCAGTCCAATGCATCTATTCATTAACAATATACTTATGTATTGATTTGATATTACATATCTATGACTCATAATTATCAGTCACTATATATGCTAGTCTCAATGTATTATTACTATCCCTTTTGTAATAATACTTGACTAGGGGTATTTTAGGAATAGTAAAATTATTTCAGAGATAATTATTATATTAAGTTATAAAATTGTGTAAAATTAATAAAATGAAAATAAAATAATATAATAATTGCATTACCTAAAATAAAATATAATACATTGTGTATTATTTCAATCATCTATATGATTAGTTCTTAGGACACATACTAACACTTTTTCCCTCCATGACTAATCACTCATCTCCTTCTCTGCGAAGGATGTTATATCTCCCCCTCTCAATTCAAAATAAATAATAATGGGATGTCAACACAACCATTTTATTCATTTCCAAGTATATAGTCAAATAACCACCATGCCATTAGTGTTTTATGTGTTAGATCAATGTGTCATATACATTTAAATTCCTTCATGACAATTCTAAAGAAGTTTCAAGCAAACTTGTATATATGCCATAGCTTGGAGCTTCTTTTTATACTTCTAAATTCATTCTAAATTTTACCACAATTTGTTCCAAGATTTCTAATATTTTATTACATAAGATACAACAATCAAATTGCTTTAAACACTTCTATAGGTACTATTCACTGAGAACCTAAGGGAAGAATTATAGAATAGGGCGACACTAGAACACATGTAATTAAAGCCATTTTTTACTAATCAAATGAAATATAATTGTTCCCAAATTTTATCATAAAATTCCTAACACATTAAATGAAAGATAACTTGAGTGTTGTACAAATAAAATGTACTAGTGTATCAAAGGAAAAAACTCAGATCAGCTAAATTCGGATAGCTCTAGAGCTGCTGAAATAAAGCTATCATTTGGGTAATCAAATCAACTTCAATTGCCCTCAAGTTTTTCCACCAACTTGATAACACCCCAAATGATATATCCTAGAATTTTTATAATTTTTATTATTCATTTAATAGGTCAGATAAATTGAAACCTAAGACCAACCAATCTAGGGTTTTGAAATGGATGGAATTGGGAGTTTTACCATTAACTTGCCTTATCACCTACTTAAATTTTTTTAAAAATTCTTAAATTCATATACATTCATTCTAACATCAAGTATGATCATAAAATGTTAAAATTTTAATTTTTAAAATTCTCAAAACTTTAGTTACACTAAGTATCCTAAATCCCTATTTAACATCGCATAAGAGAAGTTGGTTTCAATTTCACAAATTCTTATTTCTATTTTTCCTAAATAATTTTTTATCAATATTTTTTCTATCATTCATGACATTAACTTATTAAAAACATATGATCATAATGTCATTTAGATAATTTCAAAACAAAGCCATATATCATCATACTACAAATAGTAATATAAAAAACAAAAATATCAACAATATCATCTTCTAGTTAGGAAAAATTAAAGAGTAGGAAAGAATAACCACTCACCTAAAATTTTCTTTTCACTCTTAATTTCTAGCAGCCCTTTAGAACTATAGGAAGAAGCTTCATGAAAATGAATTAAAATTTTAGAAGTTTAGAAAGTAAAAGCTTTAAGAAGTTTTGAAAAAATTGGAAGAAATTTTATGTTAACTATATGAAGCAACTAGTTGAAAAAGACTTAAAGGCTTGGACTTTCCACTAATTTCCTTCTCCTTTTGCATGTTTTGGCTAGCTAAGGAGAAGCATTTTTCTGCTCCAAATGCCTAACCTATTTATTTAAATATAAAATTTAAGAAAACTCCATAAATTTTTACAATTTTCTTACTAATTTTTATTAAATTATGAAAAAAATCTTGGGATACTTGGAAAGGCTAGATTTCACATCCAAAAGGTTGGGGATTCAAAAAATAATTACCCCCATAATCAATAAAATTAATCCACATAAATTGGATAAATAAAATTTATTACAAAATGATCCTAAAATTTACTTTTCTCACTTAGGTCCTTAGCTTCCTTTGGAAGCTTAGGCCCATGTCTTTGGGCCTAAAAAAATCAGATTTAAACTTTCAAAAATTGGGTCAAACTAGTCGAATACAAATAAAAATTAAATCACCTAAAAAAATTTATTACAATTTGACTCCAAATCATTCATTTTTTTACATTTTCATTCCTTAACCTTTAAATATTTTTGGAATTTCACTTGTAATCTTCCACAATCATTTTTAAGCCTTAAAAATTAATTTAGGCCAGTCAAAAAATTTTAAAATTAATTTACTATAACTTTAGCTTATTTTTTCACTTTTTTTGTTTACCAAAATTTAAAATTTCAATAAATTCCTAAATAAATTTTTCTAAACCTATTATTGAGTTTTAAATTTATTTATTTTTATCTATTTTAATACATACTAAAATTCTCAAAATTATTTTAGTTAGGCCTACTTTTAAATTACTTTTACGATTTTTTTAAATTTCACCTAATTTTCCTATTGACTTTTCTAAAGTAGGATTTTCTAGAGAAATTTCTTATTTGATATCTATTATCTTATTTTAGAATATTACAAGTTTTCTCTCCTTCAAGAAAATTCATCCTGAAATTTTTAAAATATCGTAACAATATATAAATCTATTAACAAACTATGGAATAGATGAGAAATGAGATACATGTTTACTAATTATGCATTGAACCTTAAATTATGTTTAGAGTACTTAATTGTGTTTGACTTGTCTAAATCGTTTGGCACAAAAGTTTAAGTCCAGTGAAAATGATTTGCCGAATCATTTCAGTATTAATAATTTGTGTGATAGTGTTTACATTGAGTAATATGTGAAAGCATTTAGAAAAAGAGAAATATTGGATTAGCTTACATAATGATGCATAGAACTAACACACAAGTCATTGATAATTTTGTGCACTCATGCCTAACTTCTTGAAAATTCGAGGATGAATTTTCTTGAAGGGGAGAAAACTTGTAATATCCTAAATTAATATTGAAAGTTTTATAAATTTAATGCTTGTGGATAATTATTTATTTATTAGGTTAATATTTGATCTTAAATTTATTATTTTAAAAAAAGTTTTTGGAATATTGAAATTGATATCTATGATAATATTAGAGAGTTATTTATTTTTTTATCTATAGCCAAAACTAATTTAAGACTTGTTTAAATAATTTTTGTAAAGAAATTCTCATAAGTTGAAAAATATTTTAGTGATTATAGGCCTAAGGATTTTGGAAATAAATTGATTGTATTTGGTAAGTTATTTTTGGAAGTTGTTGAAAATTTAAATAATTATTTTAGGACTTTATATATATTGGAAAAAGATTGACACTAATTAAATTGAGATTCCAAATAAAATTAATTTTATATGAATGAGTTTTGCAATAAGTTGATGGTTGAAATTAAATTAGATAAGGTGGAAGGTTGAGATTTAAAAGGAAATAAGCTTAGGTGGTGTGAGAAACATAGAATCCCACCTTTTAGCTTATCTTTTCTTCTATTTCTAGTTACCCATTTTATTTTTCGCTTTATTCCTTTTCCAAAAATTTCTTCTTTTTTTTCTATTTTGCACCGCTTCCCTCCCTTCTTTATATGGAAGCATGTGTAGCAGCTTACTCTCTTTTCGTTCTTAATTATTTTTGTGATGTTGGTACACTATTTGCTTTTATATAATATTCTGTGTTGTTAACTGCTTTTCAGAGTTAACTGGGTTCCTTCTTTTTGCTCTAACCATTTTCATTTTTCTCTTATCTTCTCCTTTTTTTCCTTCTTCTTTCCCAAAGCTTCCGTTATTTTCCTTCTCTCGCGATCACGCCTTTCATCGACGATACTCCACTCTTCTCCAATCATGCTCAACAACAACTCGTGCCTCCTTACCTTAATGCCTTTATGTTTAGGTTGCTGGAGATTGGGATGACATCATGTAGGAGCAGCTTGACTTATCTCTTCCAGTGCTCCCTTCTCTTTCTTCTCTTTCGATTTCAACACCCTGCATTACTGCAACTACAATTTTAATAAACTATTCTAGGTGTATCTTTCCATCGACCAATAACCTTCAAACACAATGAAGCCACCATCTAAATTAGAGCAAAAGATGGCATTTTTCTACTGTTTTGGTGAGTGTGTTAGTTGATGCAAGAAAGCCCGTTTGCATTTTTTTTAATATATGTGATAATATTTACTAAAGATTGATTTTTATGTTGCAAGATAATAAAATAGAATTATCAATATATATATATATATATATATATATATATATATATATATATATATATATATATATATGGAATACCATTTACTATCATACTAAATGAATCATATGTGATGTAGGAAAAAGGTCATTTATGGGTGCTTTGAGTACATGATTATATTTATGAAAATATATTTGTATATATATTTTATACTATAATAATGTTTAAATAACATGAGCAACATCATTTTAGAGCATAATATAATACTATTTTCAGCGATGGTTATGTATTTTACAGAATTTAATTTTATGTGTCATTGAAAATATGAAGATGCTTTTGGAAATTAAAAATATTGTGCTTTAGACTATTAGATTTATATCAATAAAGCCAAGCTAAAGCATAAAATCTGAATATGTTTGATTGTAAAGTTGTAAACCGAAGGAGTCTTTTATGAGTAGCTTTTAAATGTGTGATGATAGTTTCAAAATAATAAAATTTTTATATTAACATTAGTGTAAGTTTAAATGACTTACACTAAAATTTGACCATTAATTATAATAAAATTTAAGGGTTGTAGTAAGATTCATTTTAAATAATTTTTAGACTACATGTAACTTGTTCTCTAACTTAGTTAATGCATTAAGTGAAAACATGATATCATTAGTTTACTTAAAGTTTATTTTAGAAAATGTTTAAATTAGAAATAGGTTTTTTTTTATCATTTATTGTATCATATATTAATGCTATTAATTTTATGTTTTTTAATATTATGTCTTTAATTTTATAGTATAAATATATTTCTAAAATTTTCTTTCAATACACTGTTTCATATTCTAAATTAAAAGAAACAATCACATTTTGTATCATAAATATAAAATTCACCAAAATAATAATATAAAATAAAATATTAATAAATTTAATTGCCTTTCAATATGTTATTTTAAAAATAAAAAATATAGCTTGAAAAGAAATGTTGATGTTAAATTGATTATCTTAATTTCTAATTATATGAAACATAGAAAAAGGAAAAAAATGAAACCAACCAAAAGAGGAAAAACACATAGAATTAGAATTTTAATTTTAATGACTATTATCATTTACTAAGAACACAAAATTAATGTTGAGAAGATCTTGATTTTAATAATTATAAATAATTAGAGTTCTTTACTATATATCTAAAGAAATTGTCATACCTAGTAAAAAATCTATTTCTAATCTATTATTTTTTAATTAAAATATACTTTAAATATATATTAATGATATTATTATTTTCATTTAATGTATCAATTGAATGAGATAGAAAGTCACATGTGATGTAAAGCTTATCTAAAATAAATCTTATTTTAACCCTTAAATTTTATTGTAAGTAGTAATCAAGATTTAGGGTAAGTCATTTAAACTTAAGTTGGTATCAGCAAATCTCTCTCTCTCTCTCTCTCTCTCTCTCTCTCTATATATATATATATATATATATATATATATGTATATATGTATATATGTACATATATGTATATATGTACATATGTACATATATGTATATATGTACATATATACATATATGTACATATGTACATATATACATATATGTACATATGTACATATATACATATATATATATATATATATATATATATATATACACACAAAAAAAAACACATGATGAAAAATACTCCATTCATTTTTTATTATTTATCACACTTAATTGATATTATAGAGATTAAAAAAGTTGTTTGATTTATTTATTGATAGTTAACTTCCTAAAATTTCTATATAATAATCCAAATTAGGGCAAGATGTATTCAGAAAAATTTAAAAATTTTAATAAGCATTATAATTAATAAAAATTAAATTAAAAACCTAATAATAGGTTTAGAAAATTTTACTTAGAAAATTATCATATTTCTAGCACTCGATAAATCAAAAAAGCAAAAAATTAAGTTGAAAATATAATAAATTAATTTTAAAATTTCATGCCTAGCCTAAATTAATTTTTAAGATTTAAAAATAATTATGGAAGATCAAAAGTGAGGTTATAAAAATATTTAAAAAATTTAAGGGTGAAAATGCAAAAAAATGAAAAAATTAGGGCCAAAGTATAATAAATATTTTTTATCTTTTTGAGTAGTTTAAATTTTATTTATATTAGGATGGATTGGCCCAAGTTTTGGAGGCCTAAATGTGATTTTTTTGAGACCCAAAACATAGGATCATGGTTGGCCCAAGCTTTCAAAGCAAGCTAAGGACCAAAGTGAAAAAAAGGTAAAAATTGTGGCTATTATGTAATAATTATATTCAACCTTTTTATGTGGCTTAAATTAGTGGTTAAAAGGCTGATCTCCCTTAATTTTTCTAGGATAGCTGCGCATCCAAATAGGGCACACAAGTGTCCCTTGAAGGCCAAGTGGAAAGACAAGAAAAAAACTTGAGAAAAATTTAGGTTTTTAAGGAATTTTAATTAGAAAAAAATTAACGAATATAAAAGTATTTTTAGTTAGTCTTTTCCCACACCTTGTGCACGTCATTCTCAAGAAAAAAACATGAGAAAATCAAGTTGGAGCAAAAACAATTGAAGCCAACAAGAAGAAATTTAAGAAAACACCAATAAATTTCCATTAAGTAATTTTCTTATTAGTCTTTCCAATTTCATATGATTTCCTTTGAATAAAACTCTAAAACCCTAGTGATTAGTTGTTGATTGGAAATTTTTAAAAAAATACTTTGGAATCAAATTTTAAGGTGAGTGGTGACTTATTTTGAATTCATGAAGTTTCCATTGATAGATTATTAATTTGGCAAATATTATTTCTTTTAGTGCAACCTTATGTTAGTTGCTGTAAGAATTGGATTGGAATGAAATTATATGTTATTTGATGTTGTTGAGACAAGAATTTGAATCAAGGATGACATGAATGGAGTATTATTAGTTATCATGAAGGAATTTGCTAAAGCAATGCTAGAAATTGTGAAAAGGAAGTTTTAATAAACTATTGAAATTTTGTTGAAAAGTAGCCATGAAAAACCTAGGCTTAAAATCATAAAAAAAGTTTTATTTTTAACATTCTATGGTTTCTCATAAGGTGAAAATGCAATCTGAAAAGTTTGGTAATTTTTATAAATTTTCAGATATTTTTAGAATCAATTATCATGTTAGACTATCAAAATTGTTTAGAACGAGGTTCTAGACAATTTAATCTTGGATTTTAAATTATTTGAGGCACCAATTGGTCATGAAAAATTTTGGAAAAATTTGTAGTAGTTAATTATGGTGTTTTTAATGTTGTGTAAAAATTTCATGAACATCAAAGTTAATTTGATTATCCAATAAAATTGTAAATTAAAACTATCCAGAGTAGGACTCAGAATTTTTTTGTTCAAGTCATGAAATTTTCTAACCTATTAAGTGATTGAAAAAAAATTTAGCGAAAATTATAGATGCTATTAAAGGTGTGAGAAAGCTTGAATAAAATTTTTGAAATATTTAGAATTGAATTGATTCCTCAAATAAATCATTCTTCAAAACTGTTCAAAAATGTCTAGAATAAGAAAATTGAGAAACATTTTTGCAGTTGAATAGTCTAAACCTAAAAACCCTTATACAACACCTACTCTAATTGTTATCTAAGATGTCAAATACTATTATACAACACTTGAAAATTTTTAGATATGATTTAAGCATTCAAAAGGGTGTTAGACTTCAGTGGCGCAATTACTACCCCTTTCCAAAATAATTTAATAAGGATTAGAGTGTACTAATAAATTAAAAGTAATTCTTAACCAATGTTATTGGTTTAATTATATACTTAGTAACAATAATAGGATACCAAGGAAAAGTAAGATGATCATAAAATATTCATGGCATAGTTGGTATTTTATTATACCGTATAGCAAGATCCCACTATTATTCATCATATATGCAAGCTACTAGGAGGGAGATATAATATTATTCATAGAGAAAGAGAGGAGTGGTTAGTAGTAGAGGAAAAAGGTTGGTGGCTTTGTGCCTAGGGTGGCAAGGGATAAGATTAAATTGAAAATATAAGGTGAAACCTACATACCAACTATTATAATTTCTTACAAATTAAATCATATAAACAAAGGTTATGATTTAAATATACCATATCTAAGATATAAGAAAGGTTCTTTACAAAAAATAAAAAATAAAATAGGAATGAGATAACAAGTTATTACTCACTGAGTATTATAAGTACTCATTCTTTATTTGATTTTCTTTCCTTTTCAGATTTAGGCCATGAACTTAATGCAACATAATAATACCTATATAGGGATTGTCTAAACCCTACATGGCACATTTAAAGTACCCTTTAAGTGGTGTACTTAGACCATTCCTAGGAGTACTGAAATATATTTTGATACTATAGTTAAAAAGTTTAACTTTAACCTTAGTCCAATTATATTTTTTCCACTAAAGCATGTTGTTTAGGTTAACAGTTCTGTAAGTAACATAACGTTATCTGTATCCAGTGAATCTAGTACCTCCTTGGAATTTGATCTTGAAGAGGATCCAAAATGAGGTCTTACTTAGGTTAGTGAGCCTGATGAGTAGAGTCAATATTGTACTTGTACAATAAACTAATATTTTTGTATGTAAATATTTTGAACATATATATAGTCTATGTATATTTTCTGTATATTCTTATTACTGTTACTTTTGTTTAACAAGAAATTAGGTAGAGTTTGAAATATCTATAAGGGCTATAAAGATATCTAATTTAGTATCAAAATACTAGTTAAATATCTTTATACTGGTCACAACATCTATAGAAAAGGTCGTGACATACTATTTAATTTAAAATTAAAATTTTACTTACTCTCTTCTTATTTCTCTCTTTATTTAAAAGTTGTGATGAAACTTTAATACACATATTAGTTTCTCTCTCTCTCTCTCATGTATTTCATGTACAAATGTCAACATAATTGAAAATGGAAATAAAAAGATAATATAATTTTTGAGACATTTTAAGATAAAAATATAAAATAATAAAAAATAAAATAAAAAATATTTTATTTTTAAAATAAAATATTTAAAAATAAAAAAATATTTATTAAAATTTTAAAATAAAATATTTATTAATTTTTTAAAATAAAAAATTTAAAAAAATATGTCAAATAATAAAGATCGAAGAGAAGTTGTGGTATAAACCCACAGGAACATTACATCTTGGGCTATCGGCCTGCTCAGAGCAGGGTTAGATCCTTTGGGCTTCCAGGTCAAATTGGACGCCCAGATACCGAATCTCGAATTAGGGTTTACGGTCCTCCATTTTTCGGTTTGTCCTGCCATGTGGTATATATACGCTTCCATTCCGGCTTGGTCGAAACTCACAGCCTCTCTTATCATTCGGAGCAGTGTTGTTGGGTTCAGAGCGTATAACAATGGTACACTACTTCTCACACATTTTCTCATTATTTGTTCAATGTTTTCATTGCTGGCTATCATTGGTTCTTTCGTGTAATTTGATTTTCCTTTTTATTTTGCAAGAACAAGAAATATAGTGCTGCAATAGATCCCGAAATGAAGTGCCGAAAGCTGAATTGATATCACACTTGTTGATTTTTCTTAGCAGTGTTCGTGTTGTTTGCTGTTTCGTTGTCTTTGGAATATGGTTAATACGCGTCTCTAATGTTTTCTCTTATGGGTCGAATATAAAAGAAACTATTTTGATGAAATGATTGAAAGGAAAACAATCTAACAGATGATGGGAAGACCAAGCTCTAGGAGGGAAAACAATTAAAAATTATGACCTAAATTTGTGCTATAGTTTTTGACCGAACAGTATAGGTTATCTGCTGTTAATCTTTACAGGTGGAGGCAATGGGATAAAGGGTTATGGTCAGTTTTTCTTTATTGGAGTTCGAAATAGTTGGTCTCTATATTATTTAATTATCCACGTTACATATGCATTTGGTGATGATTTTGGTTCTGCAGGCTTATAGTTAATCAAGTTTCAACTGTTAGGTTGCTAACTTTTTACAGTTTGATTGAAATCATGAACCAGAAGTTACATGAAACTGAAACAAAATCTTAAATTTTGGATTTTTACATTGTTACTTAGTTATGTTTTCTGATCTGAATGTATATGTTTGGGATTTACTGAAACAATTCTTACTTGTGTCTAATTTGGTGTGTTATTATGATATCTACTGATAACGTGACAACCATTAACTTTGCTTGGTTCCATACATAGTTGTAAAATTTAAGGTGTTTCATTTCCCACAGTTATGAAGTCTTATTATCCTTAACATATTTTCAACATGTCTGTATTGCATCCTGCTCTAACTATGCTTTTAGTCTAACTGCTTTTATTACACAGCCTAAGCAAATCCATGAGATCAAGGATTTTCTTCTCACTGCTCGGAGGAAAGATGCGAGGTCTGTGAAGATCAAGAGGAGCAGAGATGTGGTGAAGTTCAAGGTTCGATGCTCAAAGTACCTGTATACACTTTGTGTTTTTGACCCGGAGAAGGCTGATAAATTGAAGCAATCCCTTCCTCCAGGTTAGCAATGAAAAATCTCTTATGTCTGCGTGTTACTTTACATTTTTATTTTTGGTATAGTAGTCAGTTTTGACATCTTGTATTCAATGCTGATTGCCAAGACTAGTTTTTAAGTGCATATGGATGAGAGAGACACAACTATTTTTGCTAATCAGGAGTGAATTAGAAGCTTTCTGGAACTAATGTAACTTGAGGAAATACTGATTTCTGCTGAATGGTTGCTTATTATTATTTTTTTTTAAAAGAAAAGGATATATATATAGTTGATTAAATGGTGCTATGCTACTAAAACCCATCTGGTATGCATATGAATGAACCTGGTCCAGACAGCTATTATTCAGCTCATGTGGTTTAAAGTTATGCCCCTTCTTGTCTTTTGACTTGTATGACTCCTGCTTCCAGGTTTGAGCGTGCAAGACCTGTAAAAAGTACTGGGCCAGAGAGTTACATCAAGAATTTTCTTTCTTGTATTGTTTTTACGTAGTTGAATTGAAGCTTGTAATTTGTGGAGTTAACCCTATTATATGTACTTTCCGGGGGTAGACATGGCTTTTATTAGTCATGAGAAGTGAAAACCGGGTTTTTTTGGCATTACACATTTTAGTTGAGCTTCCATTATGGGATACTACCGTATGCTTGTTGAGTGTAGGGTTATTCCTTGTTATTGCTCCTGATGTTCTGTCAAGATTTTAATTATGTTGATCATGCATACTAGTATTCAATATTTAGATTTGCATGATAAGCAATGGCTTGTTTGATTAAGAGTAACTATCATTGTCATAAGGAAAAAATGCAAAATATCTCTTTCAAGTTTATGAAGGTTAAAATTTGGCCCTTTCAACTTTGTGTATTTGAAAATAACTCTGAAATTAGTATTCACCGTTCAGTTAATCGCTTGTTTTATAGAATGAAGTGATTTTTAAGAAATTTTTGAAAAAGAATTATAATCTTATAAAATGTTAATTTTTTTTTTCATTTTTTCACATAATATTTATATTATATGATTAATAGAAATTGAAGTAAATTATATATAGACTTATAATTAAATATTTTTAAATGTGGTGTGCAAAGATAATAATAATATAAATTGATATTTTATAATATCATAATTTTTGTTTAAAATTAATAAAAATATTATATAATTTGATAAAAAGAGCTAAGTGAATGATATGTATTAAGTTTTTGTAAAATTTAAGATGATTTTAAAATTGAGTTGAAAAGGAGGTAAAATTTAACTACTTCCAATTTGAATATTTTGCATGTCTAGCAAAATTTGAGTAAAATTTGAATATTTTGAATTTGTCTAGAATGAAGAGGGGTTGTGCTGCTCTGATCCATGTACAAACTACAAACGCTTCAATTTAAATGAAAAAATATTGACAGTTCAGCATAATTCCCAAAACTCTATTCGCATGATTCTTTATATTTTTTGAATAATTGATCGACAGTTTTAAATTTGCAATTATATTCTCTTGATTTTATCAATAATTGTAATTTTAACATCTTTCCTATCTATGATAGGATGTATATTACATTTTATAAGAGTTCGTTCTATTTGAAATTGGTTCATGTAACAAAAATCATAAAAAAATTCCAGTTTATGATGTTGGGCTTTTTCACTCAGCAATGAACTGGACTCTGAGCAGGTCCATTGAAATCGATGGGCAAATGGTTATTGGTATCAACTCAACAAAATCTTGCAAATTCATGGCTTAAGGCGCATGTTGTTATGGCAATTACACGAAATGAGTAAGGGGGGGGGTGGGGGGGGGGAGTATGTGGTTTCAGTCATCAGTTGTCCCCCCAAAAAATGAAAAAGGTCATCCTATGTCTCATCTAGTATGGGCTTTCATTATTCTATTAGTCTCTTTTAATATCACTTAATTTTTAATTAAATTAAATTCTAAATCGGATCATCATACTTATTTTTTATTTTTAATTGAATATTTTCTACCAATTTTTTAATGAATTTTGTGAGTAATTAACATTTATAGACTATAGCCTTTTGATATAATTTAACAATAATTTAATAATCATTGATGTACAACTTCTATATAATTTACAATTATATTTATATTTAAGTGATATATAATTTAGAATACATCAAATTGTTTTATAACATTATTTCATTTTTAGATGAAAATAATGAATTATTTGGATCCCATTCCATAAATTGTTGATAAATCATTATTTATTTAAATCAATTGTAAGTAAAATTTGTAGCCTACGATTTCACCCAAGAGAATGAGTGGATTGAATTTTAGAATTGTATACACTTTTAAAACAAATTTAGTTTTTCAAAAATTATTTTTGAATCATTAAACATTGGGAAACATAAGATTGGCATTTAGCCTTGAAGTACAAACAATTTAAATCACACAATTCTAATAATCAATCACACTATCACAATTTATCACAAATGTAGTGTAGGAAATTAGAAGAGATAAGGAAAGGAAAAGCAAATGCAATATTCATAATGGTTCAACTTTGAAGGTCTGGTACTCTAAAAATTACATTTACTATCAAACCTACTTGACTTAGATTTAACTAATCTACTATCTCTTTAAGTTTGAATTAGGCACTTGAAAAAACCTCTATAATCTCGTATTGAATATAAAGCAATCCCTCTGAATTTCCTTACTCACAACACTCATTAACAAAGAGGTATCTCACTCTTTGGATTCCTAAGGATATCTTGACCTAAAAGTACAAAAAAAAAATGTGAGTTTGACACAAAGAAATTTAGTTCAAGAACTCTCTAAAGTTTAATACGCAAAGAAAAGTTAGAAGAGGAAATTAAGGGATTTTTTTTTAATCATCGGGGAGTATATAAATATGTTTTTTTTATGTCAATGGAGTAGTTAAACTCTTAAAATATAAGTCAAATTCATGTTCTAATCTTTACATAGGAGTTGAGTGCCTTAAATGTCTATTTGACAAATAAAAGAGCTATTATTAACATATTGGACTGTGATGAATCAATTGATAAATTGATTCATTATGCTGAAGAACTTGAATTTTTAAAGGCTGAATCAATTCACCTTGCATGAAATTATTTTTGAGTAAGCTAAATTGATTGGTGATTCAATTTGATGAGGGTTTTTTTGCTAAAAATTGAAAATAGGGCACCTGAATCGATTAGGAAATTGATTTAGGCTATCTAATAGCCTATTGGAAGGTATGAATCAATTGATAAATTAATTCACCTTATCTAGAAGCTCTTTAGAGAACATGAATCTATTAGGGAATCAATTCATGGACTTAAGAAATCATTTTTTATTTAAAACCATTTCCAAGCTTGTTTTTAAACATTTCAAACATCATTTTTACCCCACATTAGCACTAACTCTTATAAAACAAATTTGAACACAAGGTTTTAATTTTGAAGACCAATTTCTTTAGTTTTTAAATGAAATCATTTGAGCTTAATTTCCTCTTTTACAATTGAATTTAATTAAATAATATCCTAAGCTAAAGTATTTAAGCTAATTAATTGCATCAAAATATTTTGTTATCATTAAAATTGACATTTAAATAAGGCTAAAGCTAACAATCTCCCTTTTTTTGATGATATCAAACCATTTTAAGATTAGTCAATTATAAGATAAAAATGCCCCTCACAAGAATCCTCCCCTTAAATTCACATATACATTTTCACAACTATGCCTTAAATAAGTTTAACAAATTTTGTATATTTATAATAAACTAATCTCATTACTCTCTCCCCTTTTAGGCATTACTAAAAAATATAAGCCAAGATGAAATAGATAATAAATTACCAATAAGAAGCATAAGAATTTGAAATGAAATAATCAACAAAATGTCCCATTATAGCAACTAAATATCCATCAAAATCATCATGAAATATCTATCAAACTATCCAATAAAGGAAGCAAAATGTCCAACATCAAAATATCTATGAAAAGAAGCATAATAATGTCTTATGGGGAAAATGAGGCTAAGGGACTAAGATATCTCTAGTTTATTATTTCATCACCATGTGTACTAGCACCATTATCTCTAACATTGAGCCTCCTAGAAATCCACTTGACCTTAGCCTTAAAGGTGTCATATTGATCATGAAGAAATTGAAACCTAACTTGAACTTAGCATGTGTTTCTTGATGTAGTTGAGTCTTATGATCCATTAAGAAGTAGCACTAACACTACCTCTTCCTCCCTCAATAAACTACCAAACACTTTTAATTTTTTGGTAAGACATTTGATGAAGTTGTTTCTCGTTAAGCCTTTGGGATTCCCTGAATTTCTCCATTTTTGCCTCTTTGTTATCTCAAATATTCACTTGTTGAAAGACTTGAGCTAATATCATCCCATAAGGCAAGAAATGTCTAGAGGTGTGATCATGCATGTGATTGAGCATTACATATGGAAAATTAATCTTAACTTGATTTTGGATGGATTACATCATCAATAATTCACTATCATCAACTTTAGTAAAAATTTTTCTTTTTTGGGGGATGATTTTAGCAATGGTGTAATGTAAGAAATGGTCTTCTATACTTAACCCGCTAATTTGAATTTTATGATTGGTAACTTTCGAAGGAGCATTTGACTAAAAAAATTAAAGGGCACCTAGTAACTTGGATGTCTCTAGCATTATGAGATGGAAGAGTATTATCCATCCTAAAGGTCTTAGCAAAACTTCTCAAAGTAACAATAAGTTTTTTCCCCTTTAACTAACCTAAATAACTTAGTATAATTATGCATATCTTCTTTGCCTAAATTTACATAAATTGATGTATTAAGGATGGATAAACATTAATAACATACTCAATAAATGTCATTAATTTTAATTCCTTAAGAATTTCATAAATTTGTATATTTTCTTTCTTTAAGAAATAAGTTACCTAACAATTCAAAGGCTCCATATCCATAAGGTTTATAAATGAAAAATCTTAGCATAATACCTCTTTTTTGAAACTTGTGCTTTGGATGGAGGATGAGATAAGCTATTGAAAACTTATTATTTCCTAGACTTATCATGCTTGGAAGCTAACATTTTCACCGGCATAGAATTAGGAAATTTTGAATTTTTTAGTGAATTTAGAAGTTTGAAAGATTTGAGATAAGAAAATTTGTGTAAAGGTATTGGGTGATGATTAAGAGTGGATAAATTGAGAGAAGATTAAAGAATAGAGTTAAGGTTTGCGGAAGATGGTTTTGGTGATTTTAGGGAGTTTTGACTGGTGGAAAGGGTAGAAAATGGGTATAGATAAGTTTCAATTAGTGAAGTTTGGTGATAAAATTTGATATGAAGATTAGAGAAAAGGATGAGAAGAGCTCTTGAGCTAAAGCTTAAACAGCTAATGAGTGCAATAGAAGTAGGGCATATATATAAACCCATTGAATGGATTATGCAATCAATTTAGGTACTAAGAATTTTATGCTTGAATCAATTTAATAATTGATTTAGGGAGGTTAGAACCAAATTTTGAAATTCTTTCTTCACCTGAATCAATTGATGAGTTAATTTAAGGTTCCAAGTGTTGAATTTTAACATTTTTTTCACACCTTAAACCAAGTCACCAGTCAATTCGCTACCTTTAGAAGCAATTTCAACCACCTGAATCTTGTAACTAATTGATTTGGCACCTTTGAACAATTTGAACTTATGATTTTTCAACAAAATTTGCATAAAAACACATCATTTTCCATTCTAATTCATTCATGATTAGTTTTTAACCCTTGACATTGAGTTTTCTTATGATTAAAACTAAAAAACGAATTTGGAGGACTCACCGATACTTAAGTTAGTAATTGATTGAAATGGAAATCAATAAGAAACATTGAATTTAAATGAAGAATAACATTAAAATTTACTTAAATACATTGAAATGAGTTTGAAAACTCATTAGAATTCAATTTTGAAGAGGATTCAACATGCCCAATTCTTTTCTTATAAAATTGAAATGATTTTCACTAAGTAGCTTAGTGAATATATTTGCAAGTTGAAAATCAATTTGAACAAATTCAAGGGCAACATATCTCCTTTGAACATGATCACGGATGAAGTGATGTCTTATTTCAATGTACTTTATCCTAGAATGGATAATAGGAATTTTAGTAAAGTATTATCACATTTGATTTGAATGTGATCAAATTTCAAATCGAAGTTCGATAATTATTGCTTTAACTAAAGGATTTGAGCATAACAACAATCAATGGCTATATACTCCATTCTCATGTTGGACAAAGCCATACTATTTTGCTTTTTATTATGTTATGAGATTAGTAAATGACCAAGAAATTGGCAAGTGTTTTTTGCAAATTCAATGTCAAAATAACCTACAAAAGAACAAGACTGTTCTCTAGTGCACCATAACCTAATGTGAGGTGTGCCAAGAATATATTATGCTTTTATAAGTTATAATATTGACCTTTTTACCTCTTTTATCCAAATTTAACTATTCTCTAGGATACCACAACCTAATGTGAGGTGTGCCAATAATATATCTTAGAATCCTTTTCATAAGAATCAAATGAGATTCTTTCGAATTTGTTTGAAATCTTGTACACATATAGGCACTAAACATAATATCGAGCCTATTAGCAATGAGATAGAATAAGGTATCTATCATGCCTCTATAAATTATGATATCAACCTTTTTACCTTAGTCATCTAGGTTTAACTTTATTGATATGCTTATAGGAGTTCCATATAGTTTGATATCTTTTAAATTAAACTTCTTCAATAATTCTTTTATATAATTGGTTTGACTAACAAAGATTCCATATTTTGATTGTTTGATTTGGAGATGAAGAAAGAATTCAACTTTCTTATCATAGATATTTCAAATTCAAGTTACATTAACTTGGCAAATTCCTTAGTAGCATTAAATATAATGTCATTAATGTATATTTGTACATGGAAAATATTATCATGTTTATGCTTTATGAGCAAAGTGATGCCAACCCTTCCTTTTGTAAATCCTTTCTTCATGGGAAATTTGCTTAATCTCTCATTACTAATCTTTAGGAGCAATTTGAAACCATATGGTGCCTTTTTAGGCCTAAAAGCATAATTAGGAAAGAAGTGACTTTCAAAGCTTGGAAATTGTTCAACATACACTTCTTTTATAATAATTCCATTAAAAAAGTGGACTTTTAACTTCCATTTGATAAAGTATAAGCCTTTTCATGCATGCATATGCTAATGACTTGTAAATTGCTTTTAATTTAGCAACTAGTGCATAGGTTTCATCATAGTTAATATCTTCTTCTTGGTAGTAGCCTTTTACAACTAATTGGGTTTTGTTCCTAATTATGACATTGTTTTCATCAAACTTGTTCTTAAAAACCCGTTTAGCATTAATAATTGAATAATTATTAAGTTTCAACACATATTCCTAAATGTAATTTCTTTTAAAATGATTTGATTCTTTTTACATGGCCAAGATATATTGCTTACCAATTATCAACTCATCAATGTTTTTAGGAACAATTTAAGATAAAAATGTTAAATGATCTAATATATTTTTGAAACTATTATGAGTTAACCTTTGAAACATATCACCAATGACTTTGATTAATGGGATGGCTCCCTATAATTTTCTATTCTCTTTATAGTCTATGATTTTGCATAATTTGAGTTATCCATGGGAGGAGAAGGTTCTTGTTTATTTTTGTATTTCTCTTGAACCTCCACTTTTACTTTTTTTCATTGAAATCTCCTTAAGAGAGCCATAAAGTTACTTGTTCTTTTTTCCTTAGTTGTAACCTTTTGCACACTTTAAGTAGATTCATCAAATATAACATGAATAGGTTCAAAGGTTTTTTGTTGAAAACTTTGTGTGCTTTGTTATTCTAAGAATATTTAATAAATATGACTTTATCAAATTTAGCATCGAACTTTCTAGGGTTATCTTTGCAATTGTTATGCATAAAACATTTGCAATCAAAGACATAAAAAATGTGATATGTTAGACTTTCTTCTTTTGTACAATGCATATAAGGTTTTTTTAAAATTAGCCTTATCAAGGCTTTATTCATAACATAACAAGCAATGCTAATTGCATTCATCTAAATTGATATAGGAAGAGAGCTATTATTAAGTATAGTCCTTGTCATTCTTTTAAGCACTTAATCTTTTTTTCAACAATTCTATTTTGTTGTGGACGTTTAGGAGATGAGAAATTATACTCAATGTCATTCTCATTATAAAAATAAGCGAAGTCACTATTTTCAAATTCTCTACTATAATCACTTCTAATACTTACGATGATTATTATTATTTTTTTCATTTTGAATAAATTTTGCAAGTTTTTGAAAGTTTCAAAAGTCTTGCTTTTATGAGCAAATAATAATGTCCATGTAAATCTAAAGTAGTCATTAGCAATTACGAGCACATTATAGTTTCCATCATGACTTCTAACTCTTGATGGACTAATTGAATTCATGTGAAGAAGTTAAAGTGGTTTAAATGTTAAAACAATATTTTTGAGTCCAAAAAAGGTCTATTCTTATTTTCCTTTTTGAAATGAATTGTAAATCCTATCTTTATTGAATTTAAGTTTTAGCAAACGATTAAGCAAGCTATTCTTAGAAAGTTTTCCAATAAGATTCATACTTGTATGAGCAAGCCTTTTATACTAAAGCTATGAGTCCTCTTTCATACTAATTAAACATTCAAGATCTAAATTTAGCTTATTATTAAAATCTATCATGTAAATATTGTTATATTTTTTTCCAACTAACTTAACTTGCTTATCATTACTAGTTGCAGTAATGCAACGAGTGGAATTAAAGGTAGATTTATTTCCTTTGCTATAAAATTAACTAATGCTCTAACTTTTGTTTGATCTTTCTAACTAATAAAACATTTTAATATAAGATTGAGCATTTTTACCAACCGCACTTATACCCATCACCTTATCCTTTTCATTGTCATTAAAGCTCACATTTCCTCAATCTATGAGTGTCAAGGAGTAAAATTTGGATTTATCACTAGTTATATGCCTCGAGCACCCACTATTCAAATATCATATATCACTTTGTGACCTTTTGCAAAACTATAAAAGGAAAACCACCTGTAGATCATTGGTACCTAATTTAACATGGTTCCATTCGAGTTAGTTCTATTGTATGTTCTCTTTAGAACCTAAATTTTATTTACTTTAATGTAAGCGTTTCTTTTCTAAGCACAACAGTGAATGCCATAACCTTTCTCTCCATAATGGAAATAAGTAATGTTAGGTTGTTTTCTCATTTTTTCTTTAACAAATAAGTTTTTGTAAGAAGTATTTTTACCATTTGGTATATAAATAAGATCTTCTTTGTTAAGGCTAGTTCTTTGACTAAGCAAAGCATCAAGAGTATCTTTTTTTTTCCTATGAATTTCTCAAGTATTTTATTTATATTTTGTTATTTTTGCTTAAAACTTTCATAAGAGGTATAAGTTTATAAGATTTTTTTAAGGCTTTTAATTTCTTCAATTAACTTATCATTTTCCTTTTCTAAAGCCTCAACATCTTCTTCCAAAGAAGATATGATCTTTTTTTGAAAGTTTAACATTCTTTTTAGCTTTAAGCAAATACTCACAAAAATTAATAACTATAAAGCTAGAAGAATCTTTGGAATCAATAATAGATACCTTATCACCATTAATGTCTCTAAGAACTATCAAATATAGGAGTACCTTTTTATCTTTGTCATTTTCACTATTTGAGTTAACATCATCATCTCCCTAAGTTACAAGGTGGGCTTTCTTGCTTAAACATTTATTCCTCCTCTTCTCATGATCCAATTTCCTCTTGAGATATATAGGGTAATCAAATTTAATGTGCCCTAGATTTTCACATTTGTAGCATGTTAAAGTTATTTGGTTACTTCCCTTTCCTTTACTTGTATGCTTGTTGTGAGATGAGGCTATTTTTCTTCCACCAATTCTTTTAAGTGCTCTTTGATACTTCTTGGTGAGAAGAGCTAAATCATCTTCAATAGAGTGTCAAGATTGTCATCGTAACTCTCCTTCCTAATATCCACCTTATCAATGATTACTTTAGCTTTAAGGGCAAGTGACTTTTTTTTTATCATTATCATTGGCATGTCTTTTAAGCTTTATCTCATACTTTTCCAAGTTTCCAAAGGGCTCTTGCAATGTTGGCATGCTTATCTTGATAGACTCTTCAATTATAGTAATTTTTTATTGCTATTTAATGGTTAAAGAGTGAAGTAATTTGTGAACCAAGTTTGCATCCATAAATATCCTACCAAAAATACTTAATTGATTAATAACAGTAATAAATCTTTGCATTTTATCCTTAATAAACTCTCTTTTATTCATTTGAAAAGTTTTGTATTAATAAACAAGAGTATGAACTTTAGATTCCTTGAATTATGAAGTTCCTACATGAGCAATTTCTAGAGCATCTTATATTTATTTTGTGGCTAAACAATTGGATAATCTTTCATACTCACTTGGCCATGAGGAATTTGATAAAATCCATTTCATCTTAGAGTGAAGGACATTTTCTTTTTCTCATCCTCACTACAATCACTTCTTAGTTTTAAAACTTCTTTATTGTTTTCTCTTTTGGCACTTGGATTGTATCCATTCTTTATCATTTCGCATATATCTATATTAGTGGCTCTTAAAAAATGTTTCATCTTTTATTTCTAAAGAATATAATGTCCATTGAAACTAAGAGGTTTATTTAATGGATGACATTTAGGTAAAATACTAGAACCATTTGATTTTATAAGATCTTGTTGAAATTACAAGATCTTAATGCAAAAGCTACGTTCAAATACCAAATGTAATCAAGGATTTCACTTAAAAGGGGGGAATTGAGTTTTTAAAAAAGATTTTTTTTCAATCATTAAACCCTTAGAAACATAAGATAAGCATTTAACCTTAAGGTATAAGCAATATAAATCATATTAATCTAATAATTAGTCATACCATCACAATATCTTAACACAAGATAAATATTAGAACCACTTGATTTTATAGGATTTTGTAGAAATCACAAGATCTTAATGCAAGAGCCAAGTTTAGATACCAAATGTAATCAAGGATCCCACTTAAGAAGGATAAATTAAGTTTTAGAATTTTACAAAATTTTAAAATAAATTTAATTTTTTTAAAAATATTTTTCAATCATTAAATCATACAACTCTAATAACTAGTCACACCATCACAATTTATCATAAACATAGTCTAGAAAATTAAAAAAGATAGGAAAAAGAAAAGCAAATGTAATATTTATAGTGGTTTGGCTTTGAAGATTTATCACTCTAAAGATTACATCCACTACCAAGCCTATTAAACTCGGATCTGGTTAATCCATTGTCTTTATAAGTTTGAAACAAGCACTTGAAGAAGACTTTACAACCTTTTGAATACAAAACAATCCTTTGAGTTTTCTCACTTAAAGCACTCATTAACTAAGAGATACCTTACTTTAAAAATATATAAAATGAGAGTTTGATAAAAAGAAATTTGGCTTAAGAGCTCTCTAAAGTTTCATACATAATGAAATGTTAAAGGAGTAAATTTCACTCTAAAAGCTAAAGGGATTTTTTATCATTAGAGAGTAAAGAAACATGCTCCTTGTGTTAACAGAAAAATTGAGCTCTTAAAATTTGTGTTGAATTTATGTTCCCTCCTTTATATAGGAGATAAGTGCTATATATGTTTGTTAGATGAATAAAAGAATCGTTATTAACAAGTTAAACTGTGATGGATTGATTGGAAAATTAATTCATTGTGATGAAAAATTTCAATTTTCAAAGGGTGGATAATTCACCTTGTATAAAATTATTTATGGACAAGTTGAATCAAATAGTGAATTGATTTGATAAGGTTTTTGCTAAAAATTGAAAAATAGGGCACCTAAATTGATTAGGGAATCAATTGATGCTATCTTGTAGCTTATTGAAAGGTCTGAATTGATTGGTAATTCATCCTGTCTAAAAGCTCTTTGGTAGGTATGACAATTAGGAAATTGGTTTTTAGACCTTAAAAAATCTTTTTTTTAATTTAAAACCATTTCTAAACTTGTTTTCAAACATTTCAAACATCATTTTTACCCCACATTACCACTAAATCTTATAAAATAAATTTAAACACAAGATTTAATTTTGAAAATCAATTTCTCCAATTTTTGTATGAAACCTTTTAATCCTTTTTTTTAATTGATCCTAGTTAAATAAAATCCTTAACTAATGTATTCAAGGGGCTTCAAGCTTTATCCTAGGTTTAATACAACAAGTGACTCTTGATAACAATTAAGCTAATCAAAATGTTTTTGTTTTCATTAAAATTGACATTTAAATAGGATTAAGGCTAACAAAATATCGTAGGAAAATTATAAGAAATATTCAATTGGAAATTAAAAAAGGTATAATATTTAATTCAAAATTTGAAAGTTACAGATATCTAATTAGAATTTAAGTGAAATTATATGAAGTTATAGAGTGGTTTTAACTTATGGGTAAATATTGTAAACTTGTTTATCATTTATAATTTTGGCATTAAAATGAAATATTTTAGGCATTAGACAAAAAATTTAAGTCATTATTGATTAATGCTAATTTCCTTTCTAATCCCTATGACTAGACATATAAACATTATAAACTCATGCAATATTTGTGGCTTCTATCATTTTCTTATATAGGTAATAATGCATATGGAAAAGGAACTGAGTGGTTTAGGAATGAAAGTGAGATTAATGGCATGTTAAGGAATTAGAAAGGAAAGGGAAGGGAGTAAAGAAGAATGTTTAGTTAAGTCATAATTTTCCTTTGCCCTATTTCAATGTTAAAAAATATACAAGGACTGATAATGGAGGGTTAAAGACTTATATATAATCAAGTACAAAATCTTTTTACAATTTTACCATTTCTTAATAAACTAGTAAATGCAAGTTTTTCATCATGTAAACAAACTTTTTATGGAAAATATCTCTTTTCAGTCTCTATAAAAAATTATCTCTTTTTTTTCTTTGAAAATTTCTTTTTTTTTCTCTAATGTTTCCCTTTTTAAAATTATATTTGTAAAAAATTCTTTCTCCCTTTAAAATAATACACTCTTTGTTAAAAAAAATCTAAATAAAGCTTGTTAACATCATTGAGAATGTTTGAACTTTGAAGTTACTCTCTAGTTTCTAATTTTTATATTTTTTAAATTTAAATTTAATTCTCATATAATGTTAAAGTAAGATTAATATAAGTGATTAAAACACACTTCACTTTTTTAAAAAGAAAATCATTATTATTATATATATAAGGATACTATGATAATGTATTGGAGATAAATAATTTTAAAAGCATTTAAATATACATTAAATTATAAAGATATTTTAATTTAATATTTTCTTTATTTTAAAATATTAGTCCGTTCAACTAAAAATCTTTAGCTTAAGTGACACTTTAAAAATTTTGTATCTTCCTCTACATCTAAGGTTCAATCCCTAGTTCTTATGTGTGTGCGTTAAATGATTTAACTGCTTTACAATATATATATATATATATATATATATATATATATATATATATATATATATATATATATATATATATATATATCCATTCAATCTTAAGTCTATCTCTATCTTTTAGAAATATAAATGTATAAATAGTTATTTATGAATTGACTCAATGTAACATTTATTTGATTGAATCAATGATAATCATACCCACATTATTAGGACTTGTTGTGACCATGATCGATATAGAACTATCTTTGATAGTATTATTGACCTAATCCACTTTAATACAATGAGAGAATTATCCATAATGCATGCTTAATCATTAAAAGGGATAAAAATATATTGCATTTCAAGAAAAATCATTGTAGTTTGAATTATATTTCAAAAAAATAATCAGGCTAACTTATAAGCCTCTTGGCATATAGGCATAAGTTAACCTAGCTAGTAATACACTTCCAATACTCAACTACTAATCCTAGAAATACTAATTTATCCTACTAATTTTGCTTAGTCATAATTATTTTAGATTTACAAGAATATCATCCCATTCATTGCCAAGTATGTAAAAGATGAAAGGAAAGTTTGGCACCTTGCTTACTATGGTGGATATGGTGGTAGCATGTCTTGCCAAATATTTAAAAAGTTAAATTTATAAAAAGGTGAGTATAGAGATTTAGTGAAAAGCTAACTATCTAAAATGCATGTGATTTTGCAAAAAATTAAATAAGTAAAGTAAGACAAACACTTAGGACTTTATTTAAGTTTCCATCATTTATAATTGTAGGATATACATACTTGCTAACTTTTATAATTTTCCATTCAAGGCATTCATGTGACCAACAACCTTTTTAAGGGTAATATTTGCTCAATTAGGAAGAAAAAGGAAGTTTCCAACATAAAAATATACAATGCAATTAAAGTATAAATAAACAAGTGTCTTCCTTTTGACTCCCTTCATCTTTATCTCTCATAATCCTAACCTTCCCTTTGGGGTCAACCTTATTCTCTCACAAATGAGCATACGAATCTAGTGCATAAGCAGCCATATGAATATCAACACCTCTACTTCATCATTCTCATATCATAATACAATAAATTCATTTCAAATAATATTTTGATTTTCATATACACAATTCAAGTATTCATGTTCATACACATGCATAAATGTATAACCATAAGTGGATTATCCTTTGAAAAAACATAAAGTCATATTCTTAAAGTTTCATAACATGTTAAAACTAAATTATCTGACTTCATTCACGTCCTATCATTATTATAGAATTGCTTTGCAATATTGGCATATTGATATTGGTATAGCACAGTGATATTTTTAAAAATAAATGCAATCTATCATGTTGGTTCAAATCAAAAGTCAACGGTGTAAAGCCAAATTATCTATTAGGAGATGAAGAGTTGGAAAATAGGTTAAAAAAAATTTCCACATTAGTTGTTTAAAAATGGACATGGAAAATAAAGGTGAACTATTAGATTTGAAGAAGAGTCAAATATTAGAAGTTAGTTCCTATATATAGCCGACGTTGAAAAGTTTGCTTAGTGTAGCATTTTTTTAATTTTATAGAGAACATTAGACATTGGTTTCAATGATAACCAATATGGAAATACATAGACATCAACTTTATTTTTATTGATAATAGATGTAAAAAATTTTTGCCATTAGTATATCCTTGTCTCTATTTTTTAGATTTATAAATAAATTTAAAGACAAACTTGTTTCATATAATGATTTACTTTCCATTTTTTATGTTCTTTGCTCAATTTTTTCTAACATTAGTCCAATGATTGTATGATATAAACCTTTTAATATCTTTGAGCTTCTACTAATATCAATCTAAGATATTTTTCTTGATTCTTTTATACTTTATAAGTATTTTATCTTTTGATTGTGATTATTAGGGTTAGATAAGTAGCATTATCATTTATTGTTGAAAAGCTTTTATTTTTGTACTTTAAAATTACTAGTCAATCATTATTTTTATAATTTAGAAGAATTATTTAACATGAAAACTTAGCTTAAGTACATCTTCTATTATGTGTTTATATTTTTGAAAATGTCATTTTTGCTTAGATGCTATATTTTTTGAGTAACTTTCTACATTGATGTGACCTTATTACTTGAATGCTATTTTTAAAAATGTCAAATTTGTCATAGTTAAAGTTTTGTTTTAAGATCAAACAAATGTGATAAGATGATAGGCAATCTTTCTTTGTTATTTAAGTTATGATGTATATGTGCTTAATTGTTTATTAGATGTTGCTAGGCATATTGTTAAATATTTATGTTGATTTTGTTAAAACATTGACAAAAGTGACATGGATTCATTTGGTTTTAGTAAAGAGGGTTAGAAAAGTAATGAAGTTAAGGGTCTTGCAATTATAAGGAACACTATCCTTAAGCACACTAAAGGAAAGAAGCAAAAAGAACACTTCAATTATAAGGGAGTTGCATGTAGGCCTAATGGAACTGAATTTAATAGTTACCTTGATTTCTTGGTATGCATTAAGGTGACCATTGATGTTAAAAAATGGCACCAAGTGGAACAATACATCAAGGACACCATTTGGGATGATATATTAGTAATAAGCTTTCATATTTATCTCTATGTTCAATCTTTACATGTGTATAACAAGAAGTTATTGATTATTAATTATGTTTATCATTCATTCATAGGTTGCTTTACATGTTATCTTTAATACACATGAGGGTTACAAAGAATATATCTTAATAAGGGTAGGTAAGAGGTGGAAGTATTTTAAGCATAAGTTAAAGAAGGAGTACATCAATCCTACAGGGATAGAGATAGCACCTCTACCTAAAAATATCCCTAGATTGATGCCTAAACATGGAAGAAGTTTGTGGAGATATGTTATTTAGAGGAGTTCCAAGTAAATGTGGTTATCTTAGTATTGTTGTCGTTCTTCCACTTTTGATAATGAAGAATGTCTTCACATTACTTATTTTATTTTTTCATCGATAGGCACTAAATATATAGAATAAGACAAATCAAGCTAAAAATATGTATAAATATATGTTGTTTTCGGAAAGGGATAAGAAACTTGAGGAAGAACTTATTAAGGAAAAGACTGAAGCTATTAAGGAGGTTATTGATCAACCTGGTGATTAACTATTTGCCTCTATCACCCTTATACAATAACTTAAGTTATGGGTGAGAGCTAGAGTCATTAGAAAGGGTAAACTCATGAAAGGGGAGAGTTGATAGATTGCCTAGTGAATAGTAAGTGATATTATTATTTTATTTATCAAATACAAAGTATGTTACTTATTTAAAAGCACACGAATAACCATGTTTGATCATACTATGCTTGGATAAACTTATACACCAAGCTAGCCATGAAGACTTTTAATCAAAAGGGACGATGAACATCTTGACTATTACCCTAAGAATTCAAGAGCATCTTAGATATGTGAGGGTCATTAGTGGCTATGTTAACTTTAAGCAATACTTTAGGGGAGCTTTAAGATGTCCTTGCAATGAAGGACTATCATGTAGAAATAAAGTGAAACTCATTGCTAAGATAAGGGAGAATTTAAGAAGAGACCTTCTTTAATATGTGATAGCCATCTTCTAGTTGGAAGGCAGGACATTGGTTGCCTTAGGGGATGAGAAGGAGGAAAAGGTACAAATGGTGACCGTTGTGTTATAGTAGGACAATTGCTACCCCACAAACCTTAACTTTATTACTTAATTATCACAGGTAAATTCTTATCACTCTATTGGTTATTACTAAGTATTCTTCAATAATGTTGTACTTATGATTAAAGGACCCTCAGTTAGGCAAGTGGTGAAAAGCATGCTTTTCCTAATCACGTGCTCTACATTATGACACTAAAGGACCAGTGTAAGATTATGGCAGACATTCTTAAAGATGCCATGTATAAGGCACCATTGCCAACAAAAGAGGTGACCATGGTGGACTAATCAGTTGACACCTATCTAACTTAGTTAAAGACTTTGATTTCATTCTCCATAGAGGAGAGATTTTTCATCATGTCAAGTTTGTTGTTTACAGTTAAATAAAATATTGCCTAATATGCCTAATTGTTATTTTTTTGTAATCCATTTTAGGGATGATGGTGACAAATCTAAAGAATCAAAGACTTTGACAACTTATCTTTAATAAAAAAAAAATAAAGATTGGCACATCCCAGGATAAGGTCCGATCTGTTACACAGAAGATGCCAAATAATGATCTCATTCTGTTATCCATAAGTTTGGATATTGTAGGATATGAATATGATATTCTCCCATCTAAGGATCTAATCTCATATCTTCTGAGCATGGAGGGATAGATGTTACTAGTGTAGGGACTTGGATCAGGTATGTTCATCTTTAACTTTTAAATCTTCCTTAGTTTTGTGCATATATTAAACATTATGAATTCTACTACTCATGCATTTTGAGAATGATAGGTACTTACACCATATCATCTAGGATAGGAACTTAGATTTCTATTTTAGTTTCTTAGATCCAAATCAGACTCAAGAGGTGGGGATAAATTGGAGTTTCTAAACAAGTACACATACACACATATATTAGTGAATAAGAAGTAAGAATGTTATATGGTATCATGTTACAAATAGTATGTGGGTGCAAAGATAGGCCTTAATTCATCTTTGGTTATATTTTCTCCTTAGCTATCTTACTTTAATATTGATAATGTTGTAAGCATTATTAGATGGTAAGCATCATTTATCTAAAAGAGAGGATAATTTATTGGCTTGACCTACTAGGGCATGAACAATGCTCAAGTTGAAAGGTAGTACTTATAAAGGAAATGAACATACATTACAAGATAGGTAGCTCCAACAAGATGAGCATTGTCAAATGGGTAAAAATGAAGGTAATGTTCTTATGCATGTTTAGGTGCCTAATATTATGATTGACTATTATTACATGAAATTTGATATTATTTTGAGTTAATTTGGTTAGTGCCCCACATAAATAAGCAATATCAAGTGTGGCTACTTCACAATGAAATATATGCAAGACATTATCATGCATATAAAGAGGAATGAAAAGCATGATATGATAATTCATTTGAATCTCAATTAAGTAAAAACTTATGGAAAATATGTAGTTTTATTTTTTAATCAAGTTTTTTATGTAAATTTGTAGTTCTTCCAAGGAAACATAACACCTTACAATGCAAAAGATATAACATCCTTACAGGAGGAGTGGAATGCATATGTAATAAGAGAGAGATAAGTATTAGCATAAGGGGGTTGCCAAGTATATAACATATTGAGTGCAATTATAAATGAAAATGTATATATACATGTGCTTGTAAAACTTAGTGTGATTACTTGGAAATGTATATATTATTTTGTATGCAAATGAAACCTAACCATACATGCCCCCCCAATTATATCTTCTAAATTATCCACACTATCAATCCACCTTTTTCCCTCAAAAGGTGATTTTAGTAAATAATCAAATATAATACTTGAACTAAGGGTCAGGTTGGTAATTTTTCTTACATCCCCTTTTTAGCCGATTATAGACAAGAAGGGATTCAAACTCCTAACACCACGGTTCATTGCCATGTGTTTTAATCCCCTGAGCTACAGGCCCCACCTCATCTCCACTAGGTCTATTCCTTAAAGAATGATTTAATATTTTTTAAAAGGTAGTACTCTTTCACATAATAATTATACCGACCTTCCTATTTAGGTAATAAGTTTTGCTTCTGTCTTTTGGATAGTAATAGAAGTAATCTTCAAAAATAAAAAAAAACCAAGAAACCATGTTGGTTGTTCATTAATAATTAACACGGATACTATATGACATCAATTTTATATAAAAACCAATTTGAAAACTTAAAATTTTATCTTTCTCAAAATTGGACAATAGAAAGCAATAATATGGTAAAAAATAGGAGTTCAATATTATACGATGTCAATTTCAATTTATAAATGATTGTGAAATACTTAAACAATGTTATTTTTCTTTCCTTAAAACTTATGAAAATGAAGGCCAAGGCTAAAATACAAAAGAAGCTTATCTTAAGACCAATTGCAAATTGGAGAGCAATTTCTTCCTCACAAGATTTGTAGTGCCTTATAGAAAGATTAACCATTTGTTTGCCTTTATTGGTGTCACAACCTAAATTGTGGGCACATGATTAGCGTAGGAAACTTTTGACAAGCGGCTTTCCATAAGGCTCACATATTGACCATGCAGACTTCAATTAAACAAAATGACATTACATGTGCATGAATAACTCTTGTTGCATGAATCATATCTTCCATTAATTTAAAAAAATAAACCAAGTTTCCTCTATTTTTTAGTACTTTTCTAAGGCTACCCACTTAGGATAGGAAACCTATATGTTAAATAGACAAAAGACCTTACGTTACATTTCAAATAAATAAATTTGACACAATAACTATATAGATGTAATTGTACTCAAATCTTAATCCAATTGTCAAATTCTTTTACAATATTATCTTTGATCTCTATAAAGGTAACAAGGTTCTATTAGGTTAACTTCAACTTGAAAAATATTAACAACACATGGATGAGTTACGAGAACTCAATGAGTATATAACTAGTAAAATTAGCATTCCAAGTTAATTAAAAAAATAATTAAATGTAAATTAAGCACAAGAATTATATAAAACTACAAACAAGTTTAGCTCCTAGATTCAATAACTTAGCACGTCAATACTTCCTATTTGGTACTTTCACCTGCATATATCTTAAAATTTCGTTTCATATTGATCTTAATATCTCAAGTTGACAATTGTACAAACATAATCATATTATCACACAAACTCATCTAAGTTACATTCATTACACACAAGCTATAAAGACATTCAAAAGGTAAAGCAAATAAATCTCCTTGTGCCTCTTGAGTCAACCTTATGGTTCACAATCTCCAATCTTGTTCCTTTAAGATCAATCTTATCCTTCACAATTAATTATCAAGAATTAAGTGTCTAATTTTATTTCATTTGCCCCTTCATGTTTCTCATTTTATTATCATTCATGGCATAATTCTTAATACAAGTCATTCACTAAAGTACAAGCTCTTCTTATCATATTCATAATCGAATTTCAATATTAAAGTAACCAATTTATCACTATAGGTCATTCTCAAATACTCTATACTGCTTTACATGGCCACAAACCTTAATTTATTTCACAAAAGAAAATAAAAATAGTTTAGTCCATATACATTTTATACATCATAATATTATTATGCCTAATTTCGGGTTTAAATATGCATTTAGGAGTTAATTATACCTAGTTATAAAAGTAGAACATAAAATTAGGTGAGAAGTGTCACTTCGGGAAGTGATTCAAAGTGTTTTGTGTCATTTCAAAAGTGAGGAACTGCATCACGAAATGCTTTTACCCTCCTATAGGAGAGGAGTGCTCTATAATGCATTTTGTTCATCCTATGTTTGCCATTGGAAGTGGATGTATTCACAATTGAAAGTGGTTGCCTTTGATTCTAGTAGTGAAGACCCATTTCGCAAGTTACACCTTGGCATAACTTATTCTAAGCTTAAGGAAACCTTTCATTAAGCACTTCTCATGTGTTCGCTTTTAGAAGTGGATCCTTTGTATTTTTCTAAAAATTTTAATTAAATACTTTTGAAAATTTTTAAGATATAATTAACAACCAACTTCTAAAAGAAGTTGAGATTGAGACATAATGATATACTTTTATAAGAAGTTCAAACACTTGAAATTTATAAAAATAAAAAGATCTTAAATAATTATGTTTTTGATATGGAAGATATAATAAAAAAGAAAATAGTTGTCAACAACGTTTACTTTTATATATAATGTAGAAAAAAATAATGGTTATATTCAATTTATTGTTTATATTCTTCCATTTCATTTGTTACTCAATTAATCATTTTCAAGTAATAAATGCATATCAAGGGTTCTTTATTTATGCCATTCATATCATTAATCATTTATTTATCACTACAAATCAACACTTTCCTTACATAAATCATAAATCTCAAAACTCATGTACAAAGCATATTAAAATCATTTAAATCCTTGGACTAAGGTTGGATTTTTTTTCTAACTCACCTCATATGAAGGAGATAGCTAAATGATAGATTTATTATTTCCTTGGTCTTAATCACCTAAAAAAAGTTCTTAATTAATAATTTCATATCATTTTGGAACTGAAATGCCTTTTTCCTTACTAAAGTATAGAGAAATTATTAGAGGAAATATGAAAATGACAAGGGCTTTACCTTGATTAAAGAAAAAGCTTGAAATAAATGGGTCCTTTCCTTACTTGATGGAAGATTAGAAATGGAGGAGTTGGAGAAGTTAAGAAAATTAGAGAGAGAGAGAGAGTTAAAGGTGAAGGTTGAAAGAGTTTAGAGAAAAAAAATGATGGAGAAAGGGCTGATTAGCCTTAAAAATATGAGATAGTAGTAGGGCATTTTTGAAAATATTTCCTTAATCTTCATCAGACTTATGTATTCACTTTTACCTATTTATAACCCTCTAGCATCTTATTTTATCCATCTTTTCTCATTTATATGCAAGGTTCTCTTCTTAAGTTTTATTTAGTCTCAATTTATCCATTCTGCATATGAATTTTGTTTTAATGTTATTACCTAAAAATTTATATGATCATTCTTTTTAAATAAAAATCATTCAAATCTCTAAAGAAAGTGTAACAATTTGGGTTTTCTTCTCAACATGAAGGTCTATCTAAATGCCTTATTTTTCCTTTAAATATAATAAAAATATTTATTTGTTGTGTATTGTGTTAATTTATTCAAATTTTATGTTTTTGTTTTCATTTTTTAAGGTTTTGGGCAATGTGGATGTTGATATATTCCCCCAGAGTATGAAAGAACTTATAGGCAAAAAGGAGGATGAATTGGCTTATAACAAAAATTAATAAATTAGATTTGTAATAAAACTTCTAAATAAAACTGTAACGTGCAATGGGAAAATTCTTGAAATTTTAATAAATATGTTATTTCAAAAACATGAAATATCATAATAAGATTTGAAAATAATCTAAGTAAATATATTTTAGATTAAAAGAATTTCTTCAAAAAAAATAGAAGGAAAAGCCATGTAATTTCTTTTCTTGAATAAGTAAAATATTTGAAGCAATAGAAATATAAGTAAATAAGTATAGAAGGAGAATGAACATTAATTTTATAGAGGTTCAATGGACTAAAAAGAATGTCTTTTATGTTTACTCTCCTCTTCTCAAACTATCAATATCATTTGAGGTATCTACTAATTTTTCTTCAAGTTACAATACCTAACTTTATAAGATTATCCTAATCTTTACTAGGATTTCCATCACCACTTATCTTTACAAGATCTTCTCAAACTATCAATTCACTTAAGGTGCCCACTAACTTTTCTTTAAGGTACAATATCTAACTTTATAAGATTATCCCAATCTTTACTAGGATTTTCACTACCACCTAATTTTACAAAATCTTCTTGATCTCTACTAGGATTTCAATAACCACTTTGCTTTACAAGATTTTCCCAGTCTTCACTAGGATTAAATACCACTTAACTTTATAAGATTCACCAATCTATATTAGGATTTTCAATTAAGGTTTAAAAAGGATGTTTCTTACAATCGCACTTAATAATATTCTAAAAGTGGGTATGCAAGTTTTGGTTCTAAAATGAGGAGGGAGGATAATTTTAGTTTTTGGAAGATGAGAGCAAAAGTGGATATGTAAGTTATGTATTATCTTTAAGGGCATGTATCCTATTTATAGAGAAAAATTGATGAAGATAACTTTGGTGTCAACCTATCTTTTCTTTAGCTCCAAGTCATATTTGGACTCCAAATTTGAAATTTGAAAATTTAATTCCAGGACACTTTTGGCTCTAGGCTTGAATTTTGGATTTCATCTCCATAAGAATTTTTACTTACTTAAGAAGCTTCCTTAATGTCCCATATGTTGAATATACCTTATATGTATCATAGAAGACAAGGACTAACTACTTCACTTAAATTTGAATTTCATCTAAAATACCAAGTAGGTTACTATTTCACTGATAGTGAAATTTCTTTTAGAAACTTAATCTAGCTATTTTGTACTATGTGCATACTACTTGAAACTATTTTTTCAATTTAAAAAGAGTGTCTTAACAACTTCATATATTATTTTTTATTATGTTGAATGATTTTGAATTTGAAATTCCTTTTCATTGTGAATTTTCCTCTTTTTAATAATCAAAGGCCTATAAAGACTACTAAATGTTGACCATTGGATTTAATCATCTTTCTTTTGAAAAATAAATATTAAATTATAACCAATAAGATGATTTCTTGGAAAGTAAGCTTGGCATTTTCAAAATAAAAATAAATTAAAAATATCTAAAGTAATTTGTCATATGGAAAAATACACTTTTATAAAGTAAATTGGGCTTTGAAATTTAGAAGTGTGATGGCCCCAAATCCCTTTAAAATATTTGATGGGTTTGAAACTTATAAATTATATGTTTTATACCGAAATAAGTTGGATGCATAATAAAACTAGAAAGTTCAAATTCTAACTTATAATTTGCAATTAAAATATTTTATCATTAAATAAAACTCATTTATTTTCCATTTAATTCCTCATTCTTCCCTTTTTTTGATATTACAGAGTAAAATTCAAAGAGGTATTGGAGCATACAATTATAACATAATTAGGAATCAGAGCATATCATTAATGTATCAGAGCATATTATTTCCTACAGGATGTGAGGTATTAATATATGAAAGCATGTCTTAAAAATTCTTGCAATATATAAAAGAAAAAAGAAGAAAAGAATCATGTATTAAATCATAAAGCATAAGTCATGCATGTTTCCTTTAAAACTATGATTTTTTATTCTTTAAAAAAAAACTTTGCTCCTTTTAAAACCATGAATACTTTGAAATAAAAACTTTGCAACCTTTTATATTCTCTCCCTTTTTAGCAATAGCAAAATAAAGCAAATTAGTTAGGATGAAAATGGTATTAAAGTAAACAAAATTAGAATGAAAATAGTATCAAGTAGAATCAAAATAGTATCAAAGCAAACAAAATGGAAGCAAATAGTATTGAGCAAATAAAGCAATTTCAAATAAGTAAAGAAAAATAAGTGAGTGAACAATAGTGATGAAAATCAAAAAGTGAGAGAAAAGAAAGAACATGAAAATATATAATAACGTCAAATCACAAAAAAAGAAAGAAAGAATAGGGATGAAAATTAAAACCTTCCAAGGATAAGACTTGTAAAAAAATGATAATGAAATTCTATCAGTTCTAAAGGAAAATTAAGTAAAGCATGGAATCTATAAATTAGGAAATGCCATGGAAAATGAATAACATAATAGAAATAGCAGATGACATTAGATAATAGAAATAATTAGATAGAAAATTATTAGAACCAAAAAGGTAAAATAACAATAATAATAGTGATGATATTAACTTTATTAAAGAAAGCATCAATAAAAGTAATAGTCATAAAAGATAGGCAACATAAAACATGAAAATCCTAACTAAAATTGCAATTAAATGGAAATTGACCAGCAATTTTTAGTGTATATGCAAAGATAAAAGTCCTATACTACTACAATATATATTCTTAAGTTTATTACTAAATAAAAGACTAGATTATCTAAGGCTTTTGTGAGGGCTTAGCTTGAAAGAATAGTAAATCCAAAATAGTGTTCATTTGGGACTGTATATCTTGAAAACCACTATCAACTATGTTAGAAAGCCTAGTAACATTTCTTTCAAGCTTGTTAATTCTAGTTTTATTAATTGGCTTGGAATTTGATGGACTTGCTTTAGTGTTGGTAGATGGCGAGCTAAGAGTAGTGAGAAAAGGTAAGGATACTTTAAATATCTTAATATTAGTAAAGAAGATTAATGGATTAAATGAAGATTGATTAGAGGATAATGGAGTGATATTGGATTGTGGTGGAAAAGTGGCGGTATGGGTAGGATTGGGTGAAATGAAAAGTTTTGTATTAGGTTAGTTAGAGGCATTTTAGGTATCATCAAGATTAGTCATAATTAGTGGATTATAGGTGATAACAAAGGTAAGTTAGGTAGATCATTCTACTTAGATAGTCTATTAACGAGGTTCATTGTCTTGAATTACAAAGAACTTAGTGATAATTAGGTAAAGAATGCATTGAATGGTTGTTTAAGGCCTACCTATCTCCATAAAATATAACTTAGGCAGATTAGTCACTAGATAAGGATTTTCAAGTCAGGGTGGAAGTCATGAAGTCTAACATTGTAGCATAGTTGCAAAGGCTGTAAATTAAAAGAGCTCTAAAGTGGACTTCCACTTCCCTTAGATTATGGTATAGCATCTTCAAAGGATTCAACCTTAATATTAACATTCTTAAAAATAGTTGCTTCTTATGGTTTTTCATTTTCTTCAACTTCCATTTGAAGAAAAGCTTTTGAAGGATCTTTATTAAATGCATTCTCATAATTTTCAGATAGAACAACAACCATATTAACTTTTCCCAATTTCTCTTCTGCTTCTTCTGTACTTGACATGGGTTCATAATAGGTTTCATTTATCTAATTTTCTATCTTATTTGCTACTTTTTCTTCTTTCTCCTCTTCCTTTTTTTCTTTATCTACTTGCTCTCCATTTTTCTCCTTTTCCTTTTTATCTTCTTCTATATTTAGTTCTTTTTTTTTAATTTTCATATTTTCCCTCAACTTCTTTTCTTCTCCCTAGCTATTTCTATTTTTGCATTAATAATTTTATTTCTTTCTTGTAAATTCATATTGTTTGTGTCAAATTCAATTTCTATCTCTTCAACAACTTTTTTAGAGAATGAACCACTAGAGTAGAGCTCAATGATCTCCTTCATTTTCAATTTTCTTAATCTAAGTTCACATAATTTGGCATATATCAACATCTATCATTCTGTTTGATCTCCTCCTTTCACCATCATTAGTTTTCTTCATCATTTTTTTTATCTTTACCATTACTATTTCCTAGTTTTATATTCTTTAGAGCTTTAACAATTCTCTTTATTTCTTTTGCCTTTTTTCTTTTTTAGATCCTTTTCCATTTCTCCCTTTTTCTTTTATCATCTATATCTTTAGTTTGCTTTCTTCCTACTTTTTATCATTCTTCTTTAATATCAATTCTTCCAATAATAGGCATCATGGTATGATTTTGTTTTTCCTCCTTATTAATTTTTTCTTTTCCTTCATTATCTTCTTTTACATCTTCCTTTTCCTTCTCTTCCTCTAATATTTTTAGAAAATCTCTCATTGATTTTTCCTTTCTTACACCATGAATTTTTGCACCATAATTTTTCAAGTTTATCACCTTTTTATTCATGCTTACAGGTAGCTTAGGCTCTTTGTTAAATGATAGTGTCTTCAAGCAATTGTTATTCATTATATTACTACCTATAACTCTTTAACCTTTCTCCTAAAACACATCCACACTGAAATGTATAAGAATTTTAGTAATTACCATACCATATCTAATGTAGGCATCAATCCATGACTTTTTAATATGTTTTCTCTAAATATCAAGTATCCTAGATTTAGTTTATACTTAGTCTCAATAACCCATAAGAGAAAAGCTTCAAAATTACTTATATTCTTTATAGATTCCCCTTTGGGGTAGAGAACTTTACAACTACAACAAAGGAGTATCTTTTAGCTCATGGTAAGCTAATTTGCTAGGGGAATATTTGTAGAATTTTAGTTTCCTAGTTTCTATTCCCATTTCTAGAAATTCAAACCATTGTTTTCCTTGATGATTATGCTTGATTTCACTTTAGTTCCTTTATTTGGAGTCCCTAGCAACTGATTCATCAATGTAACATCCATTCTATATTTTTCTCCATTAACAAAAAGAAAAAGACTATCATCATCTTTTAAAGATTTTTCATTAGCATAGAAAAGTTTGGTGTGCTTTTCATATACTAATTCATCTATATTAAAACACTTTACTCATTCATTTTTCAGAGATTAAACATCCACCTCTCTAGGTTTTATGAATCTCCTTTTTCAAAATCTTCTTCATATTAGCTAGCTATAATCTTGTCTTTGAAATCCATTTGGTTGAAGATTTTGGTTTGTGCCATTTTAAAGGTGAAAATATGAGAGTTTTTTTGAAAAATAGATAATGAATAGCAATGGGTGTTGAAAAAAAAGGATAAAATTACTAGTTTGAAGCTTATTAGATTACTAGTTTCAATTTAAAAGGCCTGCAATTTCTAAGTTGAAAAGGTCGCACATTTTGGATTTGGGCAACAAAAAGCTAAGAGGTTTCTAGGTTTTTAAAATAGAAAGTAAAAAAGCCATTTTCTTAGAACCAGACAAATTTTCTTAGAAAGTACATCCTATAATTCAATTGAATCATTCCCTAATGGAGTGGTTGGTGGTTTGTAAAGGATTCAAAGAATTAAATTTCACTTTAATTAATACTAAAAATGTTGACTTTGTTTAGGAAGAAGATAAAAGAATTTTCAAGTGCAAAGTAACAAGACTTGTTATGATAAAGTTGGTAAGAGTCCTTTTTTAGTGTTAAAGCGATTTTGGACATAAACTAAATTTTCCAAAATTTTGAATTTTAGTTACACCAAGCATTCTGGAGGCTTAAGATAGAAGTGAGCTTGCTATCTCATAATTATATTGCTATTTTTAAAAAAATTTAATCCTATTTATAAATAATGGTCATGCGATGTCATATAAGCACATAATAGCATATAAATCACACATAGAGCAATTTAAATCTATTCAAAGCTAACCATACCAATTTTCTTTTTAATGTACTAAAACCTATCTTTGTGAAGGGTTTTTGTAAAGATATTCACTAATTGATGTTCAATATTTATGAATTAAGTAGGATATCCCCTTTAAGTACATGATCTCCTATGAATGATGTTTAATTTTAATGTGCTTTGTCTTTGAGTCTTGAATTAGATTTTTTGTTAAATTTATTGCACTTATATTATCACAAACAATAGGAAAAGAAGAGAATTTCAAATTGTAATCTTTAAATATCTTTCCATCCATAAGATTTAAGCACAATAGCTTCTAATTGTCATATATTCTGCTTTAACTATTAATAAGACAACTAAAGCTTGCTTTTTGCTATACTGTAATATAATTCTTTGTCCAAAAAATTGGTATAATCCACTAGTTTTTTTTGTTTGAATTGCATCTTGCAAAGTTGGCATTGAAATATTCAACTAAGTCTAGAGAATTATCCTTAGGATACCAAAGGCCATAGTTCTTAGTTCCTAGTAGATATTTAAATATTTTTTTAATAACACATAGATGGCATTTTTTAGGATTAGATTGATATTTAGCACATAAACAAATATTAAAGATAATATTTGGACTACTTGTAGTTAAGTAAAGAAGTGAGCTAATCATACCTTAATATTGCTTTTTATCAACTAGCTAGCTATTTTCATCTTTGTTCCATCTTGTGGATGGATTTATAAGAGTACTAATAGCTTTTGCATTTTCCATCCTAAATTTCTTTAAGAGTTCACTTGTATGTTTTGCATGGTTTATGAATATTCCTTCTTTTGTTTGCTTTACTTGAAATCCAAGGAAAAATGTGAGTTCTCCTATCATGCTTATTTCAAATTCACTTTTCATTAAATTTAATTTTTTTTACACAAAAAGGTCATTAGTAAATCCAAAAATAATGTCACTAACATAGATTTAGACTATTAGTATATCATGCTTGATGATTTCGAAGAAAAAGGTTATATTAACTTGCCTATTGTAAAATCATTTTTAGCAAAAAATTTACTAAACCTTTCATACCAAGTTCTTGGAGCTTGTTTTAAATCATAAAGGGCCTTAGTAAGTTTAAAAATATGATTATGCTTCTCTTCATTTTTAAATCTAAGAGATTGTTTTACATAAATTTTCTAATTTAGAGAATCATTTAGAAAAGTGCGTTTTACATCCATTTAATAAAGTTTGAAGTTTTTGAAGTATGAAAAAGATAGTAACTTTCTTATAGATTCAAGTCTAGCAATAGGTTCATAAGTTTCATTATGGTCAATATCTTCTTAGTAGGCTTCTATTATCCCTTTAAGGTGTGAGGTGATGTTTTTAAGCTTGATTATCATCAATCTCATCACACTATTCCAAATAGCAACCATCATGCTTGTTTTTTACATTTTGCTCAAGATAGCAACCTACTTGCTCTTTTAAGGATTAAGTCTCAAATTGATTTTCTTTGGCTATTCCTATTTGTTCCTTTGATGCTTCCCTTTTTGAGGTCATTTAAGTTTTGTCATTGGCTTGCTTTCTTAAAGAAAATGCATTAGATTCATAAAAAAATATGTGCATATATTCTTCAATTGTGAAAATTCTTTTATTATATACTCTATATGTTTTGCTTGTGTTAAAGTATCCAACAAAAATTCCTTCATCACTCATTAAGTCAAATTTTAGAACATTATTTTTTCCATTATTTAAAATAAAATATTCGCATCTAAAGGCATGGAAATAACCAATGTTGGGTTTTCTTCCTATTCATAACTTATATGGAGTTTTATCAAAATAAGTCTTAAAAACCATCTATTTAAGATATGACAAGATGTATTAATAGTTTCAACCCTAAAATATTTTGACAAATTATTTTTAAAAAGCATGGTTCTAGCCATATCTTATAATGTTCTATTCTTTCTTTCCACAATCCCATTTTGTCAAAGAGTTCTAGAAATTGAGAAATTATAACTAATATTGTTTTCATCACAAATTTTCAAATTCCCCATTATAGTCACTTATAATATTGGTGATGCAAATGCCCTTTTCATTTTGAACTTTCTTGTAAACTTTTTTAAATATTTCAAAAGTATTATCTTTATGTATAAAAAAATATACCCAAGAATATTTAGAGAAATGATCAGTAAACACTAAACTATATATTTTTCTTTCAAAGCTTAACATTTTGGTTAGACCAAATAAATTCATGTTTAGAAGTTCTAAGGGTCTTGTAGTTGAAGCCACATTTATACATTTATAGGTTAGAAAGATGATTTTGCTTATTTGCCTTGTTAACATGCATCACATACATGATCTTTTTCAAAATTTATTTTTGGAAGACCTATCACTAGGTTTTTCTTTAAAAAGTTAAAGATGATATGCATATTAACATGATTAATTTTTTTTTTTTAGCCAATAGACCAAGTCTTTCATGCCATGAACAACTTTCATTGACATAAGAAATGTCTTGCATATTTGAAACATAAATATTATTATCTCTTTTGCTAACAAAAAAAATTTTATTTTCCTTTTTATCTTAAATAAGACAACATAAGGATTTAAAAATTACTTTATAAATTCTATTGCAAAGTTAACTAATGTTTAGAAGATTATGTTTAAATCTATCAATTAAACTAACATTATCGATAGAAGTAAATCCTATACCTATTTTACCTATACCAATGATTTTGTATTTAGTATTATCTCTAATTGTGATAACTCTGCTATTGATGGGCTTAAAAGATAAGAATTTACTTTAATCTCTAGTCATATGCCTTGAACATCCATTATTTATAAACTAATCATCATTTTTTATTATGGATTTAAGACACACATATAATAAAAGATTGAGTTTTCTTATGTATCCAAATCTTTTTAGGTCTTTGGAGTTTATTTAATGTGTTCTTTTTATGATTTTGTTATTTGGGCATATAATCCTAATTTTTCTTTATAAACATTCTTTTTGTCAGATAACACAAAGAGGCGATATGTCCTTTATCTTTACAATAATTACAAGTAACATAAGAACTTGATGGATAGGAGGATTTCACAAAGTTTTTGTAATATTTGTTATAAATTGAATGAAGATATCCCAAACCATTTTTTCCTAAATAGTATTTTTGAATACCTAAAAGAATATCTAAATTATTATTCTTTTCTTTGATAAACTTTCTAAGATCATTAGTTAGAGTATCTGTCTTCCTTTTTAAAGAAAGATTCTTCTTTTTAAGATTGGAAGATTAATGCTTTAATTTGAATCTTATTTTATGATTTTCCTTTTTCAAAATTTTAACATTATTTGCCAAGACTTTGCTTTCTCTTTTTGAAGGCTCATTTTCTTTTAACAAAGTTTGTTTTTCTTTTTCTATTGTTCCACCTAACTTTGTTGTGAAATTGAATTTGTTTTCTAAAATTTGATTTTCTTCTTTGAAGGATTTAAGTGCTTTATTTTCATTTTTCAAAGTTTATAAATCTTTTATCAACATATGTTTTTCATTTTCAATCAAGTTTGAAACTTCCTTTTCTTTTTTGAGAAAATCTAGTTCTTTTGTTAAAGTTTTATTTTATTTTTCTAAAGAAAGAATATTTAGTTAAAACTTTATGAAAATATTCCATTAATTCATTATAAAATAAAAAAGATTCAAGTTCATTCTTTATTACTATATTGTTTTCTTGGCTTTTGGCCATGAAACAATAATTGTTTATGTCATCATCATCATCCTCATCTTCATTTTCTTCAAATGAAACATTTTCATCATCTCAGGTTGCATCATAACTTTTTTTTTAGTTGATTTCTTAATAGGCCTTCTTTTTAATTGAAGGTAATTACTTTTGTCATGTCCTAACTTTTTGTACTTAAAACAAATCAAAGGTTGGTTGCTTATTTCTTTATTTTACCTTTTTTTGAAGGGGTCTTGGTTTAAAAACCACCTTTTCTTTTGTACATTTTTAAAAATCTTTTTGTCATGGAGGCTAAATCATCTTCTTATTCTTTTGTTCCTTGATCAAGATCATCCTTTTCTTTACCATCATTTTGTGAAGATGTTTTAAAAGCTATTATTTTTTTTCTTTTCTTAATTATCTTTGATATATGTCTTTTCATATACTAAGAGTTTTCCTCTTAACTTATTAATTTCCTTATTATATGACATCTATTTTAGACTGTCATATTTTTGGAAGAGTTTTCAAGATTTTTATCACTAATTCTCTATAAGTAATGATTCTTCCTAATATATGAATATCATTAATAATAGTTAAGAGCTTTTCAAACATTAGCTCTATGTTTTCATTTTCTTCTATCTTGAATGTTTTATATTCATATGAGTATATTTATTCTTGTTTCATTTAAATGATTGACGCCTTCATAGGTCACCTTAAGTTTATCCTATATGACTTTGGCAAAAATACATTTATAGATCTTTTTGAATTCATTAGATGTTATAGCACACATAATAGCATTCATGTCTTTAGCATGCATTGCTTCCTTCTTGTAATTGGCATCTACCTTACCTTTTTAAACTTGAGCACTTTTATTTTTCCTTTAAGTTTTATAGGTGTTTCATAGCCTTTTATGATAACTTTATATACTTCAATGTTGGTAGATTTAATGTAGATCATCATTCTAAACTTCTAATAGTTGTAGTTTACACCATTAAAGAGTGAAAATTTAGTTGTAAAATGTTTATTGGACCTATGATTTTGGCCAAAAATTTCTATTACCTACAAGATCTTAACTCACAAAGTTGTTAGAATTTAAAAATGTGAGACCAAGCTCTAATACTAATTAATAAGACTTGTAGACTAAGAGAAAGTGTATTAGCTTATAACAAAAATTAACAAATTAAATTTGTAATTAAACTTTTGAATGAAACGGTGAAGTGCAATGAGAAAATTCTTGAAATTTTGTTAAATATGTTGTTTCAAAAATATGAAATATCATAATAAGATTTGAAAATGATTTAAGTGTATTTATTTTAGATCAAGAGAATTTCTTTAATAAAAATTAGAAGGAAAAATCAAGTGATTTATTTTCTTGAATAAGTGGAATATTTGAAAGAACAAAAATGTAAGTAAATGAGCATAAAAGAAGAATGAACACTAAGAATTTTTATATAAGTTCAATGGTCTAAAAGGAATACCTTTTAAGTTTACTCCTCTTTTCTCAAACTATCAAGTATCATTTGAATATCCACTAACTTTTCTTTAAGTTATAATACTTAACTTTACAAAATTATCCTAATTTTTACTAGAATTTCCACTACCATCTAACTTTACAAGATCTTCCTAATCTGTTCAAGGATTTTAATTATCACCTAACTTTACAAGATTTTGTTAATCTCTACTAGGATTTCAAATACTATTTAACTTTATAAGATTTATCAATGTCCACTAGGATTTCAATTACTACCTAGCTTTTCAAGATTTACCAATTTATATTTAGATTTTAATCACTACCTAGCTTTACAAAATTTATCAATCTATATTAGGATTTTTTTCATCAAGGTTCAAGAAGGATGTTTCTCACAATCACTAACAGATTTTACAAGATTTCACTTAATATAAGAGTAGATATGCAAGTTTTAGTTCTAAAATGAGAAGGAAGGATGGCTTTAATTTTTGGAAGATGAGAGCAAGAGAGAATTTACAAGTTATAATATAATTGTCTATTGTTGTTATATATTATCTTCAAAGACATGTATCCAATTTATAGAGAAAACTTGATGAAGATAACTTTGGCTTCAAGTTACCTTTTCTTTGGCTCTAAGTACTCTTTGCTTTGACTCTAAGTTTTTTTTTTGGCTCCAAGTCATGTTTAGTCTCTAAGTTGAAAATTTAAAAATTCAGCTCCAAGTTTAAATTTTGAATTTTGGCATCATAAGAATTTTGGTTTACTTATGAAGCTTCCATAATGTCCTATGTGCTAAATATACCATATCATAAGAAACAAGAATCAACCACTTTTTCAATTAAATTTAAATTTTGTCCAGGATAGAAAGTAACTTCCTATTTCACTAAAAGTGAAATTTCTTCTAAAAACTCTATCAAACTATCTTATACTGCATGCATACTATTTGGAACCATTTTTTTAATTGTAAAAAGAGTGTCTCAATAGCTTCATATGTTAGTTTTTTATTAATTTTAGCACATGTTGAATAATTTTGAATTTGAAATCTCCTTTCATTAAGAATTTTCCTCTCTTTAATAATCAAAAGCTCACAATATTGATTTTTGAATTTATTCATCTTTCCTTTGAAAAATAAATATTAAATTGCAGCTAATAAGATGATTTCTTGGAAAGAAAATTTAGCATTTTTTCAAAATAAAAACAAATAAAAAATATCTAAAGTAATTTATCACATGGGAAAATACACTTTTATAAAGTAAGGGTTTTGAAGTTTGGAAGTGTGATGGCTTAATTTTGTTTGAAATATTTGATAGGTTTGAAACTTATAGTCCATAAGTTTTGTACCGAATAAGTTAGATGTATGATAAAAACTAATAAGTCTAAATTCTAACTTATATTTTACAATTAAAATACTGTATAATTTAATGAGACCAATTTATTTCTCATTTAATTCCTCAAAGTATTCCTATTCTATAAACATAAATTTCATCCAAATCATTATATTGAGATTATTTAAAATTAAAAGGAAGGCTGTAAACCTTAAATAGTTTAAATCAGTATTTTAAAACCCAGACCGGATCAGCCGGTTCAACCGGTCCAATCGGGAATCGGATCGGTCCGGTTCGGGTTTTTTCATAAACCCGAGCAACCGATCAGACCGATTTGAACTAGCCTGACCCGATATTTGCTCGAAAACCCGCTGAACCGGTGCAACCCGGCTTGGGTGGGTTAACTGGCATTTCAATTTAAAAAAATGAAATTGTTCTCTAGAGGAGTCGAACCACTATCTGTCAAGCCAAGACACACGCATTGTTACCATTCAAACCAAAGCTCCCTTTGTTATATTAATGACAAAATAAATATATAATGTATAATTTTCTATTTTCCATATACAACTTCATTTAAATTTTTTATAAATAATATATATTATATATAATTATATTATATATTATATAATTAAACTATTCTTATTTAGCTAATATTTAATTTAAATTTTTCATTAAATTGAAATGAAATATAATTTTGATAATATAAAATAATATTAAAATTGTAATAAATATTTGTAATTAAAGTAAGATTAATATTTATCATTTTATATTTCATAAATATATTTATGCAAGTTAAATTGATTTATTCTTTTTATGTATACATATAATATTATAATTAATATATATAAAAACATATTAACCGGTTCAATCACCCAGTTCAATCGGTTGAACAGGTCCGACCTTCACCCATTCACCTTTCCGGGTCAATGATCGGTCCGGATCTGAAAACATTAGTTTAAATAGGATTTATGTTTGGATTTAAAGAAAAGCAGTAGACTTATTGCTTACAAAAGAAAATTAATGGGTATTTCTTTATAAAGGACAAGGATGATAGAAGTACTATGTAAATACCACTAAAATTTAATGGCATAAGCTAGCTAAAAAAATTTTCTTCAACAAAAGTATATTGTATTAATGTTGCAATTACAACGTCAATTTTATCATGCTTGTGCCCTTCTTTTGCCATAGTAGGATTTACAAAGATTTTTGCTAATAACCATATCATTGGAAGATAATTTGACTTCCTTTTGTGCTTTTAAAGGTATTATTTCCAATTTTTGTAATATATATGTATTATATGTCTTCTATTATAGGGACCTAATTAAATTTATGAAATTATTGTCATTAAGTATCTATTGTATTTAAGATATTATTTTTAACCATAGAGATATTAAGATATGGCTTAAATATTACTATCTTATTACTTATATAATAATATAAGTTGCTAGATTTTGTAATTAAGCTCAAATACTACTTTGGGGTAATAGTGTTTAGGAAAGTTCTAATTGATAAAAGAAGCTAGTAAATAGTGTCAATTATTTTATAAAATGATCATCCTATATAATATTAAATGTTAGTTATTTAACAAAAGCTAACATACTATATGAAATTTAAGATGTGAAAAAAGTCGATTTTCAATAGTAGTTTACGAATCGATGTCTTATTTCAATTATTCAACAATATATGAGAACTAAACATGTTGGTTTTCATCTAAAAGATTGATGTTATTACTTGTATTCAATGTCAATTTAAGAATTCATATTGAATATACTAGACATATAGCTATGCCTTATATATGTTAGCGAATAACTAACATGGAATAAGTTAAACAACTAATATTAAAAGACATTTCTATAGTAATGTATGCTTAAACATGTTTTATTTACTTATTTTACTCACCATTATTCATAATCAAGGACATTTATATTCAATTTACATATACAAGTATGTATACTACTATTTGATTTCTCATAACATATAATAGTACATGATAACATGGTAGTAATCAACTATATAATTAATTACAAGTGCCCAGGGAAGAATTATGATACTAATAATTGACTTTATAATCAACTACAAAGATCTAGAAGGCAACTTTATCTAGGCCAACTTTGCTTATTGGTAGTCGACAATATAGTTGACTACCTCAAGCTTGAGAGTAGCTTTACCTAGCAACAATTAACTATGACAGGCTAGAGAGCAATATTTGATAGCATTGTTGACTACGCCAATCTAGGAACTAACTTTACTAAGCGTGGTTGGTTATATAGTTAACTATATATCACATCATGAATTGTACGTTTTCTATAATTTCGTTATTCATTCGCCATCCACATCCCTTAAATTACATTTCCATCACACCATGTCATAACCAAACATTCAAAACACCAAAATATTACTTTTAAACAACAAAATCCATCACATAAATATCAATCATAAGGCATGAATCAACATCTCACACATAATGATAAAAAACACTATAAATATCAAACTTTAAACAAGATGATAGATCTAAGTTAGAGTTTAAATAGAATGTTGGAAAAAGGCTTAGAATGTTAAATGAGACGAGTAGAGTATCTAAATATCAAATAGCAAGGAGTTATAGGTTAGGGTTTGCTTGATCAACTTTCCTTAACAAAACTACTAGAAATTGAATATACAAAGAGAATAATTGAGATTAGAAGAATTAACCCATGAGAAGTTGTAGATTGAGGGTTTATTTGCCTTGATGAGTTGAAAATTTAAGGAGGATTGTGGAATTCCTCTTGGATAAGCTCTAGGGTTCTTTATGGAGTTGAAGATGAGTGATAGAAATGAAGAAAGGAAGTGGGTTTAGGCATTTCAAGTGAAAATTTAGAAAAATAGTTCAAAGGCATTTTAGGAAAAGGAAAATTTTGAAATTTCTCTTCATCATTTATTATTCTTTAACTACCAAATTCTATTCACAATAATTTCCTCTTGAATTCTTCATTTCTCAACTCATTATTAGATTTCTTTAATTCAATAAATTCTTTTTTTTAAAAAAAATTTCTATCACATTCATTGTTCTCACTTCTTCCCATATGAATCATTTTAACATTTCACTATCTTAATCATTTCAATTCTCCACTACTTTCCTCTATCTGAAAATCCTTAGGACTTAAGACATGTCATCAAACAAAATAAATGAATAAACAATTAAATAAATAAATGAATGATTAAAGGTTAAATTCCTAAGGATGTAACATACATTTACCCAAAAGCTAATATGGATTGATGGGAATGAACTAAAATAGGGATATATGTAAATAGATATATGTTGCAATTGGTAACTTTATATAGTTGTAAGAGCTCATAATTCACACGTTCCACTAATTCAATATGAGCTCTTTTCTTTTCAAAAATTCAATTGTTAAAAATAAAATAAAATATTCTATGAATCAAAATACAAACTATCAATTTGATTGTAGCATACAAATCAAATAGTGAAAGAGAAAAAGAAGTTTTATTCATAATATTTTAGGTAAAGAAGAGTATTTTCAAGAGAGAGAACTTTTATAAATATATTTTGGAAAAAGAAATTTTAGAGAGAGAAAATTTTGAAGGGAGATACTTTAGAGGGTTTGTACATTTCATCTTCATGAAATACTGAAATGCTAAAAAATGTTAAATATAAATTAAAGAGAAAAATGCAAAAAAACCTCTTCAACTATAGGGTAGTTAGATTTTACCCCATTGAATTATGAAAACTTGAATTTTACCCCATGCAACTTTAGAAAACTTGGATTTTGCCCCCAACTGCGAGGAAAATAATAAATGTAACACTTAGCGGCTGTTCTGTAAACTTAGTAGTGATTAAAACCGATGGCATATCCCATCATTTAAACAATGGTTTATAAACTACCAGTAAATTAGCAAATATAACAACAGTTCTTAACCGCCGATAAGTGAAATATGATAGTAGTAATTTTTTCGATAATGAAGGTAAAATTCAAGTTTTATAAAGTTACAGGAGGTAAAATTCAAATTTTTATAATTCAAGAGGATAAAATCCAACTACTCCATAGTTGAAGGAATTTTTTGCATTTTTTTCTAAATTAAATAATAAAATAAGATTAAAATTATAAATAAAGTAGATAACTTTTTAAAATCTTCAAATTTGAAAAAATATAAAATATTAAAGAATGAAAAACTTTAAAGGATTAATTATAAATTTTCATTTTCTTTCCCCTTCTTAAACAAAACTTCCAAATAAGTGAAAAAATATATTATGACTTTTCCTTTTCTCCCCCTCCCTTCCAATTCCTCCCATCCAACAAACCATAACTTGCATTAATCCGAATAAAAATGCTATTTGGACATGCAACTTTGAATGCGAAAGCATCCACCGGTAGGATTCAACATCCTGATTAGTTTGTGAAAAGAAATGATTGGGAGTGCGAGACTTAAAAGGCAAAAATAGTACGTATTGCTATACTTTAAAAAACATGATAGTTTTGCTAACTAATTTCTGACACAGTTATCCTTCTTTGGATAAAATATAAATTCAATCTCTTCCCTTTCACACAAACTTCATTCTTCATTTTTATTAACAAATTTATCCCCAAGCTTACACCTACACTCAATAATAACCATCCATTAAATTTGGTAACGAAAATTCCTTATTGTCAACCAGTGGTATGAAATAATTTGGGCTCCGAATTGAGGGCCAAAAAAATGCTGTTTTCGACTTGCTAATTACTCATTTACTGGGAAACATGAATTTTTTTAATATCAAACTAAATAAATTTGTTTTTCTCTCATTCCTCTTTTTTTAATCTTTTCCTTTTCCAGGTACTACAATCAACCTTTCCAGAAACCCTGGCTCTCTCTCTGAGTTTTAATAGTTTCTCCCTTCCCACTCCTGCATTCGCTCTCTTCATTCTTCCCTCTTTCATATTGTCCTTCGGCAACTACCCTACTACCATTGAATATCTTCTTCCATCCAGCTCCATCCCTTATTTGGACGTCCATCCCCGACAACCACAATCCAACGTTGTCTTTTCCGACCACCAACTTGCGCCATCCCTCCCTACTTCTCCGTTTGAGTTTAGCTGATTAAACTCAATTGAACCGGCTAGCTCACCAACTATTGTGCAATGCCAGTAGACTCCCATGATGCACGAAAACAATGCTTTTGGCCCTTAAGTCGGTGATGATCAATTTATTCTATATGGAATATATGTTAATGTGTGGAGAGACTTTAGATCAAGTATTTAAAAATTTTATATATTTTTTTTAATTCTAAATTTGACTTTAAAATCTTGTATGTATCTATTTAGTGGTTTGACCACTCCTATCAATAGCAAAATAAATTGAGTTTCTATGTAAAATTGCATGCTTTCGTATATGTAAAAGTCAGACAACTAAATTTGTATTTTATCCTTTCTTTAAACTGCATGAGTAATTGGGGCACCAGATTCGTAATGCCGTAATGGCTAGTCTCCTATTTCATGGAGATGCGCCAGATAATCTCTCTATAATATAACCTTTGAAAGGGGTGGATCTAAACTTTACACCTTAAATTTTTAAAACAGAACAATTAGTTCTAAATAATTATTATATTATTCAAATTTTATAATTAATATTATTATTTTATAATTATTTATTCCTCTATTTATTTATTGTATTAAAATAAATTATTAAATTTCGCCCTAATAATATCAAATATATAATTGGTTCGTAGTTATATTCTTTTTTTTCATCATTTCCTTTAGTATTACAAGCGATAAAAGAAGGAATGGATAATTATAACAAATATAAAATTAAGAAACTTATAATTATGTTAGTTATAAATTTTAAAAAATATAATAATCACCATTTTTTAAATAAAAAATTAAATGTTGTATATACTTTTATTGAATTTAACTCTACAAATTATTAAAGGATAAAATTACTAGTTTAATAATAGGTAGCACATTTAGAGTCCACGTATGATACATTAGTTTAATTCCAATAACCTAGCATTACAATTTCTTTTTCAAATAAAACAGTTCATAATATTAAAATTAAACTTAAAATTTCTTCATACGATACATAAAAAAAATCAAGATATAGTTAACATACAAAATAGCAAATAAGTTTTGATGGAAGGATCTGCATTCTATCAATTTTTTATTTTATTAATTTCTTTTAATTTCAAATAAAGAAGGACTTATTATTCGAGCTCATAGTAGTATAAAAGTAGCTAATGTTACTTTTAGGATATTTGATTTCAAACTCAAAATTTTGTGTACGTGTGTATGTGTGTATACTAAGTGGTTGTCATATATATATATATTGTATGTATTTCTCATTAAAATTAACAATGTAAATTTTCCAAAGAAATTTAAGATATCCATATAGGATAACTAGATATGTGTAGAATGCTTAAGGAGCCATGCCCTAACTTTTTATAACAAGTGGGTTCACATTGAGCATCGATCTCCACGACATGGTGCTAGCATGAAACGACACGGACATGCACGTTTTAAACGATATGATCATGTTGCCTTTAAGATGGTAGTGTCCACGAGAATGAAAAGTGACTTTAAGATACAATGCAGATTCAAGAGTAACACAGAAGGTGGGTTAGCGTTTGTTGGGTTGCCTACCCTACCATTCGATAGTACCCTATCTCGTGACCATTCCATGGCTCCATGCCATGAAAGGAGCCCCCAACTAACAAGCGCAACCCTACAACATTGATCAAACTATTGACAAACTTACAAAGTACAATCACTCTAATTAACTTTATCCACCCTGAGGTAGGAGAGGAGAAATGCAACGTGATCTGATTTTTTTGGCTCGCATATAGTCTTAAATAAGTAGGGCTTGGATTGGATTGATAAATTAATTTCACAAGTTAAATTTTGAACCAAATTTTAAATTTTATTTTATTAATAAATTGGACTCAAATTTGTGTATATAATTGGATCAATCTAATTCGGCTCTATTTTATACTTATATGATACAAATCTTAATTTTTAAAATTCAATATGTATATAACAATTTTTTTTACTCATATGTTTTTCTTTTAACATTATTAAATATAATATATATAAATATAAAATATATCTTATATGTTATAGGCTTTAGATATATTATGTATATTGTAATATAAAAATCAAGCCTAAATAGGCCTGAGTTATGGCATCCTCCTTTTAAAAAAAAGAGGTCAAGTTGGCATAGAACATAAAAATCAAAAACTAGATATTCTATTAGTATACTTATCAATTAATAAATATAAAAGTGGAATTTAAATCTTCTCCTTATCATTTTTTTCTCCGTCTTTTCTTGACTAGGTGCTCTCTCATTGATAATAATATATGGACCCTTAGAGTAAAGATAACTCTCTCCAAATGCATGGATAAACAAAAAATTATCTTGATATTTATGTCCAGGTAAAATATTAGATCAAGTCTAAACTAAACAAAAATATTTTGATATTTATGTGACTTTAGTTTAATCTAATTTTTGTCCATCCTAACCTAAGGGCTTAGCTAGTAGCACGAGTATATTATTATTATTTTCATCATTATCATCATCATCATAAAATTTTTATTTTTTAGCATATTCGTGTTATATTATAAAAATAAACAAAAATTTTCATGTGCTATAAAATTTAGGTTCTATTTTACATAAGTAACCAATAAAATAGATAATAATTGATAGTTTATAATTAATAGCTAATAGTTAAAAAGTTAGCTACTTGCGTAAGAAGTATTTTACAAAATTAGTTATTGAATTATTTAAGATTGTAAAATAACATCAAAAGTATATTAATAGAAATAAATATATAAATAAAATAATTCATATTAATTAAAGGCATGAGTTGTAAATTAATAAAAAAATTAGAATATATTTAAAATTTTAAAGAAATAGTAGGTTATAAGTTATAAATTATTCAAGATATCTTATTAAATTAGAATTTTTTTAATAAGTTTATATGAAAATACCTCTAAAAATTAACTTATAATTTATTGATCTAATTAATAAGTTATAAATTAGCTTATTTGTTGCATAAAATGAAGTCTTAGAATTTCTATATTAAAATGGGATAAAAAAAAATAGAACAAAAAACCAAGGGGGGATTGTAATTTATAATGCCATACAACTCTTTTTTCACCATTTTCATTATTTTTACTAAAATTTAATTTAAACTCATCTCATTTTTATACTAAGTTTTATTTTGTCCAACAAATAAGTTAACTTATAATTTATTAACTTAGTTAATAAGTTATAAATTACCTTCTAGAAGCATTTTGCACATTAGTTTGCTAAAAAAAATAAACTTTGATTTAATAAGTTATTTTAAATAACTTATACTGTATAAATTACTATTTTTAATTTTTTTAAATTTATTATTATTATTATTAAATTATAATTAATTTAATTTTAATGTGATTTTATCCTTATTTTAAATTATAAATATATAAAAATATGTATGTAAATAAATATTTAATGTCATAAAATATAAAATATAATTATTTATATTTCAAATAATTATATTTCTATTATAAATAATTGTAAAATAAAAATTATTAAGTAAATAAATATATAAATTTATAAAATTTAATTAATTAAATAATAGATACTATATTTTTATTTTGAATATCTTAATTGCATTAATATAATTTGATCTTTACATAAATATGAATTATTTAAAAGTATATATTTATTTCTATTAATATATCATCTTTTAATTTTATCTAGTTAAATAGTTAATTTTGTGAAACTCTTTCTATACAGTCAACTAACTTATTAATTATTAATTATCAATTAATTTATTAGTAACTTATACAAAACAGAGCCTAACCCTCCTTATCTATGTTGCGCGGATTGTTCATGTGAATACATTTAAATATGCAATTTTTTTTTCCAATTAAACCAATGGAGATAAAGATTTTATCTTGAGGATGTTACAGTTGAAAAACAAGGGTCGTTATCGGCGCTTCCTCAAACGAGGAAGGTACGGGTAAATGTCTCAGAAATTTTTTTATAAAATCTTTAAATTTTTTTAAAACATTACAATTTTTTTATAAAATTTCCAAGGTTTCTATAGGGTTCTTAAATATCTTTATATCATAAGTGTCACTGTTTGAGTTTAATTTTTTATGAAAAATTTACTGCCCTATATTTAAAACAATTACAAGATTTATGAAAAAATTATAATTTTTATATAAAAAGTCAATTTATATGGAAAATTTGCTACATTTTCGTAATATTACCCAACTTTATTCAAAATCCTATCAAAGCAAAAATCAATGTACAAATAAGATCGAGTTTCATACATAAGTATTGCTTCGTCTGTGTCTATTGCTGTAAGTCCTGCTCCATTTAGTAGTTTATTTTCCATTTTTTCCCCCCTCCTTACCTTGCTTGTTTTGATTTGATCTCGTTTTGTCAGTGAATATCTTCCTCCATCCAGCTCCATCCCTTATTTGGACGTCCATCCCCGACAACCACAATCCAACGTTGTCTTTTCCGACCACCAACTTGCGCCATCCCTCCCTACTTCTCCGTTTGAGTTTAGCTGATTAAACTCAATTGAACCGGCTAGCTCACCAACTATTGTGCAATGCCAGTAGACTCCCATGATGCACGAAAACAATGCTTTTGGCCCTTAAGTCGGTGATGATCAATTTATTCTATATGGAATATATGTTAATGTGTGGAGAGACTTTAGATCAAGTATTTAAAAATTTTATATATTTTTTTTAATTCTAAATTTGACTTTAAAATCTTGTATGTATCTATTTAGTGGTTTGACCACTCCTATCAATAGCAAAATAAATTGAGTTTCTATGTAAAATTGCATGCTTTCGTATATGTAAAAGTCAGACAACTAAATTTGTATTTTATCCTTTCTTTAAACTGCATGAGTAATTGGGGCACCAGATTCGTAATGCCGTAATGGCTAGTCTCCTATTTCATGGAGATGCGCCAGATAATCTCTCTATAATATAACCTTTGAAAGGGGTGGATCTAAACTTTACACCTTAAATTTTTAAAACAGAACAATTAGTTCTAAATAATTATTATATTATTCAAATTTTATAATTAATATTATTATTTTATAATTATTTATTCCTCTATTTATTTATTGTATTAAAATAAATTATTAAATTTCGCCCTAATAATATCAAATATATAATTGGTTCGTAGTTATATTCTTTTTTTTCATCATTTCCTTTAGTATTACAAGCGATAAAAGAAGGAATGGATAATTATAACAAATATAAAATTAAGAAACTTATAATTATGTTAGTTATAAATTTTAAAAAATATAATAATCACCATTTTTTAAATAAAAAATTAAATGTTGTATATACTTTTATTGAATTTAACTCTACAAATTATTAAAGGATAAAATTACTAGTTTAATAATACGTAGCACATTTAGAGTCCACGTATGATACATTAGTTTAATTCCAATAACCTAGCATTACAATTTCTTTTTCAAATAAAACAGTTCATAATATTAAAATTAAACTTAAAATTTCTTCATACGATACATAAAAAAAATCAAGATATAGTTAACATACAAAATAGCAAATAAGTTTTGATGGAAGGATCTGCATTCTATCAATTTTTTATTTTATTAATTTCTTTTAATTTCAAATAAAGAAGGACTTATTATTCGAGCTCATAGTAGTATAAAAGTAGCTAATGTTACTTTTAGGATATTTGATTTCAAACTCAAAATTTTGTGTACGTGTGTATGTGTGTATACTAAGTGGTTGTCATTATATATATATATTGTATGTATTTCTCATTAAAATTAACAATGTAAATTTTCCAAAGAAATTTAAGATATCCATATAGGATAACTAGATATGTGTAGAATGCTTAAGGAGCCATGCCCTAACTTTTTATAACAAGTGGGTTCACATTGAGCATCGATCTCCACGACATGGTGCTAGCATGAAACGACACGGACATGCACGTTTTAAACGATATGATCATGTTGCCTTTAAGATGGTAGTGTCCACGAGAATGAAAAGTGACTTTAAGATACAATGCAGATTCAAGAGTAACACAGAAGGTGGGTTAGCGTTTGTTGGGTTGCCTACCCTACCATTCGATAGTACCCTATCTCGTGACCATTCCATGGCTCCATGCCATGAAAGGAGCCCCCAACTAACAAGCGCAACCCTACAACATTGATCAAACTATTGACAAACTTACAAAGTACAATCACTCTAATTAACTTTATCCACCCTGAGGTAGGAGAGGAGAAATGCAACGTGATCTGATTTTTTTGGCTCGCATATAGTCTTAAATAAGTAGGGCTTGGATTGGATTGATAAATTAATTTCACAAGTTAAATTTTGAACCAAATTTTAAATTTTATTTTATTAATAAATTGGACTCAAATTTGTGTATATAATTGGATCAATCTAATTCGGCTCTATTTTATACTTATATGATACAAATCTTAATTTTTAAAATTCAATATGTATATAACAATTTTTTTTACTCATATGTTTTTCTTTTAACATTATTAAATATAATATATATAAATATAAAATATATCTTATATGTTATAGGCTTTAGATATATTATGTATATTGTAATATAAAAATCAAGCCTAAATAGGCCTGAGTTATGGCATCCTCCTTTTAAAAAAAAGAGGTCAAGTTGGCATAGAACATAAAAATCAAAAACTAGATATTCTATTAGTATACTTATCAATTAATAAATATAAAAGTGGAATTTAAATCTTCTCCTTATCATTTTTTTCTCCGTCTTTTCTTGACTAGGTGCTCTCTCATTGATAATAATATATGGACCCTTAGAGTAAAGATAACTCTCTCCAAATGCATGGATAAACAAAAAATTATCTTGATATTTATGTCCAGGTAAAATATTAGATCAAGTCTAAACTAAACAAAAATATTTTGATATTTATGTGACTTTAGTTTAATCTAATTTTTGTCCATCCTAACCTAAGGGCTTAGCTAGTAGCACGAGTATATTATTATTATTTTCATCATTATCATCATCATCATAAAATTTTTATTTTTTAGCATATTCGTGTTATATTATAAAAATAAACAAAAATTTTCATGTGCTATAAAATTTAGGTTCTATTTTACATAAGTAACCAATAAAATAGATAATAATTGATAGTTTATAATTAATAGCTAATAGTTAAAAAGTTAGCTACTTGCGTAAGAAGTATTTTACAAAATTAGTTATTGAATTATTTAAGATTGTAAAATAACATCAAAAGTATATTAATAGAAATAAATATATAAATAAAATAATTCATATTAATTAAAGGCATGAGTTGTAAATTAATAAAAAAATTAGAATATATTTAAAATTTTAAAGAAATAGTAGGTTATAAGTTATAAATTATTCAAGATATCTTATTAAATTAGAATTTTTTTAATAAGTTTATATGAAAATACCTCTAAAAATTAACTTATAATTTATTGATCTAATTAATAAGTTATAAATTAGCTTATTTGTTGCATAAAATGAAGTCTTAGAATTTCTATATTAAAATGGGATAAAAAAAAATAGAACAAAAAACCAAGGGGGGATTGTAATTTATAATGCCATACAACTCTTTTTTCACCATTTTCATTATTTTTACTAAAATTTAATTTAAACTCATCTCATTTTTATACTAAGTTTTATTTTGTCCAACAAATAAGTTAACTTATAATTTATTAACTTAGTTAATAAGTTATAAATTACCTTCTAGAAGCATTTTGCACATTAGTTTGCTAAAAAAAATAAACTTTGATTTAATAAGTTATTTTAAATAACTTATACTGTATAAATTACTATTTTTAATTTTTTTAAATTTATTATTATTATTATTAAATTATAATTAATTTAATTTTAATGTGATTTTATCCTTATTTTAAATTATAAATATATAAAAATATGTATGTAAATAAATATTTAATGTCATAAAATATAAAATATAATTATTTATATTTCAAATAATTATATTTCTATTATAAATAATTGTAAAATAAAAATTATTAAGTAAATAAATATATAAATTTATAAAATTTAATTAATTAAATAATAGATACTATATTTTTATTTTGAATATCTTAATTGCATTAATATAATTTGATCTTTACATAAATATGAATTATTTAAAAGTATATATTTATTTCTATTAATATATCATCTTTTAATTTTATCTAGTTAAATAGTTAATTTTGTGAAACTCTTTCTATACAGTCAACTAACTTATTAATTATTAATTATCAATTAATTTATTAGTAACTTATACAAAACAGAGCCTAACCCTCCTTATCTATGTTGCGCGGATTGTTCATGTGAATACATTTAAATATGCAATTTTTTTTTCCAATTAAACCAATGGAGATAAAGATTTTATCTTGAGGATGTTACAGTTGAAAAACAAGGGTCGTTATCGGCGCTTCCTCAAACGAGGAAGGTACGGGTAAATGTCTCAGAAATTTTTTTATAAAATCTTTAAATTTTTTTAAAACATTACAATTTTTTTATAAAATTTCCAAGGTTTCTATAGGGTTCTTAAATATCTTTATATCATAAGTGTCACTGTTTGAGTTTAATTTTTTATGAAAAATTTACTGCCCTATATTTAAAACAATTACAAGATTTATGAAAAAATTATAATTTTTATATAAAAAGTCAATTTATATGGAAAATTTGCTACATTTTCGTAATATTACCCAACTTTATTCAAAATCCTATCAAAGCAAAAATCAATGTACAAATAAGATCGAGTTTCATACATAAGTATTGCTTCGTCTGTGTCTATTGCTGTAAGTCCTGCTCCATTTAGTAGTTTATTTTCCATTTTTTCCCCCCTCCTTACCTTGCTTGTTTTGATTTGATCTCGTTTTGTCAGTGAATATCTTCCTCCATCCAGCTCCATCCCTTATTTGGACGTCCATCCCCGACAACCACAATCCAACGTTGTCTTTTCCGACCACCAACTTGCGCCATCCCTCCCTACTTCTCCGTTTGAGTTTAGCTGATTAAACTCAATTGAACCGGCTAGCTCACCAACTATTGTGCAATGCCAGTAGACTCCCATGATGCACGAAAACAATGCTTTTGGCCCTTAAGTCGGTGATGATCAATTTATTCTATATGGAATATATGTTAATGTGTGGAGAGACTTTAGATCAAGTATTTAAAAATTTTATATATTTTTTTTAATTCTAAATTTGACTTTAAAATCTTGTATGTATCTATTTAGTGGTTTGACCACTCCTATCAATAGCAAAATAAATTGAGTTTCTATGTAAAATTGCATGCTTTCGTATATGTAAAAGTCAGACAACTAAATTTGTATTTTATCCTTTCTTTAAACTGCATGAGTAATTGGGGCACCAGATTCGTAATGCCGTAATGGCTAGTCTCCTATTTCATGGAGATGTGCCAGATAATCTCTCTATAACATCACCTTTGAAAGGGGTGGATCTAAACTTTACACCTTAAATTTTTAAAACAAAACATTTAGTTCTAAATAATTATTATATTATTCAAATTTTATAATTAATATTATTATTTTATAATTATTTATTCCTCTATTTATTTATTGTATTAAAATAAATAAAAATATTAAAATAAATTATTAAATTTCACCTTAATAATATCAAATATATAATTGGTTCGTAGTTATATTCTTTTTTTTTCATCATTTCCTTTAGTATTACGAGTGATAAAAGAAGGAATGGATAATTATAACAAATATAAAATTAAGAAACTTATAATTATGTTAGTTATAAATTTTAAAAAATATAATAATCACCATTTTTTAAATAAAAAATTAAATGTTGTATATACTTTTATTGAATTTAACTCTACAAATTATTAAAGGATAAAATTACTAGTTTAATAATACGTAGCACATTTAGAGTCCACGTATGATACATTAGTTTAATTCCAATAACCTAGCATTACAATTTCTTTTTCAAATAAAACAGTTCATAATATTAAAATTAAACTTTAAATTTCTTCATACGATACATAAAAAAACTCAAGATATAGTTAACATACAAAATAGCAAATAAGTTTTGATGGAAGGATCTGCATTCTATCAATTTTTTATTTTATTAATTTCTTTTAATTTCAAATAAAGAAGGACTTATTATTCGAGCTCATAGTAGTATAAAAGTATCTAATGTTACTTTTAGGATATTTGATTTCAAACTCAAAATTTTGTGTACGTGTGTATACTAAGTGGTTGTCATTCTTAGTATATATATATATATATATCTTTTGTATGTATTTCTCATTAAAATTAACAATTTAAATTTTCCAAAGAAATTTAAGATATCCATATAGGATAACTAGATATGTGTAGAGTGCTTAAGGAGGCATGCCCTAACTTTCTATAACAAGTGGGTTCACATTGAGCATCGATCTCCACGACATGGTGCTAGCATGAAACGACACGGACATGCACGTTTTAAACGATATGATCATGTTGCCTTTAAGATGGTAGTGTCCACGAGAACGAAAAGTGACTTTAAGATACAATGCAGATTCAAGAGTAACACAGAAGGTGGGTTAGCGTTTGTTGGGTTGCCTACCCTACCATTCGATAGTACCCTATCTCGTGACCATTCCATGGCTCCATGCCATGAAAGGAGCCCCCAACTAACAAGGGCAACCCTACAACATTGATCAAACTATTGACAAACTTACAAAGTACAATCACTCTAATTAACTTTATCCACCCTGAGGTAGGAGAGGAGAAATGCAACGTGATCTGATTTTTTTGGCTCGCATATAGTCTTAAATAAGTAGGGCTTGGATTGGATTGATAAATTAATTTCACAAGTTAAATTTTGAACCAAATTTTAAATTTTATTTTATAAATAAATTGGACTCAAATTTGTGTATATAATTGGATCAATCTAATTCGGCTCTATTTTATACCTATATGATACAAATCTTAATTTTTAAAATTCAATATGTATATAACAATTTTTTTTACTCATATATTTTTCTTTTAACATTATTAAATATAATATATATAAATATAAAATATATCTTATATGTTATAGGCTTTAGATATATTATGTATATTGTGATATAAAAATCAAGCCTAAATAGGCCTGAGTTATGGCATCCTCCTTTTTAAAAAAAGAGGTCAAGTTGGCATAGAACATAAAAATCAAAAACTAGATATTCTATTAGTATACTTATCAATTAATAAATATAAAAGTGGAATTTAAATCTTCTCCTTATCATTTTTTCTCCCTCTTTTCTTGACTAGGTGCTCTCTCATTGATAATAATATATGTCTTGATAGAGAGACCCTTAGGGTAAAGATAACTCTCTCCAAATGAATGGATAAACAAAAAATTATCTTGATACACTACAACAAAAAGCAGCAATAACAACGACACTTTTAGCGGCGACAAAATTTCAATCGTCGCTAAAGGTATTTCCGACGACAAAGTCGTCGGTAAAAAATGTAAAACTTTTTAGAGGGAAACAGAAAATGTGGGCAGGAAGAATTAGGCTTTTAGCGACGACAAAAGTCGTCGCTAAAAGTCTAAAAAAATTTCGATAGGAAAATTTGGCTTTCAGCGACGACATTGTCGTCGCTGAAAATTCAAGACTTTCAGCGATGACACTGTCATCGCTGAAGGGTGTACCATCAGCGGCAACATAGTCGTCGCTGAAGGGCTAAAAATTTACGGTAGAAAATTTTGCCCTTCAGCGACGACTGCGTCGCTGAAAGTGCCAATTTTCAGCGACGACACTGTCGTCGCTGAAAATGGGGGACTTTCAGCGACGATAATGTCGTCGCTAAAAGCCTTGTCCGAATTCTGAGGCAAGGCTTTAGCGATGACATTGTCATCAGTGAAGGCCGGACTTTCAGCGACGACAATGTCATCACTGAAAAAAATCTCGGTCGTCGCTGAAAGCCAGAGGCTATTTATTCGCGGCACCTCCTCCCTCCTTATTTGCGCGTTTAAAATCTCTAGACCTGAGGTAAGTTCCTGAACTTTCTCTCTGTTTTAATTTTTTTTAATTTTAGTATATTTATTTTTTTATATATGTTGATATGTATTAATTTTGTATGTTGTATCTTTTAATTTGTTAGTTATTATCAGCACTTAGCTTAATTTGTGGAGAGTATTCAGAGTTGATCAATAGATTTTTACCATTGAGGTACGTAAATAAAAAATTATAATTTTTTTTGTGTACTAATATATTTAATTTACTCAAATAGTTTGCAATGAATTAATAGAATTGATAATATGTTTAATTTAATATGAAATTTTGTATTATTTAATTTTGTATGTTGTAAATTTTAAATTTATTTATGTAAATTTAACTTAGCATTAATTTTATAAATATAAATTTGATTATTATTATGCATCCCTCAATTTATAATTTTGAAGTATACAATATATGTGTAGATTATTCATTTAGACTAATATAAGATAAAATAGTTATGATATTTTATTCACAAAATCTAAAATTTGTGACGCAATTTAGAAAACTTCAAATTTATTAGATTCGATGAAATAATGTAAGATAGAAAATTAGAATAAATATATAAATCTATCTTAGAAAGTAAGAGATTACAGTAATATAGTCTATTTTTTAATTAAGATTGAAACTTAATAATTCAAATTATATTATTTACACCACATACTAAGAAAAATTCAATTAAACTAGAGACTACATAAAAATAAAACCCTAACAATCCAAATTATGATATTTACATCTCATAAAAATAAAAAATTTCAAAACACTAGGAAGTTCACATGAAAATCACTCCCCTCTTGGATAAAACTATATTTACTTAAATAAAGAAGTTGAATTGTGCATCTTATAAATAATATACATCTTATAAAATTAAACTTACTTAAATTTACAACTAGGAAGTCCATTCACAAAATCTAAAATTTGTGGTGCAATTTAGGAAACTTCAAACTTATTAGATTCGATAAAATAATGTAAGATAGAAAATTAGAATATATCTTGTAAATCTATCTTAGAAAGTAAGAGATTACAGTAATATAGTCTATTTTTTAATTGAGATTGAAACTTAACAATTCAAATTATTTTATTTACACCACATACTAAGAAAAATTCAATTAAACTAGAGACTACATAAAAATAAAACCCTAACAATCTAAATTATGATATTTACATCTCATAAAAATAAAAAATTTCAAAACACTAGGAAGTTCACATAAAAATCACCCCCTCATGGATAAAACTACATTTGCTTAAATAAAGAAGCTGAATTGTGCATCTTATAAATAATATACACCTAATAAAACTAAACTTACTTAAATTTACAACTAGGAAGTCCGTATTCATAGTATACACATCTCTATAAAGAAGCTGAATTGTATACCTTATCAATATAGTAAAGTAGGTTATACTTTTGAATTCTCACAAGCTTATTGTGAAACATAACAGTTGTTATGAATATTAAAAAAAATTAATAATCTACATAATAAGTTACGTAAATAACAGTACTGACACTTAAATAACGATACTCATAAATTGTTGTATTATTAATTTTAATTTTTGTAAATATATTTTTACAATAATTTAAAATAAAACTACATTTGCATTTAAATGTTAAGCTTAGACCCGTTCAAGGGTTGGTTGTTTTCTGAACATCAATCAACCCTTGAATTGTCCTGAAAAGTTAGACAGTTTGAGATATTATCATGTAGTTATTATTAACAATTTATCAGGCCCTTGTTTGATATTGTGAAAATATCTTAGCATCCTAACTGTTCTCCGGGTATAAACTATACAAGCGTATAGTTTAGGCACTTGGAGAACCATAGGGAGATGCTACTGAAATTTCTGCACGAATCAATCGATGAGTGTGGATAAATTGGAGAAAATAATAATTATAGAAATATCTCGAATGGGATAGGACCCTACCCTTCAAAATTAGAGTGATACGGTGCATTTAGGGTGATTGTCAAATATTAATCAACACACTTTATTTCACCTAAAGCAATTTCCTTCCTGTTCAGTGATACAATGTCTGTCGATAAAAGTTGGATACATCTACCAAATCAATTGTCGGATGAGTATTGGAATGGAGCAATAAGATTTGTTCAAAGAGCCAAAAACTTTGCCGATGAAAGGGGTCTAGTAAGATGTCTATGCAAAAAGTATGTGAATTTAATATTCCAAACATTACTAACATTGGAGGCTCATATTATAGATAATGGATTTCATCCATTATACATAAATTGGGTACACCATGGTGAAGCAGATGTTTCGACTTCTAGAGGAACTAGTGGGATATCTCCCAATAATAAAGATGAGCTGGCAGATATTATACATGATTTCATTGGCCCTAAGGCACCTGAAGTTGATTTTCACAATGACGAGTACAGGGGTGAGAATACGGCTAACGAAGACATTGGAACAAAATATAGTAACTGTGATAACCTGTTCGAGCAAGTAGAAACAGAGTTGTATCCAGGTTGCACAGCATTTTCAGCATTGAACTTCTTGATGAAACTTATGCATTTGAAGGTTCTGCATAAATGGACAAACAAGTCATTTGCTCTTCTTCAGTTATTAAAAGAGGCACTTCTAAACGACAATAGTAACTCGTAATGAAAGAAATAGTCCTTCAACTATTACTTTTGCAGGATAGTAACTTGTCCAACTTCAACCTCACAGTTGATCTGGGAGATTTCGATCTAGTACATCTAGGTAATGAAAGAAATAGTCCTTCAATCATTCCAACGTATAGGAATGTTGGATTTGGTGCTCATGGAGAAGACGCCTTCATCGATGATGACAAGAGCCTTGAAGATGAAACAATTGATGATTATATGGATGAGGAGCCCACACAATCTGATAATGAAGGAGAATCCGATGACCATGAGTCTGTTAGGTTCACCGACACTAATTCTGACTAGGAATAAAATAACATATTCGAACTACAACTCATAATTGTGTAAGCATGATTATTAAAATAATAAATGTGATTGTAAAAAGTTGAACCATTTCATCTTTCAACTGGACATTGAATTCTTTTTAATTACTTATATAATGTGTATTATTTTAGTTATGGCGGATGTCAAGACATGATACCACGGAAGTGACGCTTGAGGCGACCCACTGAAGCGACCCACTCATATTCCATCTCAGTGCAAGGGATTAGGTATTTGTTATTAATTGTGCATACCTAAACTTGATTAAATATTATGTTTATTTTGTTAATATTTTTCTTTATTAAATGAAGTAGCACCTGCTAAAAAAAGGGGACTGAATAGGTCTCTAAGACTGCACGAGAAGATAGGCAGGGGCGGAGGCAGACCGGTGCCTGTACAATTTGATACGACTGGTACATGGCATGCGGTTGGTGAGAATGCCAGTCATCTCCCTCGTGATATTGGCAGCATGATCCGCGCCCACGTGCCGTCCTATTATAAGTCATGGCGGGCTGTACCTCAGGAGATCCGAGATAGAGTTGTGCAAGAGGTTTGCGTAAGTATCTATTTCCTTTTGAATTAATGTCTTTGAGATTGAAATTTCTGAATATATGACTCATAAATTTATTAAATGTCTTGTGATGCAGTCTCATTTCGAGTTCCAGGGCATCTCTAAGGGTGATCGAGATAGAGCGCTCTCTGGTTTGATGCGGACTGCTGCCGACCTGTACAGATATTGGAAGTACAGGTTGAATAAGTATTTCTTAAAGCATGGAGGTGATCGATACCAGGAGTATGACTTGGATCGAGCTCGACGTTGTGTGCCTCGATCTGTCTCACCGCAGACATGGCAGAGGTGTGTGGACTTCTTTGATAGTGACGAGTACAGGGTAAGTATGACATTTTATGGTATTATGTCAGTATTTCATAATTAGTAAATTGTGAACATAAAAATTTAACTTTTTCCTCTTAATTTATAGGAGTTGTCTATAAGAAATATAAATAATAGAGCATAGAAGGTCGTGAATGACCGGCATGGGTCAAAGTCTATTGCTGCACATCGCTTTGATAAGGTAATTTAATTTTTTTGTATCTTTTTTAAATATATCCATTTGTTAAATAGCATTACTACCCTTCATCCTTTTTTTCTGTTACAAAAATTGAACAGAGAAACAGAGATACTGGTGAGCTGTAATCGGTTCCTAATAACTTTAGGGACCGACACACATACAGGTCGGGAGAGTGGGTGCATTCGATCCCTCAAGGGCAACATGTAAGTTATTTGAATTTCATATTTTAAATAAAATTTTACAAATATATCTTGTAAGATAGATTTCTTATTAATTTTTTTTAATAATTTAAGGCAAGGATGACTGAGTTCATGACTCAGCATGTACAGTCTAGTGTATCATACACTAGCTTGCCTACGACTCCTATACAGTTAGATGAGGTTGCCATTGCCGATGAGGTGCTTGGCACTAGTCGAGGGTACAGGAAGGTTGTTAGACGTGTACTTGCTGGTCAGACTTATCATTCGATGGGAACTTCTAGCACGAGGACGAGCTCACAAACCGTGTCTCAAGTCAGTGAGTTGCAGGAGCAGTTACACCAGAGTCGGCAGTAGGTTGAGCAGAGCCAGCGATTGATTCAGGAGCAGCAGCAGCAGCTTGATTAGCAGTAGCAGCAGATTACACAGCAGAAGGAGTTGATGTAGCAGCAGCAGCAGATGCAGCAGCATCTTAGGACTTATCTTACTGAGATGAGCTCGATCCTTAGACAGCAGGGTATCGTCCTACCGCTGCCTCCATTTACTGCTGCTACACCGCCTGGGCCGAGTAGATTTGCGCCTGCACCTACCGCTCAGCCGCCACTGTCATTTTATCATCCTCGTAGTCAAGATGATGATGATGATGATGACAACGACGACGATCATGGTGCACTGTGATATTTACACCTCCCTGCTTCCCCATAGTATATTTTGTCTATGTATCTTTATATTTTTTATATGTGCACATTTACATGGATGATGTATATATATTAGTTTATTCATATAAAAATTATTTTTACCATTGCTTTATGAGTATTAATTTTTTATGTTGGATCAAATTGTTAGACATTATTAATAATACTACTGATATATTATAATTGTATAATTTATATTAAATTAAATTTAAAAAAATTATTAAACAATTCAAGTTTATTAAAATAAAGAATATATAAGATAATATATTATTTGAAATATACGATAATTTGATTTTAAAATTTAAAAAAAAATCCAAAACATCTTTAGCGGCGACAATTGTCGTCGCTATAGGGCAGAAGTCGTCGCTGAAGATTTAACTTTTAGCAACGACAAAGTCGTCGCTAAAAATATGACTTTCAGCGATGACAAAAGTTATCGCTAAAAGTCTGATCTTTAGCGACGACTATTGTCGTCGCTGAAAGTCACATTTTTAGCGACAACAATAGTCGTCGCTGAAAGACTGATCTTCAGCGACGACAAAGTCGTCGCTAAAAGTTAGATCTTCAGCGATGACTTCTGCCCTATAGCGACGACAATTGTCGCCGCTAAAAATTAAATTTTAAAATTTTTTAAATTTTAAAATTATTTTCTACGACGACTCTGTCATCGCAAAAGGCCTGACTTTTAGCGACGATTTTCATGCACGGACCTATGCCGACGACATTTTTAACGATGACTTTTTCTTTTGCGACGACCGAGAACTTTTTAGCGACGACAAATGTCGCCGCTAAAAGTCTTTTTTGCTGTAGTGATATTTATGTCCAGGTAAAATATTAGATCAAGTCTAAACTAAATAAAAATATTTTGATATTTATGTGACTTTAGTTTAATCTAATTTTTGTCCATCCTAACCTAAGGGCTTAGCTAGTAGCACGAGTATATTATTATTATTTTCATCATTATCATCATCATCATAAAATTTTTATTTTTTAGCATATTCGTGTTATATTATAAAAATAAACAAAAATTTTCATGTGCTATAAAATTTAGGTTCTATTTTACATAAGTAACTAATAAAATAGATAATAATTGATAGTTTATAATTAATAGCTAATAATTAAAAAGTTAGCTACTTGCGTAAGAAGTATTTTACAAAATTAGTTATTGAATTATTTAAGATTGTAAAATAACATAAAAAGTATATTAATAGAAATAAATATATAAATAAAATGATTCATATTAATTAAAGGCATGAGTTGTAAATTAATAAAAAAATTAGAATATATTTAAAATTTTAAAGAAATAGTAGGTTGTAAGTTATAAATTATTCAAGATATCTTATTAAATTAAAATTTATTTTTTTAATAAGTTTATATGAAAATACCTTTAAAAATTAACTTATAATTTATTAATCTGATTAATAAGTTATAAATTAACTTATTTATTGCATAAAATGAAGTCTTAGAATTTCTATATTAAAATGAGATAAAAAAAATAGAACAAAAAACCAAGGGGGGATTGTAATTTATAATGCCATACAACTCTTTTTTCACCATTTTCATTATTTTTACTAAAATTTAATTTAAACTCATCTCATTTTTATACTAAGTTTTATTTTGTCCAACAAATAAGTTAATTTATAATTTATTAATTTAGTTAATAAGTTATAAATTACCTTCTAGAAGCATTTTGCACATTAGTTTGCTAAAAAAAATAAACTTTGATTTAATAAGTTATTTTAAATAACTTATAGTTTATAAATTACTATTTTTTAAATTTTTTAAATTTATTATTAATTTTTATTAAATTATAATTAATTTAATTTTAATGTGATTATATCCTTATTTTAAATTATAAATATATAGAAACATGTATGTAATAAATATTTAATGTCATAAAATATAAAATATAATTATTTATATTTCAAATAATTATATTTCTATTATAAATAATTGTAAAATAAAAATATTTAAGTAAATAAATATGTAAATTTATAAAATGTAATTAATTAAATAATAGATACTATATTTTTATTTTGAATATCTTAATTACATTAATATAATTTGATCTTTACATAAATATGAATTATTTAAAAGTATATATTTATTTCTATTAATATATCATCTTATAATTTTATCTAATTAAATAGTTAATTTTGTGAAACTCTTTTTATACAGTCAACTAACTTATTAATTATTAATTATCAATTAATTTATCAGTAACTTATACAAAACAGAACCTAACCCTCCTTATCTATGTTACGCTGATTGTTCATGTGAATACATTTAAATATGCAATTTTTTTTTTCCAATTAAACCAATGGAGATAAAGATTTTATCTTGAGGATGTTACAGTTGAAAAACAAGGGTCGTTCTCGGCGCTTCCTCAAACGAGGAAAGTACGGATAAATGTCTCGGAAATTTTTTTATAAAATCTTTAAATTTTTTAAAACATTACAATTTTTTTATAAAATTTCCAAGGTTTCTATAGGGTTCTTAAATATCTTTATATCATAAGTGTCACTGTTTGAGTTTAATTTTTTATGAAAAATTTACTACCCTATATTTAAAACAATTACAAGATTTATGAAAAAATTATAATTTTTATATATAAAGTCAATTTATATGGAAAATTTGCTACATTTTCATAATATTACCCAACTTTATTCAAAATCCTATCAAAGCAAAAATCAATGTACAAATAAGATCGAGTTTCATACATAAGTATTGCTTCGTCTGTGTCTATTGCTGTAAGTCCTGCTCCATTTAGTAGTTTATTTTCCAATTTTTCCCCCCTCCTTACCTTGCTTGTTTTGATTTGATCTCGTTTTGTCAGTGATTTTTTTTTTTTTTTTTGCTGCTTGCAGGATGAGATCTAGATATTTGTATAGCTTATTATTTTTGCCTTTGCCGTCTTACAGTTGGGTTTTGGTGATAATTTATGTTCTATCTATTGGGATTCTTCATAGAAACTTCTACTAGTACGGATCTATTCTTCTAAACTTTTGAATTCATTTGCAAGATTTTAAGTTAATCAAGTAGCAAAAAAATAAATTTGTACATCTGAAGAGATCATGTAATTTATTCTTGGTGGATTTGTTGGATTTTTCAATTTATATATGATCATATATAATAATCTTTTGTTAAGGGATCTAGCCTTTTCTTCTGTTATGTATTCTGGTAGGCTGATGTATATTTCTCTGATTATGATTTCTACATTCTAACTTGTTATTAATTAAATGAAATCCGCTTACTATTCACGAAGAATAAATAACTGATATTATACAAATGTAACCAATCTTTTGAGAGATTAGTTTGCTTCGGTCCCTCTCCTCTTATCAATCAATTAGGTTTTTCCCCCCTTATAATTTTGAAATATAAAATAACTTATGCGAGAAGAAAAGATCATTCAAAAATGAAAATGCTAAATGAGGTATCCCGTAGGTCCTCATGTGGCATATATACATATATGAGGTCAATGGCATAGCTTCTCCATTTAACAGTTGTGGCACAATTTTTATGCATAATAAGTCATAATATTGTACAAAATCTTAACTCTGGATTTGAAAATTAAAGTTAATGATTATTGAGAAATTTAAATTTTATTGATTAAAATATTTTATTTAGTAATAAGTAGATAGAATTTATAAATTAGTAAGTGAAAAATTTTAGATATTAAATTATACATCTTAAATTCAATAAAAATGTCATTTTACAAATTTCACATTTATTCTTGAAACATTATATTAAGCATCATTCCTCATCCATGAGAAATAAATGAAATTATTCCTTTTTAATTCAATTATTAAAATTCAATTATGCAAAATTCTAAAATTTTCAATATTTTTTAAATGTTTTATCTAAACACAACTTAAAAAAATCGTCTATCTTTAACAATTTGATAACAACATAAGCAATAATAACGTGCCATAAGCTTTCCATTTATATAAAGTTTTAATCAAATCATAAAGAGATAAATGAATTAACAATGACATTTATTTATAATCTAATTTAAATTTATTTAAACCATGCCTGTGGTACTTCTAAGCTTAAAAAAAAGAAAGAATCCAAATCATTGCAGTAATGATCATGGTTTTGAATATTAATGCAAGAAGCCAGACAAAGGGGCAAGAAGCAACATGACAAGAACAAGATTTGAAGTAGATACATGTACAATTTCGCTTTATTGTTCATGAAACGTAAGAACAAGTCATTTGTATGTTGGGTTCATGCTTTTCTTATAATCAAATATGAATAATAATTAATATTTGCGATTAAAAAATTATAATCAATTATGGATGACAAGCAATACTTAAAAGAACATCAATCAAACGTGAAAAATTAAAAATGTAAGTACATCCTGGAAGTAATAATATTACAACAAAAGTGGAACGATGCATGGCCATAACGGGGGAAGAAAACAAGAGGATGCCACTTTCCTAATAATGCAAGGGCAAAATCCTCAAACGCAAAGGGACACATCACATGGCTTTGATGCCCTCTTCATGTTCAAAGGGCCACATCGTCATTATCACAAAAGTTAAGAACAGACTCATTATCACAAAAAGTTAAGAACT